>OZ010591.1:68779341-69206841 GCA_963932145.1 Acanthosepion lycidas
AGATTGCGGCCCCCTTGATTATTATATATGGAGTTCAGTTGAGCAAGAGACCAACAAAACTTCTTGTAACACAAAAGATGAACTGAAGTCAAGGATTATGGCAGTATTCATCTACATAAACAAGGCAACCATCCAGAAGAGTTGAAGTCATTTAGATGATGTAGTTGATTTTATTGAATAAATTTACTCTTAATTTTTTCAAGATTTTTTGGTGTAATTTTGGTAAATATATCTGTTAAAATGATATGCCAGTGTTATTTTAATTTTTGCATTATTTAGATGACAATTTATCCATTGCAACCTGTACATGTTTGATTAAAATAAAATGAAACTTTTTTTAAGTTAATTTTATGTCCAGTGAATGTAAATACTAGGTAAGTGTACTTACAACTGTACTTCTAGTCATTATCAAGCATTATCAAGATCTGGTGGGGTGATGTTCAGTAAATGTGTCCAATCTTCACATAGCCAAATACTTTTAAACTCAGTGTTGGCATTATGCAGATGTTAGGCATGGGGTAACTTGCAAGCAAAAAAACTAGAAAATATTATTTCTCTGGTATCCTTAACCAAACTTGGACCAATGAAAATACACACATGTATGTGTGTGTGTATGTGTGCATACACATATATATACATACATACATGCAGATAACAGGAGAAATTATTTACTATGCTGAAACCTACCTAACAGGCTTGTGTAAATGGATAGCAGAACAGAGACTGAAAAGCATGATGAAGACAAAATTTGCTAAAAGCTACAAAGAATAAAATGTTGTGGAGAGACATGACCATCCACATTCTAACAAAGGAAAGCACATAGAAGAAGAATATTATCTGACACAAGAATAGAGTTTAAAGAGTAGTGAAAAGCAGTTAACTTCATTTCATGGCTTGTGTAACTAGACTTGTTTTGAAGACTTAATCTTGTGAAAGTCATATGGGATTTAAAAAACTAATAAATATCACAAACATGCCTTTGTGTGTTATAAATTTGTGATTATGTCAGCTGCAGAAAAAAACTTATTGTAACACACTTTACACATAATTAGAATTTACTTATTTCCATAGACATATTTATAAATAGCTTTATATAAAAGATTTTCTGTATCAGACAATTACTATATATATATTTATATATATATATATAAAATGGTAAACTAATTAATCAAGAACAAATTATAAAATAAAGAAAAACAAATCAATAATTTTTCTAAAATTTGAACTTATGTTTACCTTAGAACAGTATTGTAATTGTATTAATAATAACAAAAATAAAAAACAATATTGTGTTATTGTATTAATAATAACAAAAATATAATAGCGCCAGGATTAAATCAAAAAGTTAAGTGTTCACATGTTGGAGGTGATGAATATTTTCTGCCAGGTAAGAGGAAGCCATAATTGTCTTATGCAACAGTCAAAATATTTTATCAAAATATTTAACAAAGAAACAAAGCAATAGTGTGACTGTGAGCATGATGACTGGTGGCTTGTTGTTGCATATTTCCTACCAGAATTCCAAATGTTTAGAAACTAGATACAAACTGAACATGAACAATTGTTTTGGCATTTTTGAAGTTTTTACATTTACTATAAGGGCATTTTAGAAGTGAGAATATAAATAGGAGTTAAGAGGAAAGTAATTTAACAATTGCAGCTTTATGAGAGAATCCTTTCCAAATTCATAGTTCTTTGGCTTTACATCTTTGCCCTATCCCTTGAGAAAAGGGAAGGACATACATGTCCACTGACAGCAATCAATGTCTTTGTGTAGTAATCCACAGTTACCCCACTTGTCATGAAATGGTATCTGCCGTCACTATAAAATTGGAGCAGCAATGAGGAGGGGAACTATTTTAAATTCTATGTTAATGAGTTTGGATGTCAAAACAAACAGCCAAAAACTTCATCTTCTCTTCTTTCCTCCTCCTGTAATTTAATACCCTTATGCTACAGTCTTCACATAAAGATCCCAAACTGAAATTATATTGGTTTGTACACTAAGATTTATCAGTGCAACAAGGATGTTTGTTGTAGCAGACCAGACTCGTCATTCCAGCAGAATTACAGAAAGAAGAATTAGACGATTTACATGAAGGACATCATTGTTAAGTGTCAAGTACTATCAAGATACACTATGGTGGCCAGGTCTATCAAAGCAAATAACAAAGAAGGTAGAAGAGTGTGCCGTATGTGAAAAGTGTAGATATCCACCAGAGCCACTCCAACCCTCAAAGTTACCAGACTACCCATGGTAAAAATTTACTATGGATTTATTTGAACTGAAGTGACATCAGTATCTTTTAATTGTTGACTACTTCTCTAGAGGGATAGAAATCTCACCCCTCAAACACCTCAGACCACCTCTGTCAAAGTGGTTGAACACTGCAAGTCAATATTTGCAAGACAAGGTATCCAAGAGATAGTAGTGTCTGATAATGGCCCTCAGTTCAGCTCAAATTTCTCAAAAGTTTACAGTTTTAGACACTTCACTAGTAACCCACATTATCCACAAGGAAGTGGAGAAGCTAAACGGGCAACAAAAGCAAGTCATCCATATATAGCACTTCTGAATTACAGGACAACCCCTTTGAAACATGGTTTTAATCTGGCAAAATTGTTAATGAATAGGAATTTATGTACTCAGATCCCAACAATTCACAGTTTGTTCTCCAAAAGTTTGTCTAAGTGGAAATCTTACGAAGATTTCAAAAGGATTAATAACAACATTAAAACTAGAGATAAAAGAGGGATTTTGATCTAAGACATCAAACAAAGGCTTGCCTTATTCTAACCGAAGGAAATCTGTGTGGATTAAAACACCAAAAACTTCACCAGCAGTCATTGTAAAACCTACTCCACCAAGGTGTGTTCTAATTGATATGATTGACCTCCAGACTTTCATATTGAAAGGACTTTTACAAAAAAAGGGGGATGTGAAGTAATCCACAGTTACCTCCCATGTCAAGAAATGGTATCTGCTTTTGCTATAAAAACAAAGCATCAATGAGGAGAGGAAATTTTTTAATTCTGTGTCTTAATGAGTTTGGATGTCAAAGGAAACTGTCAAAGACTTCATCTTCTCTTTTTTCCCCATCCTGTAATTTAATAACTTCACTTAAATGAGAAGATCAAATCATTTAAGAATTAAATTTCATACTGATCCTTAATCATACAACTCAAACAGGCACAGTTCAACCATTATTTCTTAGTGATCTATTTTGAGTGCTTTAAGACCTAAATTTAGAAGAATCACAATTCCCAAATACAAAAAAAAAAAAAAAAAAAAGACAAAATTTATTGAATAGTATTCTGAATTTAGCATTTTCATTACTTGGATGAATTAATTCATTAAATGAACACACTGAATGACCATATATCTATTAATTCGTTGAGGTTAGTGGGGTGTGTGGCCAAATATTACTTGATTTCAATGTGTTTCCTTTAGTTATTTCAGAGTTCAGATATAACTTTCAAATGCTAGCATCATTTACTGTATAAAATTTTCTAAACTGATTTTGCTAAGCCCATTATCATTTTTCTATATACTCTTGTTAGTTCATATTGCCAAATCTCTTTGGGGATATGACACTACACATCTTATTATACAGGAATAATTGAATTCAAGTCTGCTCAAAGAATATTAGAGTGAAATAAATAACAACCATACTCAAAACTCAAACTCAATTTACAAATTCTGTTTTCTGAGTCAGTAACCATTATGTCACCCCACACATTATAAGAAGATTAAATATATGAAATAGAAATATCACACAAATCATGAGATTATCTAAAACCTATGTTATCTAACTACAGGTTTTGAAAAATCCCAACTATACCAACAAAACCAATATTACAAAGACATGACTGGAAAGTAAAATACAACAGTTGAAGAATCCACCAAGAAAACTGAGAATACTGAAGTACAATTTCCTTTGGATCAGAATCCTATTTCCTAGACTTAAAGCTATATCTAATTCCTGGGAGACTCAAAGAGACCCAATCACACTACCTGATGGAATTGCCAAGAAACAATGCATTTTCTTAATCTGTTCCTTGTTTATCTAAGCTGGAGACAAATAAGAAAGTAATCTCCTTTCTCTCTCTCAACATCTGGGTCTCTATATCTGCCTGTTTCTATGTCTACTTTCTGTTTTTCTATCAATTTTTCTTTTTATCCATTCCTCTTTATATTCCTTTTGACTTAATATTTTCCGTGTTTCTTTCTCTCCCTATCTATTTCTCAATCTTTTCCTTTGTCTGCTTTATTATTTCTATTCATTTCCTTCTATCTGTCTTTTGCTGTCTCTGTCCTTACCCACCTCTCATTATTTATCTGTTCTATCAGTTTCCTTCCTGACTTTTCCTTCATTTTCTCTGATCTTTCTCAGTTCTCTGTTTTTTGTCTCTTTCTCTCATTGTCCATAGCTTTAATATAATCTCATTTCATTTGGTTTGTAAATGTTTTTGAATCAAGTAAACATTTTTGTAGGATGTGCTGGTGGCATAGTAGTTATTGGTATGGAAAATGCAATTGGTAGGCCAAGTTCAAATTTTAGTTGAATTCTTCACTTCACACTAATGCCCTTGGAAAAGGCATGAATCTATCTTTTCTCTCATCAGCTATAGAGAAAATAGTAAGGTGTACTGAGAACACTAATCTTCATAAAACAACCAACTTAGGAGAAATAAATCTTAATTCACAACTATATGGCAACAGGAAACCATTCCACTACCTTTCCAAAAAAGTCATGCCAATTCACAATTTTCATATATTAAAAGGAAATTTTAGAAGGATAGCTGCTTGATGTCTTGAAGGGACATGGTTTAAGGGGGAAAAAAGACAAATTTTCTTTTAGACCATAACAACTATTTCTATTTGTTTTAAACTGATTATAACCCTTCTGGATTATGGTTCAATTACATTAATTATTGCAGAAACAATAGCAATAACAAAAACACCTAATAATAATGAAATTGAACTGGATATATTTTTGTGTACATTTTTTTTATTACAGGGACAACTCATGATTTTTTTTCCAAATGTTTTGTTTGAAAGCAATAAGAAAAACATCAACCCACATCAATTACTTTGATTAGTTCTGTAGTTAGTCTGTTAGTTCATCTGTAACATACTCTTATAGGGCTCTGCCCCTTTATTTTTTTCTAAAACTCTTCAACAAGTTGAGGGTCTGTAAAAAACAAAAAGTGACAGAGCCAAACTTTTAAGAAAATTTAGTTTGACACTTTTTTGCCAAATAGAAGTAAATACACCCAAAAAATTCCCAATAAGAAATCATTTTTTATTCATATCATAAAATCTTGTCATTAGCTTTGGCTAAACCTCCCCAATATCATAAGTTCTCAACTCAGTATCTATGCTGATGACAACTATTTACTCATGTCTTAATAGTAAATCTAGACAATTTTTCTCATCAGAATCTATTTTGCATATTTAAGTTTACCATTTATCTATTCATCAAATATGGTTGCCACAGCACGTCTGGATCTTCTGTGATATATTTAGAGATTCTTGACAAAATCCAAAGAATCTGCAACATTGGTAACAGCATCTCAGATTCAATCACTTCCCCACTGCCATAACGTAGCTTCCCTGTGCTTTTTCTATAAATACTTTCACAGTAATTGTTCTGATGAACTTTCCAATTTAGTACCTTGATTTCACAAATTTAAGTACAGTACTAGATTGGCAGCTAGGTCTCATAATTTTACTGTTGAAACTGTTAAGCATGTGTAAAGAGTTGACATGCTAAACAGATTTTTCACAAGAATCTCTTGCACTTTTATGAGTTTACCATTTGTCCATGCATTGAGTATTGATACCACATCTAATCTAGTGCTTCTATGTATCTAGAGATTCTTGACAAAATCCAGAGAAGAATAAGAAAGATTATCACTCCTGACCTAGTATCTTGATTTCAGTCACTTTCTCACCATTGTAATATATCTTCCCTATGTATTTTCTATAAATATTTTCACAGTAATTGTTCAGATGAACTTTTCTCTTTGGTACATTGACCATAAATTTAAGTGCAGTACTAGATTCACAGTTATGTCTCACTATTTTACTATTGAAATTGCTAGTTTTAACCATAAGTTCTATGCTAATAGTTTCTTTTCCCACACTTTTCATTAATGGAACTTTCTCCTAACTTCCTGCTTTTCTATCCATTACAACCTTCAATATTGTCATCTATCTTGCTGAATCCTGTTCTTTTATTGTCCTCTCTGTTTTTTCCCTCTCAATAACCTCTTGCATCCTATCTTTCTTGGGGTGAAATGATTGAAAATAAAAAGTTAGTATACAACACTCATGACTAGAAATGAGACAGCATCAATAAGTTACAAGAGATTCTCCATATAAACAGCATTAAAGAACATGGTCTTTGAAAATTATGATATTCAGGCAACAAGATACTTGAAAAATTTAACTGCTAACAATATATGTACTGCTCTCAAAAGATGGGTCTTTACATAATATCTAGAATAGCCTTGAATGATATTTCATGTTAAAGTTCATAAATATTTTTTCCAATAGCAATACATCTAAACCAGAACAAGTCAGTGGTAAAATTGAATGAGGTTAAGCACTTGATATTGTTCTTGATAATACTAAAGCTGATAGCCTTGTTGAAATATCACGTCAAAAATCATTCTGAATGAGCTTTTAAATGATGAAAAATAGTCATTTACTGGAACTTTTTCCAACTTCAATGAGCCACCATTTCCTTCTGCCCTGATTAAATGGATTATAATTGGTTCAGGTCAAACAAATGAATACAAGACCAGACATACACTAACAGACTGAACAATATCAGTGATAATACAGTTGATGCTTCAATCTTTAAAATTATCTGTCCAAGTTCATTAACAACTCAATGTCAATAACAAATGAGGGTTGTATTAAATGATAGAAACATTATTGTCAGTCAGTTTGGAATGACTGTTATACCATAAACTCTAAGCAAAACTTGTAAAACCTCTGTTAAACATGAACATATCAATACCATATGAAAAACCTTTAAGTATTAAACTGGATATTATGCAAAAAGTAAAATCAAAAGCTGTCAAGAATGATGAAATACACATGCTTTCTGTCATTTAACAGAACATGCTAGATGTGCAGGTAGTGTAATGGATAGAGTTTTGGAATGAGAAATCAGAGGGCCAAGTTCAAATTCCAGTCAAATTTGTTACATTCATTTAATAATTTTAGGAAAAGCATGAATCCACAGTTATTGGTTAGTAGGACTTGTATAAGGAAAATCATTAATGTCTCCCAAAAAAATCATTACTGCAATATTCACTTGCAAAAAAAGAAATCTTATCATTAAAATTGAAAGGTTTCCACTTTAAACAACACACAAATGGTTGATAAACCATAAAAAAATCACTCAATAACAGGGTATGCCAGTTTACTTTACCATAGACAATTCTGAATTAACAATTGTCATACCTGATCCCAAGTGTCAACTTCATGGAACTGCAACAACTATATACCAACTGAAAGATGGGTCTTTACATAATATCTAGAATAGCCTTGAATGATGAGTCTCTTATGCAAAATCCATGACTACTTATTTCATGTTAAAGTTCATAAATATTTTTCCAATAGCAACCTTCCTAGTCAAGATACATTCAATTCACTTGTGAACAAAGAATATCTCACAATTGCCTGTCATTCACTCTTCTTGGTGTATGGAAGTTCAAACAATTGGTCAACTTTCTAGCTGCAGACAAAATCCACATCAACTAATATTTTGTCTAAAACCATGACACTACCCCTTCAGCAAGACAGAAAATGTATTCAGTTTCTACAAAGGGAAGAAATATCAGTTCAAATTTTATACATCAAATGGGTGAACTGCATGTGTTTATGATTTTAAAAATACTAGATAAATTCATTGATAATAACAAGTTAGATAAGTCTTTACCAAATCAGGTATCTGTGGATCACCAAATAGAGTGTGGAAAATTTGAAAAGTTATTTTGATTTTGTAAATTGAGTAAACCGTATGATGAAGTGTTTTGCAATAGACCAAGGTATCATTTTCAGTACACTTGTCTATCAAATACAAGTATGTATTGGTACAATTAAATTATTTCTTTCAATTTTCATCTTGTTGCTTATTTGATATAGAATGCTATTTATTTTTCAAATAATTTTCTCTTTAGCACATTTATTTTGTTCCTGTTTATTAAGTTGATAAATTCTGACTTGTCTATTCCAGACAGAACTTATTTGGTACAAAAGAGTAATTGGGTCGAATCATGCCACTGAACATGAGAATTGGGTAATTATGGTTATGTGTGTCATAAAAGGAATTGGGAACAAACCTTCTGCTTCAGAAACTCATTGTTTTTTTGCCATATCATTCAGGGTATTTAAATCCAGAGAGCTAGAAAGTTACATGATGAGAATGTTATGTTTATAAAAATTCCTGGTCAGTCAACCATAGATCATGTGGGTGAGAGTAGAGTCCTATTGGAATATGTATAACCAACCCCTAAATTCAGGATTTAAGCAATTTAGGCATTAATACTAACCCTGAAACCACACTGGAAGAAATATGTTGCCCTTGATGCCCAGAACTACCACAGATGACATGAACTTGGTATGCATCGCTGTAGATCTCCATATAGAGCCATCTGTTATTCCTGCTTTTCTCATAATCACTTTCAAGAAATGGGTTTTCATTGAATCATTGCAGTTGCTAGCCACTGATAGGAGCATGTCATGCCTTTGCATTTCTTATGTCAGACTGGAAATTGCTATGTTAATGCTTTCAATACATTTGAAAGAGAAAGGAGATTACAAATTACTTTACACACACACATGTGCACATATACTGATATATACAGAGCTACACATGTGTGTACATATATATATATATATATATATATATGCGGGGTATTCCAAAGAAAATAAAAAGTTCAATCCTCATTAGTACTGCCCAAACTTTAAAAATGAAATACCTAAGTCACTTCTGTCAATCTTTGATTTTATGATTGCCAATCATGGCACCTCACAATTTTCTTTTTTGTTTCTCAAAGTTACTCTTGCCCCTTTTTCATTGTTCTGCTATCTATTCACTCAAACTCATGAATTTCCTCTTGTTACTTTAGACTTTACTATGTACTCTGTGTATTAAATTCTCCAAGTTTTCTTTCCTTCTTAATATGTCCCAGAAAGTTAAACTGTCTATGACTATTATCATCAGTTTTCTTGTACTTCCTGTTCTCCGTCAAACTCCCTCTTAACACTCATCAGTAGAACCACATCTGTCACTTTAAATCTCTCCTTCATTTTTTAAGGAGATTGCCATATAGGAGATCAGCAAATTATTGAGAACGATTATGATATTAACCCAAGCAATATACAGAGGTAAATCAATAAATCTACTAAGAGTAAAAAAAAAACTGTTCTTTTTTACATAAATATTTTACAATCTCTTTCCTTATCAATATGTTTAACCCAATGCTTCTCCATTAATCATATATATTAATATTATATAGTGAACATTTTAGATTAAAATTTAATAAATCATTACATTTAGATTTAGAACCTTATTGATTTATCTTAACATTTGCTTGTGGCCAGAATATAAAAGTAAATTACAAAGTAATAAAAATGTCATGCTATATTTAGAGACATGTCAAAAATAGCAAATTAAGTCCTCTATTTGAGGATCTATAAGAGATATGTGTTACAAGGCATTTTTAAGATAACTACTTATCTCAACTTATCTGATCTCTTTGCTGTAAAGTTGAAGCCTTTATAAATCAATACAGAGTAATTTTTGGATTTCATTTTTATACATCATATACACCATAAAAATACAAAAGAGAAGTAAAAATTGTTAATTCAAGCATTGTAATGAATTTATACAATTTGTTTCATTAGTTCAATCTATTCAGAGAATCAATTAGTGAGAGTACCAGTTATAAAGTGATGGTAAGCATGCTACTCTTGCAAGTGTTTATTGTGACTTAATTTCAAGATGCTCCACAAATGTGACCCTGTGCCAAAGTTGTGCTAAATTTATATATAATTGAATAATGATTACTGATAATGGAAATCACTCAACTGTGTTTTTAATCAAGTGAATGTCTAAAAATAACTATTTCTTAGATAGTGAATAGTTGTAGTAGTAAGAGTAGTATCCTATTCCAGATTTCAGTAATCAATAGAGTGCTATCAGCTCTGACTGACAATTAGTTTAGAATTTAGAACTAATTTGACTAAGTTCAAAGACTAAAATTCTTCCTCAAAGCTAAAATAAGACAGATTTTAGCAGATTACAGGAACAATATGAATAATGAATTTGAGCCATGATGTTAAGTAAGGTGTGATTTCTGTCAAGTGTTTAATCAAATGTAAAGATCATATCTTGTCTACTGAAAGCTAGGCTATTCTTTTATTATGGAGAATCAGTGAACTACATGATACTATCCACAAACTTTCTTGAGCCATTAAGTATAGATACAAATATATATGTATGCACACATAGATATATGCATGTATACATACATGAACACAAGTATATATCTTATGTGAACATATGTCATATTAGTATGATAGAGTCAATATTCATTGATAATGAAATAACTACTGTGTGCTCCATTAATACAACCTTTAACCAATGTGAATATAGTTCAACAACTCTTATTACTAATATTTACCATTTTGATTTAATACATATATTTATCTTTATCCTTGCTGGCATTTATATTGATACATTTATTTCTTTTTTTCAGTTGATATTTAACAAGGTGTCAGATGCAAGATGTTAATTTTATCAGCTACTTGCAGAAACTTATGATTGAAAAAAATAATAAATATCTGCCAAAACAGCCTTCTTATTTCAGAATGGTAGAAACACTTTTTTTCTCTAAATTCAAAGAGGCAGACAAGCAACATCACAAAGATAAATTAACTCGAAAGACATAAATGATACAAGATATCATCTGGCATGAACATTGAAATGAAAACAATCAATCACCAGATATTGAATAAAGATTTTGGTTCAAAATTCTCAGGTTAACAAATACAACAGACACCTGAAGAGGGTCAGAGGATACAATGACGAAAACATTATGACTTAACTCCAAATCAATCAGTGTATAATAGAAAATACAATAATTCTATTACCAGTTTGCTGGAAATGAAAACTAGTCTGTTAATATAACATTTTCAGTCATTTAGCTCTGATTTAAAAGTAAAACTCATGTGTAAAACAAACAATTAAATGTTCTTTGATTTACAGAGTTTGGAAAGCAACATTTGCTGCAAAATTTAAACTGAAATTCCCCACCAACCACAACACCAAATGATGTGAAACCATGAAACCAAATACAGAACAAAGAGTATACTATAAGCTATTAATACACATCTATTTTTCAGGATTATTGTGGAAAATAGCTTCTGAGAAGGACAAGCAGCAAAGTGTGTCAGACTTTCTTTGTGCACTAATTGACCTTAAAACCAACCCTAACATAGTTGGTGTTTTTTGTGTACTGCCTACAATATCAAGAATATTGACATGGACAATAGCATCCAAATGAAGCCAGGTGGAAACAGTATCAACAGGAAGTGAAATTAGGGCTTCGTTCATGTCCTCAAGACCAAAACTGCAAGAAACTCAATAGCATAAATTCATAAAATAGGTACTGAGCTAACAGTGGGCCACAAGATCAACAGAACATACACTAGAATGCCAAATTACCTTCTCACAGAGTCCATAACAGGCTGGAAATGTGCAAAGAAGTGCTCAGTTACCTTAAGATTCATGGATCTGCAGTTAAAATATTCTGAAAAGCCAACTATGGGCAAACCCAACCAAGAAGATGCAGAAATTTTTCAAATCTAACTTTGATGATTTTTAACCAACAAATTTCTGGTCCTCCTCTAGCCTGGACCTGAACACAGTAAATTATGCTATGTGGAGCATTTTAGAGCAAGCAACCAACAAGAATGACAGTATCAATACCATCAAAGATGATATCAAAGAAGAGTGGGCCAATACACCCAGGGTCCTCATGGTTAAGAATTTCACAACTTTTCATGGTCATATTCAGGCTGTAAAAATAATGAAAACTAAATTGAATAATTCCCACCCTGTATATCTATCACATATGAAGATAAGGAAATTATTGATATACAAACATAATGTAAAAATGACCTTGTGACATATCCAGCCTTGGTGGGGAGGCTGGGTAAATATACAAATATGATGTGTCAGTTACAAACATAAGTAATAAAATCTTATTAGTCTAGAAATAGAAACAAAAATTGTTTATAAAATCTGCTGTTTAAAAGGACACTGAGGCCTGAAACAGAATCTGGAAAAGTTTTTCTCGTTACTAATTGATTGAGTGAATTGATACTTTTATTTTTAGCATAAACCTTAAACCCAAAATAGACTTTTTCTTTAGTCTATAAACTGCTTTAAACTGACTTTGCATAATCTTTTATATGTATATAAAAAAAAGAAAAAATATCATCACAGAAGACACATTAATAAACAAAGAAGTGATTATGTTTTCTGGACAATATTAATCAAATGACGTCAGCCTATCTTATTCTGCAATACAGAGATGCATCAAGTGATGGATTTAAGATCCACTGATATTGGCCAACAATCAGATTGATATTCTCCAGAACCAAAAGATTATATATATTATATAAAACATATACACAAGTGTGTGTATGTTTGTGTGTGTGTGTGTGCGCACGCGTGCGTGTGTGTGTGTGTGTGTGCGCATGTGTGTGTGTGTGCGCATGTGTGTGTGTGTGCAGTTAGATACATATATGCTATTCTGTATTTTCTATTAGCCAGATATTTTTTTGGCAAATACTCACCATTTTGTTTAAAGAATTATTGATCTGCATCAAAATCATTACTCCAAACAACTGAACTTATTAACCCAATTATCAACACTTGTAGTTGAGAATCAAATTTATTTCTAAAGAAAAAATGTATAATTGCTCACTTTAAAATGATTCTAATAATAACACTTTAGGAAATATATTGATAGACTGTATGTGATATAACAATACATAATTTTGTATAATTTTATATATCAACAAAAAAAAATGAAAAAAAGAATATGACAAACTGGAAAGGTATTTTGTGATGCATTTCATCTGCTAGGATTTCATCGGACTCGTCTTTGCTGATGTTACCATGTCTGCGCATGAATACGAAGTGAGAGATGCAGCTATAGTTTCAAAATTTTTGAAAGAATATTTTTGAAAGAATTTTCTTTCTCTATCTAGCCAAATTCATCTGTATTCTTTTTCTTTCCATCATTAATAAAAAATAATCCACCGCGATGAAAATGTCTGGAAAGTGCCTTGATCACTAGTTCAGCCCTGATAAATTTGCATCCAGGTTCTTACAATATATCACTATTCTTGGTAGATTTTATATTGTCACAATGTGGGATAGTCAGGGAGAAAGATGATGGCTAGATTGAGAAAAAAAATATTCACTCAAAGATTTTCAAACTACCTCTATCTCAACTGTTAGATGAGAAATCTCCAAAACAAGAAGCCAAAAGTGGAAATAAAATCAACTCTTTATACATTATGCAAAGCAAAAGGAATTAAAGACAAGTTGATATAAAGAGGATGTATGAAGAGAGAAATCAACCTAGAAAAATTATATAAGCACAAAATATATAAAACTCAAAACAGACAAGATACTATAAAATTAATGTTGCCTGTATAATAGAGGCAAAACTATCAATCATATATAAAATGAATGTAGCAAATTAGGTCAGAAAGAGCTGAAAATACATATGACTGTGTAGGAAAGGTAAGTCTTTGAATTGTGCAAATGACTGGGATTTGACCAGACAACTCAATAGTACAAGCATACATTGTCCTCAAAAATAAAGCAAATTTCTATAGAAAATTTCTTGAAAATCAGCAAGGTCACCTAATCCAGACCAGAATGGTAGATAGTAATTCTAAACAAGAAATTTTATCAGAGAGTACACGTCGCTGTTCAATCAGGCCACATAATAAAATTGAAAGAATAGGAAAAGCTAGAAAAATACGTTAATCTTGGCAGAGAAATGAAAAAATTATGGGACATGAAGATGACAAGTGTACCCATCATTATTGGTGGCCACAGTACAATCCCAAACAACTTTACCTAGAGATTGAAAGAACTGGAAATCCAATGAATAATTGAAACAATCCAGTGACAATATTACTAAAATTGTAATAGAATTTTGAGGAGAGTTATTGTCACTTCAAAGAAAAAGTCCAACAGTTATAGTAGAAAGAAGGAAGAGGAAAAAGAAAGGAAAAAGAAAATATGACAAAAAAGAAAGATGAGTAAATGAAAAGAATGGTGCTGATGGGTGGAAAAATGCATGTTAAAAATGATCACAGAACTATTTTAATTTTAGTATTGATGGACAATCTTCCTTGTTCCTTTACCTACTTTTTTAAATATTTATTTTTTTATTTTGTTTGAATTTGACCCTAAGAAGTATATGGGTATAATAATATATATATATATATATATATATATATATATATATATATATATGGTAAGGTTTTTTTCTTTGGACTCTGAACTTAGATTCTAAACGATTATTTTCGCTGGAAGTACGTTCTTAGTTCTTTCTTTTTTTACCCTTTTTTTCCCTTGGGTATTGGTTTGTTCATTTACAAGCTGAAACACCTAAAGTTTTGCTGGACGAGTATAGTTGTTTATATTTATAAGATTATTAGTATTATATATATATATATATATATATTTAAGTTATAAGGAACTTGGTAAACCGAATTGGTAAATCCAAAGAGGATGAAATCCTGAGAGCTCAATGTTAGGACAGAGCTAATATGTAATGAAAAACAAACCACTTTAATGTACCATTACGATAATTTATTTCACCTAAATCCTTTTTTAAGGATTCAGGATCATCAGGTAAATCTTCCAACAACGAATTGAGAAAAAAAAATGGGATTAGAAATTGGTGGGTAGTGTAATTTTTGTTTGATAAGGAGCTAATAGCTAATAGCTAAAATTACACTACCCACCAATTTCTAATCCCATTTTTTTTCTCAATTCGTTGTTGGAAGATTTACCTGATGATCCTGAATCCTTAAAAAAGGATTTAGGTGAAATAAATTATCGTAATGGTACATTAAAGTGGTTTGTTTTTCATTACATTTATATATATATATATATATATATATAGATATATATATATATATTTAAGTAACAAAAATCTTGGTAATCCGTATGGATAATCCAAAGGAGGATGACATCCTGAGAGCTCAATGTTAAGTTAGAGCGAATAATTTAATTTAAATGAAAAACAGACCACTTCAAGGTTCCATTGTAATAATTTATTTCAGCAGAGAATTTTATTTTTCTCTGGATCTTCAGACTTCACTTTCAGGTTGAAATGAAAAATGAATTTAAAATTTACACTTTTGATGGGCAGTATTAAGCTTATATAAGTTGAATTAGAGGGTGATGAGGAATGGTGTGAGAGACATGGTCAAGTTTAGAGAGGGAAGGGAGAGTTTAAAATTTATCTTTATGTTTCTTTTTATTACAATACATAATATTGAGGAAGGAGGGGGTAAGGATCAGACATTGACCTATTTCATCGGTCAACTTAATGGAAATGATATATATATAAGTGTGTACTCTATTTAAATACAACTCAGTAATGCACACATCATCCATCTTATTGACTTTATGAAATATTTATTCCATTTGAATCAGAGGTTGAGAAAAGTAGAAGTATGTATCATCATAATGTGAATTACAATTGAATTATTTTGGATTTTTTTATCTTTCTTTCAATAATTTTATGTCCCAGGTTAAGTAGTATCAATAATAATGAGAGATTAGCTATAAGACTCCTCCAGATCATATAAAAGATTTTTGAAAGAATTGGTTTAAAATACAGAGAATAAAGTGTCCAAGAAATCAATTCTAAAGTAAATATTCATACATTCTCTCGTTGAAATGGAACATATGGCTTTTTTTCTTAGAAATGGAACCCCCATGCATAAATATTTATGGATAAGTACAAAAACTACTTGGTTCCAGCAGTATATTTCTGCACATATCAGGGAATAATCAAAACTTTTAATGCAAAGAGAGAAAGGACCTCAAGAACAAGGATTCTTCTTCTTCATATAATAATTCATCATTACAGCATCTTAGAAAAATGTTTTTACCAACTATTTTTGAAAGTCAAAAGGTCAACCATTGATTTTAAAATATATCCCAAGTATTTTTTAACATTCAAAATTATCATTTAAAATTTAGTCAAATAAAAGTATTATTCTCAGCCTTTTTGTTGATAGTTTTGGCACAAATTCATAAGTATGAAGCACCTGGTAAAAAACAAATTTATTACTTTGTTGTAATAATCTGCAAGACCAGTTTGCTCACCATTATGTCATAAAGACATATTGATTTTTATTTATGTATAAATATATATTATATATTACATGCATACAATTTAAGAGGCCTCACAAGGTGTTTAAATCTTTCACAATTACATCTAAATCAATGTTGGCAGAGTAAGCTTATGTTTACTTCACACTAATACTCTTAGGAAAGGCATGAATCCACTTCTCTCTGTGCTTTGTCTCCTTGTCAGATACCTTGGTAAAATATTTAGTGACTGGTATGCCTAAAGAGTGTAAGTGAGTAAGCACTCACCACTCCACAAATTACCTTACCTACCCAAGCAGTAGCAACAGAATGCTGTTGTTATCATAGTCAATCTTGATAAAAAATAGTTTTAAGGTATGCTATATTCATGGGTTAAAGTGATCAATATCAGGGATAGAGCATATGTAAATATAAAAGTGGACATTAAGGTCAATACCCAGCGGCAGCGATAGTCTGTTTCATGCTTAAACACAATCATCATGTCCTGACAATTGCATTTAAGAATGAAATAGACTATCGATGTCACTAAGTGTTGACCACAATATCCACATTTATATATATATATATATATATATCAGGGATGTTCATTTTGATATGTGAATGACTAGTCTGATATGTAGTTATTAGCTGAATTTAGATCTGAAATTTTCATTTTAATATTTGAGCTATGCAATTAAATGGAGAAGTAAGTATTTAATTAAGAGCATTCACAAGGAATTAACATAAGTTAAAAAGTAAATATTTGTTGTGTAAAATTTTTTTTTCGTTATTAGGCTATGGTTTTATAAATGTGCCTGTGCACAAAGATTTTTATTATAATTTTCATATGTAAAGTGCTGAAATCAACTCAAGAAATCAAACCAAACAATGAAAGTTAGTGAAGTGATTTTAAAATTGAAAGACAAGGTATTAACTGAAAAAAGTTTTAGTTATTATATTCACTTAAATTGATTGAAAGTTTATAGTGATATTGTAATGCATTTGAAAAATATATAACATTAATTGACTTGTCATACTCTGTTGGAACTCCAATCCTTTAATTCAAATGGAAGTGCTCACATGAACATCCACAGCTCATATGACAAAAAATAGAGCTTAATTTTGTCTGGCTCTATGTATTCTGAAATAGTGCCCACAAATATCATGATCATAGAACATCTTTCCTGATCAATCAGAAAAAGGCCCATGCAGTTTTCATAGCAGCCATTTCTCAGCTATAAAGCCAATGCTGATTTTACACATGAAGGAAGATCTGCTCGGGTTGACATTAGTGATGGCAGGCAAGCTTAACCAGACCATTAGGAGTGATACCAAAGTGTTTCCATCAACAGTAATGCCTTCAACCATTGACAAAAATCATCAGCAGCAGAGACTAACTTTTAAATACTACAAACAATAATTCTCCCATGAGTCTATCTCAGTAAACTACATATGTGTGTTGATTTTCCCTATATGTCTATCTTGACTACAACCTTGTGTTATACCCCAAATGAACTCTCAGTTCAATACACTGAACAAACAAATGATTGAACCTTGTAAATCATGGGAAATAAAAACTATTACTTATCTCAGTTATGTCCTATTTCCATTTGTTGTTTTGTCACTTCCACTATTTTTTGGTAATGGTAAGGCCACCATTACAGACTGTTAAACATTAGGTTGTGTGATTTTACAAACATTCATTGAAAGATATTTATGGGTTGATGTAAATGAATAAGTTCAAAGTGTTGAAAAAGAAATAGTAAATTAAATTATATTGTTATAAAGTAGCATTCATGATAAAAAATGTTCATTTATCATTGTTTGGCTAAATGGACATGTTCTACAAAATTTTGAAGTAACCCATTTTGCCTCTTCTATTGTCTTCCAAAGTTTTTCACCAGAGCTCCAAATGCATATGTGCTGTGAATGAATTATGTTAACCATTCCTTGATTGGCCAAATGTAAAAATAAACTTCCATAAATACAATGTGTACACCTGAACTCATACAAGAGTCTTATAAATCTAACATTTAACACTCTGCCTTATTAATATTACTTCCCTTTCCACTGCATTCTTTTTCAATGACTCAATTGCAGTATCCTTATTATTAATTTCACTCAAAGTTGCTTTCTGTTGCCATAGCAGGATATGACAATGCAATTATGAAATTCAAACACAATACTGTTCAAGGATTTGTCACCTTCAGTGGCAGAATAAACTTTTAGTACAACAAATGATGTCACATACAGAGTGATAAAGATTAACGAAATATAGCCAAATAAGATATGAAAAAGTCAACAGGAACGAATTAAGATTATTCCTTCTAGTTTGCTTACATATAATTATTCAAAAATGAGAAAACAATGGCTTTACTCTGACTTCTCTTTTCCCCATCAGAATAGTAACCCTGGAGTAATGGTGGTTGTGGATAATGCAAATTTAAAATAGTTTAGTGCAGAATTATTGTTATTTTACAATATTTGAAAAATGATTTTTTTGTCAGTGAACAATTAATATTTTATTTTAGTTGAATATAACATAGGGGCATGAATTTCAAATGCTGAATCCTATAAGTTATATTTTTATCCATAAATTAGTTATATCTTTTCAGTTTTTGGAACATAATAAATTTATAATTGATCAACTAAGCTATAATTTTTCTTTTGTATATTTTCAAACACAGTCATTCGTATATACACAAATTTACCCAATACAAAAAAGTACAAAGTATTTAAGTCTATGGAATCCCCCATACTTGCCTGTCACCCCCTACGGGAAGATGCACTCTTTCCCAAATTAATCTTTAACCGATCATCACTTCACTTTTCCAAACTCAACTTCCCATTGGTTAAAAGGACGCAAAAATGTAGCAAGTTGAGACAAATCTTTTTTTCCCACTCAGCTGTCTGGAGCCTATTTGAAAACCCAAAAATCTATAAAAAAGAATTGCTTGACTTGATTCAAGTCAGTCAGACACTGAGTTTCGAGAGATACCAGAAGACTCTACGTGTACCAACACACTGACTCAATAACACTACCAGCCTCTCATCAACTCGACACAACTTGCACTACTATTGCCGCGTGAAGAAACTTAACTTACAATTTACTAAAAAAGTGACATTATCACTACGAAATAGTAATTGTACGTTTAATCAATTTTAGCACACAACTCTTCCTAACTTGAATCAACACTTACAATCGTCACACACATACACACTATCATTTGAACTCATACAATTGACATTTTACCTTGTAAAAATCAAACTGTTTAATTTTCACAAACTTAAACCATCAACATTCATTCACCAAATCTCTGCATAGACACTCTTTGTAATCTTATCTCACTTGCCACATTTAACAAGCAACCTATCATCACTTTGTGTATGTCAAATATATATAATGTTATTGTTGAAATCTATAATACGTTGTCTTTTCCTTGATTTCTTCAAGTTGTATTGTCTTCATATGTTTGTTTAATTTATTTGTTGTGGATAAATGCATAATGTACACGCACATCTTAGGCCTTCACACAATTTCACCTTCTGACACATCTTACTTAGCATAAATTCTGCAACAAGTCCTTACTATTATTGCCATATTTGAGTCTAAATATATTTTTCCTCTATTTACTATTATTATACACTGTTCTTTTTAGAGAGTTGTTCTTTTCATTTACTGGCTTTGTAAACATGTTGAAATTGTCTTCTATTCTCATAACAAAGACACTGTCACCTGGAGTTACCAGTGTAAGGAAAATAGCTAGTTCATTAAAAAGTTAGACATTAATGACAAAAAAAAAAAGAAAAAACAGAAATACACTTGGCATATTATACAGACTGTAGTGCTTTTTAAGCCTCTCAATAGCACATGGGATTTTAAAATAGATGAGTCAAATGAATATCTTCTGGTAATGTTTCAATTATAAGTAAAGAATTACCTACCCTTTCCACACATACACCTGAAGACAGTTTTGAGACAAGATCACAATTAACATGAACTCCGGATTCAGATATGAGAGTAGTATCAAAAATTGTCCAGTTTCCTTGATGTTTCCTTTTTGGGACATGGCAGGTATCATGGATTAACCTTTGACCACACCTCTTTATGTACTGAACTTTGATTATTTTGTGCTTCTTCACTCAAAAAGGGGTGTGGATTTATTATTTTAATAAGTGAAAAATGATTCCATTTTAAAGTATGGTCACCATACTTTAAAATGGAATCATTTTTCACTATTATGATTAAAAATAAATTAATGTATACGTGATCATCCTTTATACAGATAAAAACTTAATTGGCTAGGTTAGTCTGGTTGGTGTAATAAATGAATAATGTGGTTTCTTTCTCTTATTCCTTGCTGTAATTACTTTCTATTCAGAAAGAAATTTCTTATCAGACATTGTTGAGAATTATATCTCAACTTACAGTAATCCTGCCCCCTCCAATTTACCAGATATTAACACAAATGAATCAGTTTTTTGCAAATAAAAATGTATTGAGTGGCATAATAATTTGCACTTGCTATCTCAATGTGATTTTGCCTCTCTTTTCTTTAATCCTCCATAAACAGTTACAATTTCCAAATACACAACATGGTCTTTTAAAAAAAAAAAAAATGAAAAGAAAAATTTTTTGCTCAAACTTTGTGGATAGAATAGCATACTTTTCTGCTGATCCTTTGTCAATGTGCATGAGTAACATGAAACATTTTATGAGGATTTGTATGTAATTTAAAAATCTCAAAGACAAATTTTTCTAATTCGAAAGTTATTTCTTTTTTTTGTCATTGAATTATATTTTTTGTTCATGATATGTAAAATTTAAAATTCTATGTTCCATGAAAAAACTACAATAAAACCACTTATTTTTGTTTTTACTAAAAAAAAAAAAATCCTATTGTAATATTAGACATGCAAATTAATTGAAAAAATATAATAAACAGATTTTTGTATATCCCCTTCTTATATTTTTGCTTAATTTAGTTAACATGTGTGTTACTCACATTGCCACCAACTTAGATCCAAATCTTATGAAAAAAAAATGAAACAATAGAATAGATTATTTTGAAAGTATGATTTATGAATAAAAAAATAGACAATCAGAAAATAGTACTTTTTAGTCTTTGCCAAAGCATTTCGTCATTCGACTTTATCAAAGCAAGTGATAAACAAAAAAAGTTTATATATTCTGAGAACTTTAATACATTGTCAACTTGGAAAACAAAAAGATGCACTTAATAAAACAAAAAAACTTTTGTTTATCATCACTTGCCTTGAAAGTCGAATGACGAAAAATGCATCAGCAAAGAGTAAGACTAAGTAAGTACTATTTTCCGATTGTCTATATTTTATTTGTCTTTTATATTCTGAACTTTAACATTATATATATATATATATATATATATATATATATATATATATATATATATATATATATAATGTAATATCTATCAACCTTCCTGCATAATATGTTTAATTCTCTAAAGCAAAAAATATCCAATAAGGGATCAAAGGTGTAAAAAGAAAGTAGGTATCTTAGCAAAAATCAGAGCATGATGAAAACATGCTCCAAAACATAGTTTTATCAACAAAATCACAATGTTAAAGGAAGGATCAAAATATCTTAGTTTTGATTATTTAAATTAATTTTTTTACTCCTTTTTAGAAGTCAGCAGTTGTAACTTTTCATAGCAACAGACACATTTAATTTGGAAATTCTTGCAAAAATCAAATAATTGTCTGGTTTTAATGAAATTTTCAAAACTTATTCAAAAATGAATTATTAAATTATTTGGGAAATTCTTTTTTATTAGAAAATCTTGGTAAAAATATTTTTTTACATGTGTTTCAGACCCTTACTTAATTTTATGAAAACTTGAGAAATTCAACGAGATAATTATTAGTGAATATATTAGTTAAAAAAAGCAAAATTATTTGAAGAATTTAAATCACCATTTTTTTCTTTGCAAAATCAGACCCAAAAATCTGTTCTGAATCAAAAAAATGCAATAAAACTAAGACATTATTTAATTGATTGTTTTTAAAGAAAGACCATTGTCTAAAGAAAAAAAAATTTCGACGTAAAATGAATTTTTACAAGATTTGTTTCCATTTTTTTACAATTTTAAATTTAGTAATTTATAAAGTTTTTAAATGTTTTAAAATTCAGTTTCAATGAGATAATTCTTAAGAAATATTGTTATTAAGTAAAAAAATATTTACTAATAATCATATTTGTAAAGAAAGCGTAGTTACGAAATGTTTGTATACAACATTTTATTTTTATGCTATAAGTAATATTTGCTTCAAATTAGATTAATTTAACTTTAAATTTGCTAATTTTCCTCAAAATAACATTTTAGAAAGATATTTTATTTTTACAAGAGTTTTAAAACCGAGAATCAACTTTTGTTTCCAAATCTGTCAAAAATGGACATTTTGATAGATTTTAATGAAAAAAAAAAATCGATTCTGATCAATATAATTTCTGTTTAAAATACACCACAGAGTATTTTGCTCACTGGAAATAGTAAATTTTAAATTTTTTAGCTTTCAATTAAAGCTAAAATGAAAGCTTCAAGAAAGCTTTTTCATTTTTAAAAATTCATTAAACCTTATTCATACCAAATTAGTGGAGGTATCTTGTGTAAAGGAATAATAAAACTCAAAAAATCTGTGTTTTTCTTTCACCTCTATCCCTCCTTGTTCATAAGCTTTCTTTTCATTTTCCTCTGGCTTTCTTACTTTCTACTTTTTCTCCTCCACATTTCCCTCTTTCTCTTTTCTTTCCTTCTCCCAAATTTTGTTATATGAAAATTAACAGGTAGATATTTGATGGCTACATATATTTTATGTTCTGTGTGTGTATATGGATAATCACTTTTCCCAGATATTATATGGTTCCTAATCTTGGAAGAAGTGATTGGAAATGACACTTTAGACAGTGTCTAATCTCAGGCAAAAATGCACAAGCATGCATAAATAATCCCATCAATTTTTGCATGCATTGTGTTTGTAACTTAATATTTTTAATCAACAGGTCCATTTTTGTATAAGCAAAATATTGTCACTATTTTGTTGGACTTACATTTTTGAGTTCTTAATATTCAATAAGTTTTTCTGACTGAAAAATTATTTTTCAGTCATCAACCCAGTATACACACAAAAATAGCTTGTCTTTTAATCAATTCACCCCAAGCCAGGTGGTAATGCAAGAGGTTACTGGGAGTGAAAAAGAAGAAAATGACTTTAGAAGAAACTGGAAACCCAATCCTAAACAGGAAACAAGGGATAAACTACTACTCCTGTTCAAAAGACTAGGGAGGAGTGTGAACCAGTATCATCAATAAACTATAAACAGAAAACAACCAAGAAAACTATACTGGACATATTCAACTGAAAAAACAAAAGAACAAATCAGTAAAAAATATTGTAAAATAATCAAAACTAATCAAAAATAAATTGAGTAATTAAAACATTTTTGTAATATTTTAGAAAATAAAAAATGTATGCAGAGATTTTAATAAGAATAGAAAAAAAACTTGCTCAAGATCATAAAATTTATTTTTCTTTTTTAAAATACCCATGGGAATGAGTAAGGAGGATATATCTTTAATGGAAGAGTTTTAAATGCAACTGGTGTTAGCTAATCTTACATATATTTCAATGACCAAATATCAGAATAATTATTCTGGAAATTGGGTCAGGCCAAGAACTTTTTCAATTCACATCATATTCTCTTCTAATGAAGAGTTATCTTTGGTTGCTTTTATATATGTATGAGCAACCAAAGATAACTCATCATATTCTCTTCTAATGAAGAGTTATCTTTGGTTGCTTTTATATATGTATGAGAGCAAAGATGTGAAAGTGAACATTGTATAAGGAAGAGATAAAAGATATTTCTTTGTATACAAGTTGTTTGTTCATAAACAACACTAGAATACACCTCCAAAATCAAGAATCAAGCTTCTACTTGACACTGACAGCAGGACTGATAAAGATATGAAGTGAGGTTATTTTATCATCCCTATATAATTGATGACTCAGTGAATAAAGACAGAGAAAAAAAGATTAAAATTAAAAAATTAGTTACATAGACTGCATGCAAACACACAAAGACCTCTAGTATCAGGTCCTTTGGTGGGGGGTGGGGGGTTTGAATTACCAAAGGACATTTTTCTATCCAGGTTTTTGCTGTTTACTTGGTCATGTTTCATCAACATTTTTGAATGCATTGCCATCATTTCCTACAAAAAGAAAATTTTTAAAAATCCACAGCAGACATTACAAATATTTTCCACTAGACATAATCAAGAGAAAATGAGTTGTCAAAATGCCTTATTTTTATCATCCAACCAACTTTTTCTCTGAATTTCTTCATAAAAAATATCCACTTGAAGTTAAATTTTAATACAAAACTTGTTTGCTACAGTAAAATATTGTAAACATGGATTCAGATGAAACAATTTTTCTTCAGCTTTTAGGGCTTGTTTTTTAACAAGAGATTAAATTAAAAAAATATATGTAAAATGTGTTCATTCAGAAAATGGCTTTCATTACACCAATCATATTGAAAATTCCTTCTTATGCTTGGATTATTAACTTTTAAAATAGGGATTCTCATACCAACATGTCAATATCACATTTTTATGATATTTAAAAAGAAAAAAAAAAGCCATAGTTTTTTCAATTTTAATACATAAGCCTTCATACTTAGAATTTTCAGTAACTGTTCAATGTTTTATCTATTATGTATTGGTGAATGTATGTTTTTGTTCCCAATACAAATCAATACAGACACACTACAAATGTCAAAATAGATTTATTAACCGAAACTCTTAATGTCATGAACACATTACATTTATGGTGTAACCATCAGGGAAACAAAAACTGGGGAAAGTTATAATATTTATCTTTAAAAATTAAAAATTAGTGAAAATACTGTGAAAAAACAATTTCAAACATACTTTATACATCTTGACCCTATATACAATTACTTTCTTTTAGCTTCATGCAAAAAAAAAATGAAAAGAAAAAAGTAAATCATAAGAGAGCTTTTAAATTTAATGTCTCTATACACAGAAAACAGAAAATGTATGAAGACAATTGATAAGAAAGTGACCCAAATTGGCAGAGATTTTTTATCAAAAAGCCTTTAACTATGAACTGCTCAAATTTTCAACAAAACTAAAATTACTTTGAACTGTCTCTTACAAAGAAAATATTTTGTCTGAAAGAATAAGAATGCAGGTACAATTACTATGAAGTGTATTTTTAAATTATTTTCCTCTTAGTTTTAATCAAATTGGGCACTTTGATCCTCAGGCAATATTAGGAGACACACACACATATATACATGGTGGAAGTCAACTTGTAAGACGACCCCAGGAATCCTAACTCCCAAATAAACATTTCAGTTATGATTTTCATGTCATGTCAAATATATATACATATATATATATATATGATATATATATATATATATATATATATATATATACACACACACACACAAACTGTGTTAGAGTAAATAAAATCTCCAAAAGAATATACTAACATTTACAACCTATTTCACGCATTTGATAACAGACATATGAAAGAAATTCAAAGAGTGACAGACAATCAAATTAAGTATGGAAAATGTGCTAAAGAGAAAATAAATGCCAATCTTTTTGTTTGAAGTTTTACTTTCCAAATAATACTGGATTCACACACACATTTGTATGGGTATATGAAAGAGTGGTGATAAGTTCTTAGCCTGACTAACTTCACAAAATTTGGACAAATGATCAAACAGATTTTTTGAGGGCTTCTTGGTCAGCCAAGAATTTTTCAGTATCTCCATGTACAAAAGCATCTAATCATATATATATATATATATATATATATATATATATATATATATATATACACTGATATGTGTATGTATGTATGTATCTCTAGGAGCATAAATACTTATGTGCACAAATATGTCCCTATAAAGGATGAGTATTTGATGATGGGAAATAGTACAATTAACTATACATTTTTGCATTGATAATGAAATGTTTTTCAGAATTAATTTTCACTTTTATATTTTAAAGCTTACTAGTGAACAAAATAATTATATAAGAAAGAGTGAGGAAAAAAGAGAAAGGGAAGAAGTAGTAGTGAGAAAGAAGGAAAGGTAAAAACTAAAGATTGAAGATTGGCACAATCATTTAAATAATCCTTTCCTTCTCCACCAATATGGCCTTATGCCCGACTAAGTTCAACAAATATATATATTTATTTTTTCCTGACATTCATGTACTTGCATAAATATATATGAAATATATATATATATATATATAAGAGTGGTATAAAGTTTTCTGCCAGCCAAGAAACCCTTACAAAAAAAATTTATCTGGTCTAATTTAAGAAGTGATGCCACCAAGAACTTTTCGGCACATACATGTGTGTATATATGCATACACAAATATATTTAGCATATAGATGCAGAACATTTGAAAGAGAAATTAAATATTCAAAAAATTTTACAAGAGGAATATTAAAAAAAGTCTTAGTATAATATACTATCTCATTTGTTAAAAACAAAAAGCCTTTTGTTTTAAATCCACTAGCAAGCTTTCAGTTTCAAACAATATTCTTTCTAGAAAAATAAGGAAGTAGTTGTAAAATGAAAATAGACAGAAATATAAAAACAATATTATTATTTAATCTATTTTAGCAGAAAAGGCTATGGATTGTAAATACTGTAAAAAATATTCATCTTGAAAAATCATTTAAGACTGAGTAGTAGTAAAAGAACATTTTAAACTAACAGGCTCTCTTCTGACTTATAAATATAAGTTAGAAATTAGTGTACTTTTTTAGTAACGTTTTCTTAAGAGACTAAATAGTTTCATACAAATCTGTTCTGAATGTGGCTATTGTATCAAAACTGAAAAGGCATTGTTTTAAGTTAAAAATACATATGTGAAATATTTGCACATGTGAATTTTGAGATTAAATTTTCAGTGTATAATATTTGGCCTATGTAGTTAAAAGACAAGTATTGTGGTAAATGCATGGTTAAGGAAGGAGATTTTGTTGAAAAATAAATATTTATGTAAAAAAAAATTTAATCACTGGATTTATTGAATTATATATATATATATAAATTTTCTATATTTATGAAGAAATACAGAGATTAAAGATAGAGCATTTGTAGATATAAACAATATGGACAGAGATATTAAAATTGCTTGGTGACTGGCATTTTCATGCCTGAAGCAATCATCAGACCATTTATATATGCAAATAATTGAATTGTTTTCATTCAGTACAATTGTGCAAAAAATGAAAAAAAAATTTGAAGGAATTACAAAAACAATTCCTGAGAATAACATCTTATCAAACATGTGTCACATTGCAAGCATATTTTATTCTAGAGTTTTGACTATATTAATTTTTTTCAAAACTGGAGAAACCAGAAAAATACTGAAATTTTAATAACCAAATAGCACATTTTAAAAAATAAATAAAATTTAATATTTTTATTATCTACTATTGAGAAAATGTCTAAATGTTTGAGTGGGTGTCATATGACCAAATTTTTAGGCAAAAGCCTAAAATTTCAATGCTTTGGACTGTTTCCATAAAAGTTTTCTACTCATTGTTAAAATCTGTGTTTTCAATAACCTTGAAAAGAGTGTTCTTGCTGGTAAAAGTTTGAAATGAGGAGCCATATGATTTTTGTTAAAAAGAAAAATAATGTCTTTTAATGTAAATGCAGCTTTTGAAAATCTCACAACCATTGTATAGACCTGATTCCCCAAAGCCATTTTCCTTACAATGGTTGACCTTCAAATCCTTCTGCAATCATTTCACTGTAATAGCTCCCACCAAACCAAGTCCAGTAGTAGTAGCAGCTCAATGCAAATACATTAGTATGGAGGTCACAAAGTTTAGATTGAAGTTGAATAACTGACATTTATTATTAAATTACCTTAAGTAGAAAGTTTAAATTTGTTGAACCTGTTACAAGTTCAGTGTCAAGTGTATGGAGGAATGCTGAAAATTTCTTGGCCAGGTCATTCCAAAATCAGTATTTCAATGACCAATCACCAGGATATGTATTTTGTGTTTTATATTTATTTGTGCTATATATATCAGTAAAAAAAGAAATGTATAATAGAAAAATTACCCTAAGTAAAAAATTTTTATCTGCTTACCCACTCAATAAATGAATCAATAATTGTTCTCCAAATAAAGTTCACTTGTCACATAATGATTTTCACAAAAATAAAATTCTATTATCCTAAGAAATCATGATTTTTTTTATCCAGATAAAATATTACGTGTCACTTGTTTTGGATATTTTAGTCTAAGTCAATTTTTGGATTTTCATATTGATTCCTGAGACATTTATGTACTAACCTTCACCTTTACTGACCTTCAGACATTTATCAATGTCTTGTACATTTCTATTGAATTGCTGGAATATATAAATCACATTGAGAAAACCTCATTTAATTTTCATATAAGACTATAAGCCTGATACAGTTATATAGCTGAATTTTGATCCAAAATTTTAATTGTTCCATCTATATCATTAATAATCACAGCTGACTTGTGTGCATTGTCAAAATTATGCTGAAATATAAATACTTTTGTGGGAAGTATTTTTCCTACATTTAAGATTTACACTTATTGACTTATCTATGTATATAATTAACATATAACTAATATGTCATTGTGTCTTTAAAATATCTAAAATCTTCTCTTCTATGCATGACATAAATATACAAATGAAAGCAAATTCAATTTCTATGCCCCCTATTTACTTATAAGACTGCTAACTTTCAATTATTAAGCATGTTCTCTTATACAAAGGTTAATACATTTTTAAAATACACTGAACACATTCTACAGATGGTTTTGAATCTATAAACACATCATATCCATTATCCAATCATGAATATCATTTAAAAAATTAACCTCTTACAATCTTTTATTTGAAACAAAAATTTTTTTTTAAATTATGAATCCTTCCTAATTTATTTAGACTGTGATAAAGATTTATATCTGACCTAAACTGATGAAGGACTTTACAGAAATTATGTATTTTACATTGACTATGGAAATTACTGCTTCTTCCTTAAATTCAATGCAGTATGTATAAAATGATTTCTATGTTTTAAAATAAATAACAGTTTTAAAGAATTTCCCAAAAGTTAATACTATTGCTAAATTCTGTATACATTTTACTCCTTCCCAAATTTATTTGTATATGAGAATATATTAACTCCTAATATTTAAGTAAATGTCTAAGATGTTTACATACATGTCATAGATTTGCTGGCAATTTCCTGTTCATGAATCATCCTCAACCTGTGCATATGAAATTACACCCCCACAAACCAACACATCTACCTACGCACAAAGCCCACTGTTTTCTTTTCATATCATTGCAGATTTCATTAGTCATGAGTTAATATCATATATATATATATATATATATATATATATATATATATATATAAGGGAGAGAAAATTTATGCAGTAAATGTTAGTTCAAATATGTTGTTAAATAAAATAGACAATTTGTACTGATTATATTTTAAAATATTTTCTTTTATTGGTATAATTAACAAAATTACTTAAGTGAGTTTGTTAAGTGAGTTTGTTAAGTTAATTTTTTTAAGCAAATGCAACTTAAAATGCATTTAAATTCTCAGAATCCATATAACACTACATTAATGTTATATTACAAACATTTAAATTAAAAAATAAATGTCATTTTCATATGACATTAAATACCTTAAAAATTATATTTAAATATAAATACAAAGTTATCACAATATTTTATTTCTTGACAATGACTGAAGTCAATTGAAAGCTTAAAATATATACTTATACATAAACCATGATCAGTTTCTTCATAATTTTCTATCTTAACATATGGGAATTAATGTGTCATTTAGGGAAAATATTTTAAAATATAATAAGCAAAAATTGTCTATTTTACTTAACAATATATGTAAATATATTAAGCTTAGTTTACTCTTAATCAGACCCACAATACAAAGACCTACAGATCTCAAACTAACTATAGAAGTAATAGTCTTTGAAGCTAGCTGATAGACACACATGCAAGGCCAGTTCAAGGGTTTCATACCCCCACATGAATCTATGATACAGGGACCCCACTCTACTATATCTCAATTTTCATAATGTAGTATTCATATAAAATACAAATTTTTATTGTAACCTAGTTATGTACATTAATGAATCATATGCAATATAGGTGAAAAATTCAACTAGAAAAATTGAAAATAAATACAATGTATCTAAATACAAATTAGAGACATGTCATAATAGATTCCATCTTTAATAAATGAACAATATTTTTCGGCAATTTTTAACATCAACTTGGGTTTTTTCTTGTCAAAAAGTTGAATTTTAACATATTCAACATTAAAAAAAAATAGTAAATTTTATATAGTGTTTTTTCAAGACTTACTTAGCATGAGTAAAACAAATTTTTTTCATCCTTTACTGGTCAGTTGTGCTTAATTTAATTTGTTACATATATAAATGTAGATAGAAAAAGCAAATGTAAGCGAGGGTCAGAAAGCACTGCCCGGGGTGCCCAATCAGGCTCCCCACCCAGTCTGGGGGCTTCAGGGTTGTATGTGCTGACCCTGCATACATGCACAGAAAGCACAAGTTTATCTCTTATGGCAAAAAATTTCAATGTGGATTGTGTAGCTGTTTGAAAGTTTGCAAAAGAGAGTGGAACAAAATAGTAAATATGTTCTTCAGTGAAGTTTCAGATTTGATAGAGTTCAAAAGCATTTCTTCTGCCTTGTAGTTGATGAATTGTTTGCCACTCTACAACCCCTTTTCCCCTGACAAAATATTACTAGCCTATCACTATTCTATCACTATTTTGATGGCAAATGTTTGGGTGAACTACATTTCTTGATTTCAACAGTCCAGATCTTCATGGCTAGGACCCACCATGCCCATATATACTTCATATTCCGCTGGTGAGAAGGAAGTTCCACTCAATTTCTTCCCAAGAACTATTGCATTATGGAATAGACTCTCACAAAGATGTTTCCCTGATCTCTACAATCTTCTCTTCAAGACAAAAGTCAACTGTTATTTATTGAACATATCCTCATAATATGCATCGCTTGTTCTCCTCCTACTATATGCCCTTGTAACAACCCTCTATTTAGTAACCCTCTACCTTGTGTGGCTCTTAGGCCTTGTACTGGCTGAACAATAGTAAAAAAAAATCTTAAGAAAGAATTCCATAAATGATCCACTAACCTCTTTCTTAATTAGGCCATTATAAAACTTTTTGAAGTAAAATTGTCATTAAATAATTTTCATGAAAATATTGGTTAAAAATCTACTTATTTCCAATGAGTTAAGCAACCATTCCCCATTCCTTCTAATGAATTGTTTTCTCAAATCCATATTATAAAGTTTACATACATATTAACAATCAAATTAAAGGAGTTAGCATAAACTTAGAAAATATACACTGCATGACACTATTCAGTCATCAAAAGATATGGGCAATAATTTGTGTTGAACAAGTTTCTTATGACATCATCTAAAAGAAAGTATTCATGTATGTACGTTTTGGACCTCTTTCTTCTGCCCAAGAGAAATGAAGCAAACTAAATAGGAAAGTATTGATTTTTTGTTTTTTGCTAAAAGAGAGAAACATAATCAGATACAAAGAGAAACAATTTTTAATTCAAGATGTCCACTTCTTTCATTAGTCCTTCAATCTAATTTGGAAGTCTAGCATCCTATATTCATTGCAAGTGAGGAGATTTTTGTTCTTGAACTATCTATCTGGAACATAAAGAAAACAAGGAGTTGCTTTTTACTCTTTCCATTAAATTATTAAATATTATAAAATTATCCCATTTTATTAATTTCTTTAGTAAGTACTGCTTACCAATACCAGTATCCAATGAGCAGTCCCACAACACAAAGGACAAAACATTTTCTCTGTTCCCTGGCATTTTTAGTTTACCATTCATTTTATCATACAGAATTGGTAAACCAAGTTTAAATTCTCAAGACTACTAAATTTTACATAAGTATTAATTCAATTCTCCTGTAGTCTATCCACTGCCAGTCATCCTGATATGGTATTTAACAACACCCTGTAGAATATAATTACAAAACATTACAAAAGTCATAGCATAGCAGTATATAAAGGTAATGATAGGTGGCACCTCATACCTTGACATTATGGAAATGCTAAGAACTATATCAATTTTTCTCTGACATCTGATGAGTCAATGTGAACACTTGTTAGGCTGCTCATGGCAAGAGAACATAAATTATTGGATTTTAAATGAACATGATAATGTGTACCAGATGGGTGAGACATTCCATTTCTGAAACTGTAGGGACATTCAACATCCCTCAATCATGTATGTATGTGTCATGTATGTATCAGGAATGCTAAATGGAAGATATTACCAGTCACCATGAACAATGTAGGGGCTGACCAGGAGTCTTTAATGATAATGGCCACAAGGATCTGCCTAGAATTGTCCACAGTAAAAGACAACTAGCTCAAATAATATCTACATTCAATGCAGATACATATTTAGCAGGCTAGTTTACTGCTCATTAGCTTCAATGAGGTATGGGACCAAGAGACCTACCAGTGCCTCTATTAATACCATGTCACCTGAAGCAGTGCCTCACCTGAGTCTAAATTGTTGCTAATTGAACCCTAGAGGACTAGCAACATGTAATGTTGTCCAATGATAGTAGGGTCCTCCTAATTGCTCTTTTCTTTTTCTACTCAATACTCATGTTTCTGTTCCTAATTCATCCATACCCTGTAACCCCTTGCATGTTAGTGGCTGTACTGCTTTGCTTGTGGTGATACCGATTGAAAAAAAAGGGGGGACTTCAAATATGGTACAGACCTCATGAGGCCATGGATCCCAATTATCAACAAGGCTCTACATAAGATTGTGACAATTTCATAATGGAGTGAGGTATGTTCACTTAACAAGGGTTGGGGCTGCTGATCTACTTAAACATGTCCTTGATGAGTGACCACTACACTGCATTAATTTGTTACCATTTGCACCCATTCATGGATTTCATGTACTCCAATAATGAGGAATTATTCTAGGAAGAACATGCACTATGTCATCAGGATCAAGTTGCCCAAAATTGGTTTTGATGAAATTTTCTGGAGACTTCTGATGAACAGTGTGACCATTGCATTCACTAAACATGAACTTAATCAGGCTTTTATAGAATGTAGCAGAAAGGTATATTTACATGCAAGATCCTGTACTGACAAATATCATGGAGCATGCATAGCTCAACATCTTCTGATAACTTGTGGAGTCAATGCCATGTTGAGATGCTGTACTACTGCAAGGCAAGCTCTAAACAATAACTATCCCATAACTTCTGGCACATCATTTTATAACAGGATCTTAATACCTGTAGCACTCCTAGTAAAAACATATGTGAGGAAACTAGCTGAAGTCCCTGTTTATGAAAAGACCTTAAATTTTTACAATGACTGAAGTTAATTGAAGGCTTAAAATACTTAAATATAAACTTTAGACAGTTCTTTCATAATTTCAAATCAAGTCAAGACTTGTATATAGCTGGTTTTGACAAAACGATTCCTCATCCTGAAAAATAATCCCACATAACTTCTGATGCATTCCATTTGTTTCACATTGGTATAACTAATAAATATCTATTTTAAATTCTTAAAAAAATTGTTATTGTCATTATTCACATGCAACAAGATGGATGAGAGGTATGGATACAGTTTTTTGCTTACAGGGTAAAAGATACATACAGCAATTGGTAGCCTTAAATTTCATTTTTAAATAAAAGATTTCATTTGTTTTTAGTAGGTTTCCAATGAAGAAATACTATAAAAAGTATAAAATATATTTCAGGTGAAAATTTTTCTGTGAAATAATTTTTTGTACATGAACCAAATATATTACTTATCTGAACATTAATAACAAAAGAAAATTTATAGTCTTAAACTGAATGATTACAAAAAGCAATTGTTACTATAAAAATATTTCTTCATAATAAGAAATAGATAGATAAAAAAAGGGATGAGTACATAAGTATTTCACTATCAATACTTAGCTGGTCTGACAAAAGAGACTGTTAATTATAGCCTATTGTCAGTGATAGCAGATGAAGTCAAGTGCATAAAGTAGGTTGCCTGTACCATGAGATGTTTTTTCAATGCAAACATTCAAAAATCTAACACCTCAGCAGAACTGCATATATCAAAGAATGCTTTAATTCTTCTCTTTTAGTGAAATAAGACATTAAATGATCCTCCTGCTTTGTATGTATTCAACTAGTTTAAATCAATACTGGGTGTAAATGGCAGGTGAGTGACAGGTTTGAGATTTGTTTCACTAAGATATTTTACAAATAAAGCACAACTGGCATGTGATTTTCCCCCATGCACTTTCCAACTCACTGATTTTTGGGGGGATGGAGGGGGTTGTCTCTTAACTTTTAAAATGTTTTTTCTCTTTCAATTTTACTTGTAAATAATATTGCAAAAGTATTTTTTATCATGCCCTACCCTAATTAAGTAAAAGGTGTCATTTCATCACACCCCACTGCTGAGTGGGTGCAAAAGCAGTGAATAAACTTAGGATCATTGATTCTTGCATAGACAATTGCACACAAACACAGTTAAGAGTATCCATGAATATAATAGCATACACATCACATAGATGGAAACATCTGCGTGCACTGATATTGACTGCATCAGTAAGTAACTGAAGACTAATAGGATAGCTTTACACAATAATAGCATTGCACTTATTGTACATCTTATAAGAAAGCAATCTCAGCTCGGGTTGATCAAGAATGCATCTCAAGCTTAAGAAAAAAAATACATTAATGATCCCAAGAAACTAAACAGACAAGATAACTGGGAGGGGAAAAATGGATGAGAAATGATAATTCAAGTCCAATAAAATCATACAGTTCATTTATTATTCTGTTTCTTATTATTGTTAACAATAAATGTCCCTCTGTTTTTGTTTGGTTTTAAAATTTCCATGAGATAAAAGAAAACCATAGTTTTTTCTTCTAGTTGAATTACTACAATGATTAACTGAGCATTTAGGCTAGTGATGATTATGATTATTCTTGTTTCTCACATCCCAGTGAACAGCTTTGTTTGTAGTAGTAAGAGCAAAAACAAAACATATGAGTGAGCAAAAGAGAAGGTTAAATTAATGCCTAATTTGCCAACTTGCTCCAAGTACTGTCTGAAGTAGAACACTAAATGTAAGATCTGAAATGCAAGAAATGTTCATTCTTGACTTTACATAGTGGACTTAGTCAAATTATATCCTTTCAGTCAGACATGGATTTCAAATCAATATTATAATCACTTGTCAAAATATTTGTTTAGACAACTGGTTATAAGATTACAATTGACAGGTATTTTCCCCTGCTGTTGGTTATATCTTGCCAACACTAGGGTTTGAACCTTGATAAAAAAAAGTTAAATGCTTATTTTTAAGGCAGAAGTCCTACAGAATTTCTCCAATTTAAAAAAAAATTATACTGTTTAGAATTGTATTTTGCTTGGAAGTGACTTGTTACCGGCATGTTTTATTTAAAAAAATAAACTTTACATTCATAAATATACTTTTACTTCCCCACTACCACCAGACATGTGAAGCTAGGAAAAAATATATAAAATATATAAATATATAATGTATTTTTAAATACAAGTTTCTGATCATTATCTATGAAACTTTTTGGCCCTGATCAAAAATTAAATACTGAATAGGGATATTTATTTCTCACTATTAACTTGAGAAAGTCAAGATAAGTTAATTTGAATTTAAAAAAAAAAAATAAATAAATAATAATAACAATAATAATGATGATGATGATGATGATGATGATGATGATGATGATGATGATGATGATGTGTAAAATTGTATTTTGTTTGTAAGTGACTTGTTTTATTTTTTAAAATTTACATTTGTAGATAAGCCTTCCCCAATCGCCACAGATAGGCACATGGGATTAGGAAAAAAAATAATTTAGTTTTAAAATTCTGTTCCTGATTATCAGCTATGAAACCTTTTGGCTATAATCGAAAATTAAATGGTGAATAGAAATATTCCTCTCTCACTATTAACTCAAGAAGTACATCTGTGTAGCTATGGCATGAAATATAAAGGAGAAAGAGTCTGTAAGACTGCAGGAAAACTGTAAGGGTGGTTATCTCCCTTTTTTCTCCATATATGGTCAGTCATGACTGATATTTCTATTTCTCCTCATGTTCTTACAATCCAAAATATATTTCGGCTTTAAATAACCCACAAATGATAAAACATAAAAAAATTAATCACCTAAAAGATCTCAAGTAAAGTTTTATGACTCTTAAAGCCCCTTTTTGGATTCTGTATATGTGTGTAGATATCTTTACGAATGAAATCAAAGTTGCATAAATTTGATCTGAGGTTTTGTGAAAGTATTTTCACTATTCCATGATTTTTTTTGTAACTTTCACCGTGACACTAATTTGAACAACTCCCAGATTTGAATAAGTTTGAAAACTGATGTCAAACATTAGCAAATCATGCACAGAAAACATAAAACACTGAGAACAAAATTATTATTCAATTTTTAAAAAACAGTAAACAGAATACAAAACTCAAAAAAACAAAAAACTCTAGCTATGAGAAAGATAATTTTATTTAAATATATAACCATTTTATTGTAAGTCATTCTTGATATAGGGAAGATTGATGTTGGAGCATTTATTGTTCTTATTAAAATTCTTTCTTTTTTTTTCAAGATTCTGAAAAAATATTTGTGCTGTTAAAATATTAAAATATATGAATAATTAAGTCCATAACCTAGTAGATTGTGAAGATATCATGTTGGATCCTCTATGGCAGGCCTGCACAATTAAAAAATCTGAAGGGCTACATTGTTTGTAGAAAGTTAACCACAGGCTGTAAGAGTAAGTATTTAGAATAAATTACTGAATGAAAACAAAATGTCATAAATGCATTAATGCATCTCAAAGGAGGTATGTCTTAATCAAAAACAAATATTAGCTAAATAAAAATCATGCTACCACAAAACTGAATTTTTGTATGTGATAGGTCACCAAATTTATTCTGATGAAGCAAAAAATTTACTCTTGCAAAAATCCTACACTGTGTAACCTCATAGACCCCATGCAAAATGCAGGCTGTAATTTGTACAAGTCTGCCCATGGTATTTTTCAGGACAGTAGAAGGAGTGGTTATTTTATGGTGGTCACCTTCTCTTCAAGTAACATATTAACTAAGTTGAACTAAGTTACATGGTACCAGCAGCAGGTAGTCATCCCAAACTTGATCTATTGAGAGTACAAAGTAAACACAAACTAGCTCAGTTGAAATTCAAGCCATGCTCACCAAATTCCATTAGGCCAACCATGCATCCACTTACAAGATAAGGTACAGTTATACAGTTTAAAAGAAAATATCACTGAACTGGAGGCAGAGAGACAAAAAAAAGCACTGACATTTTATATTTATATATGAAAATCCTTTCACTAATCAATTCATACAATAAACATTTTTTTCATGATGAATTGCTGATTTATTGTAGATTGCAACTATTTTATACAACTTTCTTACAGCCAATTAATCAGAGTGATTCCATGAGATCAATATTCTATAGCTGGTTAAGTCTTTCAACTGTCTTGCAAAATTTCTGGTTTCTTTTTCCATAAATGCCAAAAAACTCAATGTCCAACCATTTTTCTTGTTCTTTTTTCTTATCAAATATACGGTCATTGCTAGACATTTTCTCACACATGATCAGGGCCAATTATCAAAACAGAATCATAGTTTATTTCTACTATAGATAATTTTAACTTTTTTCTAAAGTTATTTCTTGTGATACTTATTATTTGTAAGAGACATTGCTTTTGTCAATCAGAGCAAAAATTAAGTTGACAAGAAAAAAATTATTTGACTATTTCTTCCTTTACTTTTTATAATAAATTATTAAAAAATAATATATATATTTTCAAATGCTTAATTTTGTTTAAGAAAGCCAAAATAAACCTTGTAGTTTTTTTTTTTTTAACAAGTGATGAAGAAAATGTTACCTACTAAGCATTTAATGGTTGAAAATGCCTATAAACCACTCAACAGTTGCTACAATAGATTAAATTGTGTTGGATATATAATTTATAGACTTAATTAAATGAATTTTTTCAATTAATCACTTTTGTAATTCATTTTTAATATTATTATATACTTATTTAAACTTGTATCCTCATTTTGGTTGTTATTGTAAACCAACATTCACCAGATGATATTTGAATTTCAATTCCTACCACTTTTCATACTGTTGCAGTATAGAATATAAAAAAGTTCAACCTCTCTAAAAATTAAGAGACTATAAAGTTACATATGGATGATCGTGTGTGGAGGAAAAAATGATCTTACCAAACTTCTCTGGAACAAAGTCAGATTAACAGAAAGAGCAAACCTGGAGAATAAGATTAAATCACAGATGCTAGACTCTGATAATCTCCTCAGTAAGCCAAGCATAGAAATGAATACTATGAACAGGAAAAGAAAAACATTGGTTTTAAGAATCCAAAATTTCATCCCATGATTGTCTTAGGTAACTATATGCAGTTTATCTGATGATTGTAAGTTCAATTCCTCTGTAAGGAATCAAAATCTACTCTGATTCTGTAGAATGAGCAGAAGCAGCATTACAAGGATGAATTAAGAATTAATTAATAGGAGTTATCTCCCCTAAAATAGACAGCAGAAAGAGAACAATCAACCCCAGTGCATTAAGTAAAGGGTTCAGTTTTAAATTCCAAGATTATAAAATACAACAGGCACCTGAAGATGGTCAAAATGTTATGACTAAAACAACCAATATGAATATATTAAATAAATTAGTATATAATAATAATAATAATAATAATAATAATAATAATAATTCTTTATTTCATAAATATAGACAATATTTGTTTTTTTTTTAAATATTCATATTTTACATTCTATAACCATTAAGCAGCACTGACTGGGAACAAAGGAATAATCTCCGATAAGATTCTAGCTTGCATCCCAAATCTTTGGAATTACTTTATTTGTGATCCAAGCTGTTTACCTAATGGCTATAGAATGTCAAGTGACTTATTCATTATGATAAAAGCAACACTAAAGATAAAAAGAAAAACTGCTCATAGCTAATTTATAGAAAGGATGGAGACTAGCTGGCCATCTTGCTTGTCTCAGAGAGGTGAGTAATATAAATACCAGTTACTAAATTATCAGTATGTAGGTAAATTTGTAGTTGTCTCCTATATTTTGGGATTTATTTGATAATACTATTTTTATTAATATTCTTTAACTATTATTTATATAAAAAACTTAATGTAGAATATAGAATAATTCTTATTCCTTTATGAAAAAGGAAAATGTAAAATACTGCATTATTTTTTAAATAATTTAAGAAACTTATTTGCACATAGAGACAAGGTGCATATATGATTTTTGTAAAATTCAGATTGAGTTTTTTTTTAATGGTAACATTATAATTTTAAACTTAAAAATATCAATATATTCCCAATAACATATCTTTTCTGGTATTTTTATTTATTTATTTTTTTCACAATGCTCAGGCAAGATTATTCAACCTTCTTCAAGTGAAATTATGTTCAATGTCAAGTCTGTTGTCAGTGAACTGTTGTATTAAAAAGTGATTTCAAAAACCAGTCTTCTTGATCAAAGAAATTTGATGCAGAAAATGATCAGTTATATACCAAGATTGAATTTGAATAAACAAATCAGTAATTTGTACATTATGTATGTCCCAAGAAGATTATAATTGGTTACAATATATTATAGCTTTAGTCAGCAGCTGGAAAAAAACTGACTATTCTGTTGGTAATAAAATTGAAGAAAGTGAAAAATGAAGACAAATAGAAAATAAAATATTTAATGAAAAACTATAATCAAGTGAAGAATGTAGGAAGATAATCAAAGAAAAACAGGAAAATTCCAAAGAAAAAAATTAAAATGAGAAAATCAATGAAAGAAACATTCAAAGTAGACCCTCCCCACTTAGGAAAGTTATAAAACATAATCGTCCTACTCTCAATTGGCCTTGTGGAATACTAAGCTAAGCTTAGTAAATTTCTCAAATAAAGTCAAAAATTAAAAAAGATAAAAGAAAAAGAATATTGATGAAGGAACAAGAAAAGAAAATACAAACAAGAAAATAAAAAGTGATTAAAGAAAAAGCAGAAAAGAATTAATCTAAAAAAATAAAAGAAAAAAAGTATGTAAGATAAAGAAAATAAAAATGTACAATCTAAAATTCACATTAGGATTGCAACTTTATTTCCAATTTTGGAAATGTTATCAGATATTAATGGTGTTCACAATGAACATTGAACAGTCTTAAAGCACCTTTAAACCATTAATGGACAGAGGCTAATTGAGAATCACTACATGTTTTACAAAGTACAGGTCAGTCAGTACTCAGGTATTTCTAAAAATGTGACAAGAAATTAATGGAAAAAATGAAAGTAGGATTGCATAAATGGTTTATTTTATTTTTTATTCATTTCTTATTGTATTCTTCCATTTTCAATGGAAAGAAAGTAAGCCAATTTTTCCTGTATGGAATTAGTTATGGAAATAATCCATAAATTCTAGTTTCCACATTAAATTTCCAAATTCTTCCTTAATCTCCAGCTTAAAACTCATAATTTTCTTTTTTTTCCTTTCTTTTTTTTTTACTGTACCTCATATTGGAAATATAACTATTCAAAAACTTGACAGCACAGTTTTTTTCTTTGACTGTATGAACAAAATATCAAAATATTCTCAACTAATCAAAGAGAATGCCAAGGGAAAAGGCAGTTGGTTGTTCTTTCTATATAATAATATGACTATAGTCATATGACTTTCCTCCCCATGAGTAAATGAAATGTGATTTCCACCAACAGCATATATATTGTGGGCACATCAGGATAGGGTAATAGTTAGCAAGCTAATCAGTTGACTATTAAGGAGTGACTTTGATTCTATCTGGGTGCTCCATGTCTGCAGTTGTGTGCCAAACTAAACTAAATTATAGAGTAAATTGTTTACTTAGTAGTGAGCTCAACTGGATGTCCCACACTTGTACCAAACTAAGGCAACTAAATATTTTCACTCCCTATTTTCTTGGTGATATAAAAAGATGGTTAGTACAGACCAGACACAATTGGGTCTACAGGCTAAAATGTGACAATACTAAGTGCAAGAAAAAATGAAGGGAATTTCAAAATCTTTCTTCATGGCCATTAAAATTCGTTTATGTTTGAGTATTTCTATAAACATTTTTGAGAGCATGTTTCACTATTTTTTTAATACCAACTTCAAAAGGTTGTTATTAATCATTACAGTTCAAATATTTTTAATGGCTTTAACCAAAAATCTGAGAGAAAAAATAATGTTATCAAACGTTTTTGTGTATCCTCTCAACAGAAAGATAATACCAAAAAGCAGATGATGTGTCTGGTAATATCAGAATAATATTCACACATTTGTAAAGAACAAGAAATTGCCCTTTTGTAATTACCTGGTCTCATATAGAGGTCATTTCTTGTTTCATAATTTTAAAAATAACAGCCATAATTCATTCATCTTGTATTTTAAAAATAAAAAAATTTAAACAAAAGAAAAAAATGCCCAAAAATTGGTACAGAGGTGGAGAGAAATCAAGGATCATGTAATTACTTATCATAAATTGTTCTTCAGTGAAACTGAAAAATATATTTTCCTTTTATATTTTATAAAATTTTTATTTTCATTTATTTGATACCATTTTACCAACATTGAACCCCCACCCAAAATAAAACAAAGAAACAAATGATGAGTTGTACATGTTCATACCTAAAGAAAATGTGAAGAAAAAAAATAGGATTTGTTTCTTTTTTTTCCTTTCTCCTTTTGATTAAACAAATAATCAGGTTAATTTCTTAATAGGCCATTTTTTTTATTGTATTTTGAATTTAATTATAACATTAAAAAAGCTTAATTCTTATATAAACATAATATGAGACATAGCATAAGTCATTTTCATAGATTTAATAAAAAAGAAAATCGTGAAGAAAAAAGAAAGGAACAAAAATACAAGTTATTAATTACAAAGTAAAAGTAGGAAGTTGACAAACTAACAAATATTCCCATCAGTATAATATTGATTGCATTGGGTTTTTTTTAATTTTATCAACCCCTTTGTGGATTATTTAAAGCCAAAATATATTTGGGGTTATATGAATAATTTCATTTTTTTTTTTTTGCAAGTGAATTAACAATTTTTTTTAAATGAAACTTATTTTTTCCAGATACAAGGGGGGAGAAAATGGATTCATACCTTTCCTAAGAGTATTTGTGTGTAATCATCAGTATAAGAAAAAAACTAAGATATATATATATACAAATGTAAAAGAATGAAAAGAATGTAAATTCAAACATTCATAACATTAATTTAAAAAAGGGCTCAATACAAGAATAGAGCAGTAAATATTTATTATGAACTGTTACATTGGAACATGCAAGTTACCACAACAAAAATGCATATTTGTTTCAACATCTAAAGATGTCTTGTCAACAATGGTGGTAACCATCGTTAACCACCTGACAAGATGTCTTTAGACATCAAAACAAATATGCATTTTTGTCGTGGTAACTTGCATGTTCCGATGTAACAGTTTATAACATATATATATATATATGCATATTAATACATCTAATAATGCAACATATTAACATATGGGCCATGTAAGATTAAAATTTCAAGTTTCTTTCTCATAAAAAAAAAATATGAGACTAAACATTAACTACATCTGAACTGTTTGAATATAACTTTATACTTTTCCTCTTAAATGATCAAGCAGCAACATTTCAACATTTTATGGAATAAATATATTTTCAGTTTTTAATCATTTCACCCCAAGCAAGGCAATAAAGCCACTAAGATACAAAAGGGTGTCTGAGAGTGAAGGAAACTGAGAAAACATTACAGAGGAGAAAGGACAATAAAAAGAGCAGGATTCAAGGAGACTGATGATGATTGATGGTTCATTTAAACTTTTGATGACTGTAGTTGACAGGAAAGCAAGAAGCTGGAAGAGAGTTCCACAGGCAATAAATGCAAGAGAAGAAACTATTATAATAGAACTTATGTTTACATTTTCTAATGAAGACTGAATTTGTATATTTAGATGCTATCCTTCAACAAAAAATGATTTAAACTGGTTCAAATTTTAGATGAAAACGGTTTTAAAATTTCTTTATCAAAATGTCATTTTATGTTTCTAATTAGAATTTTTGTGTTTTCATGTGAGTGCAGAAGGTCTTTTATTCTGATAAATAGGTTAAATTGAAATCTTTTTGATATTGAAGGATTCTAAGAGAAAACACAAATTTTTAAACAACATTTTTAAATAGGGATTTACCACAAATTTATCTCCAGTTATGCCAACACTGGAATATCTCTGACTGAATGTCTGAAATTATTTTCCCAAGTGTTTTTTTTTAAATATTTAATATTGTGAAAAACTGTTATCGTGCAACAACTTTGTAATATACCTGTACTACCTGACCTGCAATCTGAAGGCTCTATCAGTTGGTCACTGACAGCCAGTATGCAGTTGGTGCAGCATTACACCAAGTGACAGATGGGATATCCATTCCTATTGGTTTCTTTACAAAAAAGTAGTCTACTTTTGTCAGAGTTACTAGCAATCTATTTCACAGTGCTTCATTTTTGCTACCTCATTGAAGTTCACAATGTGGTTTTACTGACTGAACATAAACCACTAAGCAGTATTTTTAAGTTTAAATGCAGCAAAATCATACCACCAACAAATGCACCTGACAACTCAACATTTTTGATAAGCATGATCACAAATTTTCAAATTATCCAAAGAATATCATTTTTTAAATGTTTCTTATTAGAAATTATATGGAAATCATTGTACAGATTGAGTAGAAACTATTGTAGTGATATTCAAAATTTATTAATTAAAAATAGCCAGTGTGTAAAGATTTGTTAAGCATATCAACATAAAAAAAAGACTAGGATCAAACACATTAACAAAATATCAAACTCCTGGGAAAAGCGACCAAAAATAAATTTAAAAAGTAAAATTTAAAATTTGCAGATGTAGTAGAAAAAAAAGTTTCACCAAAAAATATAAAAAGAGAATTTCTGTTTGAATTTATTTCTGGGATGGGAAGTTATCTTTTTTTACACTCAGACTATATTGTCCTCATCTTTGTTATTCACAACGTTTCGGCAGATTCAACATCTGAAACTACATACAAACTTCTTTAAAATCAATACGTTTGAACTTCCTGTTGTCCACTAAACGGTGAATAGTGACATTTAAATGTATTTAACTTTCAATATCAGACATGTCCATTTCTACAAACATTTCAAATCTCTTTATATTACTATAGAAATATACGTAGAAGACTCAACTTTTACATACAAAAAAAAAGCTTTTGTAAATAAAGTGCAGTTTTAAATTTTATTTTTACTATAAGGAGTTCGACTAATTGTGAGTAATTGCCAACGCCGCTGTCGGTTATTAAAAAAAAATAGTTTTCCTTTTACCTTTTAGTTTTATTATTGTTGCTTCTTAGACAAGTTCAAGTACAAAGACTGAAAATAAAAATATATTTTATTTTTGTTACGTTGTCACTTCGACGACTATAACTATGCATTAATAAAATTAATATTTTTTTCATGAAAAAGGAAAAAAAAAAATTATAGATGCTTGTGTTTTGTTTTATGACTCATCATAGGTACATTTAAAAAGCCACGGTTTCATACGCTTCTAGTAGAAAAATGTAATGAACAATTTGTGCGTTGACTTTTTTATTTCCTGTATCATTTTTTCAATGAGATTATCATTAGGTTAGTCAAGTTTTTAAGGGTTATTTCAAGCACAATGTTTGATTTATTGTACATTATCACTGTTTAAGCAAAAAAGTGGGGGCAATGTACAATTTTATGTTGACAGTTTGAAAATGAATTGAAAAATGACAAAGCATACGCTCAGAAGTTCATAAAAAGATAACGTTTTGTTTGACAATCAAGCAAATTTGACTGGTTTAACTAGATTATAGAAACTTGCTATTTGTTACTTTCTCTTTCAATTAATTCAACATTATTACTTGAATTATTAAATATTCTCAAGTATTTGTAAAATAAATTTAACACAATGCTATCGAAAAGTCTGTTTAACTTGTACCAGGTAACACTAACAAGTTTCCCCAACATTTACTTCACATCAAAACAATACCTATTTTCCTTTTTTTTTTCTTTTTTTTTGTCAGTGTAAAAAATGCGCGTAAGATATTTTTGATTGAATCTTACATAACTATTAGGTTGGTGCAAAAATAATGACGTAATAATGTCGTTTTTTGACGTATTTTTTAAGGTCAAAAAACGACATTATTACGTCATTATTTTTGCACCAACCTAATACTTAAAATAGAAAATAATTGGGTTTAAAAAATGCTCAACGTATGGTGGAAAGCTAATTTCTAAATAGCTGTGTCTCTAAATTAACGAATAAGAAGTGTACGCTTAATTCCGGTTTTTTACAGCAATATACCAAACAGAAAATGACATGAGCAAACTCAACCACGCAGACAGTCAGACAAGAAGAGCAAACTCAACAGCGCAGACAGTCAGACAAGAAGAGAAAACTCAACAGCACAGACAGTCAGACAAGAAGAGCAGACTCAACAGCGCAGACAGTCAGACAAGAAGAGCAAACTCAACAGCACAGACAGTCAGACAAGAAGAGCAGACTCAACAGCGCAGTCAGACAAAAGCAGACAAAGAAAGTGGGTAGAGAGGAAGGAGTTAAGTTTGATATAGATATGTACATGCAGGTATGAGTAGGCCAAACACAAAATATAAACTCTAAACAGCGGTTCATAATTTATGGTAAATATCCCCATATATGTTACAGTTAATTAAAGTGTCACTTCAAAAAAAAAAAAAATATCTTTCAAGTGCTTGCTACTTGTTTAATAGTTTCTTTCTTTTTCTTCAATATATCCCCGGTTTTTTTATTCAAATTTGACCCTGGAGATTGAAAACAAATGATCGTGCCAATTTTACATTCATTGAGAAAGAAAGTAAAAAAAACTTCAAATATTTTGTAATCTTCCTTAGAGACCTTAAAAAGATAAATATTTATTTACCTTTATTTTGGATTTAAAACGATTTTCTTTACATACCTCATAAGTGGCAGGTAAAAACATTATTAGTGGCAGTGGAAAATACTCACACACTGTTACACATACACCCATTCCAAAGAAAATGCACATATGGTGATTTGTCATTTTGTACACATATTGGTATACTATTGGACATACACAAAATAGTAGTCATTTTTAGATTAATTTTAAACACGTGTCAGACGACGGGGAGAGACTCGCGCACACGAACTCAGACAACAAATGACAAAATAAAAATCATCATAAATAGACCCTAAAAGCCTATACAGATGGATAGATGTAACTACTGTGAATGCCATACAACACATAGATGCAAACAAATATTTACAGAGGTACATTCACATGCAAACGCAAAATAAACCTACTTACGTACACATACATACAAGCACACCGTGTATATTTTACACTAACTACATGGACCAACACAGAAACACTAGAGACTTACAGTAACAGATTTTATTAAGCAAGTCAATGTTTTAACAATAAAATTAGTATCAACCAACAAATGTTGGTAAACATTTCAGGAACTTATGTACTTACAATGTAAGTACATAAGTAAGTAATGTAAATACATATGTAAGTCTTACATGAATTTCAGTACGGTGGAGTAATGGATAGCGGTTCGGATGGAGGAATCAGAGAGCCGAATTCGAATTCCAGTCGAATCCATTACATTCACTTAGAGAAATGTATGAATCCTACTCTTCTTCTCCCCCATCTATGGGTAAATAGCATGACAGACCGGATTCTCTAGCCTTGGTTGGCAACTGGTCTACCGCAGAAAGAAATGTTAACCTACTGCGGGAAAAATCTGCCTCATCAGTCAGATATCGAAAGATACATGATCGCCTAAGCGTGTATCACGCATGGCACATAACTGACTGGTCCTGATTTAAAATATTAACAATTTGTTGTTTTTTTTTAGCGGCAGATTTCATTATGCAAACCAAATGCCGCATAATTTTTTTATTTCTAACTAATAATTTTTTAATCCAAAAGATAAAAGCCAGAGAAACTAATATTGGATAAAGAAACATAATGTCCCATACACCTGGATGAATTATATTTATTTTACATGTTAATATGGACTCCTTGACATTCTATAACCTTCATTTGTATTCCATAATTGTTTTTAAGTTTTCTACACTTTCTACGGGAACATTAGTCGCAGTAGATTTTCTATTCAAAGTCATGTTTTCTTTTAATTTCAACGTAAGGGCTTTGTTGACATCCTTTCTCCAAATTCTTTTTTTTCGGACATCCTTTGCCACAACTATCTTCAAAGCAGTGACGTGATGAGGTTTGGTGACGTTCAGGGCCAACTCCTTGATTGTATGCCCCTAAGACTCAAATGGGGTGGGGGCTAAGGCCTAGTACTGAGAAATGTGAGAAAGGAAGACATTTTATTATACAAAAACAGATGAAACATGAAATAACCACTTTATTCAAATTAAAAATATAAACTAAATTTTTTATTTCACTCTTTGATTGGATGCCCTCCTGATATGGATACCCGGGGCCGTCGCACCCTTTGATCCTTTCTGCACGCTTCTGCTTCAAAGCTCTGCTCACTACTCTGCTTCAATCATTGTTTCGTTGTACATAAACCATCTCAGTTTGGCGGCTATTATTTGCTGAGCTTTGTCTTACATGAATATACTTTTTAGTTTAACCTGAAACTTTTTAGTTGCGTCCTGTGCCACTCAAAAAAGGCCTTGTCCAAGAATTTAGAATAATTCTCTGAATTTATTTTGACACCACTGTTAATTTTGAAAGGATCTATAATTTCACTGTCTATATAATACGAACCCAAGACATTGTTCCACTTCTAGGTGTCTTTCTTGTAAGTCATACTGGATGACTACTTATCTGAAGGATTCAAACTATCCCAGTTATCATGTCTATCCAATGTATCTCTATATATTCATCACTGAAAATTATTGTTGAGAAATAAATTTTCATGTGCCTACTGATATGTTTGTCATTGTAATGTTTGCTTAAAGGTGGAAATTTGGTTGCTTTTATGTTTTAGGTAATTTTAATATTCTGCATCTTTTCAGTTTACACTTTACATTAACAATACCAACGTTTTCAGTTATGTTCTTGATTACCAAGCCATCTTTTTTTTACTCATTCATTATCCTTTCAATATTTCTCAAATGTTTTTATGAGATTCTTTAAAACCAGTTCTTTTATTGTTCTTATCTTGCTACTGTTCAAATTTTACACAAAATTTGTTTTCTCATCATTCAATAACTTCACAATACAATATTTTCTCTGTTGAGGTTATATTTTTCTTACCACCCATATAGCAATCTTTATGTATATGAAATTAAAAAAAAATCAATACAATAACTATTATCGTTGTTTCTTTGAATAACTTCCGTATAGCCTAATAAAACCTCTCACCACCAAATAAAATATTGTAAATATTTCTCATCAAACAAATAGTCTGAAATTCTTATGATATATTAATTAATCAGAGATAAGTATATCCTGAAAGTTTTACCAACATTGGTTGGTAAAATAGTAAATACCAGTTTTATTGTGAACACATTAACTAGCATAATACAATCTGAGTGTATGTGGATATGCAGCACCGAGATGAATATACTGCCTAAGATACCAAAATTAGAAATTGAAACCAGATATATGTATTAGAAATTTGAAGTGCACTGATTTTTTTAACTCAAGAAAATCCGCATGGACCAAAGGTTAAATTAAATATTAAATTAATTGTGTTTGTGTAGTTATGATGATGAGTATTTGTTCCTTTCTTATCATAAAGCCAAAACGGCATCCCAAAAAATTAATCCAGTGCTTACTTAATGCAAATCAATCGTCTTCTTTTTTATGCATAAAAGAAAAGAAAAGAAAAGAAATGTCGCTCCTGCTGTTTTTTGTCGGTAAGTTTAAATCAAAGATTTGCATTAATGAAATGTAGACATTTATTTTGAGTTGACACTATTATTCATATCTTATCCCGTTCAATAAATATCAATATACAATGATGATGAATAATGTCTAAAATGTGAGACATTATTCACCATAAAATGTAGGAGTGTAAAAAAATTAAAAAGCAAAACATCGGAGTAGTATTTTTCTTCACAAATGTAACAAGTGTAGGACTTTGTTTTGTTTTTTTTTGCACGTGTCATCAGATGTGCATACAACCCGTGCGACATGCACGCATACACACACAAAAAAAATTCATACTACTACACGACATAATCAAATTATTCGAATGCAAGTGTCAACACACGCGCCCGGAAAAAAAAAACAGAACGAATAATAATAACGATGCATTACTAAACTAAAATTTACGACTTCAAGTCATGTCTATGAAAGCCATTTTTTAATCACTATGCTTTGCTGATACGATGTTGCATGTCCGCTAACAAACAGGTGTTAATTACCCAACAAAAGAACGAAGTTATAATTTATGGTTCTCTATCGTCTGCTATTGACTGACGACAAGCAGACGACATATTTAGTAGTAGAAATCACGATTGCGTTCATAAAGGAAATAAAAAAGAGTGCACGTAACAGAAACACGCAAAACATTTTTTAGGTGTAGTACCCATAAAATTAATTATTTATACACACACACATTATTAAATGCATGCGTATACGACACATATCCATACATTTTTCTTTTTGCTTTCTTAAAGAAAGCAGCATTCATTCTCTCCCAGATAAATCATGCAGTTGCAAGTTACCAACATATTGCAGGGCACGTGCAAAGCAAACACATGAAATAAATAAATATATTTTCTTTTGGCATATGATTAGTAGACATTACACCGCAGAATCAATTCTCATACAAGGATAATATTTTTTTAAAAAGCTGCAATCAGGAAATATTTTTTTCCAATATTTACTATTTTAAATTAAAATTAGTCCGTTTTTTTTTTTATTATTATTTTTATTACTGAGTAGTTGTAGCAGTGTTAAGTAATAATAGTAGCAATACAAGCATAACATCATAGCAGCAGTTGAGTAGTCATATTGTTTATTTGGCCAGTGGGTTTCATAAATTTTTACAAATTACCAAATGAATTAACAAACCATAGGGTTTTTACTTCTAAAGGCAATCTTTTCCTGTAGTTTTTCTACTAGTAAAAAGCGCTAGTTATAAGTACAAGATACTGGAGTAGAGATAAAGACAAAGGCTAAAGCTCATTAGAGACGTACAAGAAATTAAAAAAAAATGCCCACAAGTGTTTTAGAATAATTTTTAATGTATTAAAAACTAATAAATCTTTTCTTTAAAGAGGACAGTTTAAGCAATATGTATTTATACCTAAGTTATGTAAATTTTCATTTATCTTTATTAACGAAAAATAACTTTTAAGAGAGACCAAGAACATCACTGTTTGAATGTTTGATGGTGTGTAAAATTTGAAACCCTTTAGAGACCCGCAACAACCAAAAACACTAATTGTCAAATTTTTAGGGAGGAGAAGGAAAGTGGAAAGTAAAACTGATTTGGGTAAAATTATACATTTTTTTTCTTAATATATTAATTTTGGTTAATTTTTTTACCATACAACTTTTCCCCAAACCGGAAATATTGTTTGTTTTTAAAAACCCATGGCAGGAGAATATTGTTGAAAATGTTCTTTTATTTGGTGTTACTGTTGTGTAGTTCATCCAAATGATTATAGATACGATCGTTTTTGTTTTTTGTTTTGTTTTTTTTGTTGTTTTTGTTTTTTGCTTTACATCAAAAATATCAAGAAAAATAATTTTACTTAATATTTTAAAATAAATTAATTCATTAATCAGAAAGGCAAATAGCCATAAGAATTACCACGGAAGAAAAAATTCTTTAAAAAATTGTCAATGTTTTGTAACATTTTTAAAATTGCTCAAGGTCTTTAAGACGAATGCACTGACTTATTTGCAAGGTATGGTAATGTTTAAAAATTATGACACCGAAAATGTTTGAACAGACTTGTTGTTTGATGTGTATTGCTATTATTGACTTCCAAGAGTTACGATTTCAAACGAATATTGGCAGTGTGTCGACTATCAAATAAGCTCCGGACAAAGATGTATTGTAAAAAAAGCTAAGTTTAAAGCAGCTATATAAATCATAAAATCGATAGAAAGTTCATTTTTCTTGCCCACAGGGCTTATCATTTTGCGTCAAACAAAATCAATTTATTGCGCGATTCTAAGGAATATACGATGATCCTAAAAATCGCCGAAAAATATTTTATTTGTAAAATTAAAATTGGAAAACAAAGTGCCATTTTTTTTATTCTCACAATATAAAATCTCTGGCTTTTTTAAAAATATTTATTAATAGATAAAACCATTTTCTTTGGCGTTTTAAAAATAGACAAAAATAAAAAAAATATAATTAAATGGTAAAAACATTAAAAATAATAAAGAAAGATCATTCTTCTTCTTAATTTATCTTAATGTTGAATTAATTACCAATTTCTTTGCATACCCTTTCTTTAAGTATGGACTTTTAAAGGAGTTAAATCTTTTTTTGTCAATAAATTATTATTGCTGTGTTTTTGTAATTTGTTACTGTATTATTGGGGATATAACATTTTTGACAGATTTTTGTTGTTGAAACCTACGTAAGTAGCCTCATGTTCTCATTGCAAATAAATGACCCATCGTTTTTTCTCCAAGATTTGTATTTAATTGGAATTTTATAAGTTTTATCAGTGCTATCTTATTTTCTGCAATTGTAAACATTTGTAAACAAACTTTGAAACCTAAGTTGATTTTTTTTTATTTTTAGAAACTGAAATATGGCGATACTAGTATGGTATATAGTAACTAGTCATTTAAATCATTATATTGTTATTTTTATTATCCTTGTGTCTTTGACTATCTTTGGGAAGATGAAAAAAAAAAAAAGATTTTTTAGTTCAAAGTAATAAAAAATAAAAAAGTTAAGAGCTGAAGTACAGGGAATAATTTAATTTTTTCTATTATTAAATAATTATATAGAGATATATAGACCCTAGGGCCTAGTGTTTTTGAAAAGAAAAAAAAAATAACAAAATAATATCCGTCTCCGCCACTATTTGATCCGTTACGCATGGATACATCACTCAGCAATAGTAAAATAATTTATTTTGAAACCCCCGTGCAATGAGACATCAAATACAAACTGGAGAATATTCATTTTAGAAACGCATATTGAAACAATGAAAATAGCAAAACGCAGCGTTTTTTTTGGTGGGGGGGACGCGCACTGACTATGATGCACCATTTGAATCATTTCATTGCAAATGATGATTAAAAAAAAACATTTTTCATTTTACTTCTATGGGGTTTTCAGGCTTTTAGTTTTAATAGTTTTTTTTACTACGGTTTTTAATTTTTACGGTTGTCTAGTTTTACCATTTTTTACCGACCCTGTTGACAGTTTATTTTAAATGTTTGTTTGTTTGTTTCAAAATATTAGTTTTAAATTTTTATTCTCTTCATTTATTATTCAATAATAATAACCTGTTTTTAAGTTCATTTTTTTTTTTTTAATGTTAAAAATATTACTTTTTTTTTACTTTTTATTTTCATTACAGACAGACTTTTAGTTTTTTTACACCTAGAGGGAATCTAACTACTGACTGTATGTTCTTTCTTTTTTACATTGGTACAATTTGAATTAAGAGAGGAAAATATGTTGTTTAAATATTAATTGCAGTATTTATATTTTTTTTGTGCGGGAGAAGTCTGTTTCTTTTTTGCTGCATTTACCATTCCGACAAAAATTAGTTCTCCCTCAAAGTCAACAAATATGACTTTTCATTTAGATTATTATCAGCGCATAAATCAAGAAGCATCACAAAAATGTCATTTTATTTTCAATTTTTTTGCAAAAAAAGACATACACTGGATGCCAAGTCACAGATAGCTCAGTGACATCTACAGTAGAATTTGTAAAACCACTAACACAAAAAAAGCCACACGAATACATACACAACTCAGTAAGAAAGAAAAATGAACATCAATTGATTCAAATTTATATACTGTCCTCTCTCTGACACACACTATGGCACACGCTACGACAGAAACACATGTAGAAAACACGAGGCGCAACAATGCAACGTTAAAAAAAAAGAAGTGAATACGTCCACAAAGAAAGATTTTTTATTATTTCATAGTTTTTAAGAATATATACTTCACGCGCACATATGAACATGTGTACAATCAAATAAATAGTAAAAACTAAAAAGTAAATAAATCATACATGGTTGAGAGAAGGGAGAATTCACAAACTAAGAAAAAAAAGGTGGTAGGGTTGGTAGCAAAAATTTAATGAGAAAGGAGTTGTCATAATCAGGCTTCTTATTTCCAATCTAAATTTTTAAATATTTAAAACTAAAAGTAAAGCCCTTCAAGATCCTCATACCAACAACAACATAATTACGTACACACCCACTCCATTGGAATCAGTGGTAACACACGCACATAATACAATCAGCATACGTAAGAGCAGAAGATTGGCGTGCATGAGTTAGAGAGGTTCAGGCTTCTTAAAGTTAAAAACCTGATTAATTAAAAATCGAATTGGGGTAATAATCGTTATCACTACAATACATGAAAGAAAGTTCTCTAGTTTCAAAACTAAAATAAATAACAGATTTTCATATTTTATGAAAAAAATGTATTTTTTTTTTAACAATACATTAAAAAGAAAATAAGATGTTGATGTTGATTATGACAACTGACAATTATTTTTCCAGCAAGGTGAAAGTGAGCCGTCTAGGTTAAACTCAGGGCTGACATTTAAAAGAATAAAAATTTCATTTTGTCAAATATTGCCCAGTTTTAAACGTCACAGACAAAGAAGAAAAAAACAAGGACTTCGTGGAATTACAACTTTGGTATTTTATTTTATTTTCCAAGATCTGCATAAGATCTAAGTGTAAGTATCTGTTGATTCAAGTTCAAAGAAGAAATGTATGTTGATTATGTTCTGAATTTTAAAGTTTATATTTCTATGTTAAAAATTGAAACGAGGAAAGCCCGAACATAACCGTCATAAAGAAAAAGATCACTTTTAAACAACAAACATTTAATTTTAAACAAAAATGAATTCCGTAAATAAACCCGTAGTTTGTAGTTTTACACCACAATTAAACATAGATGAACAAGAAGCGAATTGCAGATGAGGGAAAAGAAGAAAAGCAAGAATTCACGAGAGAGTGAAAAAGAGAGAGAGATTTGGAAATCCGATGAACAACTAAAATTGATGATTATTTATTATTACCAAAAAAATCATTAAAAAGAATATTGAAAAGAATTTTGAAATGTTAAGGAGACTTGCTATCACTTGCTCCCCAGCAAAAGACTGGTGTGAAATTTCAATGAAGACAAAAGAATAAAATAAAAATAAAGCAAAGGCATTGATTAGGATTGGAAGATTGAACTTAAAAAATAAAATGATTATTGTTTATATAGAATCATAAAAAAAAAATCAGTCCTAGCTGTAAAAAAAAAAAAAAAAAAAAAAAGTTTATTGCTTACTATTTACTTTTTTTAAGCATTAACAATAAATTGTAAATAATTACAAAAATAAAAACTTATTTTTCTTGGCAAAAACTTTAATAAACGAAGAATAGAAAAAAAAAACTTTCTTGTGCTGTTGCTGCAGACGACGAAAAACAAGAGAAATTAATAAACGGTTTTGAGTTTGACTCTTGAATTTGATATGATTATTAAAAAAACAAACAAAAATCGGTTTAACTTTTTGTAGAGATTTGTTGACATTTTATTTAAAAAAACAAAAACAAACTGTATTTAATTAAGTAAATAATGAATTCGTAGCGAACAAGAATAATCTTTTGTCGGATTACGAGTGGAAAAAACTAACTCCATGAGCAAGAAGAATCATTTATTCATTATTTATTTATTTTACAAACAATTTTAAACAAATTTAAGAACGTATGAATTGTAAAGTGAAATCAACATTTACAAAAAAAAAAAAAAGAAAAAAAAAGAAAAGTAAAACTAAAAGTAACAAAGTAAAGTTAAACTAAAAAAGCAAATTTTATAATGAAAACAAAATAAATTAAAAATTAAATTAATGAAATAAATCGTTATCATTTTTTTTAAATTTCTTTTACATACAGAGGTGGGTAGATTTTTTTTTTTTTTTTTTACATTTTTAATTATTTAATCATTAATTTAATTATAAAGGGATTTTTTTCAATTTACTTTGGGGGAAATCCAATTTTTACTTTCTATCAAATCAAAAAAAAAAACAAATCATTTAACTTGATGTTATTTACTCAAAAAGACAGGTATCAGTTTTGTTGTTTTTGTTACCAATATCAATTTAAAAAAAAAAAAAGAGTTGTTTGTTTTGTTTTTAATTTATTTTCTGGACTTACCTTAGAGAAAACCATTTCTCTCATCTTATTATTTTCTTTATGAAACTCCATGGTAGATTGAGAAGTTATTGTCATAATGGAGCAAGAAAGGAAAGAAGAGTTGGGATTTTTATGTTTTTGTTTTTGAAAATAAAGCTTTAGGCCCCTACATCATTTTCCACATCTTTGTACAACTGAAGCGGCCGCCGTTCTTTCACTCTCATACACTCCACTTTCTCTCTCTATCTCTCTTTTGTTCCTTTAGTCTTTTCTCCATTTTTTAATATAAGCCCGCTCCCTTTGTTAACCTTGTTTTTCGCTTTCTTCTTTCTAAATACGAGTGGGAAAAGGAATGATCCTAGTGACGGAGGAGGAAAAACAGTCAATACGCCACCAATGTTGCTGCTGCTGCTGGTTGTTCTCGCTACACATGTGACGTAAGCTAATCATACACTACTACCACCACTACCACTACTACTACTACCTCCACGATTATTATTATCACTGCTTCTTGTTATCAATACCATACCATCACTACTAACATCAATAGAATCATCACTTTAATCAACATTCATTGTGGTTAATGAACTGGCCCTATATCTTCAGTAAATTAATAGTACATACATTTTTTGACTAAAAAATTAGTACCTTGTTCGTAAAATAAAAAATTATCTTCCATACAAATAAAAAAATTCATCTTCTGCTGTGACTACGACTACTCACAACAACTATAAATAAATTTTTTAAATTTGTTAATATTTTGAATTAAGAATATTACTAGTTCATACTTTTTTAGAGTTCTTGTACATTAAATACTACTGGTACTACTGCGGTTATGCCTTCAGTACTGTTATCAATTTTTACAACACTGAGTGACTACCCTAGAAAGATGACATGATTTTTTCAGAAAACTCTTCCATGCAATTTCAGAATTTTCCCAGAGAGTACTTATTAATTACAATCTCTACCCACCGTGTACCTTATTCAACATTTGTAAATATTGCAACATTGTTGTTATTTTCAAATACATGATGGGTAACAGCTACTGGGTGTAAAAATATTGACATTGTCATTATGAAGTCCAGAAAACTAAACTGTCAATCTTGTATCGGAAAAAATAAGGATTTTTCCGTTTTCGTTTTTAAACAGATTGTCAAATTATTGCAATTATACTTTATTTCAAAACTCGAATTTTTTTGGTTGAACGAACCAGTCAAATTTTGCAAGTGTCACTTTTTTTGTGCATGAACTCTTGGGAAAAGTATGAGATGAGCTGATTCATCCCATCTCCTGGTATCATTACCAATCATTTTTTACGAAGTTTCTTTCATCACTCTTTTTCCATTTACTACACAATCATTGAATTGAAAGGAGTCAATGTTGAACAAGTCCCTTTCACTAAAAAAAATTCAATTCATGAGTGAAAATATCACTTCATAAAATCAGGATTTAATGAAAATTGAAAATTATTTTTCACCATTTCTTTATTTTATTATTTATTTATTTATTTATTTTACATTCAAAATAGGTTCACTATTTTTGATGGGGCAGAAGGAAAGAGAGTAGCCTACCTAACGAGTTTAAATAGCAGATCAGGAAGTGGGGAGGGGGGATAATGGAAACTGAAAAGAAAAAAACCTACGAAGAGCTTCAACAAAGGGTAGTTTGTTGTCAAGAGCTATGATCGCCAACGTCGTGAGGGGACACGGCGTATAGATAAGGTTGTCATTGCAAATATAGTTACAAATATTTTTTTTAAGATGTTGAAATAATTGACTTTTTTAACATTTTAAAAGAAACAAACCAAATCATAACCATTGTGTTCATTTCTTAACGCTCTCTAAGGCATTCTGGGTTTTGTTGTCATTATCAATAAGAGCTCATTCTCTGCCCGTCAGTCACTGAGTGCGAATTTGCATACGCGTATATGTCCATATGCTTATGTCTGTTGTGCACGTGTGACTTACACGTCAGTGAGTCAATTAAGTGCCGCACGTGATACACGCTCGGGCGATCATGTATCTTTCGATACATGACTGAGGAGGCAGAAGATTTTTCCCGCAGTAGGTTGCCATTTCTTTCTGTGGTAGACTGGTTGTCAACCAGGGAAAACCCAGTTTGTCCTACTATTTAACCCATAGCTGGGGGAAGAAGCGATGGATTCATACCTTTCCCAAGGCAGGGTACTTGTAAGTGACTTAGATGTGCTTGTGCTAATTTAGTGTACACAAAAGCACAGGTAACACACACATAGGCGCACAATTTAACTGAGTTTGAAATAATACCGTCCCCTCCCAAGTTTGGACAACCACTACTCTGGGCTGAGCAATAAAATCATAAATTTGGAGATAAAAACAATCAATTTTTTATAAATAGATTTTATTTATTTTTACTTTTTTATTTTAAGTTTTGTCGAAATATTTTTAGCTCTGTCATTGAATTAAAATATACATGCACACACGCAAGCGTACACACACACACACACACATACTCACTTTGAACGAACTTGAAATGGACATGCTAATTTCACTTTCCTTCTGGCAACAACATTGGATAACAGGAAAAGAGTATAAGTCGAAATATGCGATCTTTTGAATTCATTTCTATGACTCCTGTAAACTGTATATTTTTCTAATAAATGTAGTATTTAAAACGGATAAACAATTTAGATTTGAAATTTGATCATCTTGCCGCCAACGAATCGACGGGAACCTAACTAGTTGATACTATGAATTATATTTGAATTTATGTTGACGCCTGAAAATAAATTATTTTGCCGTTATTACATCAACTACAAATAAATTCTTTATAACTTGACACGATTCTTTTTTTTTTTTTTTTTTTTATAATTCTTAGTGCCATGACTATTAATTATTCTTCCAGTGCTACTCGCAACCTAGTATTATAACCTTCTTCTGTGTGCCGTATCCCTTCAGGACGTGGGTGATCATGGCTATCCACAACTCCTGTTCTTTGTAGCTCTTAGTAAAGTTTTTCTTTTCGCTATTTCTCACAATCTCTGTTTTGCCAACGGTGTTTTTACACAAGCTCATTAGGTATTTTACTCGCTGCTTTCCTCTGTTTCTCCTGTTTTCAATATATCCTGCGAGTGTCATATTCTTCAATCCCTCTTACCTCATTATGTCCCTAGAAATTTAAACTTTCTCTTTCAGATTCTAAGTATAAGCGTCCTTTTCGTTTCCATTTTCCTTAAAATTTCGTCGATACTTACATGTTCGTAGGAAATTCTGTCGTCTAGGTTTTTTTTTATATATAAAAAATACTGACGTCCTAATTCCAAGCAATAATAAAAACAATCACGGTTATGCCTGTTAAATAAATTATTTGTATTTACAAACATATATACATGAAATCAAAAGAGTCAAAAAGGAGTAAAAATAGTCTTTGGCTGCCGAGTTAAATGAGTTGGTCCACAGAAAAAATATTGTTTAGAAAAAACTTTGATCGTCAGCGAAGATTTACTGACTGTCTCTGCTGTTGTTGGAGATGATTCGTTTGAAATCGACGGCACATCTTTCTTTTAGCACGCGCTGGTGGGAGGGGGCTATGTAGCCACGTGTTCTCTTACCTTTGAACGGTTTGGAGATTTTTTCCCGAAAGGAGCCTCAAGAAAATAGGGTTTTAATTTTCTTCGGTTGGTTAAATATTTTACATGGTGATATTAATTTCTAACCAACAGACACTTTGATTTAAATGGTGTGTATTGTATTGTGAAATCTTTTTGGCATGTTTGTAAATATTATCTGTTATTGGGTAGAAAATAAAGTTTCAGCGTGTTTTAATATGGTATGTACGTGGGTATGTAATTGTGTTGGAAATAGAGTTCATTTTCTATATGTTCAGTCAATGGTATCCTCATCATCCATCTGTAGAACCACATTTATGTTGCCTCAAATCTCTTCTTCATCTGTGAGGAGACTGTCTAACATTTATTACATTAGAAGAAGACTGATATTAAATAACAGTTTAATACTTTCTTTGTTCTAATGAATTTTTTTTATTAATATTATTATTAATATTTCATGTAAGAAAGCAAATAGGTGGGAAAGCAAAACTTGCAGTAAAATTTAAACTAAACTTCCCCACCAAACACTACGCCTAAAGACTTTAAACCAAATGTTGAACAAAATATATACTGTCAGCGATGAATAGAGGCATAATTTCACAGGAGGAAAAACAACAAGACTGTCAGACTTGATTCATGCACTAATCAACACGAAAAGCATTCCTAAGATAGTTGCTGTGTCTATCATGTCAAAAGTCTAATATGGACAATGGCATCCGAGGAAAACAGATAGCAGTGTGGCCAACAAGAAACTGAATCGGAACTTCATTAACACTCTCAAGACTAAAACTGCAAAGAACCAAACAATATCCATGCGTAAGATAACTGCTAAACTAAAAGTGGACCCCAAGACTGTTAAAACGAACGTCCATGACGACTTGGACCTTAACTCATACAGCATGGAGTCCACGAATGTTAAGAACCTGTGAAGGTACAAAAAAGTGCTCAGGTAACTCAAGAGTCATAGATCCACTGTTAAAATATTCTCTGACAACTTTTCATAGTTTTAAATCACCGAAACGACCGGTACATCACAACTTCAGCAGTTGATGTCAAGAGCAACTTCAAGACCAAATATCCAGCACTAGTCATGGTTTTGGATACTGCGACTTCAGACGGGAAAAGATGCCCGCATTCTTTTACAAGCTTGGAGAAATGGTAGATGTTGATGCTTTACTACACTGTCCTGAGGTGCCATGTTTTGTTATGGTTGAAGGCCAACAAACCAATGGACAACTGTATAGTCCGAGGTTTGTGCTCTCAGCCTGAAAGCCAAGATGTAGATCTATAAAGCTAACTTTACTGATTATGGTTAGTGAATTTGTGGTTCTCTTCCAGCCCGGACCTTAACTCACTAGTTTACGCCGTTTGAAGCTGGGTGGGAGGAGAAGAAGAGGATTCACACCTTTCCCAAAGGTATTAGCACGTAAGTGAATGTAATGGATTCGACTGGAATTGCTTATTACATTTGAATTTAGATTTGTTTCAAGTTAGTACAACCTTATGACAACACCTCTTCACAAATCTTTAAGAAAAAAAATTTTCTTACAATTGCAGAACATTTATACAAATAAAACATTGGCATTGACATTAACAAACGCCCCAGTGGGAAATGTTTTAGTTTAAAACAGTCACATTATTGATATTTTTATACTATAAATTTGTTGCAAATTCTTTTCGGATATTTGTATCATATCATTTGAAAAGGTATGGAATTAATTCTTTCTGCGTTTTGTCACATTGCCACTCATCTTGAACACATTTTGTTGAGGAAGATGTGATGATATTCAGAGATTCTTGAGCGAAGAAGGTGATATGTTGTTGGTGTCAACTCATTTAATGTAGTAGCAGAGATTTCTAATTATTTCCGGTGCTGTCCGAAATAAAACAACCTTGATCCAACGTACAGAGAAATAGACATAACAACGCAATGATGAAGCAATGCATTTAAACAAATGAAATTTAAATGAAACTGAAGACAAAGATTTATTTATCAACAAATAACAATTTATTTGGATGTTTTATACATTGTGTGGTGAATATAATAAGACCCTTCAAAAGAAGGGTATGTTCACATATACCCATTTGAGGTGTTTTAAATACGCCCTTGAAAGGGAAAAGTTAACGTACACACACTTAAGTGTGTTTAATAAAAACCCTTTGAAATGGAAAAGTTCACACACATCGTGGTGTCCTCAATGAACTCCATAAGAAATGGAAAAGTTCACAGACACATATCGAGGTGTGTTTAATGATCAGACTCTTTGAAAGGGGAAAAGTTCTTATCTTGGTTTCATTGTAGAATTTACACCAGAAAAACGGGAATTGTTGTTTCAGTTGATTAGTAATCCGTTTGAGTTGATAACGCTGAATTCATACTCCAAATTATTTTTCCTTGGTGTATGATCTATGTTTATAGATTCCCTTAAGCAGGGGCTGGTATACAAGAAGTACCTTAAAACACTGTCAATGATCGATTAATCATTTCCATTAAATTTCGAATATTTTTAAAACGCTGCCGGAAGTGTCACTCGGAGCCTATGCGCAAATGACCGATTTTGGTCATTTGACACCTGACTATTGAGACAGCAACTTCCAGTCGACCTGACAATTCTCACAGCTGGTACATACCAATAGTCAATAAGACTTCGTAAGCAATCTTATGAGCAATCTATTTCTTCATATTCAGTGAACTGGCTGCTATATTTAAAGAAAATGGAAACAAAAAGACACCTGTACATAGAATCAGAAAGAGATGGTTAAAATTACTAGAACACGTAATGAGAAAAAAGGACTTGGAAAATTTGACACAAACGCGATATATTGAAAGCAAGAGGGATGTGTAAACAGCCAGTAATCTACCTAATGAACATGTAAATGGAAGGCAGAGAAATGAGTAGGAGTGATAGTAAAAGACAAACGTTACTTAGAATAGGAAGTTGTGGGTAACCATGATCGTTCACGTTCAGACACATAGATGAAGAAAAGAAGAATATAGGACAAGTGTATTTATGATTTTTTGTTTGTAATGTCTTCAACTTTTATCTGTACTAGAGTTATCTACAGTGCACTAGCAACGCTGGATGTCAGTGTCTTTGATATAACAGTGGTAGATTGTTCCAAGATTTTTACAAAATTAAAACTTTATGAAAGAACAGAGTAAAACAATAACAACTTTAAAAAATATATTTGCATACAAAACATGTGAAAACCTTTTTTTGTTTCTTAATAATTTCACCTCACGCAAAGCGATAATGACACTAAGAAGCAAAGAGTTCTCAGAGGACGAAACGCGTCGACTAAGAATAGTTTTTCTTCTTGTCTCTTTTTATTCGTTTTGTATCCTTTACAAATACACTGTATCTGAGAATATATATATATATATATATATATATATATATATATATATATATATATATATATATAAAAATCTATAAAATGAAAAATGTAAAATTATATAAAAATAATTAAAGGGTGAATAAAAAATAATACAATAGACAATGACACTAAGAAGCAAAGAGTTCTCAGAGGACGAAACGCGTCGGCTAAGAATAGTTTTTCTTCTTGTCTCTTTTTATTTGTTTTGTATCCTTTACAAATACACTGTATCTGAGAATATATATATATATATAATAAAAATTTATAAAATGAAAAATTAAAATTATATAAAAATAATTAAAGGGTGAATAAAAAATAATACAATAGACTCGATTTGTTTATTATACTTTCATTAAAAGAAGAAAGTTACTAACATGTATACTTTAAATAAAAACACTGTTATAATGAAGCCAGACGGTTAGTAAAGATGCCTTGTGTAAAAGTTTATGTGTAAAACTTTGTACATGTGAGGCTCAACTTGTAAAAGAACCTCTAAAATGAAGCCTGACGATTTTGAAAAAAGATACATGTATAATATGCTCTGAAAATTTGCTAAAATGAAGTTTACGAACAGGTGTGGTTTAAAGACATACATTTTGTGATTTTTTAACTAATGGGGAAAGTAAGTTACATCCCATAGGTATCACATTTCTGATTCAATTCGGAGCCGATTTGTGGCAATTTAAGAAGTTTTACTTGTCTGACAACAGAAGGGATATGGCTTTCACTAGCCAAAGTCGTTTGCAGTTACTGAGTCGAACTTACAAGAAGAAGTGTTTCATCGGCTGGAATCTGAAAAAAAATAAGACTAAAAACTGTTGGTACCACCGATGACTATGATGACGACGGAAAAAAGAAGTTGAAAGAAGAAGAAAAGGAAGTAATAGAAGAAAAATAAAAGAAAGTAGTTACTATTGTTGTTCGTGGAAAATTGTCACAAAACATGTTAATGCTGATTTTGAACCTTCTATGAAAATATGAAATTTATCTCATTTCAATTTGTAAAATTGAAATATTGTCTAAAATAAAACCAGCGACGTTTGTGAATCGTCAATCTTTTCATTTCCTTTCAACGGTCAAATGATCGAACTAGGTGAACATTTTGTTGATAATAATTATAATTAGTTTTTAAGCTCAACAGAATTGTAATTAATGCCGTAACAACGCCATTTGGACATTTTGAATGCACCAAAATGATTTTTGATTTGTATAATGTAGCTCAGTTGATTCAAAGATTGATAGACAAAGTTTTAAGACGTTTACCTTATGTTTATGCATGCATATTACACACAAACAAACGGGAACATTAATATGAGATATATTTAAAACCAATATTACATTGTCTTTCTTACTTTGAACTCAAAATCAATATTGGCAAATGTATATTTCGCATACCCAAGATAGAGTTCCTTGGACATATAATTGAGAAAACAGAGATAACATCGATTTTTGAAAAAGAAGCACTCCTCCTATATGACAGTAAATACCAGACAATCTCCTCACTGAATGAGAAGAGACGAGGCAACAGAAATGTGGTTCCACAGAAGAATGCTGACTATACGACGGACTGATTATGTGAGCAATGAAAAAGTTATAGAGAAAACAAAAACAAAAAAGGACACTTATACTTATCAGAAAGAGACAGTTAAAATTTCTAGGACATAATGAGGAAAGAGGGCTTAGAGAATTTGACACTCACTTGAAGGCAAGTGAGACAGAGGAAAACAGCGCATAAACGACCAAACGAGCTTGTGTAATTGATTGGCAGAACAAAGATTAAGAGAGATAGTAAAAGGACAATATTTACTAAGAGTTACAAAGGATAGAAAATTGTGACGAGCCATGATCGCCCACATCATGAGAGGACACAGCACAAAGAAGAAGAAGAAGAAGAAGAAGAAGAAGAAGAAGAAGTGATACGCAATTTCCCAGCAACAATGTCGTTATAACAACTTAATAACAACTTTCGTGAAGTTTTATAGACGATTATAAACTATTAACCGGTCTTCTGAAAACCAAATCTAAAACTATCAAATTTAACGCTGCAGTACCAACAGTCTTTAAGAATGTTAAGAACGGGTTACTAAATTCAGTTTTCAGAAGATCCAAAAGTCAAGTTATTACTGAATAGTGAATACAGACGCATCAGGTTGTGCAGTTCTACATCAGAAAATAGGAGACGCAACAATGAAAAAATCATTTTTTCTCTCACCCAAACAAAACTGAACAATGCACAAAGCAAACATAGAAAATTCTCACAGGAATTGCTCCTCATATAGTTGGCAGTGAAATGCTTTTAAACTAAACATTATTGGAAGTCTGGCATGTCACTGTAGTGTAGACTATAAGCCACTGACCTACGCATTGATTACCAACAATGTTGAGTATACACCAAGGGGTATGCAACAATAACATTTAGGTTTGATGTCACAATGTACCTCGGATTGGTCCGGTTCATAACAGTGAATGTCATTTGTCCGAAAAATTGGCTTCACCGAAACCGTTAAATCAAATACTCACTTTGTCGAAATAGATCACCTCACTAAAAAATTAAAACATAGAAAATTAAAGGGAGATAATTACTATATTTGAATGGTGCTTTTTTTTTTCAAAATTATGTATCGTTTAAAAATTACAATAGTTAATTTGAATATTGCTTATTTACGATAGTGAATGATTGACAAGTTGGTTTGTTTAAGAGGATTATTTAATGTTGAAACTAGTTAAAACCAGGAAATTGACTGTTTTTTTTATGTGGGGACAGGGCAACGAAAATAAAATATAAATAAAAAACGATTAAAATAAATAAATAAATAAAGTAATCTGAATTAAAAAATACTTTTAAAAATTTAATTTATATAACGCATGAATTTTAGATAGGACGAGTATTTAATTTTTTTTTTTTTTTTTTTGTCAGTTTTTGCTTCTTTTTAAATATCCGAAGAATGAAACCAAAATATTAAGCAACATTATTAAGTGAACGGAAATTTCAGTGATTAATTGTTGGAGAAAATGATATTCATTATCATATGATACATTTTTAAAAAAGCATTATTCAAAATATAAAAGTTTTATCTCCCTTTAATTTTCTTTTGATATTTTGGTGAAATGAACTATTAATTCGACGAAGTGAAGATTCGATTTAAGGCTTTCGGTGAAGCCAATTTTCAGGCAAATAACATTCGCTGTTATGGTTGTCTTCCACCTCGGATATGCAACACATATGTGTGTAGGAAATTCCAGTCGTCCAGGTTTTGCTGTATTACAAATCCCAACTTCCGAATTCCGCACAATAATAAAATAAAAATAAAGAAAACATCGGTATCATTTGTTACAAATGATTTATTTAAAACGCATACCGATGTTTTCTGTATTGTACTACACATGTTTGTAATTACAAATGATTTGTATTTATTTACAAACAGGTGTAGTGCAATGAATACAAATAATGAGTCGAAAAGTAGTAAAAAAATAGACTTTTTAGTTGAGTTAAAATCTTTGGATAGTCAGTACAAAGAAAATCTGTTGTTTAGAAAAGATTTTTAAATAGTTGGTTCGCAAAAAATAATGTTAAAGTTGAGAAAATACTTTTATTATTAACGAAGATTCACTACCTGTCTTTGTTGGAGAAGGTTCGTTTGAAGTCGCTGACTAACCATGCCTGCTGTTGTTGATGGAGATGATTCATATGATGTTGCCGTCACATGTTTCTTTCAGCACACGCTGTGGGGGAAGGAAAAAGCTATGTAGCCACGTCTTCTCTTTAGCTTCGTGACAGCCGCACCACCTGCTCTCTGAAAATCGAAATCTGTGGGGGGGTATTAGAAATTTATTCACGAAAGTAGGCTCGAAAAAAGAAAAAAAAAGAAAAAGGATTTTCGTTTTCTCTGACTAATCAAATATTTCAAATGGTGATGTTAATTTCTAACCAATAGACACTTTGATTTAAACGGTGTGTGTTGTATTTTAGAATCTTTTTCTCACATTGTCTGTTATTGAGTAGAAAATATAGTTTGGTCGTGTTTTAATATGGTATGTATGTGGATATGTAATTGAATTGAAAATAGGGTTTATTTCTCATAACACACCACTTCAGATAGATAAATATTGAAAAATATTTTATCAGTATGTGTAATATGTTTTAAAATTGGTAGGCCAAATTACTTTTCTGTCAGATTTCATTACAATATTTTTTTATGTGTCTTGATTGCTTGAAACTGGTTGTTGTACTTCTGTGCCAGTTGAAGATATATATATTCCATCACACTATGATATTGTAAAAAACAAACAGAAAAAAGGAACGATACTTTTTGTGTACATGAAAAACATTTCAATTCAAAGAATTTCCTATTCCATTCAGCACATCTACAATTTGTTGTGATACTTCACATACACTACCCAAACTGTATGAACTCCCAAAGTTATGGAAACAGAACTTTTAACATTTATATAATCTATCACACCAAAGCAAGCACTCAACTTAAATATTAATTAGGGACAAATTTATTCTGCTAAAAATGAATACAGAAATAAGCAGATAAACTTGACAGTGACAATGAAGCTAGAAGATAAACCGACACATTAAAGAATATTTAGAATACATCATACTCAAATTTCTAACATACACATAGATATAGTTGGACCTTTACCACTATAAAAAAATTATATAAAATTGTTGATCGTTTTATACAATCGTCAACTTCTGTACTAATCAAATCTATATGTACAAAACTATGGCATGAATTATCCTATTAGATTGGATATCAAATTTTGGCATACTTGTTGCTATAACAACTGATAGTGGCGCTCCGTTCCAATCAACATTGTTAAAAGAATTCAGTTAACTCTTAGAAGTGAAACATTAAGACAACTGTGTACCATCCATACATAAAGAGTTTTGTTGCATGCTCTCAAGGTCAATCAAAGATGACAAATGGAATAAAACATAAAAATGAATGGCCAATCTATCTCCTCTGCTCCTATCAATCAGAAACTTTATTGAAGTCATCATAGGGTGCTTATCTGCAGAGATTGTGTTTGTGACTTCTCACATTGTACATGTTGGTTGAGATAAAAAAAAAGGATTCAAGCTTCATGCTGATGTTATCCTTTATTGAACACTGAAAACTACAAGGGAATAAATAAAATATATCTTTCAAAGAATAGTTTTTCCTCTTGTTTCTTTTTATTCATTTTGTTTCCTCTACAGATAACATTTTATCTGAGAATATATATATATATATATATATATATATGTGTGTGTGTGTGTGTGTGTGTGTGTGTGTGTGTGTGTGTGTGTGTAGAGTTAGATAAATCAAATGACCAGATATAAGTAACTGTATATGCACATGTTGGTGTGCATACACAGGCAAGTAAATAAATAAACATCAAATTTATTCATGAGGTGTAAACATAACAGTGATCAATGTGGTTAGACAAAGCAAAGATATATATTAATAAATATACATATACCTATGTTTTGGTGTGCAACTTAAGTTTCACTGGTTTTCCTCTTTATCAGGCACAAAGTGTATCTTATGTTTTTATAAAAATATACAGATGTCACATGGGAGGAACTCTGCTTCATAGACCAAAATAAAATAGTACAAAAGGTGCAGGAAATGAGGTGCAGATAAGGTTCATTTGTTAAAAAATAAAACATAAAAAAAAATAAAAAGGAAAAATAGAAATTTCAAATTATTATTGTAGATGCTGCTCTGGGTCTGATATAGTAAGGCTTGCCAGGTTAAAGGAAGATAAGTGTGTGTGAGACCTAAAGCTTAACAAAAGAAAAATATAATAAAAAAGAGGAATTTAAACTGGTTTCCAGAATTTTAAAAGAAATGATTTTCTGTACCTGGCAATCATGATTTTGTTCTGCTTATTAAGTAGCTTACATTGTTAATATTTTTTAGTATGAATTTTTTCTAATAGACATAGGTTGCATCCCCCACTCACTGGAAAATGGTTTGGGCTACAAATTCCCAATTTACATGAGGTGTATAGGCATCTGTTTTGATATTCCAGTAAAACTGAGTGCTGTTGTGTTTGCATATTTTTTGTTGCTAAGGGTCAATTTTTGATGATAGAAATGGTTTTTCCAGTTATTAGCAGTAGATCCAAAATAAATTTAATCTGGTCATTGTGCTTGATGCTAGCCTTATAGATAATTCCTTTATACATGCATTTACCGTCCATGGAAAAGAGGGTACCTTTACAACAATTACATTTTTGGTCATCAGGGCTACCATTGGTACTATTGCTGCTTAAGTATTTGTTAAGGGTTACACTATTTTTCTGGGCTAAATATTGTTCAAGGTCTTTAGTGCAGCTGTAGCTAACCTTAACATTGTTCTTGTTGAAGATTTTTCTGAGTAAGTGATTATGGCTAAGATGTTTGTGTACTAACTAAGAAAGATTCTACCGATGTTGGTCCTGATATTACTATTGAAGGGCAGATTGAACCAAATAATGTTGCACTTTCTTTTCTTATATCTATTATTGGTATTTGCACTAACATTAGGGATGTACTTTAGTTCAACATTGTGCTTACTTTTATTTAATGCATCAACATATTTGGTTTTGTATTTGTCAAAGATGTATTTACTGCTAAAGTTAGTGGAGAGTCTATATTGTACAGATTTATGGGGGTTATTAAGAATACATGGTGGGTGGCTAGATTCTTTACTAATATATGTATGATTATAAAGTTCCTTATAAGGCATGTACACTCCTCTAGATAGATTGAACATAATGTCTAGGAAATTGATTGCCTTGGCATTGGGGACAGTGATGATGTTAAGTCTGTGATCCTTAAAAAATTTGATTAGTTGTTTCCTAAGCTGGTCAGTTTTCTGTAGCTTGGAGGATCACTCTATCACCCCTGTATAGTTGGATCACTCTATCATCCTTGTATAGTCGGTGTTCTCACTATCAAAAATATATCTGGGCATCCATAGTAGTAGTATGCCGATTAACACACCCATTGCTATAGAGAAGATGGGATTGTCTTTTTTGGTCCATAAAGAAACATTGTGGTATAGGATGGACTTTTGGGCTTGTATGATTATGCTGATATCCTTGTCCGTGATGGTGCAATAATTCTTTATTTTTTTATTCACCCATTAATTATTTTTATATAATTTTACATGTTTTATTATATAAATGTTTATAATTTGTGTATATATATATAATTTGTGTATATATATATATATATATATATATATATATATATATATATTTATATATATATATATATATATATATATATATATATATATATACAAAAAATTTATATAATAAAATATATAAAATTATATAAAAATAATTAAAGAATGAATAAAAAAATTATACAACAGACTAGATTTGTTTATCATACTCTCATTAAAAGAAAGATACTAACATGTATACTTCAAATAAAAACACTAATATAGTGAATCCAGACAGTAAAAATGACTCAAATTGATGTTATAAAAGAACTTCCAAAATGAAGCCCGATGGTTCAGAAAAACAATTCATGTATAAAATTTGGTTTACAAATTTGTAAAAAACAGAGGCTCAAGTCTTATGCTCTGAAAATTCGCTAAAATAAAGTTTACAAACAGGCGTGTTTTAAAGAGATACATTTTGTAATTATTTAACTAATGGAGAAAGTAAGTTACATCCTATAGGTATCAAATTTCCGATTCGATTTGGAGCCGATTTGTGGTTATTTAAGAAATTTGGTTTGTTTGACAACAGAAGGGATTTGGCTTCCACTAGCCAAAGTCATTTGCAGTTACTGGGAGCTGAACTTAGAAGGAGAAGTGCTTTGGCATTCATAAAGAAGATGTCAGCTGGTTCTGGAATCTGAATTTAGCAATCAAAGACAACATTTGGAATAAAACATGAAAATGAATAGACAATCTATTTCTTGTGCTCCTATCAATCTGGAACTTTACTGAAGTCATCATAGGATGCCTCTCAGTGTGGAGATTGTGTTTGTGATTGCTCCCACCCTACATGTCGGTTGGCATAAAAAAAAAGATTCAAGCTGATGTTATCCTTTATTGAACATTATGAAAACTACAAATAAACAAAATATCTTTCAAAGAAATACCAAACAAATTACATTTCAAGGAAAGGAATAAACACATTACAGGTCAAACATAAAATTCTATCAACAACAAATAACTGCAAACAAATACATATAGATAGACAAATGCTGTCTTATAACTTGAAGAATTTCCGTCTAGTAGTAGGATATATGAGTAGTATAACGGATATCAGCATACAGAAAGGGAAATTGATGAGCCGAGTTCAAATCCCAGCCTAGTCTACAAAATTCACTTTTGCACAAATGCTCTGTGAAAAGACATGAATCCATCCCTTATTCTCCCAGATGTGGATTAAGTAGCAAAGTAGACTCTAGCTGTGAGTGGTAATCAGTTCAAAAGTACAAAAATTCTGAATTTAAAACTGTGGAAAAGGCAATGGGAACCTGCTCCACTATCTTTCCCACAAAGTTATGATAATACACAGATAACAAAGAAAAGAAAACTCTGAAAATCCATGTTCTCTCCCAGGCTAGAATGACAAGCACACTAAAAACAAAAAGAAAAGAAAACTCAATAATTGTGGCAAAAAGAAAGGTAGCAATATTCAAATATTAAATTTAAAAAATAATAAATTCAAGTGAACCAATCAAAAAAAATGTTCACAAACCTTTTATGGCAAATGAAACAAATCAATTTCAAATAGGTAGTCCCTGTCCCAATAAAATGAAAATAGATTTTTTTAATAAACTTACCTAAAACTAAATTCTCTTAATACCATCAAACAGAGAACAAATTATTTAAATTATTGAACATATAAAATCATAAACAATAAAAAATAGAAACACAAGTCATTTTAATAGAACAACTGTTAATAATGGATGTCAGTAATCATATTGTAGCACATGTAAAGAGATACCAGTTTCCTAATGGGAAATAGTTAATACAAAACATTTTTAACTTTTTTAATGAAAATATGAAACATTTTCACTGGAGTGACATTATCTGCAGATTATTATTAAAACCAATGTTAAGTAAGTGTGTCTCTAGCTGAATCGACACTTTTTTTTTCTGTTAAGTGGCAGATAACCACCTAAAATATTCTATTTATTTTCTATTTATCAGTGATGACACAGCAGTAATAAATCTATTCAGTCCTATATTTTAATTAATATATACACTACTGTTCAAAAGTTTGAAGCCACCCACAAAATTAACATGAGATGAACTAAATAAAAAAAATGAAAAAGAGCCCTTAGAGTCACTGAATAAAGAATGGAATCAATTATCAAACTTATTCTTTGAGAAACTTTTGTGACAAATGCCAAAAATTTGTACCAATTTAAAAAGTTACCAGGGATGGCCTCAAACTTTTGAACTTTTGACACACACAAATACATATGTATACACACATACATGCATATATGTGTGCACTGTATTTCCTAGTGTGATGGACATTCTGACTTCAGGGACCATCTCTAATTTGATTTGAAAAAAAAAAAAAATAAAATAAAGATAAAATTAGGCAAAATTCAAAACATACCTAACTAAACCTGTAGGTCACAGGGTAAATTTTCAAGATTTCTTTTGTGGAAAAAATATCTCTTCAATGACTTCAAAATATGTTATATAGTATATTTTTATTCTACTAATAATAACACTAGAATTTAACATATTAAAGGTGAACGCTATTTTGTAAATTAAGTGATCAATAAGAAAACTAGAGTATGAATAGATAAACAGATAAAGAAAAGCTCAAAAACTTATCTTGTGGCCAACTTATTGCATATACGCCATTAGTCAGGATCAGATATTAGTTGAGTATTAGTAATAATATAATGACTATAATAATATTATTATACTTTTATTTAAAAGCACAATTTCCATTTGATATCACAAATACTGTATACTAATATAACTATTACTACTAATTATGTAAATTGTAATACTCTTGGCCATCCTTTTATTGTTTTAAAGAAATAGTGATTGCTGCATTACTAATATAATTAACAATACTACTAGATTTAGAATTTAGGAACAATACTAATTAATAATGGTATATATATATGTGTATATATATCTTTCTCTGTTTCTTTTTCTTTCTCTCTCTCTTTCTCTCTCACTTGAAATGACATTTTCCTTAAAGATTTTCTTTTTCTTTTGTATTTTAAGAGAAAGTTTAGTGGCATTCATTTGAATGTCTTAACATTTTCAAAGGGAATGAATTCAACACATAAGTGGATTTTACATATATTTATATACAGAACAACTTATCTCAGAAAAGGAGAAAATATATATTTGCGTGATTAACTGTAGTGTGTGTGCATGATGTGCCATGTGATTCAGTTGGGACTAAAAAGTCTGTTAGCCCTGGGATTAAGTCTCCCTAGACTTATCTTGTCACTAAGGCATCCTGTGAGTGAAGAGAGAATAAAAGAGAAAGAAAGTTTGCATACTTTCCTTTTATATTATTTTAAACAATGTCACCTAGGAGGTAAGTTCCTTAGCAAAGAAGGTAGGATAATCCTACAGTATTAATTCAAAGAACTAGTGCAATTATCCAACCATCTTAAAGTTGTCCAAATTTCTCATTAATTAACACTTTTCCATATCCAGCCATAGGCTGTTTGCGCTGCAACCCCATTAGCAATAGCCACTGCTTTCCAGTAACCATTCTCAACTGTAGCAAGTATACTTCTTTTAACATCACTATCAGTATAATACTTGTAATTGCTTCTTTTAACTCCTTTCTTTACTCCTCTCTTTGATCCTTAAATAACAAATGACTCTTCATCATAGCTGGCATTCATCATCAAACACTTGTAATTTCGAACAGCCTATTAACAATTTCAATGCTAAGCAGAGTAATTGCAAGTAGACTGGATGCAAATTTGAGGAGGACTCTTTTTTTAAAAGAAATATCCTTGATGCCAAACAGATCATTTGTCACTAAAAAATGACAATGAATTTGTTTAGGGGAGAGGCAATTACACCCTCAAGTTGGTTACTTCCACAGGTGCCTACTTTTTAATTTGAAATTCAGCTTTTTTCATTTAAGTTGATTCATTTAATTTGAAGTTGATCTTTTTTAATTTCAAGTTGATCTTTTTTAATTTGAAGTTGATCTTTTTTAATTTCAAGTTGATCTGTTTAATTTGAAGTTCAATTTTTTAATTTGTGGATAGATAGATGTAGTTTTATTTCATCTTCTTTTGCTTTGCTCCTTTTTATCACATTTGACAACTGTTAAGTAAACAGCAGAAATTAGAAATAAAGAAGTAATCCCCAACGAAATTTGAAATTACATCCCCTATTCTTGGAAGACTATTTGACACAGATAATACCTTTACCAATTTATCTATGGAGATCAATCAGCAGATGAAATTTAAATTTTTATTTACCTACTTTCTCATTTGGTTTTTTTTTATGTCATATTGGTCATGCCCAGATATGGCACATTAAAGGATACTTTTTCAATTTCCTGTTGTTTACATAATTATCATAAGATGTCAAACATTGCAATGAAAAGCAACAAAATAAAGCAAGAAAAAGGCTAATAAAAAATTATTGAAGATTATCCAATCTTACAAAATAGTTTCTGGTGTGATTAATAATGATGAAGTACTAATTAAAAATATTGGAATTTTGAACAAGATCCAGGAATTTATTTTAATATAGACTTTCACCATCCAGCAATGCATAAGATCTTTAAAAAAAAGTACTAGGTGTGAAGGTAGTTAAAATAATAGCAGTTACAAGGAAAAAACTATCCTTTTGACATACTGTTTTTGAGGGCACAAAGGTTGCCAAAATTTTATAAATAAAAAAATAATTAATCCCAAATTAACCTTAAAATCTAAAATTTAATATCTTAGTTTTTATTTGAGATATTTTCCATCTTATTCATTATAAAGTTTTTTTTCATTGGTTCTGTGTTAAATTTATCTGAATAATTTTTTTTTCATTTTATTATTTTATCAATTCTAGTGCTAAAAACTACAATTCAAATATAAGTGAAAATTTCTCCTTTTAGACACCATCCAACTACAAATCCTGGATTGTTTATGTAAGAAATTACAGCTCAGTTACATTAATTAAAACCAAAATCTCAAACAAGTTCACACACACACACACACACACATACATACACACACACACACACACACATATATATATATATATATATATATATATATATATATATATACCATCTATACTTGTGTATAAGTTGACATCATGTATAGTGTGACCCCTGAATCTTTACATGAATTTTAGCCCCTCCAAAAAAAAAATGACCTGTGTATAGTCCACTGAAAATGCCTGATTTTTAACTTCTTCGAAAAAATTACCTGTATACATCCTATTTTTGCATGCTTGTGTTAATAAAATAAGTATATCCCAACTCCCGTTTCGCTTGTAACCATCTACTATAATAAAATAAACCTTTTCAACATTAAATCTGAATTAGTCAAATAAAGCTTCATAAGTTTCTACTTAGAGTTGTTGTTATATTACAAAACTGATCATAAAAACTCACATTACACTCGAGTATGTATGGTAATATATAAACATAATATAAATTAACATAATACCCATAAAAAATGACAGGATTATTTATCTATGGATCAGCACTTCTGCCTAGAGTCAGAGTATCTGTACACTCTGTCTTGGATCAAAGTTTCATTTTCTAGACTTCTTCTAAGGATCAATTTATTATCTGTGCACTTTGACTAATTTTGTACTTGTAAGTTAATTTTATCATACTGTTCAAGTGGAAGAATGCTGGCATAATGAATATATCACTTGCCTGCTTATCTACAAGTCAAATGTTCAAACCAGCACAAGATACATTTATTAATTTTATATATCTGTTTCATTTGCTGTGTGTTGAGTATAATTTCCTCGCTCAATGAACTGTTCCCAGAAGTCACATAAATTGCTAGTAAGACAATATATAAAGAAACCTACAGAGACAATAAGTCTTCTTAGATAATTCCTATATAGTTCCCAGGAGTCATAGATCACACAAGAGTCAGTTACAGAGAGTAGCCTACAACAATTACTGAGAATCTATGAGATGTACTATAAAGCAGAGCTGGTGCATACTGTGTGTCCCGACTGGGGGGAGGCCCAAACCTGATTGGGGGCCACAGGCAGAGATTTGTGACCATTGCTATCTTATCAACATTTGCTTTTTTCTACCTACATTTATATACATTACTAGTTAAACTAAGCACAATTTACTAGTAATGGACATCATTCTGGGGTCTTTATTTTTTGTTCAAATCTGTGAATTTCTTTTGATCATGCTAAGCCTTGAAAAAACACAAAATAAAATTCACTATTTTGTAACCATAATGTTGAATGTATTAGAATTATTCAACCTTTTAACAAGAAAAATCTCAAGGTGATGTTAAAAATTGCCAAAAAGAATTTTTGATTTATTTAAGATGGAATGATCTATTATGACATGTCTCTAATTTTTATTTAGACACATTGTATTTATTTTCAATTTTTCTAGATGAATTGTTCACCTATATTGCATATGACCTATTATTGTCCATAATTAGGTTACAATAAAATTTCTTTTTTATATGAATACTACCTTATGAAAATTGTGATGTACTAGAGTGGAGGGGAATGTATCATAGATTTGGGAGAGAGGTAACATAAATTTGACGATGGGTGTATCATAGAGTGGGGCTGTGACAAGACCCTTGCACTGGTCCTGCTACATATATAAAATACTGGTGATAAGGAACCACAACTCTTCAACAGAGTAAAGGTCTTTACTCTTCTAATAAAAGACTTGTGTATGACCAACTATAAGAAAACTGGTGCACAGTGTGCCACAAAATCTCAAAAAAGCTCTACTAAGGTTTGAATTCAGAGTTTCTCTCTTTCTATACAGGCTGCCACTCGAGACAATCAAACTCAGTCTGTCATATATTACCTGTATTCACATTTAATTTTTGGGATTGTTTATAGAGAACTTTTTAATACAACTGTCCCCTGGTTGGCCTCAATGCTGGCCAACAATCGATTAAATGTGTGTGTGTGTGTGTGTGTGTTACGGGTGTAACTGCAAAATTGCCCAAATCATATTACAGCATAATTATCCATCCTGCAAAATGTTTAATGTCTAAAAAACAACTAAACTAAATGAGTTTCCTTTTTCCAGGTTTTTAGATAAGATGTTTAGCCATCTTGACACCATTTGTCATAAGAATCACTGAAAAACCCTTTGGGTTATTCAGTTAAAAAGAGAGAAGGTTAAAATTGTTTTGTGTTAGACCCACAATCTTCCCAATTGAGCAATGGTGAAAGGAAAAAGATCATTCAGGCCTTCAGTAATGGTACCAACATTCATACTCTGACTTCCATTTTCAAAGTCCATTCAAGAACCATCAAGAGAATGATGAATAAGTTTAAAAAGAGGGAACAGTAGAGAGTATAACTGGATCAGGAGGTCACAGCAAGAAGAGGTATCATTATTTCAACTTAGAGCTAAAGAGATCAATTAGAAAAGATCTAACTCATTTCATAAGACGTTTGGCATGTGAAAGAGGAGTTTCAGCTATAACAGTCTAAAGAGCAGTGGTAAAAATCCTTGAAAATGAAATCATATGTGAAAATTATGAGGCACCTTGTTACTCTAGGACAGAAAGTTAAAAGGTTAGAGAGGGTGAAGATCATCATGAATGTTGGAAAATGATCCTGGAATAATATATATAAATATTTGAATTTTATTTCAATACTTCATGAGCTTTCAATCCTCAGCTATGATTAATTAATGATGAACCTGTCATTTTCATTTATGATTGATTTCTTCATGATATTTCTGTTAAGCTGAGAGAGTAATTATACATTCTTATTGATCAAAATAGAGTCCAGTAGTGTTATAAAATCTTGGAGAATTCCAGTAAGATATCTTTAATCATTTCTATGATGCAATGCTTCAAAGCTTCTAAAATTGGACAAATTTGCTGTTACACATGGTATATATATATATATATATATATATATATATATATATATATATATATATGTGTGTGTGTGTGTGTGTGTGTGTGTGTGTGTATGCATTTATTTATATATAGAATATGGAGTTATTTATATATATATATATATATATATATATATATATATATATATATATATATATATGTACAGTCATGGCTCTCTACAGCCTCCTATACTTTGTAGCTTTAATAATGTTTGCCTCCTTACTATCCCTCTAAATCATTGTACTGTCATCTATTTACACACACTTGTTTGGCATGTTATCAAGTGTTTTCCTCTACCTCACTTGCCTTCAAAATATCAAGTGTGTGTCAAATACTCCAACTGCTCTTTCCTCATTATGTCTCCCAGAAATTTCAACTTTGTCTTTCTGATTCTAAGTAGAAGCATTCTTTTTGTTCACATTTTCCTTAAAACTTCCTTACATGAGATTTTCTTAGGTTTCTGTACAAAAAAGCTTAAAAGTACTAACAAAATGTAACTTCTTAAAAATGTCTTTCTTAGAAATGTAGATACAGTTAAAACATTGACCAAATGTAAAAATCTTCAATAAAAGTATTTTAAAATGTAAAATAATCATTTCACATTTCAGAAATTTCCTCCTTACCAGTTAACTCTGAAACAATTTCCTCTTTCACTTCCTTTTTTTGATGAGTGAATGTAGAGAATTTTTGTTTTCATCTTACAATTGAATAATAAGATATTTCCTTCTGATGTGTTTTTTGTCAGTCTTAGTCAAATGTCAAATCCATAAGATAATGAAATAAGATAATACATTGGGAAAAGGCAAACTATCATAATTAAGTTTGCTAAAAGGTATCAAATGCAACATTCTCAGCACCAATGTGACAATTTAGTGCTTTTCTTTCTTTAGGCTAGGCTTCTTAAAAACTAGATTTCTTCTTCTGAGATTGCTTCTGCTTCTAATTGTTTTCTCTTTTAAAACTCATGGAGGCTGGTTTCTTGTTTTTCCTGGACATTTTTTCTAGCAGAACTTTATGTTATTTAGTAATGGTTTTTGCTACTTTCTCAAACATTCATTATATGTACCCAAAGCATGTACATTGAAAGTTTCCTTTTTTTTCACAGCATAATAATGTATAAAATTTTTACGCAGATGTTAAACATGTAAAAGCCAACATTGCCTGACCCTAACTCAACCATTAATCTCTAATGACACAAGCCTTAGTAGCTCACTGATGTGTTTTTTTTTTAGGGTGGGGCTTCCTCCTGCCTGACACATGTCCTACAGCTGGTTTTATTAAGAGATCATTTACAAAATAATATTTATATAGATATTTGTTAGACAAGACTAACAATGGTACAAAGTCATGATTCTAGATGATCTGATAATCAGTGATTTGAAATGGGCCAGAAAGGGGCAGTTTATCTCTGATAATCAGTGACTTGTTAATCTCTAAATCTACTATAATTCTTCACTTAGAGAATGCCAACTTGGACATTAGGTTATATTTCTTGAGCACTTAGAAAGTACTGAGTGAACTTTCAGCAAGCTAACACATAAACCAATGTAATTCTGTAGATGTTCTTTTATGACATTATTATTATTAGTAGTAGTAGTAGTAATAGTAGTATTCTTTTTCTGGGACATAACTTTCCAGTTATGTTTAGGTCTAGTTATGCTTCATGACACATAAGGTATCCACAAGTGATGTTTCAGTTGATATTTCAGTTGATGTTCATGTTTTCTTTTACATGGTTACAAGGTTACTTTCGTTACATCCATTCTTCTCCCTGAAGGAGATGAATGGCTTTGGTTGTTTTGGGGTCAATGAGTTTAAACCCAGTTTTCTCACTCAGGATACATCAATTTGTGGATGAATGCTTTTGCATATTAGTTACACTTACCATAATTTTCATGGTATGGTTTTCAATTTTTATTATCAGTTTAGGTTCTTGTATGATAAAATATTCTGATGACCCAACAGCCCTTAAGCTTCAGGACTGATACAAGAAAAATGAATACTGATAGCTTACACCAATGTGCCAAAAGTTATGGGATAGCAATATATAAAGGTAATGGTTGGTGGCACCACCATACCATGATGTTATAGAAATGCCCAGACCTATATAAATTGTGATCTGATATCTGATAATTCTGTATGAATGCCAGCTAGTCTGCTCATAGAAAAGCAACATGGACTCTCAAAATTCAAACAAGGCATAATTTTAGGTGCCAGACAGGTGAAAATTCTATTTCTGAAACTGTGAGGACATTTGACATTGCTCAATCTATGGTGTTGTGTGCATACCAAGAATACCTGATAGAAATTATTTCCACCCACTAGTAACTGTGCAGTGGCAGACTATGGGTCTTTAATGATCATGACCAGTAGTATCTGGTTAGAATTGTCTACAGTAACAGAGAATTGACACTAGCTTAAATCACATCCACATTCAATACAAGGGGTACCAGATGTATGTCCAACAGGTCAGTCCAGTGTTCATTAGCCTCTATGGGATATAGAAGCAGAAGATCTACCAGGGTGTTTCTGTTAACATTGTAACATCAGACTGGCAATGTGTGGTGTGATCCAGTCAGTTATGGTTTCAGTTGTTTCAGGCTGATGGTAGAGTTCAGGTGTGGCACAGCTTAGCTCAACATCTCTCCTGACCACTCATGGAATTGATACATGATGAATTGATAAATCTGCATACCCGATGCTCATTAAATTTTTAAATAGTTTGAATAAAGAAAAATGTATTAATGTTCTTTTAGTCAATGTTCTTTTTTTTTTTCCTTACGAAGGAAATATATTTTTGTATTGATTCAACTTGCAAGCTTAAAGCACCTGAAATTAAATACATTTCAAAATAGGTTTAGTTGATTTTAAAGTAATAGAAGAAGAAGCATACAATAAAAGTTGAATTAAAAAAGTTCTTTTCTACTGTCACCAGATATTATTTAAAGTGGTTTCCTTTGATGTCAGGTTTCTCATTGCAGTGGTAGTAAGGGAGGTAAAATTATGTATCAGCTGAATGATCTATTACTGTGCTTACCCTGTCTATGACATTAAGTGTCCTTATTATAACATCAGCTTCCATAAAAGTGGCTCAGATAGATGTGTCTATTTAATTCCTTTTTTAAGAATTTCATTGGCTAAAAAAACTTTTTTTATTTACTGTCGGTCTGATTTTGAATATCATATTTTTGAGCTAGAAATGATTTCTCTGATGGACCTTTATTGGTTCTTAATTTCCAGTGTCACAAGCCATCAAACTTGTTAAAATATTTTTATCAGGACTCTGTCCCTAGCAGGGCTCATTTGTTAAATATTCTTCTTTTATTATGTATATAATAATGAAAATTGAATGAAATACAATAAAGTGTAATAAATGTTTGCTTCTGCATAGCAAAACAATTACTTACATTATATGTGTGAGGAAAATGTGTCAGCAGTAAATAAACTAACCTTGAGTGAAAAAGACACCTGACTAAGGTAACAGTTCATATGATATGTAACAAGAAGTTAAAAAACTAATCATAGAATCAACTGCCAGCAAATATAAATGAAAATACTGATAAATGGTTCTGGGATGAATATTTAAGTAAATGTTTGGAAACATTGAATATGCAAGATGTAAATGTAAGTAAATCAGTTAAAATATGTAAAGTGTGATCTTGTAAGAAGATATACCAATTACTGGTAGACCAGTTACCAAACAAGACTTTAATAAGCTGTTTGATGATTGGGAAGTGGTATTTTCTCTTTTCTGATTCATTAGAAAAAATGACTGACAAAATTAAAGGAAAAGCAGTGGCAAAAGTGGTCAAATTTCACAGTAGCAACAGGTGTAAGCAGGCAAAAATACATTATGTTTAAAACTCTGAGTTATAGTCTCAGGATTGTCCCATGGGAAAATAGCCCAGTTGATTAAAGCATTGGTTAGTGAATTTGGTGACATAGCAATTATGAATTCAATCCCTGGCCTGGGTAGTACTGACATAAACTCAGTGGAAACATGGCGAGTAGTAACAAAACAGTACTAAAAAAAATGAGTTATCCTTAGACATTGCTAGTGGAATGAGAAAAATCTATATCTAGATTAAATAAAGGGTTCAGATAAAAATTTCCTGAAGTCTACCTAGGTTAACAGATATCTGAAGAAGGTCAGCATAAAACAGCCAAAGTGTTGTGATAATAATAACAACAAAGATGAGGACATAATAATGATATATAGTGGCATGGGGCTAAGGAGTTAAAGTGAACAGTTGATTTACCCATGCCAAAAAGATTAATGGAGGATGATAATGATGAGGAAACACATGGCTAATTTTAACAAAACAAGATAAGGATGTTATTTACGAATTTACACACTTGAAGTTATGTCAGTAGTTCGTTTCAGGAAAATAAATCAGAAATTTTTAAAGTAGTTTTAATAAATTGTCATTCATTGGATTAAATGATACAAAATAATATTCAAAAATGTTTAAAACAAAGGTAAGAGAATTCATTGTTCAGAGAAAGGATATATGCTTGTATACATTCAAAAGTAAATGAAGAGAGATAGTTTGAAATACTTAACTTCCCTGGATTGTTGAATGAAAATTCTCTGAAGTGCCACATGCTTGGTTAAAAGCCAATAATATAATTAGCGAGTAACTTTACACTGGCAAGAACTTGAACACAAGATGCGTGAACAGAAACAAAACCTTTCACATGACTTCAAACACTCTTCACTGGTTAATTTAATTTTTTTCTCATTTTAGATGAAAAAAGGATTTTGCTTAAGCTCACTATTCTTTTTTCTCTCTTTTTCTTGGATCAATGGCTTATTTTTGTGAAGACTAGGTTTTCATTGGTCCAAAAGCAATTTCACAGACTCACAAACTTCTTTCTGTCTTTTTCCTCAGCTCACCTGAACTTGAAGGGAGTGGGCAAAGGGAATTATTATTATTATGTACTCATAACAGATGTAAATAGATAAAAAGAAAATTCTTGTGAAGCTGTAATCCTCCTGTACACCAAATTTATGTTCAATAAAACTAATATGATGATATCTGCTTCAGAACCACATGTATTTCTTAGTTTATTATAAATTTATTATAATTTATAAATTTATTATAGTTTTTTATTATTTCAGCAATATTATGCGATAGTGGATTTTAGAATCTGTCAAATATTCAGTAAAATACTGAATTAAAAAAAATTTAATGAAAGAGAATCAGATAAAAATTGTTTTATTCAGGCAGAGAAGTGACAAGTGAAGACAAAACAATGAAAGTCAAATTGGTTTATCAAAAGTAGACATTGAGGAAATGGTAAAAACATATCCAGGTGTTTGTTTTGACTAAAACATGTTAACTTTTGAGGAAATTGACCTTAGGTCAGACCAGAATGACAAATGAATTTATGAGAAATATATTTTAGACTGACACTCTAGAATAATTGTGTATATAGAAACATGAGGTTTTGATGGTATAATGAAATCAGAGACATCCCTTTTTCTTGTCACCATGTTAGTTTTAGCTAGTAGGATGTACTGACAGGAATAATAAGAAGAGAATCTACCTCTTTGTAGACTATTTGATTAAATGAGCCAATCAGTTTGAATTAATTGAGGGTGGATTTAATTCTCGGTGGATTTAATTCTCGGTGGATTTAATTCTGGAAATCTCCATATATTCAAGTGTTCAAGTGTTCAGTGATGGTAAAGTTCAGTTGTGGGGGTTCAGTTGTGGGGAACAGTGGCTAATTTGCTAGGAGTTGTCAATTGTAGAGAGCAGCAGAATTTGTTAGTTGTGAGGAGTAGTGGCTAGGTTGCAGTTTTCAAAGCCAGTGCTACAAAGAAGCATCTGTGCCTAAGCTAGATCCTGAAGTTAGTTCCAGAGAGAAATTGCCTAAGTTAAAACATGAAGATTAATGTTGATAGAATTCATCTAAGTCAGATTCCAAATTAGTTGTTGAGATAAAGTGTCTAAAGTCCAGCTCACTGTTGCCTTGATTGGTCCAAGGAAGAACCAGCCATAAAAATCCATTATCTTGACAAAATCCAAAGAAGGATTTATAATGTAATCAATCCTGGCCAGGTATCTCAACTTCAGTCACTTTCTCACCAATGTAGCATGGCTTCCCTCTGCCTCTTCTACAAATATTTTCATGGCAACTGCTCTGACGAGCTATTTTCCCTGGTGCCCCCACTACATGAATTTAAGCATGCTACTAGATTCACATCTAGGTCCCACCCATTTACTGTTGAAATAGATAAATGTTGATTTCAGTTGCTGATTGTCAGGATGAAGATTAGGTGTAAGGGTAGTGTCAGGAGTTGACCGATTTCTTGAGTTGGTTTGACTGAGGTCACAGAATATAGTCATTGAATAGATCTAACACACATGTTGTTGATTGGGGTTGTAGTGTTTGCCAAGGTGATGAGGGATTGGTATAGCTGATAGGCCCGTGTTCTACAAAACAGAATTGCAAGCTTGTGGAAATGGAGTCATTTGCTTGCAGAGTCAAAGTTGTTTGCTTGCAGAGTCAGAGTCAGATATAATAAGTTAGAGAGGGATTGGTCATTGGTTGCCATGGTGACAAGGAATTGGTGTAGCTGGTGAACCTGTGTTTCTACAAAATGGGGTCACAGTGATGACTGCAAAGGGAATGCTTGTAGTGAATTGGGTATGCCAAGGTGACAGTAGTGGTGACAAGGAATTAGGTGTAGCTACTTGGTGTTGATGTTGAGATGTTATAAATCATGGTGGTCTGGCATCGGGAGCCTAGTGGTGTCAAAGGTGGGTAGTCAGCTGCTGTAGTCAGTCAGGTTTACTGAGATGATGGCATTGGCTATGAGGAAGGCTTGTAGCTGGGTGATGATTATGTTGAGATGATATTCTGCTGGATTCTGTGTCTGAAGAGCCAGGTGATTAGTCAAGCCTGGGGGTGGTAATAGTTGTTGTGATAGGAGTGGTCATGGCAGCAATGGCGAGGGTGCCCTGCATGTTGGCAGGTGACCTGATGGCCCCCAACTACTAGTGGTCATTATGGGAGGCCTGCCTTTAAGCAGACCTGGAAGTCTTCAGGGACATCTCATTTTCTTGTGGTAACATTTGCAGTTGGCCAGTGTTGCTTTCATTGTGGAGGCTTGCTTTGTGGACTGAATGTGATGCTCAGAGCCTTGCACAAACAATAATTTTTTTTATTTTGTTCTCTGCCTTCATGCTGTTCACAACTGGCTGGCATGCAAAATGAATCAGAGAGAAATCTAATTGCAATGGAGTATAACAACAATATATGAGTACACCTCCAAAACTTATGATGACCAGAGATTTGGCAGCTGATCTCTCCTCCAATCTAGCTCTAACATCTTAGTTGGGGAAAAACTGACTGGTTACATTCAATGCCTTGAAAACCAAACAAGTCAAATTCTATCATCACTGCTTAAACCCTGAACTACCACTAGTCACAATGAATGGATGTTCCCTCAGGGATGCCCTGTATCTTGAGCAACTATTGGGCCTCAGATTCAACCCAGACTTCGTGTGGAAGTTGTACATATGACTCATCACTAAAGATACAGGAAAAGTGGTTGGTTTCCTGTGCTGCTACAGTAAGTATCTGACTCATCCTGATATCCTCTAACTTTACAAGAGCCAAATCAGACCAAAAATGGAATACTGCTGTCATATTTGGTCAGGAGCTGCCCAGTACTCACTTTCCAGTCTCAATAGAGTCCAAAAGCATCTCTGCTTTCTTGTGGGCAACAAATTTCTTTCCGCCCTGCAACCCCAATCTCACAGATGAGAAATCCCAAGCCTCTCACTGCTCTGTTGCTACTTCCATGAAAAATGCTCAGATGAAATACATTCCTTAGTTCCACCAGTTCTAACCTTCATAGTTATAACCTGCCATATTGTAGGGAACCACCCTCATTCCCTCCATATTCCATTGATGAAAACTAAATTCCACTCAAGCAGCTTCTTCCCGCAAGCCACTGCTCTATGAAACCGACTCCCAAGAGGATGTTTTCCTGATCACTACAATCTTAATATATTCAACTCTAGAGTTAACTGTTTTCTTCCTCACATATCTGCATAAATTGTGCCTCTTACTCTGTAACCCTCTACCATGAGTGACTCCCAGGCATTGTACAAGGTGAACCTCAATGTAAAAAATGAAAAAAAATTTTCTAAGAAGAATCATTATTTACTTTAAGTAAATTTACTTTCAGCTTCTTGCTTTCCTGTCGACTTTGATCTTTAAGAATTTAGAATGCAATGTCAATTGTCATCTTGTCTCCTTGACTCCTGTTCTTTTGTTATCTTTCCTCCTTAATAATGCTTTTTCTCAAACTCTTGAAGAAGAAGAAGAAGAAGAAGAAGAAGAAGAAGAAGAAATTAAGGAGAATTTGTACTTTATGGTGATTTTAACTCTGTGACAAGGATATGCAAAAAGTTCTGAAAAATTAATTATGCAACTTTTTGAAAATTGGTATGTATTTCTCATTTGTTCTTGGTTTTTATGATTAAAAAGATATTTACAAATATGTACCAAATTTTAACTAAAAATATTGGTCACAGCATTGTTTCTTTGTTATCAATTGTATATTTGACATGATATCTGAGCTTTAGTCACATTCTCATTATCGTAACATGTAGATAATACTATGAAATATGTTTTTGTCTTAAAAGAAACATTGTTATTCAATTCATTTTATGAATAAATTTATATTCTGGAATATAAATTCTTATAAAGGCTAGCCAGATAAGTCACTTGTACTTTTCTTAATTTATTGAATAGCTGCTAGACTGAAAAAATACATAAGCTCTCTTAATTTTCACATATTTTCTCATTCATATTCCTTGTTGAGATGGCAGTCCATTGAAATGTTTCAAGACTGCATCAAGACCAACATTGCTCCCACTGGAATAGTCCTCAGGAGTGTGCACAGGATCAAATCTGATAGCATGTCCTGGCACACAGAGAAATTTATGGACAACCAATGCAACAATATCATGGCCTTATGGCCCATGCAAAAAGTGTTATAATGTGCTTCGTAGCACTTATAATTTAAATAATGCTTCAGCTACTTGCCATGATGCCTGTATTAATTAGTCTAAAGAATGACTCGAAACTGCTTCTTTTTCTTACCTCTGACCTGGAGCTCTTTATTTATAGTTATGAACTAGTTTATATAGTCACCGGAGGTGTACTATTTACTCCATAACATTCCCTCTTTTGGAATTAATACTTTTTATAAATATTTTATTTTTTATTCCTATTAGTATTTCCCTCACCTCTTTCTGGAGAATTTGCCAATGTATTTTTAACTTTTTAGTGTTTCCGTCTCGGATCTACTTTCAGTTCTTCAATACACTTTCTTTTTCCAGAACCTGTCCTTGTAGGTTCCATGGGTTGTTGTGGTGCTGGCACATCAAAAGAATCATATAGAATTTTTATGTTTTTCCAATGTTTCAGATTTTTCATTGATGACCTAGTTGATTATGGTGCTTTTTATGTTCAAATTTTTTCCCTTTTATCATGTAAATCAACTTCCTGATTCTTGCTGATATTATGCCGTCTTCCCACATTTCTTTGAAATTTTTGGTGTCATATTTGTTATTTGTTCATGTTTTTGACTTGATATCAACTTGCCAAACACCAATTTTACATTTCTAACAAACATTAATTCTGATGGTGGCATGCTTGATGATGCATTGGGGTTACGTGTTCCTGGTAAATTCTCAGAAAATTTTGAAGTGCTTCTTCATTTACTTTCTCAAGACTCTTTTGAATGTTCCCACAAACCATTCCACTTTTCTGTTTGACTTTGGGTGATATGGCAGAGTTGTAATATGTTCAATGGAGAACATCTTACAAAAGTCTTCAAATTCTTTACTCATAAATTGTGTTTTGTTATCAGAGACTATGATATTTGGTATGCCATATCTCACAAACAATTCATGCAAGAAATTCACTGTCACTGAAAATGTTGAATTTTTGCACTTATAAATTTCCGACCAGTTAGTGAAACTAACATCTACCATCAGATAATATGGTCCATTCATGGGACCTGCAAAATCTATATGCAGCCTTGACCATGGTGAGTCTGTCTTTGGCCAAGTTTCTATCTTTGTGATAGGTAGTTTTGCTGCCAGAGCACAACCACAAACTTTCACTTTTCTTTCAATACCTTGGTCCATTCTGGTCCAATATACAAAACTTCTCATCAGAGATTTATTTCTTGAAATTACCAGATGTCCACTACGAAAATCTTTCAATATTCACTTCTGTAACACACTAGGTATTACAACCCCTTGCCTGAACACCATTGCATAGCAAGTAAGTGTTTAAGTCTGGATTTCATTCTTTGTTACTTTCTTTCAATTGCTTTTCTGTTTTCACAATAAAGATGTCATTTCCACTTTTTCTTTTATTTAATCCAGGGTAACTGGTAACTCTCATACTACATTGTACAAAATGTTTTTTATTTCCATTTTGCTTTTTAGTGCTGCAATGACCGTGTTCTCAAATAGTTTTGCACTTTTAGGTATTAATCTTGATAATCCATCCACATGTGCTAATTTTTTAGATGGTTGGTACCCCAACATAAAATCATAGTTTAATAAGATGGTACCCCAGTGTTGTAGTCTATTAGCTATATGCATAGATATTCCTTTCTTTGAATCATATATTGTTACTAGAAGGCTGTGGTCTGTTTGCAAATTAATATTTCTTCCATGAATAAATTTATAAAATTTCTTCACAGCAAATATAATTGCTAGAGCCTCTTTTTCTAACTGGTTATAATTTTTTTCTGCTGGTAGAAGCAATCATGAAGCATGAGGGAAGGCTTTCATTTTACCACCATCCTATTTGTGTAAAATCACTGCTCCAATACTGTATTCACTAGCATCTGACACCACTACAATTTCTGCTTTTGGATCATAGTGTGCTAATGATAAATCAGACATAAGTCTTTTTTTTATTTCATCAAATACCTTTTGACAGTCATCATTCTAGTTCCACTTTACTCCTTTTTTAACTAGATCATTCAGTGGCGCTTTCAAGTTATGCCTATTATGTATATATATATATATATTTGATAGTAATTAGCCAGCTTGTAACGTAGTCATGTTTGTTGGTGGAGGTATATTTTTAATTGCACTTGCCCTTGATGGATCTGGTTGATGACCATTTTTATCAATAATTTGACCAAGATATTTAATTTTCGGCAAAAACCATTTGCATTTTTCTCCACTGAGCTTGAATCCATACTCTCTTAGTTTTTCTAAAATTGTTTTCCCATGCCCATCATGTTATTCTTTCAATATACTTTTGATCAAAATGTCATCCAGATATGCCACTGTGAAATTGCAATCCACAAGCATGGTATCCATAACTTGTTGAAAAATAGCTAAGGTCACTTTTGTACCAAAAAGAAGTTGGTTAAAATTATATAATCCTCTGTGCATATTTATGGTCATTAATTCTGAACATTCATTTTTAATCTGAATTTGTAAAGATGCTTCAGTGAGATCCAGCTTTGAAAATATTCTTTTGCCATTTAACTTTGAAAAAATTTCCTCTGGACTTGGTAATGGGTAGTCATATGTTTCTAAACAATTGTTTAATCCTGTCAAGAAATCCATGCAAGCACAATTTTTTTTTCTTTAGATACACCACTGGTGCAGCCCATTTTGAATGGTTAATTTTGTTCTATTACACTAATTCTTATGAGTCTGTCCAACTCTTATTCCACTGCTGTGAATGGTACACTTCGTTTCAGCATAAATACTGATGTTGGACCTTTTTTTACTTGAAAATCTGCCTTGAATTTTGAACACCAACTCAGTTCATTTGACAGAACATCTGGAAAGCATTATTTTAAATTCTTCCTTAAGATTTTCCATCTGACTTTTTAAATTGGTCACTTGTCCACTGACATTTTTACAATAAACATTTATCAGCAAATCCCAAAGTTCAAATAATTCCATTTAGTCAGTACTGAATAAATTCATAGTATTTTTAAATACATAAGCTATAGTTTTTACATGCTTATTACGGAATGAGATATTACAAGTCATTTCTCAAAAAAACAATTATTTCTCACCAGAAACTGAAATCATGACTTTGGAAATCCTTTTTAATAAAGATTTCCCAATATACTTCCATGCGGATTCACTGATTACTGAAATATCACCACCAGTGTTCAGTAGCATTTTCACACTCAAATTATTTATTTTCACATTCACAAAATTCCTTTTGTTTTCTGTGACCATTTTTTCCATCACAATGCTGTGTACAAATTTCTTCCTGTGAGAATATTTTCTTGGTTTGGTTTTGCAGTGTGATTTTATATGTCCTCATTTACCAGACTTTTAACATTCTGTATTTTAAATGTATAGTCATTTCCAATATGAAATTTACCACATCTGAAACAAAGATTTATTCTCCTTTTTGTACATTTGTTCTTTACTTGTACCAATGCACATTCTTTTGTCTGAATTTCAACATCATGTTTCAGACTTAGAATTGTCTGACAATTGTCCACTATTTCTTGCAATGTAATATTACTGTTTCATTCAATTTTTGTTAAAATTTTCACTCATACTTCAGCATCCTTTTAGCTGTTAAACCTTGAATGAAAACTAACCCTTTGAACATATCTGAAGTCATTTCTTTTATTATAAACTTTTCACGTTCTATATTGACAATACCAGCATACATGACAAAATCTTTGCTCTCTTTTTTGATGAGATTGATGCACCTCCAATGAGCATTAAACAGAGAGCTCGTGTCACTAAAGATTTTCATCAGAAATACTGTATTTTCCAACCCAATTTTACCTGTTTTTTCAGTAATATGTAGTTGCAGTATTTTTCATACTCTATTGGAGCTATTTTCCTCAACAACAATATCGTTTTTCTCTCATCTTCCCAGCTGCTGCATTCCTGACTGAATATTTATTCATATCTATGAAAAAGTCAGTCTCTCATCAGTATTGTATAGAAATTCTGATATGGTATATTGGACAGCATCTGGCGTAAGAGATGTTGAAGAATTTTTTGTCTTCTTCAGAATTATATCCAGCAACTCCTGTTTCTGTTTTTGTAGTTCTAACAACTGTTGATTTTATTGCTGTTGTTGTTTTTGTTGCTGTTGTTGAATTTCAATTATCGAAGCCCAAATTTGCACCATATTCACAAGAATATTTTTTTCCTACACCTATGGGAAAATTTTTTTTCTACACAAGAGAAAAAATTTTTTTTTAAACCAATGTGGTTAAAATTCTTGTTGTCACTCATATCCTTGTGTCCGAGCAACACGTATATTTTTTCCATACTTGTTCACTCAGTATGAGTTTCCAAAATTCTTATCACTCCAGTTACAACTCATATGAACTGAATCCTCATCACAATAGTTATAAATCATCTAAGCTTCAAATCCCTTATAACCACTGTTATAATGCAGTTTGTAACGCTTATAAGTAATGCTTCCATTACTTGCCATGACACCTGTATTAATTAGTCTGAAGACTGACCTGAAGCAGCTTCTTTTTCTTCCTGCTGACCTGGAGCTCTTTATTTATAGTTATGGACTAGTTTATATGGTCACCTGGAGGTGTACTATTTACTCCACAACAAAAAGGAAGGCAGTAGTGGAAGCACCCAAACCTCCAGGACAGTTTCCCTGTACCCACTGTGGATGTCTTTGGTATACCTGCATTGGACGCCACAGTTACCTTTTGAGTTCACCTGTGCATATAGATGTCATTGTCAAACATGATAGACCACCACTATATTCCTTATTAAATCCATAGGGTTAAACCCACCTTATTCCTTACATAGTCCTTTGGTATGAAGGACATTCAACTATAAAAGCTTCTTCCCATGAACAACTACTTCATGTAACAGATTCATGTGGATGCTAGCCTAAACACTACAATCTTCAAATCTAAATTGTTATCTATGTACCATATTCTCATAAACTCTACTTCCTTATTCAGTAGCCCTCTACTTTGAGTTGTTCTTGAGCCTTCTACTGAAAATTAAAATAAAATAAAAAATTCATGAAAGTTTGGGTGTTAAGCTACCTAACTTGTTCAATTGTATTTTAAGACTAAAGATAAAAGTACTGTAAAATGTGATCAGTTTTGTTAATATTTATTTTTTTTGTGAATTTTATCTGCTTGATGCTTTGCCACAATCATATTATCGATATTTTCAATATTTTGATTTGTATGCTAACTCAAGAAAATTTTTGTGGTTTCTGTTCAACTATGTTGTCTCTCATTTCTTGTTTTCGTATTTATTTCTCATTTTTTTTCTTGCTACGTCCATGCAAATGCCATCCAATCCATCATAATTATTAAAGTCATCATAATGATAAAGCAGATGTTTTTCTTATTGTATATGAGCAGTAAATCTATTACTAAATAGTATTGATCAGAAGAAATCAATTTTTACAAAGAAGTCCAAAAGGAGTTTTAGCTGAAATTGACTAAATATTTTATGAACAAAATAATCTATATTATAAATACCGAATTTCTAAAATTTGGATTGTACATGGGAAAAGACTTAAAGAAAAGTTTTATAGAGTTACTTCCCTTGGAATAATATTAGGTTGGTGCAAAAATAATGTCGTTTTTTGACGTATTTTTTAACGTCAAAAACGACATTATTTTGCACCAACCTAATACTTACCTCTTCTTTATAAGATGTTTAATATAATAATTAGATTGTCCAGAATATAGAATGTTTCACTTGAAAAATTAAAATCTTTAAAAATCAGCAAATTAATTTGTTGAGATGCAAATCAATAAAGAAAACGGAACATTTTCCAAGTAAATTATAATAGAGGACAGAAAATAAGAGTGAAATCTGAAAATGTATTGGAATTGGAATAGCAAAAGATGCCTTCATATAGTTAAACAAAGTATTAAAAAATAGGAAAATTTCATTAGAAACAAAGAAAAGAGTGCTGAACTATTATGTAATATCAGTCCTCCTATATGACAATGAATATTGGACTATCCTTTCCATTCTTTGTTCTGCCATCCATATATATAAATTCGTTATGTAGGTTAATCACTGCTTTCTTCTGCCCCTTTTGCCTTCAATGTGTCCTATGAGTGTAAAATTCTCCAAGCCTTCTTTCCATTATGAGTGCTACTTTTTGTTTTCATTTTCCTTAAAACTTCCTTGTTGCTCCCATATTCCATCTATTCTTCTGTATAACCACATCTCTGTTGCCTCAAGTTTCCTTTTCATCTGCAAGGAAATTGTTCAGCATTTGCTGCCATATACAGTGTAACCCGGATATAAGAGAGTTGTCGGGACCAGAGAAGAAGTCTCTTATATCCGGGTTTCTATTATATCCGGGTTTCTATTATATCCGGGTTTGGTCTATTTTATATACATTAACACAGGCTCTAATTTGGGACCAGATAAAATCTCTCTTATATCCAGGGTTTCTCTTATATCCGGGTCTCTTATATCCAGGTTACACTGTACAAAGATACTTACAATACTTGCCTTGTTTCCACTGATTCTAGCCAAGTGAATTAAAGTGTTGGGTCATGAATTTGGTGACATAGTAATTGTGAATTCAATCCCTGGCCTAGGTAGTGCAATCTTAAAGTCAGTGGAAACATGTCGGGGAAATAACTGAACCATACTAAATAAGAAATAGATGACATATCTTTAGACATGGTCAGCAGAACGAGAACAGTCTACCTATGTAGATTAAATAAAAGATTCCGTTCAAAATTCCTTGAAGGTTACCCAGATCAACAAGCATCTGATGAAGACTAGAGTGTACAATGACCAAAATTGGATAATAACAGCAAAAATATGGTCAATAATCTGAACATAAATGTTTTTCTTTTACCGTAAGGTTCACCCTGTACAAGGCCCAGGTTCCACTTGAGGTAGAGGGTTACAGAGTAAGAGGCACAGTTTATGTGGATAAGTGGGTAAGATTATATTAGGTTGGTGTAAAAATAATGTCATTTTCTCACATAGTAACATATGTGAGAAAACGACATTATTTTTGCACCAACCTAATAGTTTACTCTAGATATGAACAGGTTTAATGATAATTCGTCATTCCAGAAATTTAAACAGAAAGGATTAGATTTATATAATATATTCAACAAGGTAAACAGCACATACATTAGTTTTATTAATGTTCATTTTTTATTATTTTGAAAAAAAATTACATGTTGCCAAAAAACATATAGATCCTGAATATCAGATGAAGTTTTACAAAACAAACCTTGTTTTTTAGTCAAAGATTTTTTCTGCCTCTTCTTTGGCTGATTTAATGATATCAGGTTCAAGAGAAGAGAGATACTTTGTGTTTGGCCTGAATTTTATGCTTTGGAACAAACCTTGTAAACCACCTGCTGTCTGTTCATACATCAATAAACGCTCACTCACTCTCCAAGCCATAATTTTGATATGATATACCTAAAAAAAAAAAAGAAGAAATTTGGCAAACTTTAACTTTCATACCCACAAAAAAAAATGGTGTGTTAAAAGGATGTTTTTTCTTTGACACCACTATTATTTTGTACTACCTTCACTTCCTTGTCAATGCTTATTCATAAGTTTATATAAATATGTGAATCAAGTACAATGCAATATTCATTATTTACCTTTTATAAAGAAATAAATGTGAAAAGAAATCTTTTTATTCAAAAAATTAAAAATTTACAAAATTATCAAAATATGTAAACCATCTATGATACTATATTTTTTGTTGTTACCTGTTTATTTAATTTTTCTTGTTCACAAACAGTTATATATAAATTTATGAATAAAAATATTTATTTTCATATTTATTTTTTATAAACTGATAAATGATAAACATTGCATTGTATTAGTTGGTTTGCATTCTTAGAATGTTGTAAATATAAAATTATTCTTGTAAATAAACAATCCAATAAATAAATAGTGTTGAATATTTTTGTTGTAAATTCTCCAAGAACACAAAATGTATAAATTCACTATCATATGTTTGGCTTTTATTAAAATTCAAATCATCACTCTTTAAAACAACAAAAAGGAGTGAAAGCAGGTAAAATAATAGCAGTGTTGAGGGAAATACTGTCCTTTTGACATACCATTTTATTGCAGGCATGAAAGTTAAAGTTTGCCAAAATATTCAAAGATATAATTATCATTTTTCCAGTTGTATCTACTGGATGTGGTTTGAAATTCTCAGACGAATCTCTAACATCTTTTTTTATTTACATCCGGACTATTATCCTCATCTTTGTTGTTATTACCATAACATTTCAACTGTTGTTTACTCTAGCCTTTTAACTTTTAATTGAACCCTTTATTTAATCTAAGTGGGTAGATTGTTCTTGTTCCACTGTTTATGTCTAGGGATATCTCATCTTCTTATTTTGTAATGTTCAATTACCTGTTTCAACTATAATTGAGCAGTACTAAATAAAAACAAGATGAGATATTCCTAGACATGGTGGGTTTATAATCCATAAAAAATGAATCAATCAGTAAAACTCTATATATGGGCAGCAGAAGGAGAACAATTTAACCCTATAGATTAAATAAAGGGTTCAGTCCAAACCTTCCTGAAGGTTACCAAGAGCAACAAGCACCCGATGAAGGCCAGAAGGCACAACAGCTAAAAAAATTGTGATAATAACAACAAAGATGAGGATAATAGTTCAAGTGTAAATAATTAAAATAATGAAAACTTCTTACCCCAGTAATACAGACAAAAGTACATTTTTGAAATTATTTAAAATCCAAATCCAAATCTAAATTCAGGCCCTTCTCATTCCTGTTGGAGGAACCCATCCCTGATTGAACATGGCTTCAGGGGTGTAGCCACATTCACTATGCTTGGCCAATTGTGGGTTGTTGAGGCTATTTAACCCATAGTCAGAGTGGATGGCTGTTGACTGTGAGGAGTTCTTCTCTTTGACAACTTTTGATTTTTGTGATATTGGGGTTCCACTTTACCCTACTCACCAGACCCTGGTCTTGTGGGGGGGAGTCAGTTTAGTTGCCAACCACTTGACTGCTGAAGTTTTGAATTCAGTGTTGTCCTTTTCATAGACCGATTGCCACCCAAGGCTATAGAACCCAGTTTGTCATGCTATTTACCCATAGCTGTGTGTGAAGAAATGGATTTATACCTTTCCCAAGAGTATTTGCTTCAATCCAAGTTGCTATCCATTACTCCATTGTGGTGCCAGTCATTCAGACTAGTATCCTCATTTCTATTGTTCTTATCCTTATTTCCCCCTTTTCTAAATTTTGTCACTTCAACTACAAGAGTTCATAAATTTGAACTTCATACTAAAATTTGATAACAAGTATTTCCATATGTAATGTTAGAGGCCTACTATTTAATATTCATGTATAAAATTGCCTTCAGTACTTGAATAATCCTATCTTCCAAGTACATACCCTCTTTTGAGCTAGCAATGCTTCTAGTGATGGGGGCATGTCCAGAGGAGGAAAAACAAAAATTCTGAAGGACATGTTCTTTACATCACTTGATATGAACCTTGCCACCCGTTAAGAAACTGTTCAACACTACTTCAGTAAAAGTAATCAATCTGCAGTGGGCTGTTGACATACGTGACCACTTTGACTCATTACAAAGAGATTAAGAAAACAAAGAAGTAGCACCCAACTGTGGGAGGACACCACCATTTCATCAACACTATAAAGACAGGCCGGTACATGCAACATCTGTGGTCATGTCTGCTTCTCACACATTTACTTTGCAGTCACATGAGATACTACATGTGAATCTGATTCTTGAGAATAAAAAAATCAATTGTAATGGTAATGATAAGAGTAATATTAGCTGTTTCCTTATAAGGAAACATTCAACAATCATTAACCAAAGAGCCAGTGCTACTGTTGGATGAAATTGATAAAATCTTTCTCTTAAAACTGTTTATCAAGAAAATAGGTTTCACAAATCAACTGTTACTAATTTTTCTAGTATTGATGGTAGTTTCCTTCCTAAACTTGTTTAAGGTAGTGTGGAAAGTCAACATCTTGATGATGTCATTATTTTCTTTTCAAGTTACATGTTTGTTAATAAGAACCGTAATGCTGCAATAAAATGCAAATCACCAACCAACATAAACTGAACCACCAGCTTCAAATTTTGAACCACCAACCAACATGACATGAACCATTACAAACTTGAATTTCCTTTTCAATCTTTTTGTCAAGGAATCTTTTAGAGAAATTAAATATTTTTTTAAAAATATTTTTTTTCTAACTTACCAGGAAATATGGATTCTCAATATCAGGAAATCTCAGTATCGAGATATCAACCTCTTGAATAACCTCCTTTACTTTATCAAAAAAGAAAGATTCCAAAGACTTCACATATACACCTGTTTCAGTCATGACTTCAGCAAGGAACTCAATGTCAATATGAGCATCATTAATAATCTGCTTATTTTTAATAAAATTATTATACCATGTAATTGCTTCATATTTCTGAAAAATAAAATACATGCAGAAAATGTAACTTTTGGGGAAAGAATGTACCTCAAAATAATAAAGAAATATTTTAACTACACAAAACAACTTCAAATGTCAAGTGTTGTTAATAAAAAAAAAACAAAAAAAACTGTTTACTTTATTTATATTTGGACTAATGTCCTTATCTTTGTTGTTGTTTTCACAATGTTTCAATCATTGTGTACTCTGGCTTTCTCCAGCTTCTTGTTAATCTTTCAGGTAACCTTCAGGGAATTTTGAACTGAACCCTTTATTAAATCTATGGAAGTAGATTGTTATCATTCTACTGACTATGTTTAGGTTAGAAATTCCCTGAAAGCTACCCAGACTAACAAGCACAAAGTGTTTCAAAAGGACATTTTTTTCTTTTGACACCACCATTATGCTTTCAGTAATTTTTATTGCTTTAAAAGGCTATTTTTAGAATTTTAATGAAACTAGGTTTATGCATTTTCTTTTTTCTTGAGAATTGGCAACAAAAAGAATTAAGTACTATTTATTTTATTAGATTGTTTATTTAAAAGAATAATTTTATACTTATAAGTTTTGCATGTTTTATTACAGCAATAAATACAGACATATTAAAAAACAATTCATAACAAAAAGAATTCATAATGAAAAAGGGAGGTAACAAAAAATATATATTGCCATAAATTGTAATACCAAAATATGACAACGATTAAATATTTGTAAGCGAAAGGTGGATAATTTACCTAGGTGTATTAATGTATCAGGCTCAGTGATAGTTGAACATTTCATTAAAAACTAGCAGTGTGCCTGGTTTTATAGTCCAAATATGTTCTTAGTGCTGATTAGGGCTTATACTGATTATCACTTGAAATTTTTGTAATCAATATATATTAAGTCCTACCAGCCATCATTCTGTAAGCAGAAGGAGTGTTTAGTGAGCTTAAATGTAATTAACTTTTGACATTTTATATATATATATATATATATATATATATATATATATATATATATATATGAATTGGGATCAAATATGTATTGGAATCCAATAGAATGATAGGATAAGGAATAATAGGAAACGTTTATCAATAATGTTAGATTGATATTGTCTATCCCATAAATATATAATTTAAATAAACAAATAATTCTGAGTAATTGTAATTATAATTCTTGAAAAAATGCATTTGTTCTCACCACATGAATACCCTATAATAGGTTGCAAGCACCTGGATTCATACTTTTTTTCTTGAGAATTGACAACAAAAATGCTAAACACTAGAGGGTGCAATGGATAAATTGTCATCTAAATTATGCAAATGAAAATAACACTGACATCTCATTTTAACAGATATTAAAATTTCACAAAAATATTTTGAAATATTAAAGAGTAAATTTATTCAATAAAATCGCCATTGGTTTCAACAACAATCTCCAGATGACTTCAGAATCTCTTGCAACTCTTCTTGATGGTCTCTTTGTTTAAGTTGGTGAATGCTGCCAAAATCCTTGTCTTCAGCTCATCTTTGGCATTACATGGAGTTTTGTTGGTCTCTCACTTAACTGCACCTCACACATAATAATCAAAGGGGTTACAGTCTGGGGAGTTAGATGGTAAGGGGTGATGTGGTCAATGAAATTGACTGACAGCCATAACTGGGCTCTCCTGCTTGTGTGGCATGGTACAGAGTTCTGTTGCCGGGCATAGGGTCTTCCAGCAGCCACCATCTTGACCCAGGGCAGCACTACCTCCTCAAGACACTTGATGTAGGCCCACTGTTGAGTTTGAGGCCCTGTAGAAAGATGAATGGAGGCATAATGTCACCATCACTAGTGATCACTTCAAACACCTACGTAATCACCACGAGACTTATCCAACTCTTTCCGAATCCTCCAAACTGTCCTCAGATTGACACTCAAACACTCTGAAATGTTTGTATTGAAGTTTCCAGTGTGAATACCAAGCCGTACAGTATACCTTTTCCAAATTTCTGGCAGAGTGAATTGCGTCATGGTGTTCTTTTTCTCACAGATGGTGCCCAACTGACCTGACTATACTGTGCAGTCAACAAAATCAACAACAATGTGCATATGCAAAATTAACAATATGAAATAGCGACAATTTACCGATCGCACCCTGTATTTATTTATTAGCTTGTTTTTTTATAAGTGTTTAATACTTTTGTTGTAAAGAAAAAAGAGAATGCATAAATCCAGTTTCACATATTAGGGTTTTATTAAGATTCTAAAAGTAGCTTTTAAAGCAATAAAAATTGCTGAGCGAATATACAATAATAGTGGTGTTAAGAGAGAAACTGTCTTTTTGACATACTATTTTTTGCAGGTATGTATGTTAAACTTTGCCAAGATTTTTATATGAAAAGATAACACTGGTCAGCACATATTTTGGTGCAAGGATGGAAACATGCTTTCTTGGCTAATTTGATGGTGCCAAATTCAAAGATGACATCCATTTTTTCATATTAGTTACTGTTTTCTCTGCACCAAAATCTCATTTGGGCAAAATTTTTCATTTTTTTATCAAGCATTTTTTATCAAGCATTTTTTTATCAAGTGATTTGAAAAAAAAGACGTGTATTGAGTCCTGTTATCTGAAACAATAGAGTCAGGAACACCGAACTTTGCAAAAATCTTGTGTAGGAAATTTATCATTACCATGGTAGTTGGTCTTCTACATTTTAATATTTTTGGACATTTAGCGTAATTATTGACTACCACTAGATAGTATGCTCCATTTAATAGTCCTGTGAAGTCCATATGTATTCTGAACCATAGCATATCGGTTTTCAGCCAGGGTAGAATTTTGATAGGCGGTAACTTCGCTGCCAGAGCATAACCTCTGCATGATTTCACTAAATTTTCAATATATTGATCCATTTTTGGCCAATAAGTATAACACCTCATTAAGAATTTCATTCTAGAAATTCTTGGATGTCCTGTGTAAAATTCCTTTAGCATATGTTTTTGCAACAAGGCCTGTATCACAATTCTTTCTATGTACATAAGTACAACATTACATAATGAAAATGCATTATTTCCAGTAATATTTTTTCCTTTAGATCTTAATTGCTTCTTCATTTTCATTATAAAGTCATCTTTTTCTGACTTAATTCTTATTTTCTCCAATGTTATGGGCAATTCTCTTACAGTATTGCATAATACATTATTAATTTCATTTTCGGCCCTTATTACCGCAATTACTGTGTTTTCAAGTAGTTCACCGAATTTTGACAATCCCTCTGCATGACTTAATTTTTTGGGTGGTAGAAACTCTATTTTATAACTATAGTTCAGTAGGATAGTTCCCTAGCACTGCAGTCTATTTGGTGTATGTGTGGGAACACCTTTTTGATCTCTATATGGACAATAATGGATGATGGTCTGTCTGTAGTATGACTTCTCTACCATATATGAATTTGTGAAACTTTTTCATAGAAAATATGATTGCCAATTCTTCTTTTCAATCTGGCTGTAGCTTTTTACAGCTTCAATTAATGCTCTTGAAGCATCTGACACGTCCAATTTAGAAAAAAATTACCACCATTTAATCTGGCAAAATTTTCCTCTGGACTTGGTAACAGGTAGTAATATTGTTTTAAATTTTCATTTAACCCCGTTTTTATAACTAAAAATGTGTATAGATATCTCAGTGCATATGAGTATTCAAACTATTAAAGGCTATTCATCATCAAACTATTCATAGTCTTATCAGTGGTATGCCCATGCATGAATTTTTTGCACATACTGCATAATTATAAACATAATCCATATAATATCTGTTTGGTATTTTATATGAGTTTATTGAATTTAGTTGATATGAAATGTATAGTGTTAAGTGTGAATTGAGGACAAAAGTAAAGTCTTCTTTTACTTTGTATCTGAATACATTAGTATTATTACACTTTTTTTTATTTCTAGACTCTAATACCAAGGAAATGGCTTCAAGCAAAGGATGCGAAAACAAACCCAATTTCTTCTGTTATATATGGCAAGTTTACAACAACAAATGTTTTTACTTTGATTGTTCTTTTTTAGTATTTACATTATGCGGACTATTGTCCTCATCTTTGTCGCCATATTTGTCACAACGTTTCGGCTGTTGTACGCTCCGGCCTTCTTCAGGTGGTTGGAATTTCGATCCCTGGGGTAGACTGTTCTAGTTCCACGTGCCATGTTTGATGGATGTCAGTTATCAGTTATCTCCTGCTAATTTTCCCTCTTCCCAAGGAATAGTAATAAGGAGTGCCAGAGAAAAGCAATGAAAACAAAGTTGCAATATGAGCTCTGGTAAAAATATGTAATGATAACAGCAAAATTGCAATATGAGCCCTGGTAAAAATGGTTGCTGAAAACATTAGGTTTATAATACCCAGAAATTCATACCCAGATGGCACAGTGGGTAAAGGTGTTGGTTAGATCCAGTGACAGACCCAAAGAGTGTGAGTTCAATACCTGGTTAAGGCAGTGGAGAACTTTCAGAGGTAAAATTAGCAGGAGATAACTGATAACTGACATCCATCAAACATGGCACGTGGAACTAGAACAGTCTACCCCAGGGATTGAAATAAAGGGTTCAGTTCGAAATTCCAACCACCTGAAGAAGGCCGGAGCGTACAAAACGTTGTGACAAATATGAAGACAATAGTCCGCATAATGTAAATACTGTTCTTTTTTAATTTTTAACTTCATATTTAATCTAAGATATCTGTGTTTTGATGTATTTTTTCTTACCTGATAGGTGAAACTTTATTTGATTTGCATTTGCATAGCTGTGCATTTTCAGACAAATGACTTAAAATAAGCAATTTTCCTGTTTTTGCCGATCATCTGAAGCAAGAAAACTAGAACTAACTGAGAAAAATGACCATGGTATTTGAATTCAGTGCCATAAAATTATTTAAAATTAGCTATGATATCCCTTGCACCATTTCAAAAATAAATTTTTGTAGGCCAATGTAATCAGATTGAATACATACGCTTTTGGTTCGACTGATTAAATCAGTGAGTCCATCAGAAGAACTGGAATATGAACCAGTTCGTTTTTTTGTACTGTTAGAAACAATTTCCAAGCTGGGAATATCTTTCATATATTCAACAATTCCATCATATGTTTCCAGACTTATCTGTTTAATACGAGGAAGTGAATCTCCAATCATGAGCTAGACAGAAATAAAAAAAAATGAGATCAGGAATCAGATTTAAGAGTGGACAACCAATGTATTATTTTTATACTAATATTTTTTTTAGAATCCTAGGTCTCTTCAACATGTAAGTAATCATGACTCTCCACAGATTCCTTTTCATTATTATCTGTGAATTACCATGCCTTATTGGGAAAGAGAGAGGCATAGTTTCCTGTTGCCTTTACCTTGGTTTTGAATTCAGAGTTGTTCTTTTCTTAGACTGGCTTTCAAAGCTAGAGATCTCAGTCTACCTTATTGTTTAACCTCTAGCTGTACCTGTTATCTGTTGTGGCATTTACCTGGTTAGTTGAGTGGAACCATCAAATGAACCCGCCACATCTAAACAAAAGCTGGCAAAGCATAGTAGAGATCATATTTATTCAGATATGTAAATCCACAGCAGGAGTCTCAGTGGGAATTTGGATTCACAAATGGTCCCCTGCTGAATGTATAGACACTTTTAAGATAGTGCAATCTGATTTAAATTCAGAGTTTCCTTCTTCTAAACTGGTTGCCATTCAAGGCTATAGGACTCAGTCTGTTCTGCTATTTTACCTATAGCTGGATTCATACTTTTCTCGAAGGTATTAGTGAGTGTGATGAATTCAAACTCGGTTCTGTGAGTTCTCAATCTGAGCAGCTAATCATTACTCCACCATGCCTCCATCTAGAGCTGGGTGGTGAAAATGTAATAGATTCATGCCTTTCCCTAGGTGAAAGTGAACACAGCAGCTAGGCCAGAATTTGAACTTGGCTTACTAGTTCCACTTTCTGTGCTTATAGCCATTACACTACCAGTATATCTTAGTATATCCATAAATTATAATCAGGGTCGTTATATTCACTTAAGTGCAAATGCCCTTGGGAATGGTACAAATTCACTTCTTCTCTCCCCCAGCTATGGGTTATTTTGCAGGACTTGTATCAGTAAATCATTATCATCTATTTGTATAATTTAAAAATACTTTCTGGCTTTAGATAACCTGCAAAGGGTTGATAAGTCATAAAAAACAAATCAATCAATCATAGAGATTCACTGAAGTGTGTCTTCAGTGATATACATTGGTTTCATTGTGAGTCTTGAGTTTTACACATCATACGTGTTCGACCTGTAACCAAACCTGCTTGAAAATATGAGATCCTCATCTTGATTAAATATATACACAATATAGAGCAATTATGTCACACTGCACAAACCAAGACAATTCACATGTACTCATTAATTCTTTTAAGGTGCTTACTCATCTAAATTCAATTAGACTGTCAAATCTCCTGTATGTGAAACAAAGAAATATTCAGAAAAGTCATACTGCTTATTATTAAAAATGATTTACTTGAGATTATCTATTTATATCGATCTATCTATCTATTTATCTATATATATATATACATATACACGCTAAAAAAAATAAAAATATACATAAAAATGCAGTTTGATTGTTATAAATAATGACTTGAAATTAATTTCAGCAGTCAAGGAAATGCTAGAATTAGCCCAAAACAGTTACATAAACACACAAAAAACTTGGCTTGCTAGTTCCACTTTCTGTGCTAGTAACCATTACACTACCAGCATATCCTAGTATATCCATAAAAATGATTTACTTGATATATATATATATATATATATATATATATATATATATATATGTATATATGTGTGTGTGCTAAAAAATGAAAATATACATAAAAATTCAGTTTGATTGGTATAAATAATACAGGATATATCAAAAATACTTATACAAATTTTGTTTTTGATTTATTTAGTTTAAAGTTTATGGTAGATGCTGTTAAAAATACTTTTATTGAGACCAAAACAAGGTAAAATGTCCATATAAACATATGTTTGAAAGGCCACCATTGTACCTCAACACAGCAACTCATAACAAATATTCAAAATGTCCTCATCCTGTTTCTCCACACACAAGCACCGATCAGGTCACTGAGTGGCAGACCCTTTCAAATACTCCTACATGGTGTCAAATGGTTTTGTGGGCCCGCATGACACATTGATGAAGTGTCTCTGCATTATTAATATCTGTTACATAAACCAATTCTTTTAGGTGACCCCACAGATAAAAATCCAAAGGATTGAGGTCTGTGGAATGTACAGGCCATGGAACTGGTCCTCCCCTACCTATTCATATTTCATAGTAAATGTCAGCTAGTGCATCACGAACAGTGTGACTAAAATGTGCTGGAGCCCCGTCATGCATGAACCACGTGCATTTTTGTATTAGCAGGGGTACACCCTCTAGCAAGTCTGGAAGTGTGTTCAAAATAAAGTCCCTGTAGACAGCTGGGAGAACATATGGACCTACCAGACAGTCACCTACTATTCCAGTTCACACATTAATTATAAACTGATGCTGGTGTCTAGCCTATATTGTACCATGGGGATTGTGATCCACCCACAAATGTTGCTTGTGTAAATTGTGTAAAAAGTTTTCCCATGGTGAGTGATCAAAAGGCAAAAGACCCTGCACACATTGCAAATGATATGAATACAAGAGCTGCTCTTGGATTAGCCTCCATGCAGAACTATGAGATGTACGACATGCTAGGGCCACTTGATGTATGCTGATATTTGGATCATCTCTGACAGCCTGTAGAATGTGTTCTATGGAGTCAGGCATACAAGTGGAACTTGGTCTACCTCAATCCATTGTTTGTGGTGTCACAGATCCTGTCTCAGCAAAGCAATGATAAACAGCAGCAAAGGTTGAATGACTTGGCTGCCTTCAGTCTGGAAATACAATCTGATACAGTGCAGCTTCATATCCATTACCATTTGTGCAGCCATATGTAAAAATCATATGTCTGTTCACGATATGAATATCCTGCCATTGTTAAATGGAACACGTTTCAGTTAACCCACTACTACACACATTAAATGTTGAAGACAGACTAGCAACAAATATATGCGAATGACAAATGTAACCTAATCTACATAGCAATACAGCCCCATCTACCGTAAACTTCCTTTAACTATAAAAATTAAAAAATGAAAGATTTGGGAACATGTTTATATGGATATTTGTTATTGTTTTAGCATGAGGAACCCACCCACAAAAGTTTGTAAAAGTATTTTTGCTATATTCTGTATATATATATATATATATATATATGTATATATATATATATATATATATATATAACTCAAAGGTACATTTTTTTTGGTTTTTTATCGGGGATCACTTGAGGTAGATGGTTATGTTAAGGGGTAGCTTATGTGGATAAGAGGGAAAGATAATGGTTGACTCTAGACTTGAACAGGTTAAGATAGTAGTGATCATGGAAACATCATCTTGGGACTTTGTTCCACAGGGCATTGGTTTGCAGGAAGAAACTGTTTGAGTGGAACTTACTTCTCACTGAGAGAATGTGGGTTGTTTGTTGCTATGTAACTGGCATGATGGGTCTTAGCCATAAAAATTAGAACCAAGAAATATAGTTTCTCTGAACACTTTTCATGGTATTAGTGATAGAGCAGTGAGAGGCTTGGCACATCCTGCCTATGAGAGAGAGGATGAAGGGTGGAAAATAGTTCTTCTCCAACAAGGGCTTGGAGACGTTTTTGAACACTATCAAAACTGGAAAATGAGGTCTGAGCAGATCCTGCCCAAATATGGCAACAGTACTCCATTTTCGGCCTGATCTGGCTCTTATTAAAGTAGAGTTTAGCATAAGGGGTCAGGTACTTACTAGAGCGGTACAAGAATAAATCATTTTACCTGGATCTTTAGTTGTTATGGAGTGATTACACAGTGGAGGCTTGTATTTGTACTGTCAGTCCTAAAATAGGTTTAACATACAAAATGTTAGGAACTTGATATAATAGGTATAACACAGAGTAATCTAGTTGTGGTTGCTGATACTGTAGTATTCGACTAACTGTCATCCAACATTGACTGACTGACCAACTCACTGAGTGACCCGACTTGTTACTCTTACTACTCCTACTTATTATAGGTGGGAGAGTCTATTAACTATAGAATAGGTGTATTCCACTATAACATTAGTGAAGAGTCATATATAGGAATTCCACTTGAGGTTGGGGGTGAGTTTGAGGCCCAGAATCATCTCAAGGCATGGGGCTTCCTCAAGGGCACATCTGTTCATCATGACTGAGTAGTTTGAGGTCTGACATAAGCAGTTTGGTTTTAGAGGCATTGAATGTAACCAGCTAGTTTTTTCTCCACTGAGGAGTTAGTGCTAAATTGAAAGAGAGGTCAGCTTTCAATCTCTAATCATCAAGGGTTTTAGAGGTATATCATAGTATCATTGACATCAATATTTACAAATGATAGTAACCTCTATGGGATGCATGAATTGACCACCAGTGCCTCGGCAGACTGGCTGTTAATAATTACCTTCAAGGATCTACCTGTTAGGAAGGATTTTATAATAGAGAAAACCCTTCTAGTGATTCGTTAGCTAGAGAGCTTGTATAGCAAACCTTTGTGCCACACCTTGTCAAAGGCCTTCAAGATATCTAATGCTATTATCCTTGTGATGCATGTGTCATCAAAGGCCTCACTACTTCTGCGTATAACGGTAGTTAGGACATCATCAGTGGATCAGGTTGCTCAAAACACATACTGCTTGTCACACAAGAAATTGTTCTTATCTAGGTGCTCGATGACCTTGTTGATTAAGGCCTTGAAAAGCTTACTGATGATATGGAGGAGACTAATAGGCCTATACTGGGACGAGGAGGATCGGTTTCCCACATTCTTGAAGACTGGGCATATGCTTGCCAACTTCTATATGTTTGGGAAAGATTTCTCCTTCAAGCAGTAGTTAAATAACTTTACTAGGATCAGGGATAATTCTGGGTTGATATTAGTAAGGACAACCACTGGGATTTTGTCTGGGCCAGTAGTTTTTTGGGTCAAAGCTTTTGGTATGTCTAGAGACTCTTATTGAAATGAGTATTTTACTGAGATTGTACTCAGTGAGACGTAGGAAGCTGAGGTAGGGATGGCCTTTGCCATCTAACATTGAGTTTGAGGTAAAGATGAAGGTAAAGAGCTTCACCTTGTCTGTCGAGGAGGATACATATTATTGCCATTTATTGAACAAGTGGATATTTAATGTAAAGATATATCATATGTAGCATATTATGTTACATTATATATATATATATATATATATATATATATATATATATATATATATATATATATATAATATCACTTGATGATTAGTAAGGATAATTCCAAGGAGGATATAAATCCAAAGAGAGCTCAATGTAAGAACAGAGCAATATAATAATGAATACAGAATCCTTAAAAATTCATCAGGCCAGATTATAATTTATTTCATAGACTTCAGACGTCCATCTCTTTAGACCAGTTTCACAAAAATAGTTTTTTTTCATAATTCAACACCATCACTTGAAAAGACATCGGGAATGTTGAAACAAAATGGCTATTTTTGTAGTGATGTTATAACATGTTTATGTTAAAATTTTTGAATAAATAATATTTGCTCTACTCTGTATTGAGCACTCTTTTAAGAACAGCATTTTTGTTTATTGAAATTTTATACTGTCTACACCAATCCTCTACTTGTATATATACATGCACACACACACACACACACACACACACACACACACATACATATATATATATATATATATATATATATATATATATATATGTATATATATATATATATATCAGTGATAAAGTTTAACATCAAAATAAGCCAGTGGTCCATGCATTTAAATAAACTATATTGATGACCTACTCATCACTTCTGTAGTTTTATGGAACATCTAACTATAGTTTAACTACTTATTTTCTTACCTGGTACAAAAATTAACACTATTCTCTTGGTAACATTAATTTAACTTAGACACAAGAGACCTACTCCATAGACAAAACTTCACCATGACTCACTATCAATACAATGACTCAACACTATTTTCCTCTACAACATCACATAATAAACAAAAATATTTTCTTTTTTGATTTTCCAATGAACTAGTTAAAAATATCATGACTATTTGATTCAACAACTGTTCCCTGTCACCTTTCAATTTATGCTAATATGCATTCAAGACCCAATGTAGAGGGTAACTGCATACTGTTGTATGAGCATAAGAAATGGCAAGAAGTGAAGATCATGAGGTTATATAGGAAAGATAACTGTTAACCTTAGATTTGAAGAGGTCAAGATTGTAATGATTAAGAAAACCTCCTGCTGGTATTTTTTTCCACAAAGCAGCAGTTCTTGGGAAGAAACTGTCAGAGTGAGACTTACTTCTTATTAATTAAATCCAAAGAGAATGAGGATGATTCCTCCTTGTATATGTAGCATGGTGGGTCCCAGCTGCAAAGGTCAGTACTGGTGGAACCAAAGAATGTAGCTTATCACAACACTTGCCATGGAAATAGCAATAAATTAGTAAGAGGCTTGTGCCATTTCATCAAGTACAAAGAACATTTGTCACAAATTTAATACCAAAGAAATGCAATTACAAGAACTTTTCTTCAAGACAGGATACTGTATAACAAAACTATTCAACAGATAATAATTTTTATTTTTTACAGACTTTTATGATCTTGAAGTTTATGCATATGTACAATGCTCTATTTATGGTATATGTACAATATTTAACTTGCTGGATGACCTGTTTAATTTTATATATCTATAAAGCTTATTGTGAAAACAAATAAGCAAAAACTTTAAAAGATTTATAAGCATGTTATATTACCTGCTAATAGGAATATGTACTTGAAAACACAGTGGATAAAATAAGTAAAGGTTTATTGTAAAAACTAATACAATAAAAATAAAGGTAACAGTTATGCACAAGGTTGTCACAAGTCAAGCCAGTAGTTCTTGCGTAAGTCTGAGTCATAGTCAACAGATTCTAGCTAGACTCTGTAGTCCATTGACTTACAAATACTTATAGGTAGTTACTACCTATAGTGTAGTCACTCATAGAGGTGACAGGTTATTCCATTACATCAAAACATTAATTGGTAACAGCTGTTAACCATTAAAGAAAAGAGATAAGGCATTTCCTTTTGCTGAAATATAACTGATATGGCTCTTCTTAACTTCATGATAAATTACTAAACATGTGAAATTTTATTCATCAACTTATGAAATGACCACATAATAAAAAAAGATTCTGTTCTTTTGACCTTTTATGCTATATATAGCAAATAACAAATACATATTCACAAATTAGAGAGAATAGTGTTCAAGTCTATTTATTATACTTATTTACATTTATTATTGTAAATGGAATGGAGTAACTTGTATGTATATATGTATATATATATATATATATATATATTATATATATATATATATATAATCATTTTCTTTACAGCTTTCTGTTCTGGAATGAGTTAACTAATATTAACACTTATATAATTCAAACAAATCTAGCATCTGATGATAATTACTTAATTCAAAGTCAAGATCTACTGTATGCCAAAATATATATATATATATATTTTATTATTTCATTTTTTTTATTATTATCACCCCATGCAAGGCAGTAATGCTACTAAAACACAAGGGATTACAGGGTGTGGAAGAATTAGGAACAGAAACAATAATGATGAGCAGAAAGAAAATAGGGTAATCAGGATGACCGTAGATAGTGAGTGACATTGCATTTAAATTTTTGCAGATTAAAGTTGGCTGGGAAGCATGAGCCAGAAGGGAGCTCCACAAGTGAGAAGTGTGAGAGAAGAAACTGTTTGCATATAATTTAAGGCTACATCTAGTCAGCTTAACTGTAAAATGATGAGACCTCAATGCAAGTTTAGTGCTGCACTTAAATTAAAAAACTCTATGTATCATAGTGAAGAGCTAATCCAAACAATTACCATGAAAATATTAATAGAAAAGGCACTGAGAAGCAACCTTACTATGGTGGAAAAGTGACTGGAGCTGACCTGCCAGATCAGGACCAATAATATTGCTGATTCTTCTTTGGATCCTATTAAGGAGCTCAAGGTAAATAGTAGGGTCATCAGATCATATGTAGCAGCAATATTCTATGCATGAATGAATGGTAGACTTATAGATATGTAAGATAGATTATGGAGAGAAAAATTGTCTCACCTGACATAATGAACCGACTTTCTTAGCAGCTGACCTAGTAATAGATTTAATAAATATATATGTATATATGATGAGTTAGGATTAGATAAGCTCAAATATGGATCAGAATCCAATAGAATGATATGGTAAAGAAAAAATAGGAAACATTTATCAATCTAACATGTTTCACTTTTATTAACGCTTCATCAAAGAAAAAGAAAAAAGAAATTTTTGTAGTTTTACTTTTGTGTTGTTTGATTTTCATTGATCAATCATGTTTCACATGCAATCAATTCTTTAAACCAATGTTAGTATAATTTGTGGCATTGCAAATTCTTTTCTAATTTCTTGAAACTTCAGATGAATGCATCATCTCTCCTTGAATTTGGAATGCCAAAAATTAAACTGACCTTGTGTTACATACCATCATTGTGGGGAGACAAGTAAATATTTATTTTGACTACCTATGCATATTGGTATCAGTTGTTGGCAATCATTGGTACAGTAGCATGCAAAAGTGGGGGGAGGCAGAGGGTGCATGGCCCCGGGCATCTATATCAAGAGAGCATCCAATAAAGGAGGGAAATAAAAATTTAGTTTATATTTAATTTGAATAAAATGTTTATTTCATGTTTTATCTGTTTTTACGTATTTAAAATGTCTTTCTTTCTCACATTTCTCAATATTAGGCCATACAGGCTCCCTTCTTGAGTTGGCCCCAGGCATCAACAAACATCACTAAACTTCTGCAAGTCACTGTATTGGTGCGTTTGAAAACCTGCACTAATTCTTCATTTTTGCTACAGCTACAAAGCTGCTTTGGCAAACATAGACTTTTGTGCCCACAAAAACATGGAGTGTCAAAAGGATGATACTGCTTTTATTTTAACTACTCCTTGGCAATGTTTATTGTTTTAAAAAGTGATGATTGCAACTGTAATAAAACCTAAACATGATGAAAGGGAATTTATACATTTTTTTTGTTCTTGAGAATTTACAACAAAAATATACTATTTATTTATTAGACTGTTTATTTACAAGAATAATTTTATATTTATAACATTCTAAAAACTAATGCAATTGTATTAAGACTAATGCAAATCAATATTTATCATTTGCCAATTTATAAAGAAATAAATATAAAAACAATTTTTATTCATAATTTTATAAACATTTACTAAATTATTAAAATATGTGAACCACCTATAAGTAAAACCTTATTATTTACCATTTTATAAAGTTCAAATCAATTGGCAATTAGCTGAAATTTTGCTGAAAATTCCAATACACAATCTAATAATAAAATAGTGTTTATTATTCTTATTGTCAATTCTTAAGAACAAAGAAAATGTATAAATTTGCTTTAATATGTTTATGTTTTACAATTTTAATCATTGCTTTTTAAAACAATAAAAATTGTTGAAGTGTGTAGGTAGTTAAAATAACAACTGTGTCATGGGAAAAAACATCCTTTTGGCACTCCGTTGTTTTGAAGGCATGGAGGTCCATGTTTGCCACTGTTTTTATGCATACCTCTAAAGACCATTTACTATTACTACTAAGCTCATCAAAAGATACCATATGTAGAGCATTATATAAAATAAAAAATTATAAAGTAGTTCTTGAGATGTTAAAAACAAAAAACTTGATATACACTAATAGCTGGGTAAAAAATAAAATAAAATTCCTTCCAGGAACCAACATTGATTCCTCTTTTTAATTGTATGGCTGTTTCATCAACACATTCTCTGCATTCTATTTACTTCTTGATTTAATTAACAAATGAGACAAATTAAATATTAGTAAAGCTTTGAAAGGTTTTTTCCTATCATTTTTTTTTAATCATATCACCCCAAGCAAAGTGGGAATACCACTAGTGTGCAGGAGGTTACAAGTATTAAAAGTGAAAGACAAGACTGAGAATAGGGAGGATTGAGGAAAGGACAAAAGATAAAGAGGATTCAAGAAGACAGAAGATGGTATTTGATATTGCATTTAAATTTTTGAAGATTATAATCAGGGAAGCAAGTAAACATGAGGGAGTTTCACAAGTGGGAAGTGCGAGAAAAGAAACTATTGAAGTAGATGTTGTAGTTGCATCTAGCTATTTCTACAGTAAAGGATGGGGCCTTGTAACACACTTAAATTCATTTATTCGAAGTACCAGGAAAAAAAAGCTTATTAAAGCAGTTGCCATGAAAATATTTGTAGAAAAGACAGAGGGAAGCCACAAGCCAAGAGACATTTAAATTGGTATATAATGTTGGTTTTACTAAATACATCAGTTAGTGGGGATGGAGTTATTGCGCATAATTAAGTTGGTTGTATTGTGAGACATCTACAACAACATTCCTGTCCATAGATGTTGTAGATGTCTCACAATATCTCACAATATGCCTTGTTGGCACTGAACAGAATCAACTATGAATACTGTATAATGTCCTGTTGTTTTCAGGTCCATCCTGACCTAGGGTTGTATTATCTGTTAGGGTTCCAACAATGGCCAAATAATTAACCCCCAAACTTGGGTCAAAAACACTATCAAAGTATAAAAATAAATTTTTATAGTAAAAATACCAGCCACACATTTTCATAGTAAAAAAATTACCAGCAATACATTTGTGTAAAAAAATAAAATAATTGAAAAAATATATTACAAGCAATACATTTTTGTAAAAGAAATTACTAACTCTACCAAGAAAATTAAATTTTGGCATTAAATGACCCATAACAAGTTGATATACCACTAAACAAAAAAACTATTCCAGATAGCTCACTTATGCTTTAGTGTTTCCATTCTCTTTAAAACTTCCTTGTAGCTCACATAATTGACTCATGGTATATTTGATTATTACTGTATTTGACGGTATATAAGACATGTGTATAAGACACACTCCAATTTCAGCAAGGTAAATCAAGAAAAAATTACTAATTAGTAAAATTAGTAAACCTATATATGGCATATAAGACACAGGGGAATTTTAAAAGATATTTTTAGTAAAAAAACATGCACCTTATATGTTGTCAAATACAGTAGTTCTTGTTAATAATCTATTGTGCAGAATTTATAAATTAAACATTATCATAGATATGTATGTCCCAAAAAACATTTGCTGGTGACTGTGGGACATATTCCCCATGAATAAGAATGACTAATGTAATGAGAATATTCTTCAGTCAAATGTTTTTTAGTATAATTTAAGCAAACAGCAAAATATAAAGAAAATCAGAATGAAATACTGAATACTTGTCAGCATGGCTGTAAGTTTTACTGTTACAATTTATATTTGAAATTGTCCGATTCATATATTTTATTGTTAATCTTCCAAGAAATTTCAGAAATATTTTCTCTTACATTTACACACATGCATATATACTTATCTCTCACTCTGTCTCTCTCTCTCTCTCTCTCTCTCTCTATATATATATATATATATATATATATATATATATATGTTCCCTATCCCTGATACTGAGCAATTTTACCTATAAATATAACATAACTTAAAACTATATTTTTATTGTATATATATATATATATATATATATATATATATATGTATAGGTTATAAAATTTTTAGATGCTGAATAAAAACACAGCTGTGGTTTTGACCACCATGGTCCCTTCAGGTGGTAAATTAAATTACCTTCAACACACCAAAACTTAAATAAGATAATGTTACACCAAAAGAAATCAGCTGTAGTTGGGGAGGAGGAAAAAAAATGTATATATATCGTCCAACCTCATCTGGGTTTGTAAGTGCCTAAATATAACTTCCTTTTGTGCCTACATTTTGTCATGACCTCTGTTCTTTCATTTAATAACTCTGCTACACCCTTATAAGTTGCAATAGCCAACTTCTCCTTCTGGTAAAGTCTACAGGAGATGCCATTTAGCTTACAATTCTTCATTTTTCAAATATTGTATGAATGCAGGTCATTATTGAAAGAAGTAAGATGATACAAATGAAAATATTCAAAATTGACAAGGTTTTCCATTTTACTGTAGCAGAGATTAAAAACATGATAGTATTATCATCTCCTCTATATTTCCTTTTTTTCTTTCTTTCACTGAAACCAAACAGTGTCTCTAATATGTCTTTTCTGTATTTCATTAAGATCAAAACTTAATAGTCCATTATTTATGAGGTATTGGCAGAGTGTAACATATGTTCTAACTAACTATTGACTGATTGTTTGATTTGCTTTTTACAACTTATCACCCCTTTGTGACTCATTTAAAACCAAAACATCTTTTGGATGATAAGAATAATTCATTTTTGCCAGTGAATATTGCATTAACATTTTTGAGAATAACAATGATTTTTCCAGATACAATTTCTACTATTTAATCTATAGCTTGGGGAGGAGATGGATTCATACTTTTCCCAAAGGTATTTGAGTATAAAATATGATAAAATATTATTTTGACTTTAATAAACTAAATCGTTAGTAGCATATTAATATTATTAATGTCATAATCATTGCAGGCTATTATATATTTTAAGGACTTGGCTTATGATCAGCCATTGTATTGGCAAAATGTTGGATTGCTGATATACAATATGACTAGGAAGGAGTCAAGACCACCAGCTTCTCAATATTCTGTGTTCTTATGTAAAATATTTGAATTGGATCAAATGAAATATGTTAGCATGACTCATAGATATTTGAGAATGTTATTTAAATCTATTTATGCTTTAGAAAAACAAGTAATAGATATGTGAAACATCTATTTGTAGCAAGAGTACTGTATTCTCTTGCAAGCACATTCAACCTTCTTTTCTAATCTATATAGCAGCAATTTGTTACAAGCATATTAGACATTTGGCTCTTATTACTACATGAGAATTACCCTAATAATTGCTATTATAAGTTGAGTATCTTTTATCTGAGATTCACAAATCCAAAAACTTTCAAAAGTTTTTCAGGTGTTGACATGACTTGCCACAAATGGAAAAGCACTGGGGAGGTTCCTAGATGATGTGCAGTTGTTGTAAGTGATCTGAGTGGAGGTTCTCCAGCCCAACTACATAGCCTATGTTGGTGCCAGTTTTTGTTAGTGATCATCACAACAACATTTTTGTTCATGGATTACTTACCAGGTGTTTACCAATTATTTGACTTGATGGTTGAGTTACTGAAATACGGCATTATACATGATAACCCTTTATAATATAGTCACCAAGTCCACTTTTGGGTTGTAAATATAGAAACCCTTATATATGCATAGAAAAGGAGAAATACAACCCATTTGCAGGAACTTGCAGAAATTTCACAGTATTTTTTTTAACATTATTTACATTATTTGGACTATTGTCCTCAACTTTGTTGCCATATTTATTACAACGTTTCGGTCGACAAAGATGAGGACAATAGTCCAAATAATGTAAATAATGTACATAATACCTCATCTCAAAAATATAGACAGATATTTTTTTTAATTTTCACAGTTTATACACTGTTTTTTCAAGTTTTATACAGCAGTGACCTTGAATTGCACATGCAGATTCACCTTGTCACTGCTAATGCAAATTTTAAACACTTTTTCTACCTATTTGCATCAAGTTATTTATATACAAAAGAGATAGCAAAAGTGCAAAAAAAAAACAAACTATTTTAATGCCTCAGTATTTTTAAAATAGGTTTCTATGACATTTATTTCCTTTTATCATGTCAAGTGTGACACATGGAAATTCTATGGTTTTACTAATTTTTATTACTGTAATTAATTATTTTGGTCTGTTATATTTCATATTACCATACTATTTCAATGAAGCAGGCATTAAACACATGACCACCTTAGCATTTAGATCACAGCTTTGGAGTAAAGGGAAGTAAACATTGTTGACATGTTTTTAATAGTATATTTTGAAAATCTAACAAATTGTAAAATAACATGATATACACAAAATAAGTGACTATCAAAGTGCTTTGACCAATTTAACTGCTTTAAGTATGATAATTCTGATAATATCATTTTATGGCAAACAAATATCTCAAACAAAGAAAAGATTATAAACTATCAGAGCAAATGAAAGGGCTTGCACAATTCTGGATATCATTGCTAGTAGATCATAAAGAAGATGCAGGTGAGCCTATTGATGATCGTCATGAATTCTGGGTGATGTTTACTTCACATTACTGGAAAAGGCATGAATTCACTTCTCTGTGTACACTGTCTTTTCTTCTGATATCTTGATAAAATATCTCATTGTTGGATTAAATTCCTTTCCTCTTCCCCAATTAGTACTCACTGCACTTGGCTGAATATGTGACTCTTAATGGTCAGTTCATGAAACCCATTCTGTAAAGTAATACAGTTTCCAGGTAGATACTATGAAAAGAAGATGCATTCTTGATATGTGAGTAGGGTAGACTCTTGTAAGATGACATGCTGTATTTGTGAGAAAAGACAGTTTTTGTAACATTTGTAGTGTGTGTGAAATAATTATAAGTCCCTTTACCCACTCCCTTCAAATTCAGAGGACTGAGGAAAAAGACAGAAAGGAATTTGCAAGGCTATGTGAAATTTTCTTTGAACCAATGAAAATCTTGCCTTCACAGAAATTGATGGGTGAGCTGAAAAGAAAGCGGAAATAAATTCGCTAGCCTATGTGAAGTTGTTTTGGACCAATAAAAACCTTGTCTTCACAGAAATTAGCTGGTCATATGAGAAGAAGAAAAGAAAAGCCTATGCAAAATTCTTTTTTATATAAAATGAGGAGAAAAATTAAATTAACATGAGAAGAGTGTCTGAAATCATGTAAAAGGTTTCATTTCTGTTCACTGTGTCCAATGTTGAAGTTTTTGCCAGTGTAAAATTATGTGCCAATTATATTATTGGCCTTTTAACCAAGCACACTGTACTTCAAAGAATTTTCTCTCAATAATCCAAGAAAGCTAAAAATTTCAAATTCTTTGTCTACTTTTGAAAGTAAGCAACATATATCCCTTTGGTGAGCAATGAACTCTCTTACCTTTGTCTTAAACATCTTTGGATATTATTTTGTGTCAGATCACTTAATCTGTTATATGAACATTTTCTCTTCATGACAATTCATTAAAACTGCAGACTTTAAAAAGTTCGGATTTATTTTCTTGAAAAAAGCTACTGACACAACTTTATGCATATAAATTCATAAATAAATTCTTTATCTTATTTTGTTAAAATTACCCATGTATTTTCTCATCATTATCATCCTCCATTAATCCTCTTGGCATGGGTAAATCAACTGTTCATTTTAACCCCTAAGCCCGATGCTAGTATACATCCACTAGCTTTCCTTTTCCAGGACCGGAGAGAAGGCATTTCTACAATTTGTTAACTTGTTTTCTTTCTAAAAAATTAAAATCTTCATTTATATGTCCAACTTCTTTCTAGCCATCTTTATTTTTTATTTTCAATATTTGTTTAATTATCTGCTTACCAATGCCAGAGTAAACCCAAAAAGTAACCATGCAGATATAGCATTGTCTTTGGCTTCTTCTAGGTTTATTTGCAGACAAATACTCCAGGAAATGATGTAACCTAATGAACCCTAGAATTTCCAATTAGAATCAAATCATGAAAGATGCATGTATCATTGGAAAGAGTTAAAATCATCAGTTGATGATATTTGCTAATTTCTAATGAAACATTGATTGACAATGCCTACCATTTAAAGAATAAAAGACAAAATGAGAATCAAAGAAAGTTAAAAAAAACAACTTACAATCAAATTTTCATCCATCTTCTGCACTGTTTCTGATGTGATCTCTCCAAATGATGAAGAAACTTTGAAACGAATCTTGTGACATTCATCGTCTTCCTTTTGTTTCTCAAAAATGCTTTCAGCATCAACTAACAAAAATAAATTAAATCCAAGAATTTATCATAGTTTGCAGAAAATAACCACAAAGGAATTGAGAAAAAACCTCCAAAAGAACACTTCATAAAAGCCTGCAAAACATCTAATCCATCATAAATGTATGTTTACAATTTAAATAATGAAAGTTTTTTCATAATTAATATATATTGGAAAAAAAATATTCACCTTTTTGGCATAAATTGAAATGAAATATTTTTTATTAGTATTACCAACATAAAGATCCACAATAAGTTTAGAAGTATAAGTGTTAATTTTAGTAAAGTTTAATAATTAAGATTATGATACAGTTAGAGTTAGGTTTAGATTGAAGATTAGTGTGTTTTTAATGATTTTGTGAATGATGATTACTCTTGAGAAAATATTAAATGTGATAAAAAAAAAATGTTTATAGAGGTTTAGTATAATCTTTAAACAATTCCCTGACTGCATGAATTTAAGCATGCTACTGGGTTGGCATCTCAGTCCCACCCTTTTACTGTTGAAACAGTTAAATGTAACCACCTCTTCTACTTTAACAGCTTCTTCTCTCACACTTCCTGACAGTGGAACTTCTTTCCTCTTACTTGCTTCCCAGATAACTATAATCTTCAAAAATTTAAATGTAATGTCAAATGACATCTTCTTATGCCTTGATCCCCATTCTTCTTTTCTGTCCTTTCCTCAATCCCTACTAAACCCAGTCTTTTCTCCTACTATCACTCTCTGTAACCCCTTGCATACTAGTGGCACTCCCATCTTGTTTGGAGTGAAATGCTTATAAAAAAAATTTTTTTTAAAGTATATAAATATCTAAATATAAAAATAAATTCAAATTAGTAAACTAGGACATTACCCCACTTGTCTGCCATAGAACTTCTGCTAATGACCACTAGAATGCATTATCAAAAGTCATATATATAGAAAAGGGTACAAAGTCTCATCTTCTTGTTTTTTCTTTTTATCCACAAGATTCCTTAAAGATAGAATGTCTGGTTTCCCCTCTGGTGATACTTTTGACCACCAACAAACTTAATATCACATTGAACACATTGAACACAATAGAGAAAATACACAGCATACAATACCCTAGGCTTATTTAACTATATACAGGTAGTCGTTGACTTATGACAGCATTTGGCCTGATATAAGACAGCTTGGTTGTAAGTCACACAATGTTAAATTACCGTGCATATTGTATGGTATGCCATGATACTGTGTCATGATACTATAATAATAATAATAATAATAATAATAATTTTTTATTTGACTCTTCTTCTTTCTCAAACACTTTTCATCTACCCTTTTCTGTGGCTCTTTTTTCTATCATCATTTATTGTTTTCTTCTTCTCTCTCATTGTCTTTATTCATTTAATATCTATTATCTGGAGATACAACTTTCATAAACTTAGTTTTGTCTGAATCATCTGTTTATTTTTTCTCATCATAAATTACACAATATGGACTAGTCATATCATGTATTATCTGTTCAATCCTTGCAAATCTTTTAATGTTTGGGTCCATTGTTTCAAATTGTGTTGTCGTCATAAAGTCGAACCATCACAAATTGTTGCACATGTTGTAAGTCAATGACTACCTCTACAGATATATCTAATAATTCTACCAAATCAACAAAGAACTATTCCCAAATTAAGTCTTTCAATTTTAAATATGATTTTTACTTTCATGTATATACTAAAAAGAAAATCTCTACATAAACACACCTTCATTCACCTGTTTTGATTCTTTCTATATATTTTACTCTATCAATAATGATTGCTACAAAATATTTGTTTGATTTGTTTGTTTTTTATGGTTTATCTTTTAATGGTTATTTAAAGCCAAACATATTTTGGTTTGCAAAAATAATTTTTTTTTTACTGGTGAATATTGCATTAACAATATTTTTAGAGATAACAATGATTTTTCTAGATACACGTCCTACTGTTTAACCCATAGATGGGAGGAGAAGAAGTTGATTCATATCTTTCTTGAAGGTTTTTGTGTGTAAGTCAATTCAACAAACTCAATTGGAATTCAATCTTGGCCCTATGATTTTTCTTTCTGAGACACTATCCATTACACCACCCACACACCCAACTACAAAATAAATAGATAAGTAAATTCTAAAGTTGTCATTGTGTAAATCTTCTGGATTACATTTTAAATTATAAAGTTTCATGATTATTTTTTTGTTTCCTATTATTTTGAGAAACAAATATAGTTAGAACCTTAAAAAATATACTTTTGAATATGAAATTCAATATAAAATTATTTAATGGTGGGTTTGTAATACTGGTTACAGCATAAATTTTTTTTTTTAATCAATTTTTATTGTTTTCCTGATCTCTGTTATTATAGTCATCATGTTTCAGCTGTTGTACCCTCTAGTCTTCTTCAGGTGCAAATTGTATTATATGTGAACATTTGTTTAGTTAAATCCATGTATAATAATTCCACAACTCAGAAATTTAACATTCTTTTAAGAGTTATTTTTTACTCAAGAAGAATCTGTAGAAATTCTACAGAAGGTTTTCTTTAAATTTCAAGAATTTCCTCTATAATATTTCTTGTGAAAAATATTACAATCCTTCTGTTTTATTATTTTTTATTTCTTGACTCTACAATTTTAATTCATACATTTTTCGATATACTGTGTAGAAAAGAAAGCCTGAAATTATCCATGACTAAAGATTGCGTGTAATAACACTAGGTAACAAAATTTTATAAAAGTTCTGTTTTATTCCAAATTTTTGTTTCTTTATCAATTTTGAAAGACCTAATGGTAATAATATTAGTTTTTCTACACCAAAAAAATGTGCATAAAAACTTGAGAGTAGTGGATCAAATACAATATTTATTGTAGTAATGCATTAAATATAATGAGTTATGTATAACAAAGCTTACGACCACATCACATTGAAACACCAGTTTCCATACAATCACTGAAGTTAACCAATATGAAGCCTAGTCAATACCTAGATGGGTGATTGCTTCAGAATACCAGGTGCTGTAAGTTTGGATGTGCTGGTGATGCAATGGATAACAATTCAGAATTGCTAATCAGAGAGCCAAGTTCCAATTCTTGTTGGGTTGCCTATATTCACTTACATGCAAATACCATTGGGAAACGTAGGAATCCACCTCTTCTCTCCCCATCTTTGTATCACTAAACCATTAATATCTTAAAAAAGTTCTTACAATCTAAAAATATTTTCTTGCTTTAAATAACTTGCAAAGGGTAGATAAGCTGTAGAAAACAAATCAGTTTAACAAGTTATATAACAAGCAAGCAAAGCATAATGCAACAAAATTGTAATTACTAAGGTGTCTCAATGCACCAAGAACTTCAGTAAACTCAAAAGAGAACATAGTGACTTCTAGTCAGTCCTGTCTTCTTCCATACATAGTGACACATCATTACTGCATCCCACTTTTCATGATATCGCTTCTTTATCAACTGTATGTCCTGATGAAATCATTTACCATACTATTCCAACACAGCACCAAGATTTAGTCAGAAGATTTTCAGATGAGAGTGTAAATAATATAGCTTGAGTGACATTTTGCACCCCAAACAGTTTTTCAATAAGAGCATTGCAATTCTTCATTTTTGCAAACATCTGCCTCACTTTTCACATAGGATATTGTTGTATCCTTAAAAGAAGGTTACAAACAGAAAAAGGTGGTACTTGAGTGAAAAGAACAGCAACATGGGTGTAGATGAAAGAAAGAGAGGTTTATTGTAAAAGAGAATATACTACTGAAAGACAAGGAATCGGTTAGCAAGCTAATAATTCCCAAAGCAAGTCACCATGTTTAACCTGTGCTCACTATATATATAGTCAGTTCACAATAGGTAATAGGGAGTGTGGGACATTGCATTACAACAGATATAATATTTGTTTCCCCTATATCTGACTTGTTTTGGACCAATATAATATCCATGTACAGTAAAAAATAGTTGACAGATGTTTTACAGATTTTAGAAGCTATCATTATTTAATTTCTTAGAAGGAAATACAGAAATCAATGTAAAATAGCAAAGAGAAACAAATATTATATGAGCAAAGTTATAGATGAGAGAAACTTATTCTCTATATAACTAAAAAATATTCAGACTATGATGAAAAGAATGCTACCATTGTAGGCAGCATGTTGCAAATATACAAGAAATGTGAAAGAAACCCCAAGTGAAACAATCTTTTGTTACATAGTGCTTACCATGTTGCAATTTTGGCTTTAGAGTTTATTTTGAAAATGGATGAAAGAAGTTTTCCCAATTGGTACTTTAAAATATATGTAAGTTTAAGGTTTGCCAACTGTCTCAAAAATGTAGGATTTTTGCATTTTGATGATGAAAGCTGTATTCCACATTAACTGATGCCAGACATTTTTAGTTCACCATTTTGATAATCAAAAATTCTTTTTTAAAAATTACATATGAATTTTGCTTTTTTTTAAAGATGTATTAGGTTGGTGCAAAAATAATGACGTAATAATGTCGTTTTTTGACGTTAAAAAATATGTCAAAAAACGACATTATTAAATCATTATTTTTGCACTGACCTAATATTTAATAAACATGGACACAGTTCTGTTCTGCTCTAAAATTCTTACTGAACTGCTATTTAGCACTGATTGTATAAAATTCTTGAATGATAATTTATTACATATAAATTCCTATTGCTCAAAAATACCAAAGTGATTATGGGTCTGTGAATTTCCATGCCAATAGCACTAACTGGAGAATAAGATTTGAAAAAAAATAGTGTGTTGTGAAAAGTATAACAAGTAACTGCTTCTGTTCATTTTGAATATTTTTTTAATTGGTATCACCCTATGCAAGGCCATAAAGCCACTAAGTCAAAAGGGGTTACAGGGTATGGAAGAATTAGAAACAGAAACACTAATAATGAGTGGGAAGAAAAAAGAGTAATCAGGTGGACAGTAAATAATGATTGACATTGCATTTAAATTGTTGTAGATTAAAGTTGACTGGAAAGCATGAGGCTGGAAGGAAGTTGCACAAGGGAGAAGTGCAAGAAAAGAAACTGTTAGCATAGAACTTACAGATACATCTAGCCAGCTCAACTCTAAATTCATGAGATCTTGACACCAGTCTAGTATTGTACTTAAATTCATAAAGTCTATGTATGAAGAGCTCATTCAAACAATTACCATGAAAGTATTTATAGAAAAGACACAGAGAGGCAACCTTACGGCAGTAGGAAAGTGAGTGAAGCCAAGATGCCAGATCAGGACAAATAGTATTGCTGATTCTTCTTTGGAGTTTATAATGGAGCTCAAAGTAAATAGCAGGGGTACTGGACTATATTTGGCAGCAATATTATGAGCATGTATGAATGGTAGACTTATAGATATGTAAGATAGATTCTGAAGAGAAAAATTGTCTCACCTGACATAGTGAACCGACTTTCTTAGCAGCTAACCTAGCAATGGAGTCAATATAGTCTCTCCAATTCATTTCAGCTGATAATGTTACCCCATTCTCAGATGATATGAATATGGACTAAAAATTGTAGTGTGAAGGCTGAGGCCAATGCTAATACTGTGTTTTTTTTTATAAATGTGACAGTTTGTGCTTGTTTTCTGCTTACCTCATTAAATAGTACATGTCCTACTATTTCTCTATTCAACTCAGCTTTTATGTGCATTTCTCTTCTTCAGGTTTTTCTGTCCCTTTTCATTTTTGCTTAAAATTCAATGTATTACTTCTCCAAATTATTCTTGTGTATCAATGAGGATGTGCAGCTATATGTTTTGAGTTAGTGCAGGAATATTGAAAACACTATCCACATCATTAGTAACAACAGGCATCAACAAATATATTAATATATATGTATAGAAAAGCATTTATGACTTTGTATTTCATTTGGAAAGGACTTTTGATACTAATTGAGTTTTGTTAAATCCATAGGATCTTGAAGCATTATCACTTAAACTTATCAGTGTTTTACATTAACAGTCTTAGAACTTTATATACTCAGAGATTTCTAACACACTCATCTTTCTTTATTGCAATCAATAACATCTGAATATACAGGGTGAGACAAACATCACACACCTTAGGTGTTAATGGATAGGTCAAAGAGCTACTGTTGAGTGGCCACCAAGGTCACCAAACCTCACACCCTTGGACATTTTTTGTAGGGCCATATGAAATCAGTTGTTTGTCAGATGTGTCCAAGAAATATTGAGGAACTTGAAGAAAGAATTAAATATGAATGCAGTAAAATGACTGTGGAAACTCTCCGACATATTAATGAATCATGCAGACACATAATTGAAATGTGTTTTGAAAAAGGATGAGGACATTTTGAACAGCTCATATAACAATTAAATAACTAGCAAATAAAATTGTCATGTGTAATTATACTTTTAATAAATTATACCTATGGTTTGTGTCTTTTGCCTCACCCTTTACATCACAGTAAATAAATTGTTTTTATTAATTATATTTATAGATTTCATATTTTTATTTAGTTACTTGCAGTATAGAACCTTTGTGATGAGTATGCAACACCAAAATCAGAAGTTGTGTTGGAATAGTAAAAGATACCTTCCAAAAGCTAAGCAAAATATTAAGAAACAGTAAATTTCACTGGAAACAAAAAAAAGGGTACTGAACTGTTATGTAATATCAGTACTCCTATAATGCAATTAATGCTAAGCTATCTCATTACAGATGAAGAAGAGATTTGAGACAACAGAAATATGGTTCTACAGAAGGATGCTGAGAATACCATGGACTGAACACATGAGCTACAAAGTTTTAGAGAAAATGAAAACAAAAACGACACTTAAACATAATATCAGAACGAACTGAAATTTCTTGTGCATGTAGTGAAAAAAGATAAAAAAAAAGTAAAAAAAAAAGGTAAAAAAAATTTGACACTTGCAGAACATATTGAAGGTAAGAGAAACAGAGGAAAGTAACACATAACTTACCTAACAATCTTGTGTAAATGGTTGGCAGAACAGGAATAAGGAGATATAGCAAAAAGACAAACTTTACAAAAAAGCTACAAAGGACAAGAAGTTGTGGAGAGCTATTATCACCCACATCCTGTAGGGACATGGTTCATAGAAGATCTTAGATGTATAAATAATGAAAAACTTTAAAATCAAAAGAAACTTTGTGAATCTAGTTTTATAATCAGGAACCATATTATATTCAAATCATGGGAATATTTTACTTGAACTGTTGTATGTTTGTTTTTGGATGATGAATAAAAATTCAAAAGATATCTGATAAATTTGTAATAACACTATCTGGACTGAAGCTACCAAGTCCTCACCTGCCTGTTTTGATAGAGTTCAAAAGCTTCTACATGACCTTGTGGGGGGATGAATTATTTCCCACCGTACAACTCCTTTCCTACAGATGAAAACATAGCAAGCCTCTCGTTGCTCTGTTGCTACTTCTGTTATGAGAACTTATCCATAATAATAATGGACTCTTCCTGACATTATAAATACTGCACCTCTCAAGAGGTATGAGGATATTGTAAGACGAGGAGAGATAATTGAGAGCATATTGTAAGGACATTGGAATAGTGATACTTGTCGAGACAACATAGTTCACTCTAACCAAATCTGATAGTCATTACTAATACTTCTACTTCTTTGTATTATATTTCTGTTGTAATATATCTTTGTATTCCATACCTGTGTTCATGTTATTCTTTCATTGACCATCACTGTGGTACAAGGAACTTGGACCATAGCGCTTCTATGGCATATGTTCTGAGTAGCTACATTACTTATCTCACCATACCCAGCCTTTACAACTGGGACCCACCATGCCACATACATAATGGTGAATCATCCCCATTCTCTTCATATTCTAAAAGTAAGTTCTATTTCAACAGCTTCTTCCCAAGAACTACTGCTTTATGAAATAGACTCCTGGTGAGATGTTTTTCCAAACTACAATTTTGACCTCTTCAAGTCTAGGGTTAATCATTATCTTGGCTCCATGAACTTAATTTCTTGCCCTATTTTATGCTCATACAGCACACAGTAACTCTCTATCTTGAGTGATTCTTGGACTTTATATTGGTTAAACATTCATATAAAAATCACTGGGGAAAATCATTTCAGTGAAATTCTTAAATTGCAACAAAAAAAACTAAGAATAAAAATTGATTTCTCATTTTAAGCTGATTAGTTTTATTCATAGAAGGCAAATAAAACCAGATGCAACAATATTTTTGCCCTTATGTCAATGCACTCCACACAAATGTCTGACATCTGAGATATACAGAAAATGTAATTTCTATATTCACTTAGAAGAAATAGGTCGTGGAAGGTTGAGCAGGTGAGAATTTGACCAAGTAAAAATATCCAACTCATTCACAAAGAAAAAGGAAAAAGAAGACAGCAGATAAAGTGTAAATCTAATTTTTTGTTTTATAAAATTAGCTTTTTTTTTGTTTTTGTAGTCCAGTTTCTTGTTATGAAGACGATTTTCATATAACATGAAATAGACTAGACACAAGATTTCTTAATGACTCCTTTTACTTCATTGACTCAGACTTTTATATCTGTCTGTTGCTCATACTATCATGCAGACTAATTATTTATACTTGGCATGTGGAGGTAGTAGCAAACACAAAATATGTGAATATTTAACTGAAAATGCTTAGTGTGTTACTTGGGGAGAATAAGATTTCTAATAACTTAATAACTATACAGGCTTAAAGGCTGAAACTTTGCAGATTAATAATTTGATATTTGTTTTAAATGTTGTGTGATTTTGATCTTTCTCCATATATTAAAGCTAATTAAATTTCAAGTCAGTATCCACTCATAGGAATAAGATAAGAATATATTAAAATTATTGTTTCGTTGATCTCATAATTCACATATAGTTACTACTTTATTCTTTAAACATATTTTATTAAACAGAACAGACAAGAAATATCTGTTAAGCTTTTTGTTGATTTGCTCTTGATGTTGAATATATCTTTTGATGTTGAATAGAAACTTGTTGAGGAACTTGCCAAAATTGTGTGTAATATTCTGAGTAATTCTGACCATTACTGGTCATTTTCAAGAAAAGAACATAACAGACCAGAATTTGAAAAGAACATAAGTTCACATACTATTGTGCTAAAATAGATTTTGGCACCATGTGACTAAAATGACTTCATGATTCCAAGACATTTTAATACAGCTGCTAAGATTAAAATAAATTTTAGTGATGGTTGTTTACTGTCTTTTGATGTGAAAACCCTTTAATTTTAAAAAATTTTTTAAATTGACAGAATTGGTAGAGTACTTTTGCATTATCAACAATAACCTGATGGCAATTTGAAGGGGTGTCAGGATTTGAATTAAATGTTTATATAAAGCACAAGGAAATTGCTATATGACATTAGGCTTTTACAAAATATTTTTTGTCAAGAAATGTTCTTAGTAACTACAAGGTTAAGAGTTTTTAACTTTTTTGTGGTATATGATGGATTCTGAGTGATTTTTTATTATCTACAGGAGCTATATAGCTATGGATTGTATTTCTTATTGCTTTTTCATTTTTTTATGTAATTGGAGTGCAACTGGTTACAGTAAAATAAATTAATAGTATTTTTGTCATAGTTAAAATTGGATTTAATTTATATATTGCTCTGACTAGTTGTCTGTAAAAATAATTTCATTTGCTCATTAACAATGTAATTAAGGAAGTCATTCAAATATTCTAAATAAAACATTATTGTTTTTCTTAAATTAAACATTATTAAGTATTATTAAATTTTTTTACTTGTATTTATTTCATCTTAATTTCAGTTGTTTTTTATTGCAACTCTCAAACTACCATTCTACAGTTGTGAATAAGCAATTCAAATCATTCTTCACTCTTTATTTCCAATCATCTGTATTGCTTAATAAAAATTATAAAATTCTAGTTATATTTCAATTCTGCTTGGATAGGAGAACAAAGGAAAATGACAATAAACTGCTGGTGAGGTGAAAAGAAAAAGTGACAAGAACTGTTAAGATAAAGTTCTTTGTATTGCTGATATAGACTATAATATCTATTCATGGGTTAGGGAAGTGAGTTGGAGGAAGGGGAGAGTTGGTAGGACCTTGAGTTGATGCATGTGCCAGGTTGGTTGATTGATGTCACAGATGGTGACATTGACCACTTGCTTGCTTACTCTGTGACTATGTTATGAGTGGCATTGTTAAAAGCAGATGTAGTGGATCATGACTTAGCATTCTTTTGTCATGCTTTTGTTTTAGCAGGAACACTCATGATTGTTTCCTTTTATCTTATATATTTTTTTTTTTGACAGGATTTGTTTTTCAGGCCAGATATGATGCCCAAAGCTCCTTGTGCAGGGAGTAATTTATTTTTAATTCTTAGTGTTCACACCTGGACAACATCTAGATTGAATCAGAAAGAAATCTAATTTGAAGCAGAGTATAACTTAGTGTTACAAAACTTATGAGTATAACATAATGTTACAAAACTTGTGCACTCATTGAAGAGTAAGTAATGTATCATAAGTCTGACTAGAAGTGTAGAAATTAAGTTACCTGGCTAGTTGGAGCTCATCTGTCAAAACAACTGCATGCTTATTCCAAACCTCTGTTTTTTTTCTCACCTTTTATGCCAAGATGATCTCACTGCTGCAATGTACAACCAAGTCAACTCACAAATAAGACTTCATTTTATTTTTATTTTCAATATCTTCTAATATGTATTCAGTTCACTGTTTAAAGAAACTAATGTTGCATTCATGTTCTGTAAATATGTAGATAAAGTGGTTATCCTTCAAATATATATACATGTCATTCTCTATTGTCACCCACTTAACATAAATATTAGGTATAGTAATGTTATAAGGTGGTAAGGTAAGTTTATCTCCACCAGTTATTTCAAAAGAATAATTGAGAGATTTTCAATTAAAAACCCACTGAAATTAAGATGAAAGAAATATGAGTTGAGAAATTAATAAGGAAAAACTTTCTTATCAGGAATATAAAGTAAAATCAATCATTTATTTTATACTTTTCAATTTATTGCAGATGAAAATTTTAAAAAGGTTTTTTTCTTACTCCTGATACACTCATAAGTCACTCTTAATTTCTGGGAATCATTTTCAGGGCAGGTACTATTGCCAAGCAGTTTTGTATTTGCTGTTCCACAGCATCGGGTCTTTCCTTCACATCTGAAAATAAACCCGAATATAAAAATTCTTTACCTCTCACAGACAAATCCAGAAGTATTCATATTTCCATAAATAGGAAACTATGAAATAATATAGTTCAGATTAGCTTTTTGTTTTATTAACATAGTCACTATTTTTACTGAAAAATCAAACACCACACCCTCATATTACATTTAACACACATTGGTTAAAGGCTAATTTAAAAATGCAATTGAAAAAATAATTATATATATATATATATATATATATATATATATATATACGATATAAGACTTAATTAATACAAAAAATAATAAACTAAAACTTGAAAGAGAAATTTACTCTATTATCTGTAATAACCGCCACAAGGAATACATAGGAGAAACTTCAAGGAATTTAAATTAATGATTATATATATTATATATATAAACACAAAAGGGATATTTTACATTAAATGAATTAGATGCTTACCATAATGAGACTGACCAAAATTTTGATTTAAAAATGCTACTCTACATAAATGAGAAAAGAATTTACTAAGATGAAAATGTTTAGAAAGTGCTTTAATTGCTAGATCATCCACAGTAAATTTGTGTTCAGGTTCTAACAATGTTTTACTATTCTTGGCAGATCTTCTATTATCACAATACAGGATATTTAATAAGAAAAATTATGGAAATATAAACAAAAAGAATCTATATGAAATTGTCTAGATTATATACATGAAACACATATTAAATTAAAAAAAAGATTTTAAATTTAAAATTCCCAGAGTCTATTGTGCACATGTGTAATTACATCAACATAAACATAAAATTTGTCTGATGAAGTTATAAAGGATGAAACATGCCACATAAAACTTTTTCTACTTCATCAGACTTCTTTCCCCTAAAATTGTTCTTGATTTATAAAAAATTAATGTCATTTTCCCATATATATATATATATATATATATATATATATATATATATTAGGTTGGTGCAAAAATAATGACGTAATAATGTCGTTTTTTGACTTATTTTTAACCTCAGAAAACGACATTATTACGTCATTATTTTTGCACCAATCTAATATATTTATATATATATATATTATACGACTAATTATACTCGGTTGGTAAAAAACTTGGATGGCACAATTTACAAGTATATCGAAACAAATTGGTATCCAAGGGAAAAATTTGAAAAAAAAAAAAACACTAGAAACATCTGGAAAGGGAAAAAAAAAATCGTCCAGTGCCTTAAATTTCCAGTCCAAAGAAAAAAAACCCAAGTGAGTAACTAAGATAAAACGTAGAGTGCTCAATATGCTAAGTAGAACAAAGGTAAATAAAATAAATCCTAAAGAGCCAGGAAATACCTACCTAGGTTTCACCTAAATGGATCTTCAGGGTAAGCTGGCTTACCTTGAAGATCCATTTAGGTGACACCTAGGTAGGTATTTCCTGTCTCTTTAGAATTTATTTTATATATATATATATATATATATATATATATATTAACACAAATTCAATAACATCTATTGAAATATATGAAATTGTAGAATTCATTGTATGTCGAGGTGAGTATAACTTTATCAAAAATGGTGATGACAATATTAACTGTTTCCTTGCACAGAAACATTCAGAATGTGTTGACTGAACAGACATCACAACTGTCAGTTGAAATTGATAAAATTTTTCTTTAAAACAATTTTTCAGAAAAATAAGTTTCTCTAGTCCACTGATTGTTATTACACTTTTGAATATTGATGGGGGCTTTCTTCCTAACCTTCTGCTTGAAATAGTATAGAATGTCAACAATGATTATGTCATTATATACTCTTTGAGTTACATGTGCTAACCATTTTAGTTGTTGCTGCTGTCAAATGTCTTCAAGTCACATGGTCTCTGTTATTCAGTAAAGTTGTTTGTTTGGGATTATGTAGTGCCAATCCCTGTGATTTGATGAAAGATGGTCCTCACTAAGACTTACAGGGTTCATTCACTTGAACCAATTGTTAATCATTGATTTGAGAAAAACATTATCTACAGTCTACAGTAAAATGATTAATAGATAATTAGAGCAACAATAGGTTGTAGATAAGTATTTGAACATTCTTTAATTTATGGAAGATTATAGATATATATATATATATGTGTGTGTGTGTTTGTGTGTGTGTGTGTGCACTAATTTTTTGTCTGTCCTGGATATAGTCATCGTTTCATCATATCCAGTAAATCATTGTCATACTTTTTACCAAATTCACTATGATAGCTTGAATTTATAATGGCTTATAGCTTCATTGTAGGATTGGTGAGCTTCTTAAACACCCTTATTTGACTGAAAATACTAAAGCTGTTCACAAATTCTTACACTTGTATACTGGGTGTAACAGCAAAATTGTCCAAATAGTGTAACGGCATGTGCTAACTGTCCTCTTCACAAAATGTTTAATATCAAAAAATCCACTCAACTATAATTGGGTTTCTTTTTTCCAGGTTTTCAGAAAAAATGTTTAGGCATCTGGATACCATTTGTTGTAAAAATCACTGAAAAATCCTTTGAGTTATTCAGCTAGAAAAAGAACAGGTTAAAATCATTTTGTGCCAGACCTATTGTCATCTCAACAAGAAGCAATGGCGAGAGGAAAAAGATCATTCAGGCCTTCAGTAATGGTACCAACATTCATACTTTGGCTTCCATCTTCAAAGTCCATTCAGGAACCATCGAGAGAGCAGTGAATAAGCTTAAAAAAGAGGGAGCAGTAAAAAGGAAAACTTGATCAGAAGGTCACAACAGCAAGAGGGATCATCATTTCAACTTAGATCTAAATACATTCTTATTGTTCAGAGTATAGTTCAATAGTGTTATAAAAACCTTGGAGAATTCCAGTAAGATACCTTTAATCAATTGTAAGATACAATGGTTCAAAGCTTAATCAAACAATTGGACAATTTTGCAGTTACATAATTTGGACAATTTTGCTGTTACACCAAATATTTATGCATGCATATATATATACATATACATAAATCTCAAAAAAGGGGGTGGATTTTTTATTTTTTGATATTGAGAAATCTTTAATATGAGAAAAATATGCCAGATGAAAAACACTATGAAGCTACAGATGATGTGTCAAATGAACACACAAACACTCATTTTAGTGAATAAAATCACTCAAAAGGAATTCAATGAGACTTTTTGAACTCTAAAAAAACTTGAAACTATAATATTTAATAGGAGTAGATAAGTATGCCTATCATCCAGTTCACACTTCTCTGTAGTCTTTTGTATAGGAGTAGAGATTTATACCTTGTTTCCTGTTTAGGTTTGGGTTTCCAGTTCCTTCTAAAGTTTTCTCATTCTCTTTCACTCTCAGTGGCCCTTTGCATCTTAGTGGCATTATTATCTTGCTTGGGGTCAAATGATTAACAAAATATTCAAGCTGGCTGTGACATGGAATGAAGTGGCCAAATTTGCCTCTATATGGAAGCAACATGTCACATCTTGTCATGAGTCCCATAACCAATTAGGGCCATCAGGCTACCACATGAACTACTGCCATAGCAACAGTGTTCAAAGTAGGATAGCCTGACTGTGCTGATCCCTCTTCAGGCTAGTTTTGAATTGAGAGTTTTCCTTCTCCTAGACTGCCACCTCAAGGCAACAGATCCCAGTGTGCCCTACTATTTAACCCATAGCTAGAGGGAGAAGAGCTGGATTAGTAATGCTCCTAAGTATTTTTGTGTGAAAGTAAATGTAACAAATTCAGTCAGAATTCAAACTTAGCTTACTGATTTCTCTTTCTGGGTTACTAGCCACCACACTATCCACAGATAGAGATGTACAAATAAATAAAATGAAAGAAAAAAATCTTATCAAATTATTTTCCATTATTTTTTTTATTACGGAAAATGCTTCCTTCTTTTCTATAAATGTCATCCCAAATCATTTTTAATCCTTTGTTATTAAGTATCCAAATATTGTCATAAAAATAAAAGAATAAAAAATATATTTTTATAATTTCCCTATCACATACTCTTAATTTACAAAAGAAAGAAAAAAATGTTATAAAATGAAATAAGTGGAAAAAACTAATCTGGAAAAGGATTAATGCATGTATTTTTGATTTTGGAAGATTGAAGTTATTTTAATATAATTTATGAATTTGTTTCAAATGCATAAAAACATGGAAATTCATATAGCAATTTTAAAAAAGTAGTTTAAGTATGTAAATGTTTTAAGAGAGGTACCAAATTTAATAATTGCAATAAAATCAGAAAAAGAATAACTACAATTCAAAGTTATTAAAGAGGTTAATTGTAAAACCAAAACGAGGATGAAAATGGGAAAAAAAACTTAACCAGTTTTCACTCTTTTTATCAAAGCACTATTGAGAACTAAAAAGAAAAAAAGAAATGCACAGAGCAAAGAAAAACAGAAAGAGTGGCCTTGAGGCTTGGATGTTGATCATTATATATTTCATGTATATAACATATATATGGCATTTTTATATTTTATTCACTATACACATTCTTCATTTTTCAGTCCTTGATAGAGCTCAGACAACAGAGGAATGAAAACCAGTTAAGCTTTTATTTTTTCCTCTTTTTTATTTTTTGAATTGCCCCTTTATAATTTTTTTTTGTTATTCTTATTAACTCAACATCACCACTACTACTACTACTACTACTACTACAATTGCAAAAAGAAATTATAACAAAGTGCTGCCAATGTTTGCTGATCAGTCATATGTAAATATGCCTCAAAACTCTCCAGCTGGAATGTACAGAAGCAAAAAATGTAACTGAAAGGAAATAGCTTAATGGTAAAGAACTAACCTAGGGAACCTAACATCAAGGCTGCAGAGAAAACTTACCCTTAAGAATATGGCTGCAAGAAGTAAGAGATTAAGCTACACCATTCACTACAAACCAGAATTGATAGACTGTATTAAGAAGCATGAAGAGTGTAACAGCAAGGGGTTTGGTCCAACACCTATTGGAAAAAATGATACATGTCTTGTAATAGCAAGGAGATCAAATAAAGATAGCTAAGAAAGATAAATGTAACCCTTGTTGCCTGGCATCAAATTGGCCTGAACTTGAAGATGACATGGAGAAGTGTTTCTACTTGTGAGGATTACCGGATCTTGTCCATCAGGATACCTGCTACATTTTACTTATCACAGGAATATAAAAGGATATGATGTAATGGAATAACCTCTCACGCCCATGACTTATGCAAGAACTACCGACCTTCCAATAGTAGCACTCACTTCTGGATTGACTTGTGATGACCTTGTGCATAACTGTTACCTTTATTCTGGTTTTGTACAATAAACCTTTACTTATTTTATCCGCCTTTTTTTTCAAGTATATATTCCTATTAGCATGGAATATAACAGGATATAAACACACTCATTCTCTTTTTTATTCTGGATGTAGTAGCAACAACATGGAGTCTTGATTCTTTCCCTCAGCAAATCAATAATTTAATTTAAAAAACCACATGGTCGTCGTCGGCAACAGTGGCATCGTCTGCGTCATCGTCATTGTCATCATCGTCATCGTCGTCGTCGTCATCATCATCATCATCACCCCTGACTTTTGTAATCATAGGGGGTATCCGAATGCAGAAGCCACACTGAATCACCACACTACTGCTAACCTCATAAATATTTTCATGTCAACTGTTCTAATAAGCTTTTATCCTTGGTCCCTTGACTGCATGAATTTAAGCATGCTACTAGATTGGCAACTAGGTCTCACCATTTTACTGTTGAACTAGCTATATGCAACCAGCTGTTCTGTTCTAATTGTTTCTTTTCTTATACTTTTCACCTGTGAAACTCTTCTGATTTCTTGCTTCTCTGCCAACTATAATCTTCAAAAATTTAAATGCAATGTCAATCACAGTCTTTGGTCTTCCTGAACCCTGTCCTTTTCCTCACTAAAGTCATCTCATTCTCTTTCACTTCCTTTCAAGTAATCATTTGTTTTACTCATCTGTAGGTGCCAACATATTTCTTCAAGAAATATCCAGAATGTCTGCCTTCTTTGACAAAGAGAGAGAAAGTTTTGATTTTTATTTCTTTTGGTGGGAAAATGCTTGTCCTGATATATCATGGGAGTATTCCATATTTTATTTTATTTTTTTTATAATCTAACTTTATTTTTCTTTATTGTAAATTACCATTTTTATCTGTATTTTAAAGTAGTTTTATTTCTCAACATTTAATTTTTATTTTATTATTAATTATTAATTATTAATTATTTTAGTTGCAGACTACTACTAGTAATAGGAGTTGGGAGTTATTTAATTATTTATTTATTGGCTATCCCTACATATCTTTTATATTGTCAATATGGTAATATAATATTACCAAAAAAGTAATTTTTGACCTTTGCATTGACAGATGCATATAAGTGAATGTTCAAGTTAAAAAGAAATCTTTTCAATTTGATTATATGAATAATAAATTGAATGAAACACTTACACTTTTTTTAACCTTTCCATAGCAGTCTCACTTCCACATCCCTTCTTTCTCTTACCAAAACTGGCATGGATTATTTTAATTTTATGATAGTGGAAACATGATATGTCCACCAGACCATTTTCAAAAACTGTAAACATTCTCGTCTCTTCCACTGAAGTAGAAAAAAAATTTCAATTATTTTAATCATGATTCAACTGTATATATCAGTACTGCTAAAAGAAGAGTTTATGAGAAAAGAGGGAAAACATTATTAGAAGAGGAGGTGGGATAAAAGGTTTAGAGGTGAAGGAATTTATATGAGAAGGAAGAGGAGAACGTAAAGAAGAAGAAAGAAAAACGATAAAGGAAAAAAAATTTTAAATAAATGATTAAAGAAGGAGAGTAACAGAATGAAGAAAACAGGAAGTCAAAGGGCCACAGAGAGAGAGAGAGAGAGAGAGAGAGAGAGAGAGAGAGAAAAGAAAGAGAAAGAGAGAAATCAAAATCAAAATTTCTGCTAATTAGATCTTCATCAGATGTAGGTGATCATGGTTCTCCACAATTTTCTACCTTTCAAAGCTCTTAATAATTTTTCTCTTTTTGTTATTTCTCCTAAACCTTGTCTCACCATCTATTTACTTGACCTCATTAAGTGGGTTATGTATTGTTTTCCTCTGTTTTTCTTGCCCTTAGTCTGTCCTGTGAGTATCAGATTTTCCAAGCTCTCTTTCCTATGATATGCCTTTAAAATTTTAACTATCGCTTACTAGTGTTAAGTATAAATTTGCTTTTTGTTTCCATTTTCTTTAAAACTTTGTTGTTGCTCGAATATATAGTCCATGTTATCTTCAACATCCTTCTGCAGAAACACATTTCTGTTGCTTCAAGTCTCTTCTTCATCTTTGAAGAGAATTTCCAGCATTCACTGCTACATAGGAAATTAATTAGGGTGAAATTTATCAAAACTAGGCAGTGTGGGTAACACAAAGGTTAAGAGTAATAGTTAATTAATGGTTAGCAGTAAAGAGAAAATTTAATATACAAATTTATAAGGAGATGCTGATAAATTTTTGGCCTGACTAAAAAACACTTCCCCCAAAAATCTGATGTGTGATCATTTGGCTAGATTTTTTGAAGGTGGTCAGTCCAAGAACTTTTTAGAATGCCCTTTTCTAGTTTTTACTCTTATACCTATCATTTCATTACATCATATTCTAAATAAAATTTGATTGTTGGGCCAATAGTGTTTAATTATCAAATACAAGTGAATATATTACACATGGATACAGAGACACAGGTTGACAAGTATGCACACACATACACACACACACAGTGAAGGGAAACAAATATTTACACACATACAAATTTTTAATTTATTGTATTTCCAACTAAGGAACAAGCATATTTTTTGTATAATTAACTGTGCTCAGATGCATAATAACTAAATATGCATAGAAAACAGAAAAAGATTTCATAGAAATAAATCCCATTTATCCTTTTTATCATAAGCAGACTACAAAATCTATAAAGAAATGGCTTGCTAAAAATAATGTAAATGAAATGACCAAGTCTAGAATATTCCACTTGAATAACCTAGAGTATTTTAAAAAGTAATTAAAAAATTTTTAAATCTGAAATTTGCATTGTACAAATACTTTTTTCACCTATTAAAAGGATAAATGGGAATTATTTCTATTAAATTTTTTCAGTTTTCTATGCATATTTAGTTATTATGCATCTGTGTACAGTTAATTATATGAAAAATATGTTTATTCATTAGTTGGAAATACAATAAATTAAAAATTCAGGGTAACAAACGTTCACGCACAAACACAAATACACACATATGTACAATGGGCTTACAGTCAAATCATGTTGAAATGCTGGTTCCTGTACAGTCACCAAACTGAATCATCATCAAGCCTCGTCAATACCTAAATGGGTGAATACCATGTGTTGTAAGCTTGGATGTGCAGCTGGTGTAATGGATAATGGCTTGGAATTGTTAATCGGAGAACCAAGTTCCAATTCCCATTGGGGTCATTATATTCATTTACCTGCTAATGCCCTTGGGAAATGGGTTAAATAGTAAGACTTGTAACACTAAATCATTTACAGAAGCTCATTCAATAGGTTATGTGCTGTTTATCTTTGTCCCTCTTGCCTTCACTATCTCCTATGAGTGCTAAATTCTCTAAACCCTCTTTCCTCATTATGTGCACTAGAAAATTTCAATTCTTTCTTTCTGATGTTAAGTATATACATGCTTTTGTTTCTATTTTCCCTAAAATTTCATCATTGCTCACTTGTTCAATCCATAGTATTCTCAGTATCTTTCTGAAGAACCAAATTTCTGTTGATTCAAGTCTCTTTTTCCTCTGTGAGGCGATTGTTCAGCATTCACTGTCATATAGGAGTATCAATATTACATAACAGTTCAGTAATCTTTTATTTGTTTCTAATTAAATGTTCTTCTTTCTTAATGCTTTGCTTAGCATTTGGAAGGCCTCTTTTTCTATCCCAATGCACCTTCGATTTTTAGTGTTGCATTTAAAGAAAAAAAGAAATTATAAAAACATAAATTCTTACATTGCACACATCTGTAGGCAACTAACAGTTCAGTTAGATCTGTTCCACAACCACTTGGAAATTGAGAAAAGATTGTACGTTCAATGGTGCATCTTTGCTTGGACGAACACCTGTATACCAAAGAAAGTAATTGAAGTAAATATCAGTCTTGTTGAGAAGTGATAAAATTAGGCATGTGATAAAAATGGTTATCAATTATAAGAAGACAGAATGTATAGTTGTCAGCAAGAGAAGCAGCCAAAGATGCAAACTATGAATTGGAGGTAGTATGGTGGAGTAATGGATAGCGGCTTGGATTGAGGAATCAGAGAGCTGAGTTCAAATTCTAGTTAAATCCATTACATTCACTTATGTGCTAATATCTTTGGGAAAGGTAGGAATCCTCTTCTTTTCTCCCCAGCTAAGGGTAAATAGCAGGACAGACTGGAATCACTGTGAAGCATTATTTAAAGGGAATGCAAACTGTCCTAGCTAGTGTTTAGCTAAGAATGGGGCATGGCTTTAGGCAATTGACAGAGTACATACATATTACTGAGTAATAAGTTAGATCTTCAGTGGGTACACTGGCCTTCTTCACAAGCTGAAAGGTTATCATGTCTCCAGCCAATTTCTGGAATTAATCCAATCTTTCTTAACAAATTGTGTAATTGAAGTTGTGTTGAACAGACATTCTTCTAAATCCTTTCCTGTTAATGTGAGAGTCTCCTGGGGCTCTATTCTTGTAAAAACTAAATAAAAAATTAAATAGACAGACCATGTTAGTGTTATTCAATAAAACTTGTTTTGACCTATATATCTATCTATGGGTATAGCCAGAAAAATCCTTCTTTTATGCAGGTTATGATGGACAAGGAATATCTTGTGAGTTTTTCATTTAATTTTTCTTGTGTCCTTGCAAGTTTTCATTTTTGAGGACTGAGTGTGTGGAGAAATTTCGTTTAGCCATTTTAAAGTGGTGGGATAATTTTTCATGGTAAATGTATATATATATATATATATATATATATATATATATATATGTTAAAAATATAATTTTATGGTATGCTACATTTATGGATTAAAGTGTTCAATATCAAGGATAGAGCATATGTAAATATAAAAGTAATCATTGAAGTCAACACCAAGTCTGTTTTATGTTTAAACACAGTCTTCAACTCAAATATATATATATTAGGTTGGTGCAAAAATAATGTCGTTTTATGACGTTAAAAAATACGTCAAAAAACGACATTATTTTTGCACCAACCTAATACAATAGTAAATGAAAACGTAAAGACACTTTTCATACAAGACCCAAGTTTTCATGCAGTATCTTTTATGCAAACCCATAGCTGATGCTCAAGATTGACACTAGTTGTGCTAACATAATTTGTCAGTCTTCCTTGATCAAAATGTCCACTATATGGATGTGTCCTGTCATGCATGATGTTGATGGGCAACTAAATTGGCTTTCATCCATTACACTTGTTCTTTTCACTTTAAAGCATTCTACCCACCTGTACACCTTTTGTTGCCAGTACCATATATTGGCTCTCCCCACAGAAAGTGCACTATGGCACATTGTTCCTATAGGCATTGTGAACCTTGTAGATCAGAGGAGACCAACATATTTACTCTCTTTTTCCAAGCATCCCATTAATGATTATTGACAATCATGGATCTAAGAAATTTAAATAATATTCCTGGGACTATTCTGATGAGTCAGATTTGAATGTTTGCAATATTTATCTTCCTTACCGTTTTTTGATATGAGTGTCAACTGCATTTGGCTTGCATTCATAAAGTGGATCTGAATAGTTGGCACGAAGGATGTCTAGTCTATAGTTGTGGGGGCATTCAATCAATTTTGGTCTCCCTTCAACCACAAATGTTTGCAGCTCTTCCTCTAAAATAAAAATAAATAAATAAAGATAACGGTAAGAGAGAGAAGAAAATGAAAATTAGTAAGAATTGGAGAAAACTCACTTGGTCAGATTGAGATTTTTATTGACTAAGCAAATAGAAAAAGCTGAGATAAAAGTTAATCTCATTTAAACAATTATAAGGGAACATATTTGTCCCAGGGAAAATAGCAAGAATTTGAACTTGGTTCAATGATTCCATTTTCTCTGCCAATAATCATCAAGCAATACAGATTGTGCACTTAACTGATTGAATTCAGAGGTGTGTCTCAGCATAGATTAATGTTTAACAAGCTTGTCTGGTTGACCATTACTTATGAGTAGTGTGATTGTTCTCACTCAGTGCCTTGTAGCCTTGTGCCAAACTAAGCTCAGGTTTGTAAATATTAAAGTGCCTTGGCATGAGGTAATAGTTTCCTTGTGATGCTGATCATTGCTACCGAGTAGTGACTTCAATCCTCACTGAGTACAGCAAATTCTAGCCTTATGCAAAAACTAGGCTATGCTTGTATATAAGGTAAAGGTGTGGAGTTCAGCAGAAATTAAAATTGGCATGTCATGCTTATTTCTGTGACTAAAAATAAACATTGTGTAGGCTTCCATTGTTCTAAAAAAAGAGTCAAACAGTTCTACATTTCAGGTACAAACATTTTATATACCATCTACATATGTAAATTTCTTTCTTATTATTTGTTTTTTATAAATTGTTTTCTATGTATGTCACACTAAATATTTCAGTTTTATTTACTGGTTGTATCCAGTTTTGCATGATTTGCCTTTCCCACACTTTTTCTCTTAATCTACTTTTTACAAATACTGGGATTAATGGGAATGAACTACATTAGCATCAGTTGTTAATCCCCTTAATGCCTTAACATGATTCTTTCTTTAAATGTTGTTTATGGACTTACCTTTAAAAGCTTTCCTTAAGAAAAGGATAATACCCAAAACAAGGACATTTTGGAGTAGGGTAATGGTTAATGAATTAGTTTTGATGACTTTTACTGAGTCAATTATGTGCCATGCATGATACTTGCTTAGGCGATCATGTATCGAAAGATACATGACTGATGAGGCAGATTTTTTTCCACAGTAGGTTGCCATTTCTTTCTGTAGTAGACCAGTTGTCATCCAAGTCTATAGAAGTTGGTCTGTCCTGCTATTTACCCATAGTGGGTGGGGGAGAAGAGGATTCATATCTTTGTCAGGGGTATTAGCACATAAATGAATGTAATAGATTTGTCTGGAATTCAAACTCGGCTCTCTGATTTCTCAATCCAAGCTGCTATACAATACTCCACCATGCATCCCTACTACTGAGTAATAAGTTAGATCATCAGTGTGTACACTATGGTTGTGGCCTTATGCCTAACTAATATAAGATTAGATGCTACAGTATTGTATTGGTAAACTGGTACTATGAGCTCAGCAGGTTAATAAAAAAAATATTATCCTTAATTTTCATAAATGTTACACAATATATTCTTTGTGAAAAAGATTTCTTTTGGATGATGTTGTATTTCTATTTCTTATTACTTTAAGTCTTGTCTGAATTTTTCAAATAAGGTGTTCGTACTGTTATACATTTCAAACAGTTCATCTTATCACGCTTCAACCACTAAACTATCCGACTTTTCTCAGGTGTTTGTAACATTTGGTAACTTTGTTGTAATATTGAACAGAAGTTTTTTTTTTTTGTTTTTTTTTATTAATGATGGTATATCCTAGACAAGTTCAGAACTTGTAACTGCCAATTCTTTCTTTTGATGCTGTGTGGCCTTTCCATGGAGTCAGTGCATATTTGTGCCCTAACTGATCCAGGGATTGAACAGATGATTTTCAGAGGACCAGATCAGCTTTATCATCACCATCATCCATTAAGCCATAAACAATGATTTTTAGGGGCTTAATCTTTTTATTTATATTTTTTCATTTGCTTGGTTGTGAAAAAGCAACATAAAAATCTCTCTTTCTCTTTACTTATATATCAATATTGTTTTCCATAGCTTCCTTTCTAAACTGAGCATTATCACAACTTTTCTCGGAGTAGGGATAGTACAATGATTTCTCATTGCTTTTTTATGGTATTTTCATCGGCACACCATCTCTAGTTAGCTATCTCTAACTCTTAGGGTTAACCTGTGAACATGGTCATTGGTTAGTTTTTTACCAACTAGATGCCATCACTTGAAAGGATCAGTTGATGCTAATCAGAACAAATGGAAAACAATGCAATTACACAATTTCTTATCTGGAAATCTTGGGACCAGAATTTTTCAGATTTCAGAATTTTTTAGATTTTAGAATGATCAATGCACTTGGAAATTTTTAAATATAAAATAGGAACACAATCTTCCTATTCTTTTCTAGGTTGGTTACCATATATATCTATATCTATATTTATCACTCTCTCTCTCTCTCTCTATATATATATATATATATATATATATTATTATTATTATTATTATTATACTAATAATTATACTCAGCTGGTAAAAAAATTCAGATGGCACAATTTGCAAGTATATTAAAACAAATTGGTATCCAAGGAAAAAATTGGGAAAAAAAGAAAGAATTAGAAACATCCAAACAGGGTGAAAAAAATTGCCCAGTGCCTTAAAATTCCAGTAAAAAGAAAAAACTCCACGCAAGTAACTATGATAAAATGTAGAGTGCTCAATACGCTAAGTAGAGCAAAGGAAGCTTACCCTGAAGATCCATTTAGGTGAAACCTAGATAGGTAGTTCCTGGCTCTTTAGGATTATTACATATATATATAATAATGGACACTCGTTGGTTTCAACATATGAGGATCTGACAACTTAACCAATTGATTCAGTTATGAAATTTTGTGCGATAATCTTAAGTAGCATTTAAGACCCGCTAGTGATTGAAAAAGGAGGCTGCATATGGAGCAAGAGTGAGGATTGTAGGATGAGATCACTATTAGATTGACTGACCTTTTAGATCTTGCTCTCGCTTCTTGAAGATGATTCAGACTGAAAACTGCTGAGTCCACTAAAACATGTTGATCTCCATTCTACCCACTCCATGGCTAAGTGCTTGAGGGTGTTATGAGGTATATTGACAGCTGACAAGTTGCTCTTCAGCTTGTTTTTGCATCTTAGCCTTGGGTGTCCTACATTCCTGTAGCCCTGATCTAACTGGCTGTATGTTAGGATCTTGGGTATCCTGCCATCCGATATTCTCAAGACATGATCAGTCCACCGTAACTGAGACTGTATAGGAAAAGTCTTGATTCCTCCAATATTACACCTGTTAAACAGATCTACGTTAGATGTCCTATCTTGAAGGTTATCTCCACAGATGGCATGCAAACAGCTTTTATGAAAAACATCCAGTTGACGTATATGGTACCTGTATGGAGTCCACGACTCTGAGCCATACAAAAGGATGGCAAGGACAACAGCTCTGTAAACCTGAATTTTTGTATCCAGTTGAATACCCCACTCATTCCACAAGTGATGGCAAAGTTTGCTGAAAGCACAGGTAGCCTTAGCAATTAGATGCATGATTTCATCATCTACAGTTCCACTGTACTTGACTTTGCAACCAAGATAGGTGAAAGACTTTACATCATTCAGGGCTTTGTCCTCAACTTTCAATGGTCTCTGGAAATTTGTAGACTGGTGGTTTTTGTTTCTCACCACAGAATTTCTTCAGAGTAGAAAAAGGTTGGTTCACTACTTCAGTTTTCTTTATGCTAAGTGTATGACCAAAGGCTTTACATGCAGCAGAGAAACGATTGTATCTTGACACCGCTCTCTGTGTCTGCAAATGCATATTTTGTGAAGTAAAGGGCAAAAAGGACAGGGGCCATGACACACTCTTGCTTGGTGCCGTTTATGACATCAAAGGATTCTGACATCATACCATCAGACACGATATTAGCTTTCATTCCTTCATGAAAGGAGATAATGACCGTTAGCATGTTTTCTGAGATGCCGAGTTTCCTCAAGACTAGCCAAAGAGCCTCTCGATTCACAGTGTCAAAGGCCTTCATCAAGTCCACAAACACCATGTACAATTCCTGGTTTTTCTCGCGAACCTTCTCTGCAACTTGATGAAGAGAAAATATCATGTCATACGATTCATATCATGTCATGTGATTCATATCATTTCATGCGATTCAGGATAGATGTCATCAACATGGTGTATAATGATTCTGTTTAGAATCAGTCTAGCTAGGATTTTGCCTGCAATTGAAAGTAGTAATCCCCTGATGATTATGACAGACACACCTGGAACCCTTGTTTTTGTAGAGGTGTTTGATAGAGGCATCTTTATAATCCTTTGGGACACAGCCCACCTTCCATATCTCCACAAAAAGGAGATGCAACTTTTCTACCAACTCTTGGCCACCATGCTTATACACTTCGGATGGAATAGGATCCTTAAAAGTAGGTGATTTTCCAAATGAGATTTGCTTGATGGAGTCACTTATCTCTTGATAGGTAGGTTCAAAAGACAACTCCGGAATTTCTGGATTTTGCTCAACTGATGTGATTGCTTCCTCATTAGTAACCGAAGTGGTGTTTAACACAGTTTTGAAATGCTTTTTTCCAGTGATCTAAAATGTCTGACTTATCTGTCAAGAGAGTTTCACTATCTGCTGCGAAGATTGGAGCAACACCACTTTCTGAGGACCGAAAATGCTCTTGAGGCCAGCATAGAAAGCCTTTACATCCTTTCTATCTGAAGCTTCTTGGAGTTCAGTGGCTTTTTCAGACCTCTTTTATGGCTCTGAGAACTCATTGAACCTGACTTTTGCACTTCTTGTAAGTGATCTTTTTATCAAATGAGTTCTTGTCCTCAATCCATGCTTTATGAGAAGAGTGCATTTGCTCTATAAGCTGCTGAACCTCTGTATTAGTGTCATCAAACCAGTCTTGATGTTTATGATGTGGTAAGCTAAGGAACTCCAAGAATGTAGAATGTTTTGCTTCCTCCAGAGCCTTCTAAGATGATTCGATATCATTGGTAATGTTTACAGAATCAAGTTTGTCAGAGAGCTCAATTTTCATTTCAGGTAATTTAAGAGGCTTGATGCGCTTGAGCACTAGATGCGCTTGAGCACTAGATTTTATTATCATTCGCTTTTGCAGATGTAGTGTAGCTTGACTCCAAAGTAGAGCATGATCTGAGAGATAGCATTTTGTGTGGAATGAACGTGTTATCTTAAAATCTTTTATGTCCCGTCTTTTGGTGATGACATAGTCAATTAGATGCCCGTCTTTCGAATGAGGATGCATCCACATGGTCTTACAACAGCTGGGTTGCTGGTAGAAGGTATTAGTAATACTAAGGTTAAATTCCTTGAACATAGTGAGAAGGCATAATCCATTTGAATTCACATGACCAATACCATGGTGACCTAAAATGCCCTTCCAAGAATGATATTCAATGCCAACAGAAGCATTGAAGTCACCTGTAAGGATTAATTTATCCTTAGGTTGGACTTTTCTTGATCTGAACTACCTAAGGTTGATGCATAGCAGCTAACCATCGTCACACAGGTGTTTCACTCCAATTTGATGGTTAATGTCATTATATGATCTGATACACTTTTAGGTAAGGAAGGCAGTGAGTTAGCAAGGTCTGACTTGATGGTGAAGCCAACACCAGACTGGCATGGCTCTTTCTCAGTCTTGCCAGCCCATAAAAATATGTATCCACCTTTTTCTTCTCTAAGCTGAGAATTGCCAGCTAGACGTTTTTCACTCATGGCTACTATGTCGATGTTATACTTCTTCAACTCGAGAGACACAAGAGCTGATGCAGAATCATTGTCCTGGAGAGTGCGAACATTCCAGGATCCAAAATGAAAATTCTTATATTTCTTTTGATCTTTCTTGCTGTTTCGACTGCATTATTGGATAACCAGACAGCTGCAGTAGGCTTCCAAGTCTCTGTGTAAGCAAGCAATGTTTAGAGCTCCTTTTATCGCCCCCTCCCCATAATAAGGAAAGCAGTGCAGATCCTAAATAGAGCTGCTTTGTCACCGATGGAGGACACAGACATCACAATTGCTCATGGATTTGTGAAAGAACAGCAATCACCCATTGGTCTGCCACTGTGTAGAGCTCCAGTTAGAGCCTTCCAGTAACACCTTTACCTGACCCCGTTTGTCTTCACTCTCTCACCAGTGGACCTTGAAAGTGAACTGTGTGGATAAGAATGAATGAATCAAGGTAAATCACCAGAAAACCTATACAAGTGATTTGATTAAAGTGATGAGGGCTTGTGTAGAACCATCCACACTTTTTAGAACTATTGATACATTCAGTCAGTGCAAATAAATGCCACAGATGAAGCAGACAATAGACCTAAAACTTTTTGTATAAGAGTTTTCCATTTCCTAGACCAGTGGTGTTATATAACATTAAAGAGCTTGGTCAGCCCTTGTATATATATATATAATGAAATTTGTCAGCTGATTGATGTTATATTCATCACCTCAACCCTGGAGTTTCATAGATAAACCATTTAGTAATCGTACTATCAGGAGACTTCAGCAGACTTTCTCATTTTCATTATAGTGGGAGTTTTGGATCTGGGGTTCTAAAATATACTAAAACTTTCCTGATGTTTTGGAGTGACATCCAGGTTATTTCCATTTCAGATCTTGATCTGTAAAGAAGTCATTTTACTAGGTAATTTTCAGCACAAACATCAGTATTTCCTTGTCATGCAGATGCATCATTACATCATCTCCTAGGCTGGTTGTCAATCAAGAATAAAGAGCCCTTGCATTAGTATTTAGCCCAAAGCTAGGGGGCAAATGAGTCATAGATTTATACCTTTCCCAAGGATATATAAGTCAATGTAATGTAATGAACTCAACTCTCCAATTCCAAGCTGCTCTCCATATATATATATATATATATATATTCATGAATCATTCATACAAAAAACAAATATAGAGGTTAATGATTTAAATGGCGAGAACCTGTATATGAATGATATGATCCCTGTTTACAAATTCCAATTGCATAAGGTCTTTTTAATTTTTTACAAGCTTTCGTCTGTTCCTACAGACATCATCAGGTATGGAAGTAGATTTTGTTTTTGTTTTTACTTCTCGGTAATAAGAGGACAACGAAAATACAGATGTAATCCGAAAAAATCCTATGAGAAATGTGTTATTGTTTTGGAACGTGCGGTCGCAATGCTGAGTTTGAATTTAAATTTTAAGGTTGTGCGTTTTTGTACAAATATAGCAATAAGAGAATTCTTTTTTACTGGTAGATTTTCCATCAATATGGCATGAACTATATTGTTCAATAATTACAGTAAAGTCACACTTATTATCTGAAAGTATAGTTCGTGCCATATTGACGGAAAATCTACCAGTAAAAAAGTTAAGCACCCTGATTCCAGAGTTTTGTAGATTAACCTTTTTTGTAATTGTTTCAATAATTGACTGAATATTTTTTCATTTTCATTATTTTTATATTAAGTTAAAAAATTAATTTATACACCAGTTATTGGTGTGAGGTTGGTTTTTTTCTCTTTGTGTGTGTGTGTGTGTTTGTGTACATGTGTGAGTTTGTGTATGTGAGTATGTGTCGAATGATGTGGTGATTTCTCATTTTCTTGTATTCTTATTCTCCTTCCCTCTTCTTTTTCCTTCTTTTTTCTCACTTTTGGCTCTCAGTGTCAAAGATAATTTAATTTATACATTTTCTAAAGAATTAATGGATTTTATTTTTTAATCCAACATATTTTTATTACTTCAAACATTATTTTTAGTGGATACCGATATTTGTGGAGAAGCACTGTTTTTTTTTTAAAACAGGGTTTATGTTGTCTATGAACCTGTATACTTAAGAAAACTTAATAATGGAAATGTGAACTTTGATTTGAACCTGCATTCCCTTTGCAGGAGAAACCACCTTCAGATCCGGTATACTTTAAGGCAAACAGAAGCTTGCTTGGCTGTGAATCTCTCCATAGCTGAGCAGTCAAAGCATGTCAGATCAAACAGTGGTCTCTCCTGTAAAGGGGAATATAGACTAGAATCCTCTTGGAAGATACATTGTTATTAACTTTTCCTGAGTGCACAGGCCAGTAGATGAAATAAATACTGGTTAAGAAAATGGAGTATCTACTCAAATAATAAGGACATCCATTAAAAATTAGCAATAGAGCCCGGCGTTTTCTGGGGATGTAACAGTAAGAGATAGATCAAGTATCGACCATCACAAAGACTGAAAAATAAAATTGACAAAGATTATTGTTTAAGGTTGACAGACACGCATGTCTTAATTATTTTTTTTTTTTTTACGAATTGGTCAAACCCAAACTCAAACAAAAACATTGTTTACAATCGTTATGAGTCTACCGATTGAATAGAATTTTATTATAAACAGTTGTCTTGTAAATGGAATTTTTAAAGCATTCTGAATGTAAAAATAAAGAAAAAAGTGTGCAAGACAATAAGAAACACTACCTGCTAAAAAAAGAAGTGAAGTTTTGTTGAAATCGGTTGAATGTAGAAAATCCAATCCTATATATAAATGAACACACACACACACACAACCTGGGTTTTATAATAAGTATATCTCGATATGAGTTGTCCCCCTTTCATTCTCGTGATGCCTCTTAATCGTGTTTTCAAATTGATTTCGTGCAAAACTAATTGTGTTTTTACAATTTTTGGCACTGTTAGAACCACCGCAAGGTAATTTTACGTAGTCCTGTGAAGTTTTGTTGAAATCGGTTGAAAAATGTAGGAAATCCAATCCAATATATAAACGTACACACACACACACACAATCTGCGTTTTATAATAAGTAAGATAACATTTGAAATAATAAAAATATTTGCATATATATATAAATATATATATATATATATGTATTTGGAGGAAAGATGCATGACAAAAATAATTCACTAAGAAGAAAATATATAGAAAGTGGTTTAACTGCTAAATCATCCACAGTATATTTGCATTCATGTTCTTATGTTGTGATTCGTGGTAGATCTTCTGTTATTACAATGTTGGATATTTAACAACAAAGATGATGGAAAGAAAAAGAATCTAGATGAAATTGTTTAGATTATATACCCATAACAAATTAAAAAAAAATTTTTTTTCTAAATTTAAAATTCCTATCATCTCTTGTTTGTGCGCATGTGTAGTCACATCAATGTAAAGAAACCCAGTCCCATGAAGTCCTAAGGTATGAAATGTGTCACAAAACTTTTTCCACCTTGTTATACATCTTTCCCCCAAAACTGTTTTTGATATATAAAAATGTATATATCATAATCCCATATATATATATATATATATATATATATGTGTGTGTGTATGTGTGTGTGTGTGTGTGTGTGTGTGTGTGAAAATATATAGAAAATAGGAAAGAACTCGTTAGGTAAATAATCCAAAGTTCTCTAGTATTTTAGTTCTTATTTTTAAAAAATAGTGCTCGATACAAAAGTAGAGCATAAATATAATTATTTATTTAAAATATGATTAGGGTGCGATGGGTAAATTGTCGCCATTTCATATTTTTAATTTTGTGCATTCGTGTTGTTTGTTTTTGATGTTGTTGACTGCACAGTATGGTCAGTTAAGCACCATATGTGATAAAAAAAAAGCATCATGATACAATTCATTCTGCTAGAAATTTGAAAACAGCATGCTGTCCTGCTTGGTATTCATGCTGGAAGTGCCAATACAAATATTTCAGAGTGTTTGGATGTCAATCTGAGGACAGTGCAGAGGATTCAAAAAGAGTTGGATGAGTCTAATGGTGATTATGAAAGTACAGCAGCTGGGAAAACTCACTCTAATTGTTCTGATGAAAAAAGAACTGCCGAATTTGTTAGTGAGGGCCTCAAACTCAACAGGGATTATGGCAGCATTCACCAACTTAAACAAGTAGACCATTCAGAAGAGTTGCAGGAGATTCTGAAAATGCCTGGAGGCTGTGGTTGAAACCAATGGCAATTTTATTGAATAAATTTACTCTTTAGTATTTCAAGATATTTTTGTGCAATTTTGGTAAATATATCTGTTAAAATTAGATGTCAGTGTTATTTTCATTTTTACATAATTTAGACAATTTATTCATCATACTTGTACATATATACAGAGAGATTGTATTTGCACCTGAAGATTACAACAACTGCATGAAACTCCAAGATGTGCTATCAATGTTGGATATTATATATATTCACTAATATATACTTATAACTCTGTCTCATAATATTGAGCACTGTATTTATAACAACTGTGGCAGAAATATATTTATATGTATGTAAAATTTTTCATATGTGTATATATGTTTTTTATCATATCCATACATATATATATATATATATATATATATATATATATATATATATATATATATATATATATATATATATATATTAGTCTAAAGTTGTGAAAATATCAGATATGATCATGAGAAAGTCTTTTGAAGATGTACTTACCTACTTTACAGATGTACATTATCAATAACTTCATTTTCAAATTAGGACATGTATCTTTAATACTTTGAATGGTGTTATGATATGTGCATTCATGCTCCCAACAACTGAAATAAAGTGTACATTTCATAAGATTTCCTTATATTAATTTTGCTTTTAACAGAGAATATTCCATATGCCATATTCACTCACTCTATTACACTTTATAACTCAACATAATTGGTTCTTAAATGAATTTCCCACAGTAATAAAAGCACAAACCTTAAAAAGTAGATTGGTTGTTAACTGGGGCAAAAAATGACTTGTAAATTTTAATGCCTCCAAAATGAAAAAGCTATTTTTTAAACAATAGAGACCTATTATTGCCTTCCTTCAATATGGCCAGTGCTAAACTCCAGGAGAGTAACCAATTGTGCCTTCATAGTCTCATATTTTATACTGACATGAAGTAGAGTGATGATATTGAAGTAATTACTTGTTCACTGTGTCCATCTTGCATATTTATAAATCTACTATTTGTCCATGCATTGAATATTGTTGCCATATCTGGTCTGGAGCTCATGTAATATATTATGAGATTCTCAACAAAATCCAAAGAGTAATAATATTATCAGTCCTGATCTGGCATCTTCAGTCATTTTCCTACTGCCATGATGTGATATCTCTCTGTTTTTTCTATAAATATTTTCATTGCAATTGTTCTAATGAGCTCTCCTCCTTGGTATCTTGACTGCACAAATTTAAGCATACTATTAGATTGGTTACTAGGTCTCTAGTTTTACTATTGAAATAGCTAAATGTAACCATAAGTTATATTCTAACAGTTTCTTTTCTCACACTTAAAAAATTTAAACACAGTGTCAATCAGCATCTATCTTGATTAAACCTGTTTTTTTATTTTCCTTCTTCTCAGTTAAGTTGTTTCATTCTTTTTCACTTACAGCAATCTCTTGTGTCTTAGGGGCATTATTGCCTTGTTTGGTGTGAAATGATTAAAAAAAATGTATATTTATCTCCCAAGAATGCAGTTTGTTGTTATTAGATACAAAAATCACATCATGATCATGAGTCCTGTAACTGCTGAGAGTTGTAGGGGTACCACATGTACTGTAGCCATAGCAACAGTGGTGTGTGTGGGGCAAAATAGCCTGACAGAGCCTGACCCTCTTCAGGCTGGTTTTGAATTCAGAGTTTTCCTTCCTTTGGAAACTGGTTGCTAACCAAGGCTATAGAGTCCAATTTGTCCTGCTACTTAACTTATAGCTGGGGTGAGAAGAGATGAATTTATTCTTTTTTCTAGTGTGTAAATGAATGTAAGAAACTCAACTGAAATTCAAACTTCACTCTTGGATTTCACATTCTGAACCATTATGCCACCGTGCATCCAACCCAGTCTATGATAGCCATTTAATAAGATTTTACAGGTTTAAATAAAACATAAACATTGCACATACCTAAATTTTACATCTTCTTTTGCATCAATCACACAAGTATTTTCGTTATCACTATATGTTGCGTTAACAATGTATATCCTGGCATTCAAAGGACATGAAAGCCTGTGTACTTTATCTTTTTGAGTAAGTTGAGTGAATTGTAACATACTCTGGCCTGAAGAAAGAAAAAAGTTAATGACATGATGAAATATGTAATGTTTTTTTTTTTGTTTTATCTTGGCTCTATGTTATGAAAATGAAATTTTATGCCAGTAAGTTGAATCAATAAAAAGGTATAATCAGGCTTTTATGAAAGATGCCCCAAAAATAAGATACAGATAAACAACTAGAATTTAAACATTGTGAAAGCAAAAAACACAAAACAATAGTGGGATGCCAAAGCAGCATTAATATTTAGTGCATGCATATATGACATCACAACAAGGATGGCTGCTACCATAAAACAGTGGATAAAGTGTGATATGCTGTAAGTTTCTGCATCTCAAGGGCAAAAATCCAACTGAAATTTACTGTTAACATGGTATTGTGTATGGTGCACATGCAATAAACAAGAAGTAGGTATCAACCTGTTAGTGTGTTCACAGAGGAGAATACAGATTTGCAGGACAAGTCTTACGTAGGCCATCTATGTTCATCAAAAACAGAAGACAACATTGCACACATTAAAGCATTTAGTTTTGATTCCAAATGATAAACAACACAAACTTTATTATATAGCTCTGGAACTTGATCTTCTGAAGTTAGTGACCCATGAAACTATCCATATGAAGTTGGTATATCAGAAAGTGTCATCTTGTTGGGTCCCATAATAATGCTACTCTACACATAACCACTATGACAAAAGAATGGTAATGGTAATAATAGATGTTTTCCTATAAGGAAACATTTGGCATTCATTGATGGGAACAGCCAATATTGTTTTCGGTTGAAATTTTTGGTTGAAAATAGGTTTTTCAAGTCCAGTAGATTTTATTGCTGTTTTTGATGTGAGGATTCCTTCTTAACCTTTTATTTGAAATAGTGTGGAGTGTCAAAATCTTCATTGTCATTATTTTCTCTTCATGTTACATGTGCTATCCATTTTAATTGTTGCTGCTGTTGGTAGTCCTCAAGTGATGTGGTTTCTTTTATTTGGTAGTGTTCTTTGTTCTGTAGTGCCAGTCCACAATGTACAAAGAAGGATGATCTTTGCTAAGATCCTCAGTCAAAGTCTTTTTAACAATTGATCTTAGAAAGCAGTTGTATACAGCTGAAAGTTTAGATATTTCTGAATGGGTTTGGCAGCATTCATATGCAGGTCTCAATCTGACAAGGTGCAAGAGTGGCTCCAGCTGGTTGATTTCATGTTTTTTAAAATGTTTTTTAAAATGTTTTTTATATGCTTGTGTATTGATATGTGCCTCATTCTCACTAGTGATTGTATGTAAAAGTAGCAAATTAATACTAGTAGCATATACACAATGCTTTATTTGTATAGTAATTAACAGGTTGGATTAAAGATTTGAGCCTTTTGGGACATTCTAGAGATTTGAAATTGATCCAGAATCTATCTTACATATTTATAAGCCTACTATTCATCCTTGCTTTGAATATTGTTGCACATCTGGTCTGGTGCTTTTGCTACATATTTAAAGATTGTTGATAAAATCCAAAGAAGAATCTGCAATATTACTGATCCTGACATGGTATCTCAATTTCAGTCACTTTTCGACCACTGTAATGTAACTTCTCTGTGTCTTTTTTATAAATACTTTCATGGTAATTGTTCTGATGAACTTTCTGCTATGGTACATAAATTTTATGAATTTAAGGACAGTACTAGATTGGCAAGAAGGTCTCATCGATTTACAGTTAAACTGGCTTGTTGCAATTGTAAGTTCTATGCTAACAGTTTCTTCTCTTGTACTTCTCACTTATGGAACTCTCTTCCAACTTCTTGCTTTCCAGGCAACTTTGATCTTCAAAAATTTAAATACAATATCAATCATTATCTACTATCTTTTTGATTCCTCTCCTGTTATTGTTCTTGCTCCTTAATAATATTTCTCTTTTTTCTTATTCTTTCACACTTAGTAATCCCTTGTGTTTTAGTGGTTTTACTTCCTTGCTTGGTGTGAAATGATTAAGAAAAAAAAAGATCCTGTGCATAACATGTGATATTAAGAATTGTTTAAGTCTAAAGAATGTAGAACAAATCTGGTTATAATTCAGTTGATAATTTTGTTAAAACTGCTAACTGCTTTTATGGACACAAAATTTAAAAAGAAAAAATGAAAAAAACAACTGGTTGTCAAAAGAGATGACCAAGATTTACCACTCCATAGTGAAAAGATTCTCAAACCGGTTCGAATATATGGATGAGGAGAAACAATCAACAGTAATGAACAATAAACACCAATATATAATTTAATACGTTTTAATTATAACAAGATGATACATGAAAATATTAATGCAAGATAGTGCTTGGAAAGATGTTTGCTATACTATTCTGTGTGGAAAGATGTCTGCATTATATATCTGAGATAAATAGTTAAAGCCCACTTAGCTTTAGTTATTCACACTTTCTTTTGTTTTATATTTCTCTTTTGTTCTTTTTACTTTCAGTTTAGTTTGTTTTGTCCTTGCAGCGATATCTTTTGCTATATTATTCTTTCTTCACTGTTATGAGTTTTGACCCCAAGAGTTGGTCATTTACTCTCTTCTTCACATATTTAGCAATAATATAATAATTCATTGCTTGGGTAGGAAGATTCAGTGCTCTATAAGTATTAGCCTGCTCTGGTTGAGTGGGGCACACATGCCTATCATAGGTGATTATCATGTTTGGTAATTCACCTGTGTATTTGATATATGCAGCATAGTGTGTTGAGTTGAGTTCAGTTGGAACTTGTCTTCACTGTGTGATTTCTTTTGTTTGATGGTAGCAAATAAAAAGAGATGTTACTCACTTAAGACTTGGATTCCAATTAATTCCTTTCATTATTTTCCCATTCAACATTTCGTATTGGATCATGTGATTCGGTATGTGTGAGAATCTATTTTTAGATCTCACTTGGACCTGTTGTTAGGTCATCAGCTTGTCTGACCTAATTGTTCTTGTAGTCAGCAACTACTATTATGGATTGAAAGAGTGAATATACTATATTACAGTAGGGGGAAAAGAGAGATGGTTTATTAAATGTAAAATGTGTGTGGTTAGGGATTTTGGTTGTATAAGGATATAACACTACTATATAAATGTATCTGAACATAATGCATATAGCATATAGTGTTAATATTTTAAATGTATATTCTGTGTTTGAGAATGAAATATAGGCATTGTTTAATTTTTGTGCTTTGTGTGACAAAAAAGATTTATTATTTAACATTTTATAAAGAAATAAATTTGAATATAAATTTTTAAATCGAATATTTATAAAAAATTACAAAATTATCAAAATATGTAAACTAACTACAATGCAATATTTATTATTTACTATTTTATAAATAACTATGAAAACAAGTTTTCAGTTCAATCTAATAACTAAATAGTGTTTAATATCAATTCTCAAGAATAAAGAAAATGTATAAATCCACTTTCATTTGTTCAGGTTTTATTAAAATTCTAATCATTGCTTTTTAAAAACAATTAACATTGTCAAGAGAGTCAAAAGTGTATACAGCAATATCAGTGTCAAGGGAATAACTGTCCTTTTGGCGGACTGTTTTTTCCAGGTACAAAGATTAAACATTGCTGGAATATATTTTACATATGACTGATAAATATCACTCAGTAGTCATTCACAGCTATCAGAAACTGTAGATAGTTTTGTATATATATATATATATATATATATATATATATATATATATATATATGTATATATATATATATATATATATATATATATATATATATATTGTTGTGGCCTTGTTAGGGCCAGAAATAAAGACACAAAAGAGGAACTGAGTTAAACAAATATATTAACAGAAACAGTAATAGAAACATATACAAACGAGAGGGTTACAGTAAGAATGTCCGGTCCGACTGTCAGAGCTGACTGCTGAAATCTTCCCTCTCCAAAAAGCAGTACCTGCTCCTATTTATAGCTGGGAGAGTCCATGTGTGCATGAGTAAATTGCCATGACGTATATATATATATATATATATATATATATATATATATATATATATGCACACTCACTGAACACTTATTTAATTACACAGGAACAAATGCTCTTTTATTTCTAATCAGCCAGTAGTGTAGAAACATTTTAATGGATACAAGCATGTAAATATGGTCATGTTGACTTATTGAATTTCATTTCATGCATAAGTATGCAAAAGTGAGGTCATTTAAGTGACTTTAAATATGGCATGGTTGTTGGCACCTGAGAGGCAGGCCAGAGTATTTCAAAAACACTGATTAAATAAATAATTAATAATCCAGGTCACATGATATAGGTTAAAAGATACTTATATATATATATATATATGTGTGTGTGTGTGTGTGTGTGGATACATGAATACCTATGATGTTTGGGTGCCTTACAATTTAACAGCAAAAATTTAATGGAGCACATTTCCATCTGCAATTTTCTGTGCAAAGGTAACAAAAGTGCCTCACTTTTGATAAAAATGGCCACAGATGATAAAAAATAGTTTGATCACAACAAGGATGTGGAGAAAAGGCTCTAGGGAAAATGAAATGAGCCATTGTTAACCATTCCAAAAGCTGGTCTGCATTCAAAGAAGGTGATGCTGTGTATCTGATGGCACAGGAAGGGCATTGTGTAATACAAGCTCCTTCTGCAAAATCAGATGTTGAGTACAGACAAGTATTATTCTCAACTGGACTGATTAAAGATTGATTAATTAATTCGTTTTCTATGTCTTATCAACTTTTTGCAGGTTATTTAAAGCCAGAAAATATATTTTTAGATAGCAACAATTTTTTTTTGAGAAAATAATGATTTTGTGATACAAGTCTTACTAATTAATACATAGCTGGGGTGGAGAGATAGAATCATATTTTTCCCAGGGTTATTTGCACATAAGCTTCTATAACGAACTCAAATGGAATTGGGACACAGCTCTCCAAGTAACAATTATGAGCCATTATACATTATACCACCTGCATATCCAAGCTTACAGCACTTGGTATTTTCAAGCAGTCACCCATCTAGGTACTGACCAGGTTCAACGTCGCTTAAATTCAATGACCATGTGGGAACTGCTGTTTCAACATGATATAGCCATAACCCATAGACCAATTAAAAGTAGTAATTGATAAAAGCATCCAGAATTGTTCATTTAGAAAAGTGTTGTCTGCCATCAGGACATTATCTAGCCTCATGTCTATTTAACTGACAAAATTAGTAAAGCTTTGCTTGTATACCATACTATACCAACCTTACTCACCTGGCCTTGCACCTTCAGATTCCCACTCATTTTAATCCCTACAAAATTCTTTTAATGGAAAGAACTTCAATTCTCTGGAAGCATGTAAAAACTATTTAGACCAGTTCATCACCCAGAAAGATATCAAGTTCAGGGAGCAATAAATCATGAGGCTGCCTCAAAGATGGTGAAAAATAGTGGAACAAAATGGCATATATTTAGTTGAATAAATCCATGCACACATATTTAAATATTTAAAATTCTTTAAAATTCATTAAGAAAAACACCACAAACTTTTTTTCCAACCCAATATAATAAATACAGTTATAAATGCATAATTCTTATAATATCATTTTACCCAGCAAGACAAAATCAACAACTGAACCCAAAAATATTTCCACTATCAAAAAGGTATCTTTGATCAAAGATATATTTTCATTGTAAATATAAGAAAGGTTCAATGAGTTACATTTTATAGCTTGTGAATTCATAGACAGACAAAATACCAAAAGTTTTTACAGATGAATATACTCTGTATACAATACAATGAAAAAATATTGCCGAAAAGAAAATTTAAGAAAACAACAATTATTCTACTCACCTGACATACACTTATAGTGTAAATTTAAATATTGCTTAGTGCCTTGGGGACAGGAGGTTTTCATGCCATCATTTACTTGAAGAAAAACACATACCTGTTTGTAGTTACACCTGAGAAAAAAAGTTATAGGAATAGTGGCAACCAAGATAAAATATATTTAGAAAGATTTTTCTCTTTAGTTTTACAGTGAAAATATTGCTAGAATTTTATACAGTTTTTGATCGAACATTTTTCTTAGATATGATAGATTTGTTTTAGTTGCTATTTTATCACTGTAGAATAAGGTGCTATACATAGCATCAGTAAAAGACAGTTTAAATTTCTAGCACACATAATGAGGAAAGAGGGTTTGGAAAATTTGACACTCACAGGACATATTGAAGGAAAAGTGGGACATAGGAAAGCAGTGTCTATCTACCTACCTAATGAACTTGAGTAAGTGGTTGACAGAAGGATTAGGAGATATAGCAAAAACACAAACTTTACTAAGGGCTACAAAGGATGGGAAAAAGAGACACATCACACAGAAGAAAGAGAAGAATAAGATGGAGAGAAAGGCTTGATCATGAATGTCTGTAGGAAACAGTTTGAAAGGAAAAGGATGTACAGGTAACATAACAGTTATCAGCAGAGAAATTGGAATCAGGAAGTTGAATTTACAAGAGCATCCAGCAATAAACTTGAAATCCTCAATTTAGATTAAAATAACAATATCTGTTACTTGAATAATATTTTTTTTAATTGAGTTCACTCCAAGCAAGCCACTGAGGTACAAGAGTTTATTGGGTGTGGAAGAGTTAGTAACAGGAACATTGCTAATGAGTGCGAACAGAGGAAGAGTAATCAGGAGAAGAGCAGATAGCTATTGACAATGCATTTAAATTTTTGCAGATTAAAGTTGGCTGGAAAACATAGAGCTTGAAGGAAGTTCCACAAGTGAGAAGTGCAAGGAAATAAACTGTTAGCATAGAACTTATGGTTACATCTAGCCAGCTCAACTGTAAAGTGCTTATATTCAAAGAGTCTAGGCACCCTTCAAATAATTACTATGAAAGTATTTATAGAAAAGACAAAGGGAGGTGATATGAAAGTGACTGAAGCCAAGACACCAGATAATGGCAAATAATATTGCTGATTCATCTTTGGATTTTATCAAAGAGTTCTAGATAAATAGCAGAAGCACCAGACCATATGTGGCAGTAATGTTCTAAGCATGAACATATGATAGACTTTATATTTATATTTTTAGGGAAAATTAATTTAAAAAAAAGAAAAAAACAACTGAAGCAGTATACTTACTTCCGAGCTAAACTGTATTGATTAAAAACATCTGAACAGTTAGAATCTTTGTTTCCATATTCTCCATATGTGATAACAATGTGGAATCCAGTTGGACATGAGATGGTCAGCTTATCTGTATCTTGGGCCTTTACTTTAGTAACAGACCAGGCTACAAACAAGGATAAAAGAATTAGGAGAAATAACATAATAATTTTTCTGTTTTTAGATACATATTTGAGTAATTATATCAATTGATTCAAGCATGTTGAACTATCTGTCATTTCTCCTATAACAGTTTTTTTTTTCCATACTTCCACCTTCCAATTTCCTGCTTCTCTGATAATTACAATCTTCAAAAATGTAAATACAACATCAGTTACCATCTTTTGTATTCTTGGGGTTTGTTCCTTTTTGCCCTTTCCTCAACCTTCCCCATTTTCAATCTTATTCTCATTCACTTTCACTCCCTGTAATTCCCTGCATTCTAGTAGCATTGTCACCTTGCTTGGGGTGAAATGGTTAAAAAGAAAATTCTATCATTACTTACACTATTTACATTTGACTATTGCCTTCATTTTTGTTGTTGTTAAAAATAATGTATGATAGATAAAAATTCCACAGTGGTTGACAACTAAGATTATCCATAATCTCATGACTCTACATCAGGTGTACCCAGATTGATATACACTTGATGAAGGCTGGAGGACACAACAGCCGAATAGTTGTGATAGCAACAACAAAGATGAGGACAATAGTCCAAATGAAAATAGTGTAAATAACTGATCTCAAGTGGAACTCAACATATGAGGCAAAAGATGCAGGTAAAATGGTTGGCCTCCTGTACTGCTCCAGTAAGTACCTGACTTCATGTGCTATCCAGATAAGACAAAAATGGAATACTGTTGTCATATTTGAGTGGGAGCTGCCCAGACATCTCTGAGTCCTAGTGAATGACAAATTATTTTCCACCCTTCAACTTCTCTCTCACAGGTGAGATGCGGCAAGCCTCTTGCTGCTCTATTGCTACTTTCATGGATAGTGCTCTGATGAACTACATTTCTTGTTTCCACCAGTTCTATCACAGCAAGTACTTGTCATACGACTTACATTGTAGCAAAAAATCCCCATTCCCTCTGTATTCCATTGCTGAGAAGAAAATTCCGCTCGAACAGCTTCTTCCCGCAAACAACTGCTCCATGGAACTGACACCCAAGAGGATATTTCCCTGATCACTGCAATCTTGACCTGTTCATGTCTAGGGTTAACCATTATCTTTCCCTCCTATTCGTACAAACTGCCTCCTAATGTAACCCTCTACCTTGAGTGGCCCCCAAGCCTTGTACAGGGTGAACCTCACAGTAAAAAAAAATTTTTAAAGACTTTAAACATTATTATAGTGGATACTTTGTATTTGAAATAGTTACCATATTTTTATTTATTAAACTGTATGGAGGAACTATATAAAAAATTTGATATATCAAGAACAATTTTAGGAAAGGACAAAAGGCATCACACAGAAATGTTTTCCACTTTGTCATTGTTTTTTATTAAACAGTGCATAATGGATATATCAGCCTGCACATTTACATTCCCATTCAAGAAAATGCATTCCTCGGTATTCCTTGACTAAGATTTCTCAAATATGCAGGTCAATGGACAGAACACTGTTTAATAAACAAAAATGGGGTGTCTATTTCAAATACAAAGTATCCACTATAATGACATTTGAAGCAATAAAAGTGTCAGATGAAAAATAAATCCATTTATTATATCAACTAATAGCTGAAAGTACTTTCTTCTTTTTTGTGTGTTGTGTCTCTTCAGAATGTAGGTGATGATGGCTCTCCATTACTTCCTATCCTTTGTAGCTCTGAGCAATGTTTATTCCCTTTTTCTCTCTCTTTCACAATCCCTGTTCTACCATTCCTTTACACAAGCCTATAAGTAGTGAAATAAAAAGAAAGCAAAACAAAGGAAAAAAAAGGAAAAGAAACATGGTTGCTCATCTCAGTTTTCTTGCCCGCCCTGGTTGTCTTTAAAAACACCATTAAGAACGCTTTTCTCCTCAATGCTCGGCATCAATCTTGTTTGTTCTTTTATTGTCTTACAAAATTCTTGATCCTGGTATTTGGATTAAATGGATACGCAAATTGCGTCACTCTCCCAACATCCTGGTTTGTCTATTGTCAACTGGTTAATGTGAGGCTCACACATGAATTGCACCAAAATCAATTCTGCTTATGGCTATAAACAATGCATGTTGCCATGTGAATTCTTTTTTGTGGTGGGCAACAAACAACACCTTCTCTCAGCAACTCCTTCTTTAGGTTACTCAGTTCCCCCCCTTTCCATTTTGTTTCCAATATGTTCTAAGTGTGCCATATTCTCCAAGCTCTTTTACCTCATTATATATTCCAGAAGTTTCAACCATGTTTCCTGATCATCTATTGGGACTCAAGCTCTTCCGAGACATCAATGGCTGCTTCCTTGTACTGCTCCAGAAAGTCAGATCAGACCAAAAAAGCTAGGCAACCAGTCCTACTATAGAACCTAGTCCGTTCTATGATTTACCCATAGCTGGAGGGAGAAGAAGAGGATTCATACCTTTCCCAAGGGTATTAGCATGTAAGTGAATATAATGGATTTGACTGGAATTCAAACTCGGCTCTCCGATTCCTCAATCCGAGTTGCTATCCATTACTTCACAAAAATCACTTTGAAGCTAGTAATATTAAATTAATATAGTTGTTGTTTATTAAGTTTAGCATGAAGTCAAATGTATGGGAGACCTAGTGAGAATCAAACTTATTATTTATTTAGTAAATGTCAACCCGACTAGCTCGCTATCCACTAACTCATACTGAGGTACTCATGCTAAATGCAGTTAGTGTACTTTAAAATTCACCAAAAAATGTTAAGAATGACCTCAGATGTTATTTACACCCAGTATATGGTAGCGAATGCTGGACAATCTCATCACAGATGGAAGAGAGACTTGGGGCAACAGAAATGTGGTTACATAGAAGGATGATGAAAATACCATGGACTGAACATGTGAGAAATGACAATGTTTTAGAGAAAATGGAAACAAAAAGGGACACTTAAACATAACATCAGAAAGAATTAAAGATGAAAAGATGACTTTGAAAATTTGATGCTCACAGGATATATTGAAGACAAGAGGGACAGAGGAAAAAAGCTTGTGTAAATGGTTATATATAGCAAAAAGGCTACAAAGGTCAAGGTGTGGAGAGCCATGATTGCCCACACCCTGAAGAAGAAGGATATTGGATCTCTCTCTCTCTCTCTCTCTCTCTATATATATATATATATATATATATATATATATATATATATATCATGTCTTTTCAGAAGATGCACAACTTCCTTTCTTTAGTTGCTTTCATCAATATCCCCTTCATTATGACTCTTCTTTGTCTATGGGGTACTTTATCCTCCATCCAGTCTGTCCTACTATTCAACCCATAGCTGAAGGGAGAAGAGGTAGATTCATACCTACTGCAGGAAAATTTTCAGATGCTCACTTCCAACATGCCTAGAGCCAGCATGGAAGAGTAGGCTCATAAAATTAAAATGAGAATAATATCTCATTGTCAATGTGCAGTCTTCAACAAGCTGAGTAAGTATTTTAGTAATAATAATAAATAATCTGCCATCCATTTGCCAAAACTTATCAAATAGATTTATCTTGAATTTCCTCTACTTCTCCTAGCTTTGATGTGCAAACTGTGAGTTAAATTCTCTAAGACTTCCTTCCTCATTATATGCCCTACAAAATTCTACTGTCTCTTTCTGATTGTTAGTGACAATTTCTTTATAGTTTCTATTCTCTTATATTTTTTTTACATTTGTGATTATAGTATGGGAAAAGCAACTACAAATTTTAAAACCTAAAATTCTTTGAATTGAAGAATTCACTCACCTTTTGCAGCTTCTAAAGTAGGAACCAATAAAAATCCAATTTCCAAGATAAAAAAGAGAATTCTCCAATGGGATGACAAAACCTTGACAGAAAACATTCTGTTTGAAGATCTATTACTCTTAAATTGAAAAAACTGTATTTCAGGGATTTTATACTGATGAAAGTAGGTCACATAAGCTACACTTTGTCATGTCTGATCAGGAATGAGACAACAATACGTCAATGATTGATTGCCTTCTTTTTGACGACTAAAAAATTGATTTTGACAATCTTCACAACCTCTGCCAAGATCGTGTCATTGTAATTTTTTATGCATCTATTCACAAACCACTTAAGCTTTACGCAATCCTAAGTGGTTTTGATACAAAAATGATGATTTCATCTATTATGTCTATGTTTATTGCTTACATCTGTATCAGGACACTTTAATCTATTAGCACAGTGTCTGGACCACAAAATGTTTTGTAACTGAAGAGAAATATTTAAATAAGGAAAACATACAATAGATAACTGTCTATATTTCTGAGATGAGGCATTGTAACTATTTACATTATTTACATTGTTCGGACTATTGTACTCATCATTATTGTCATATTCACAATAATTTGGTTGTTGTATGCTCCAGCCTTCTTCAAGTAATATATGTTGGAATTTCAAACTCAACCCTTTAATTCATCCACCGGGGTCGATTAGTCTAAGTCTCTGTGCTATGCCTCTTCTGAATATCCCAATTTCAATTATTTTCCTTTAGTAAGTCAACTCTCCAAGTTTTTGTTCACCTCTGCTGTGGCCTGATGAACAAAAAACTTGGAGAGTTGAATTACTGAAGGGAAATAACTGAAATTGAAACTAAAAAGGCGTGGCATATGGAACTAGAACAATCTACCCCAGTGGATGAAGTAAAGGGTTTGGTTCGAAACTCCAGCACATATAACCTAAAGACGGCCAGATCGTACAACAACCAAAACATCATTAATATGACAATAAAGATGAGAACAATAGTCCAAATAATGTAAATAGTGTAGACAGAAGATTCCAAAAAATACATAGAATCTACTATTACCTTGCTATTCACAGATTCATAAATGATTTTATTATCAGGAAAATCTTTTTGCTATCCAATAACAAAAACCCACTCCATGATTTTCATGAAGTTGGAATATACTTATCATTGTAATGTCTTTCTATACAATTTTATGTTCTAACTTGAATACAATTTTATTGTATTCTATATATTTTAATTTTAACCTTTTATGCTATAACAAAAAAAAAACAATAAATATGAATGAACAAATAGCCTACAGTAATGGCTGGTGCATCAGGTTTTGTGAAATGAGATCCAAGTTGGTACAGGGCAGCCTTAAAAGATTTTGATAAGGATTGACAGTTAGAATAAAACAAAACACATTTTTATATGTCCATGGAGGCTGATTTTCTAGGTCACCAAAAAAAAAAAAAGAGAAATGGAAAAATCTGTCATTGCTTAGAAATTGAGATTGTATTTATGTGTACATTTTATTTACTCTTGCAGGAATATATGCATTGATCTCTCTGTGCATAAATCAAATTTTATCAGTTTGATTTCTACGTCTGAATTTTAAAAAAATCTGGCTGCTATATATATATATATATATATATATAATCCTTTATAGTTCTCTAATCAGCTTCTTGATGTCAAGTTGAAATTAATCAATGAAGGTGCCATAGAGTTTTCTTACCTAAGTACATTTTCTTACATTCGCTCTCTTCAAAGATCATCCTCAGGCATGTATTGCAAAGACAAACTTCTTGTAACCATGATCATTGTAATGGTGATTTTTGAAAACATGTTGCGATGGTCACTTCTGAAAACTTACTTGGGTAAGAAAAACTATGGCACCTTTCTTGATGAATATCAACTTAACATAAAGAAGCTGATTAGCGAACAAGAAAGGATTATTTAGAAAATAAATAGACATAATATGTCTATATCATTTAATGAAACATGTTTAAATGAATATATGCTGCCTAAATGTATGTATGTATATGTATATATATATATATATATATATATATATATATATATATATATATATATATATATGTACACACACACACATATATATATATATATATAGATAATATTAGTGGTCAATATACACACACACACACACACACATATATATAATATATATATATAATATATATATATATATATATATATATATATATATATATATATATATATATATATATATATATATTCCTGAAAATTTTTAAGACTACAAAAAAAAAAAAAACAAGGTATAATAGCGTCACTTGACGTTGAAAACTTATTTACAAATGTCCCCGTCGACCAAACTATTGACATTATCCTCAATTCTCTAGTCTAAATTCAATCCTTCCGCCATCCATCAAACCATCCATCCTAAAAAAATTACTACACGTACGGTATGCACAACAAAAGTTCCATTCTATGACCATAGTGGCAATATTTACCCAAACTAATGGTGTTAGTATGCAAAATCCACTCGGCCCATGCTTTTCCAACTATTACATGTCCTACGTAGAAAATACAATATTTACACAAATCTGCAAAACGAAAATATATGTTCGGTATGTAGACGATATTTTTATTTTAGCTCATAACATTAAAGAAATAGACACACTTAAGACCACATTTGAGAAAAACTCCGTCCTTAACTTTACCTATGAACTTAGCCAAGAAAAACAAACTTCCATTTTTAGATGTCCTCGTTGAATGCAGCAATAACACGTTCATTACATCATTATACAAAAAAACCACCAGCAAAAACTCGTGCCATCTTAACTTCAAAAGCGAATGTACACTTAGGTACAAAATAGCAGTAAAAAACTTTCTAAATAGAGCACATCAGAATTCATCTTCTCGACTACTATTCCTCAAAGAACTTAATGTTAAGCAAACACTCTTCAACAACGGCTTCCCTAACCACCTTACAGACCACCAAATTAGACTATTTCTTCCCAAAGCAAGTAATAACGATAGTGAACACACAGCCAAAAATCACATACACATTTATTACAAAAACCAAATGCATATTAATTACAAACAAGACGAATCTTCTCTAAGGCATATTATAAAGAAATATACTACTCCAATTGACCCGAATAAAAAAATCAAATTAATTATCTATTATAAAAAATTTAAGACAGCTAACCTTATCCTCAAAAATAACAACACACCAGCTAAGTCAAAATTACAAAGAATGAACATTATCTATGAGTTCAAATGCCCCTTGTCTCAGGCTAACATTCTTGGCTGACTTGAAGTAGAAAGATTATATTGAATCATTTGATAGGTCTGCTGTTAAGAAGATTGGTTCACCGTGTAATGCTAGACAATTTTTCCCACCAGAATCTATCTAACATATCTATAAGTCTACCATTCATCCATGCTTTGGATATTGCTGTCACATATGGTCTGGTGATCCTGCTATATATTTAGAGATTCTTGATAAATTCCAAAGAAAAATCAGCAATATTATTGGTCCTGACCTGGTGTTTCGGCTCCAGTCATTTTCCCACCACCATAATCTAGTTTCTCTGAGCTTTTTCTATAAATACTTTCATGGTAATTGTTCAGATGAACTCTTCAATATGGTACCTAGACTTTATGAATTTAATTGCTGTACTAGATTGGCAACAAGGTCTCATCAGTTCACAGTTGAATTGGTTAAATGTAACCGTAAATTCTATATGAAAATTCTAATTACACAAAACCCAAAACAATTTTGTGCAAAATATAAAACTTTTAACTTCTTACAAAAAGTAGGGATAGAATGGGAAAAGAGAACACATACCTCTCTTATTCCTAAAGTTGAATGAGGTGCAAAACACACAAGACTGGAACACTACATGAATTTTAAAAAGAAAGACATTTATAACAGTACGCAAAATAAAACAAATACAAAGTTTACATACAAAACTTAAACAAAAATTTCCTTTTGTGTGCCTTATACAAAAACTAAGGTAGGATAACACTTTCAATATACAACAAAAAAGATTATACTTTTTGAAAATTAAAAAAAAGAAAAAACTTTGAGGAAGCAAAAATTGAACAAGGTTGAAAATACAAAAGTGCACCCACCTAATTTCTACAACTGAAAAGGAATGTCTCAGCACAAAGGTGTTTTGTGGTTTCAACAGGTTGTTTTCATGAGTTCTTTATATAGTCCTTTACTGAAAAGTTTGTTGTAGCTTACCTACAGATGATAATGGGTATGTCCCCATTCATATAAATACAGTAGTAAATACTGTATGTTGGTCTGCAATTGGAGATTCAGACAGCGTTGAACTCCTTAACAGACTTGATAAGACCGTCTTTTCTGTCACACTAGGAAATTCTTTTTTGTTCTACAAACTCCGTTTTAGTTAAGTTCTGATATATTTTACTTTTTACGTTCTCTTTTGCTGACTGTTATTTGAAAACGTTTTTGATTTTTTTCACTTTTTCCTTTCTTTTTCAATTTATTACATTCCCTTCTTCTTCCTTTTATTTTGTATTTATTCTTCTATTTTCGAAATTTTAGATTTTCGATTTTTACATTAAAGTCTCCTTTTTAAGTTATTTTTTCGTTTTTGATTTTCTATACCTCCCTCCCTCCCTCCCAGAGTCCATCTGTTTATTTTTCTACATCGTCCAATTTTATTCTTTCTTTGTTCATTCATTATTTATTATGTGTTACTTTGTTGTTTTTTTTCTTTTTAAATATCCGTTAAGTGTTGTGTGCTTTATTTGTTTAATTATTCTGTTTTCATATTTGTTCTAATTTTTTCTGTTTATTTAGTCTAACTTGTCTGTTTTTATAATTTTATTAATTTGTTTATCGGCAAACCTATATTTTTAAGGCGGCCATATTGAATTTTTTGTTTAGTTTATACATATTGTTTTGTATTTGTGTTTGTAGCTTGTCCTTTTTACTTTTATGTTTAGTTTAAAAAAGGTCTATTGTTGTTTAAAGTGTCTTCTTTATATTTTATCTTTTCTTTTGTAATTTATTCAGGTCTTCATTCATATAACGTTTGTTTTTGGGGTTTTTTTCGTTTAAACTGTTGTTTTCCATTCTAATTTTGTGTATATTTATTTTTTCGTCTCTTTGTGACCAATTGTTCATGTTTTTCTTGTCATGTCCTTTATTTTGTTTGAAAAGCTTTACTGTTTTTGTTTCTGTTCAATTAAGAAAAAAGAAAAAAAAAAGCCCCCTCCAATTTTTTTAATATGGACCGTAAAAATCTTTTTGGCATCAAAAGGAAAAAAAAGATCCACCCAATAAGAATCATGAAAATAAAAAGGAGGACGTTATGGAGAAAACAGTGGTTGATGAGGAAAAAAGGAGGTTGTTGCTGAGATTTCCGGCGAGAGTATGGTAGCTGGAAAGTCACAAAATACTGGAAACCTGACGAAACCTGACGAAACCTGACGAAACCTGACGAAGCCATGGAGGCCAAAATAAGACAAAAGCAGCTGAAGATGAAAAAAACTAAAGACTTTATGTAGTGGTCGAAGAGACGCCCTCCTGCTGGATATCCCCACCTAAGTGTTCAACATCACGGAGCTCCTCGAGAAAGCCAAAGGTTACACACATCTGTTGACAGCAGATGGGCTTTTGGTCAATTGCGAAGAATTAAAGAGAGTTGAGAAATTGAGTCAGTCTTTGTGGTGGACAAGCGTTCGCGCAAAATTTGTCACTCCACAAAAGACACCGTCATTAAATCACTAATTTCTCTGGGGATCAAACACCAGAGGGTGATCAAAGGAAAGAGATTTTTCATGTGGGACGTACTGCTACCCACGCCTGCCAACTGTGAAGCCGCTTCCAGTCGTGATCTCATAACCAAAGATATTATTCTGCGTACAGAATATGAAGGCAGGTGAAGGACCAACTTATCAGTATTTGAGGTTCCTCATCAGATCGTAGAGGAGTACTAGGCCGCTTACCTGTGTCAATTTGGTCAGATACACCGTGCTTCCTCTGGCGATTTGACCGGGGGATGGAGTTTTGAAATCATGATAGACCGAAAAGCCTTCATCTCCATCCCCAACTGTCTGGATGTAACGGGCCAGAAGATGCTAGTTATAGTCACCGGGCGTAGACTGACATGCTGGAAGTGTAAACAGACTGGTCACCTGTCCTCTTCCTGTACAGAGAAGAAGGCTCTGAGATTCTGGCCCCTGTCGACGCAAATACCCCTGCGACCGAGTCTGTTACATCCATCTTGCTTGTAATGGGCATGCCAGCGACTGAGACCAGTGTGGTCAGACCCCCGGTTGGGTTTGTCTCTCAGCTCCCATTCTCTGAAAAGCCTTTGCCCACCGCTAGTGCGGTTGCGAAGAAGGAAGAGGGGGTCGTTGGTAAGCTCAAAGGGAAGCTCCGGGCAGCAGGACCTTGTTCCTTTGAAGTCCCCATGGCAAAAGACACGCACAGCCCCACTCCCTCTACCAGTACTAAGGGCAACTCTTCGACTACCTCGGACAAACTGCGCCAACAGTGGCTTAGATACGGGCCCTCCTTTGAGAAAAAGGAAAAATTAGAAAAGTTGAAAGAAACTTTAAAACATCCTGACAGAATAATAAAACATTCTACATCTCCATCCTCTAAACGGCCCCCTATGGCTCCACCCCTAGTTTTGCAAATAATAACCATGACCCCTTCCAAATCGACTCCACTGAAAAAAATTATCCTTCTAAATCACCCTTAAAAACACCCACCCCTCCATAACTCCCTATTAAAACGCCCAGCAATTCACCACTGAAAACTGAAACACAAAAACGACAACGCAACCCTTCCTCGGATTCCGTAGAACCCAACAAAGAAAAAAAGTTAAACATAAATTACTTTTCAATAGGGGGGGGGGAGATGTGTGTCGGGTGAAAAAATACCAATCCGACAGAGCATTTTCCCTATCCCGGAAAGCAAAAGACTTAAAAATACTTTTGAATATGAAAAAATAAACAATTTGGACATTGAAGATCCAAAAAATTTTCCCCTGGCTAAAAGAATATTAACTGTGGTAAGAGCGGGACATGGCTCAGAAAACATCTGGGCCATGTTACGTGAAGCTAACAGCGCTTTTGATATTTATCCGCTGTTAGCTTATTTTGATAATGAAAACGAGAAAAAACTAAAGAAACTATGTTCAGAGAAGCTCCTGCTTTTCGTTCACCCCTCCCTGTTTAGAGCTCTTAAGCTAACTTTCTCCCTGAACATTGGCGGCCTGTCTCCTGATGGCTCCATCAACAATAAGATGGGTACTAGCTCCATGGGAGAGCCGTTGGTGTCCTATCCCCGGCCATGTTCAATCCAGGAGAGTAACCCTAATCAATTTTCACTATGGCTCTCTGGCTAGCAAGTATAAATGCCCGAGGCCTGAGGTCAGAGTCTTGCAGGGCGAGGCTCCCTCGTGATCTGCGCCTCGGGGTGAATGTTTGTTGTGTGCAGGAGACCCGGTTTTCTACTCATGGCCATAAGACCATTCTGTCTAGAGGGTTCTCCCTCTATTCATCATGTTTTAATGGTCGCTCGAGAGGTGTCTCTTGGCTAGTGAGCAAGTTTTGAAGGCTATGTGTACTCTTGTCTTCGCAGATCCGGCGGGCAGGCTTTACATGCTGGATGTTATCATGAAGAATAAGGCTCTTTGACTCATTGGGGTTTATGTGCCCAATAAGCAATTTGAGCGGCCTTCCTTTTTCCGGCAGATCGAACCGTTTTTGACGACATCTCGTCGGTTAGTTTTTGCCGTCCTTGACCTCAATATAGATCGTAGTGGGCCGAAATCGGATACTGACAACCAAGATGTGAAACCATTTCGGGACTTTATCGACAAGTTTGATCTTGTCGATAAGTACCGGAAGGAGCACCCTCAAGAGGTAGTTTGGACTTGGACAAATAGTGGTGGCTCGGCTGCAGGGGTGCTTTCTAGCTACCTCGACCGAGTCTTAGTTAAGAGAGTTGATGTAGGGCTCTTAGAGTGTCCAAGTTTTCATTATATAGTTTATTCAGATCATAGGCTTGCCCAGGTCCGTGTAAACTTAGATAAGCTTAAGGTTAGGTTGGCTGGCTACTGGAAATTAAACTGCTCATTATTTGGTGAGCAGGATTTCTGGGACCAGCTGCTACTAATGATACAGTGGGAATTGACGAGGGCTGTGGTTGGGAATGACTTGTGGGACAAATTAAAATCCAAAATTAGAACGTTTGCTGCTAATTTTAGTCGTCGACTCAACCTAGATAGATTAGCGTCGCAAACGGCTTGTGAGCAAAAAGTCGATCGGGCAGTTAAACCCATAATTGTGGGGAAATAGCCTTAGCTAAGGCAGAGTTGTCCTCCTTGCTTATGAAGAAGGATCAAGCTCTGGTAGTTAGTGCTAGGTTAAAAAAAAATGTTCCCTGAAGCGACGAATATGTCCGCTGAATTGCGCACAGGGGAGAATTGGTGCGCGTCTCGGCAACATATCACATGCGGTCTGAGCCCTGCTCAGTTCGATGCCTATTTAGCCGACTTTCCCTGCCTTGAGGGAGCTGAAGCGGCTGGGTGCGAGGGTCCCACCACAGAGTCGGAAATCTGGGAAGCGCTGAAGCAAGTTGGCCTGGATAAATCTCCGGAACTAGATGGTCTTCCCTACGAAGTTTACTTGAGGCAATCACCCGTTTTTGTTCCTTTGCTGGAACTGATTTACAACAACTGGATGAAGCAGGGGTCTATATCTCAACACTTCATCAGGGGTGTGATCAAGTTGCTTCGCAAGGACAAGAATGGTGGAGATGGGTTACATAACTTTCGCCCTTTAACCATGTTAAATACAGAGTTAAAGATTTTGGCGAAGATCTTAGCCTGTCCTGTCTAGTCTGATTGGCTCCGAATAGACTTGTGCTGTGAAGGGAAGGACTACTCAGGACAACCTTCATATGGTACGCTTGATCTTAGAACAAGGCGACAGTGAAGCTGCGCTGGTCAATTTAGATCAGTCCAACGCCTTTGATAGGGTTGACAATCGATTCCTGGAGGCTGACCTTTTGGCGGCCGGACTTTCACACGTAGATCCGACTTCTGTATGCATCTCCCGATGCGCTGGTGGAAGTGAATGGGGTAAGATCGGAGCCTTTCGTATTGTCTCACTCCATTCGTCAAAGTTGTTCGCCTTTGCTTTACGTTCTTGTGCTGGAACCTTTCATGCGCAAATTAAAGACGAATCCGGTCCTACGCGGAATTTCCCTGCCTGGTGCTACCACCTCAGCCAGGTATTCTGCCTACGCTGATGACTTTTCGGTTCTTGTGTCGAGAAGAGCTGAGATTGACGAAGTCAGCAAAGAAATCAGTGGTTATGAGATGGTGACAGGGGCCAAGATCAACCACGATAAGTGTGTTGGTTTGCGATTGGGTGTGTGGAAGGGAGTTTCTCTTCCTGGACCTTTCGTCTAGACGGATGGGTCGGTCAGGATACTCGGTGTCTGGTTCGGTCCTGATCTCCAGCTGGATATGAATTGGTCGGAGGTACAAGGGAAGGCCAAGATCACAGTTAATCTGCAGCCTCGGGGGAATCTTTCTTTGAAGGGGAGGGAGGAAGTGTATAATTCACATATCTACCCGATTCTCCTTTACTGACTCTCTGTACTTCCACTTCTGTATGCCACACTAATGTCATTAGTAAGGCTCTATCTTCTGGAGAGGCAAGGCCGCTATGCTATCTCGGGAGATCTGTTGCCTTCATCCATCTGAAGGCGGTCTGGGTATGCCTTGCATTGAGATTCGTCAATATATGCTTCGCATCGCCTTCCTAAACTGAATGTGTCGCGAATCGGACGAGGAAGGCGTCTTCTGGAAGTAAGTTGCCTGTAAGAACTTCCCATCCCTGAGAAGTGTGCACTCGAGCGAGGAAGAGGTCCGCCGTTTACCCCGAGCTGAATGCTCCTTCTATCACGAATGTTGTACTCTGAAACGCCTTTTATGGATGTCGGATGGCCTCTCCAACGCCCAGACATTGTCTCGTAGGGCATTATATCAAGTCTTACTCAGGAGGTCCGTTCGTGACGAACTGATTTCAGTCTTACGAAGAAGGAGGCTCGCTTAATATGGCTTTGGGTGCCTGGGTTGAAATGCCTGAATAACTCACCTGGCTGATGATTCGTGGGGCCTTCAGGGTCGCCAAAAAACTTCGTTCAGTGGACTTGGTGAAATCTCCAAACTGCCGACACTGTAGTGGAGAAGTCGAGACCTTGGGTTACGCCTTCGTTCATTGCAGGGTGGTAGCACTGTTGTGCAGGCTTGTTGAAGGCCTCGTGGTCCGCATGCTGCAAGGAAAGTTCTTTGTCCTTGAGGCCAGTTCTGTTTGTAGCAATGTGGTGCCGCCGATGACGAAGGCTGAACACTATGTGTTCTTGTTCTTACTAGGTGTTATGAGAGTCGTGATTTGGACGACACGACAAAAGGAATTCTATGAAAGCGAGAATTTCACTTCTTCCTAACTGATCTTGTTCTTTAAGCATCAACTTAAAGTCAAGATTAGAATGGAAAAGGGGCGACTCACTTCATCAGAATTTGATAATAGGTGGATGAATCTTACCCGTTTGTGTTGAGTAAAAGAGGCTGACCTAGAGTGGCATTTTGATGCGGGTTAGGCATCAGGATATTGTTCTTCCGGGGTTAAACTTTGGCAATCCATTTCGAAATTAGGATAGTTTAGGTTTTGTTTTTGAATCCTTAGTTTTCTTTTTTCCAGTTAACTTAGCTAGGGTGTGTATGCGCATTGGCCCCTTTTATTTTTGTCCCTATTTTTCTTTAGTTTAATTCCCCATCTCCTTCCTCATTAGGTGGTCATTGATGTCAGTTCTCTGGTGGATGCAGGGCGCCTTTCTTTTTCGCGTATGCGTTTTTCGTATTTGTTGTTGTGTCTGAATGAGTGTGTGTCAGTGTGAGTGCTTGGGATGAATGATTTTTTTTTAATATTATTATAATCCCGCATTGATTTCGTCCAGTTAACTGATGTTTCTGACACATTTAAGGATTGTGGGGTTTTTATTACTAACACTATTTTGTTTAGTTTCATGTAAATAATTTGTATTCATATTGTAAATACTCATTGGGGCTAGTTTTTAAATTGTTTTATTCTCCCCATCACCCACAAAGACAATGAATTGTACATATTGGGTATATTTAGGATTTTCATAGAGACAATGACATATCAGGGTGGATGCAGTAAGAAAGCTAAGTAAGAATGCGTTGTTTTGGTGTTAGGAATAATGTTTGTATGCCTGAGTCAGTGTTTGTGGGTAGCTAAGTTTAAAATTAAGACAGATGAAAACCGTCATTTTTCCCCACCCTCATTTTGGCCATGTGCCGCATTTTGTATTTTATTACAAATAAATATTGCAGTTGGAGATTCGTCTCCGGGCAGAGAGGATCCCCAGATGAGGTTATGTCAAAGAGCAGAGTCTGGTCTTGGAGAACAGCTACCTGACCACATTTTATATTGGATCTACTGGGAATTTTTGTTCAAGCCTACGGGCTCGGATACTTCACGTTAAATTCGGCCTTGTGCCACATATGACTGCACTGAGCGGTTGGTAAATATCATGCAGTTGGAGATTCATTGTGAAATTTACTTGACTCAATTCCAGCAGTTGACTACTTCTATGCACCACTGGCGAAGCTCATATGTGTTGTCCTTGTCCTAAGTATTATTGTTTATCACCAACCTTTGTTTGATTATTCTATTCAGTAACCTTTCCTAGGTTATAACAAAGTTCAACATGAATGTTTGGTTTCATTCAAATTCTTCTCTGGAAGATGCTGAAAAGAAACGTCCTGGGACTTAAATCTGCCTTCCTGTCTGCTCTTCTTTCTTTCCCCAAGATGATTTATGACCACTTTCAGCTGGATCCATCCTCTGGCCTTGAAGTGTGAGCACTTCAATGCCTTCTCATTGATGGCCAAATGCTTTTTGAAGCTATCTGCTAACTGGAATCCTTTTATTCAAGAAAAGAGGATCATAGAAGGCTCCATCCAGGTTTTCACAAGGGCTTGAGACCACATCTCTCTTTGGTCAGTAAATATGAAAACATATTTTTCCATAAATTCAAAAAATGAATTTTCACACAAATATAACAAATTTTACAAGCTGTATGCCTTAAAAAAACAGCAACCTAGATGCTTAAACATTTAGTTACAATACTTTTAAAAAGTAAAATTTTTATATCTATACAAACAATTTCTTTTCTTACACTTCTCACTTGTGGAACTTTTTTCCAGTTCCATGCCTTTCAGCCAACTTTAATCTTCAAAAATTTAAATGCAATATCATTTGTTATCTACTGTCTTGATTATTCTTCTATTGTTCTCACTCCTTAATAATGTTACTCTTTTTGCTTATTCTGTCACACTCAGTAACTCCTTGTGTCTCAGTTTAGTGGCTTTACTGCCTTGCATGGGTGACATGGGAAGTTGTCCTTGTTCTTGATTAGGATCTGTGACAGTTTTTGTTCTGTTTTCATTATTGGATCTTTCTTTACTTTAATGTAGCTATCATTTCTAATGAAGTCCTCCAGCTTTCCTGTATATTCTGATCTGTCCATCACTACAGTCAGCAAGTAGTATGATGATGTTTTCATTCCTCTCTAGGGTTCTGATTAACAGTCTCTCAAGTTCTGTGATGTTTGATTTGGACAGCTTGATTTTCTCCAGTATCTGTCTCACTTTCTATCTTAGCTCATCTGCCCGAGCCTGAGGGATGTTCAAGACTATTTCTTAGATTCTGGTAATGATGTCCAATTATGGTATCCACCTGATGGTTGTTGAGAAGTTGAGACTCTTGTTTAGTACTGACTCTGCAAAGGCACTCAGCTGGTGTTGAGTGTTATACATTTTTATACAAAACAAAAATAAGTTAAATAAAAGGGAAAAGACATTTGTACATACAAAATTTTTATGTCATAGGTGTTTTTAGTAGAATCCCTGTGAATATGTGGTATTATAACAATTGTTATGTCTTTCACACCCACATACACTCCAAGTCATTTTATTCACCTGCAATTGGCTAATAAATTACTACTACCTTTGTATAGGACAATTTAGCCATCGCAGTCGTTCCTTTGAATCTTTTGGTTCTGAGCATACATACCTATTTTGTTTAGTACGTGTGTAGTGATTGGTTAATTTTTAACCAATCACATATTTTTAATGTAAGATCAAGTTTTCCCATGGTTCTGTGGGAGCCTACTTCTTTTCCTTAAATAGGGAGACTTTTAGCAAGTAAGATCCAGTAAGATCCCAGCCGTCAACACAAATCCACGATCTTGCTCATTACATTCTAACGCACACACAGACACAGAATTTCGTAACTACAAACTTACATTTTCTCTCTGTAACTTTCGCCAAGCACAATCAACCAGAACTTTGTTGATTCAAACCAGTTTATTCACAACACATTTCAAGCAATTGTATTCTTCGTGTTATTCATTCTTCACATGCAAACTTTGCTCTAACAATTCTTTCGGAACATTTATCTCACAAGAGAACGTTTTTTCAAATGGTTGATTACAATCAATCTACAGTCAAATGGAAAGAACTTCCTTATCTTTAATCTACATTTGAATATGATTTTATTTCATGCTTGTTGTTGTATTTTATTCAATATATATTTGTTGGTTAACAAATTGGAGTTGTTGTTATTATTTCTTGAATCCTGTACGTGGAAGAATCATTAATATAAATAATAGTAGTACCTATATATTTAGTGTTCCTGCTACATTTAGTGAATTGACCTGGTGCTATATTTGGTACGTATGCTACAGTATTGTGGTATATGTTGGATTGAATGGTGATGAATGGGTTCTTATAGTAATTGAGTCATTTGTAAGAATGAATGGGTCATGAATCAAATTAGCTAGGTGTAGGATAGTCAATGACAACCAGACTTTCCCCACTTCCTCTTTGGCCTTGTGCCACATGAGATGTAATATCATTTCAAAATAAATGGAAGGGAATAAAGCCCACTGAGGTCAAAGGCTATCATCAGGGAGAAAGAAATGACCATCTGAAATATGTAAAGTCTGCGCCTACTAATACTGCTGTGGAAAGGATTTGACCACACAGGCAAGAAAGTTGTGACTTAGGAGAATAAAAGACTGTTTCAGTTACTGCTACTACTGTTGAAAAAGAAGAAAGAAGAATCTCATAAATTTGATATACAAATGTCTTTTCTAAACTTATGAGTTTATCTCATTCAAATGTCTTTTCTAACCTGCTAGAGTTTATCTCATATTTGAGAACACCTTTTCCAAAATTGTGAATATTTTGTCTAAAGGACTCAGAGAACCGGTTTTGTTCAAGTTATGTCAACCTTTTCATATCCCCTCCAACTTTCAAACATTTAACATTTTGAATTGTGAACTTTTTTTAAGTAAATTTGTTTTGCTGTTAAGAAATTGAGTTTTTGAGTTGTTGTTCTAAAAGAAATTTCTTAAAATTCTTTTGTTGTTAAAGAAAAACATTTGTTTTACATGAATTGCTATTTTCTAAGAGAAAACAGATTTGTATTTTGATAGAACTGTTAACCTGCCTTGATAGTTTGAGGCACACAAGTGAAATTTTGTGCAAGGTTTACATTGTATTTCCTACAATTTGTATATTGTAAAAATATTGTCATTCTATTAAATATTTTCTTCTTTACAAATTTAGCTTTCAGTAAGAGTTTTGTTGCTTTTGTTAGCCCCTTTAAAAGTATTTGTACATGGAAGGATAAGAAATTTGAAATCCACCTTTTTATTTTTCCTCCTTTGTCTTTTTTTTCTTCTTTTTAACTATTAAAAAATATAAGATTTCAAAGATTTTACTTACCAAATATTAATTAGTACTTTCTCTTTTGACTGTTGAAGTTATTTTCGTTTCTAAATTTTAAATATTCAAAAGTTGAACCACCTATAAAAATCTTATAGATATTTATTTTTCTACATTAAGTTAATTATAATAGATTGACTATATATATATATATATATATATATAAAAATAAATAAATTTCGTTTCGGTGTGCTCGGTACGTTCCTAGTTTTTAAATTATGATCGTTTATCTCCCCTTTTTATCTGCCGGAAGTGGTGGTCAAGGACATGGCTCCTGTGTACTAAAAACTAAAACAATTTAAAATTTCTCTTCCTTGGCTATTTCAGGTTGAGTTAAATGGCCAAGTATCTTGCTCAAATCGTCGTGGCTGGAATTCAGATAGTGGGTCGAGCTTTCACGGCAGCTCTTCGTCAGGAAATCCGAACGAGTCAACAAAATGCGCAACGAGCTGGTGGTGGTAGACATGGGGCCAGCCGGGCTGCTGACGACAACGTGACGGGATTGTCGCTGGCAGAAGCGAAAAACATCCTCAATCTCACAGATTTAAATAATCTAGAGGAAATCACGAAGAACTACAAACATTTGTTCGAAGTCAACGAGAAACAGAAAGGGGGTTCCTTCTACCTCCAGTCTAAGGTATATCGAGCCAAAGAACGAATAGACATGGAATTTAAACGACGAACTGAAAGTCAAACGAAAGATCCACCTCCGGATTCAAAATCTTGATCTTCACAGATCAAATTAAAATGATCTGAAATCGAACCATTTTAGTATTGATTGTTATATAATGATTTATGGGGCTGCTTCTACATTTCAAACATATATATATATGAAAAAAAAAAACAAACTAAAACCATTGAAATGTGTGTGACAACTTTAGTAGACTTGGATATTTTACGGACAAGAGAAACTTGAGTTTTTAATTTTTTTTTTTTTTTTTTTTTTTTTTTTTGAAGTGGCACGCTGTATCTGCACTGAAAAATGGTAAATTTATTGATGATTCTCTTTTTCTGGTTCTTAATTTTTTGTATTGGAACATTTTCACTTTGGTAAAGACCGGTGTTTTTATTTAATTTTGGGGGAGATAAATAATTTTCAAATGTACTTTAATTTAAACTTTAAAGTTACAATAATAATGTTTACATCTTTTTTACTATCATTAACTTTTTTGTTAAAATTGTTTTTTATAATGTCTCACTCTCTAGTTACAGGACATTTTATTTTTAAGCCTTTCAAACATTATATACCTTCTCATTGCCTAACTTGAGTTGTTTTCTGAATAGTTGGGATTATTCAAAAATGTTTGTTTGAAATCGTTTTTCAAAACTTGGAAAAACAATACTTCTTAGTTTTACGCAAAAATTGGGCACTTACACTTTTTTGTGATGATTATGAAGGTTAAAAAAAAAAAAAAAAGAGCAAAAAACAAATATTCAGTTTATGTAATTTAACATCCCCGCCCCATTCTAATTCTGACGGCGTCATGGCTTGTTACCATCATATATTTAATTTATTTATTTTGTCCTTTCTATTTGAACGAGCAAGTATTGGTAGGTCAGGGAAAAATAACTCGTTTTGTTTTCATTTTAAAATCTGACAGAAACATTTATTTTTGCTAAAATTTAAAGAAATATTCAATGTACAATATTGATAGTACATAAAACTGTGAAAGTGCTCTCACTTTTTTTTATTTTTTTTTTTTTTTTTTTTAACACTCGAGGTTAATAGCGCGTAAAATGAAACGGCGACCAGAGTTCAATCAAATTTTAGCTGAGATTCTTGCCCTTGAGAAAAGTATTAACATTTTTACTACTTTTATTTCCACAGCTATAAGTGTAAGGGTAAACTAGCAACAAGTCTAGGGCAATTTTAAACAGAACTTTGGAGAAGGCAACGGAAAACCATTCCACTTTTTTTTCTTTAGATATCAAAGAAAAAAATAATGCTGTGGAGAGCCATGATGCCTCCATGTTTTGAAGAAACGTGGTACTTCAGAGGGAGACATTTCATCACTCAGATTCTCTGAAACAGTCCACTATATTTTTTTTTACATTCAACAAAAAACATTTGTCAATTTAGAAACCTGGTCTACTGGTCAATGGATGAAAAGTCATTTTTAAAAGAAAAATAACCTTTTATAAGTAAGGAAATAAAAACAAATTATACAGCTTTATTTTTATTAATTACATTTCTTAGAACAATTATTTAAATACTTATTTCATAATTTAACTAAAATTGATTTTTTACCTTAAATGTTTCTCAAACCTTATAAAATTGTGTTAAAAGCACTAAATCAAATATCAAAAACTTGAAATGATGCAAATTTAAATTTAAACATTTGCAAATTACAAGATTTTTATGCAAATTTAATTGACTATTACATCAGACATTGCTTTTCTTGTCCTGCCTTGCTTCTTCTTTCGTCCAATAAAGATAGCCTTTTCTCTTATCTTGTCTTTCAACATTTTCTTAGTAATAATGCCCTTAGTTGTGATTTGGTGACTCTGGTAATTTTTTTTCAAAGTTGTACTTGTACTGAAGTTTGTTTTCCAAGGGTATTTTACTTCTTGTGGTGTTCCTTCACATTTTTGATGTGAGCAAATGTGGTTTTGTGATTATGTTTGTTGATGGAACCCCAATTCCCTCAGACCAAATATTTTTCTTTGTAATCCATTCCTCTTTTTTAAGTACTTTAAAAAGAAAAAAAGTGCTGCTGGTTGTTGCTTCTCTTTTCCATTTTTGAAAGTTCATTCAGGTTCTCAAACTGTTCTTAAGAGGGGCTCAATTGCATTTGTTCTGTGTTGTCTAATCTTGTATGAACTCAACAGGAATTGATAACAGCTTTGCCAAATTTATCGATACATGCACCCAACATATGTTTGACATTTGGCCAATCCTCTGTTGCTACATTTCTGATTGATTGAATCTGCTGTATCCAAAACAATCTCTCTCTCTCCCTCATTTATTATTTATTTATTATAAATTTTTTTATATTTTTTTTTTTTCATTGCTAGGAACACATGATTAAGGAATGGAAAACCTTGTTGAAGTTTATGCAATCAACAAAGACTTGAAAGCCATTCCATGTCAATTTATATGTAGCATCCAGTGCTGATGGCAACTCCAATAAATGGTCCATAGTCAAAATAATTCAAAAACCTTACCTTTTCAAGTCTGTGTGAAATTAAAGCACATAAGGTGAATCAGATCCTGCATCATTTATTCCTCCATTTCTAAGCACTTGGAATTTACCTAATGATAGCAAATAGGCATCAAACTGTTTCTCTTTGTATTTTGCTAAAATTTCTTCAGCTGTTCTAGTAATGGTGATTCCAATTTATGATCATTAAATACCTGCAGGATTTGTTTGGGCTTGAAATTCCAAAACAACAAATTCCTTCTGTTCAGTATTCAAACCTTTATGAGGGAGTATTTGCCATAATCCTATTTTCCATGGACATATGTTAATGTCAGGACTGCCTGGAAGATAATGCACAAACTTTTCGGCACCACATGAGTTTTGCAATTTTTTCCTTTTTATAATGACACTTCACCTAACTTTTTGTCCTTCTCCCACAGAGAATATCTAGTCTACCAATATTTCCATCAAAATGTTTCCTTAAAATGCCATGATCTTTACATCCCTTACATTTTTTGTGGGGTGAATGTTCATCTAAAGTTGATGATGACATTGAATAATTCAGTTGAGAAAAATTTGCTACCATTTTTGTCTAGAATAAAATGGACAGTGAAATGTTTTTATTAAGTTATCTTCAATTGATAAAAGGTTAAAAACATGTAGAAACGGTCTTAGGTGGCAATAATAAGTGACAGTTGGCTATAAAAAGACACTGTTGATTATTAACGGCACTTATTTTGATTAACTGCATTAGAACAATTAATTTGCTACTTATGTAAAAATAAGTTAGCAATAATATAAGTGACAAATGACTATAAATATGCACTGTTGATTATTTTGGGTTATGTTGTTTAAATAATGCACTGACTATTGTTTGTGTCATGTGGCAATAATTGCAAGTAAAATTGTCTTGAGGACTTTGCCTATAAAATGCAAATAATTTTTTTTTTTTTTTTTTTATACTAAATTTAAAACTAAAAGTAAGTACTATGTGTACTAAACAAAAATCCATGCAGATAGTGATCTGTGAGTGTAATGTGTTTACCGCACACCTACATTTTATTTTATTTTTTTTTATTTTAAATAATTAAAAATTATGATGTACTTTCTGATATTTTAAACAATTTTGTCATCTTTTGTTATTCCTGACTAATTTTCTAAACCGTTGTTTTGACTTCTTCATGCAGTCTTGACATTGTAACACAAAACATTTGCTGTAACACACAATTGATATTTCAGGGGAGAAAAATAATTTCAGTTTGCAGTTCAATTCAATGTTATTTTACACACTTGCTTAATCAGATAAAATTTCTATAAAAGATACTTTATCAGAAAAAGTATAAAATTGATTTTAAACAATTTTTTTGACATTAAGCAATTTTTATAGAAAAAAATTTTATCAGGAATGAAAAAATTTAATGTAATCTTTGATGCACCCATTTCCGGTCAACTAGATTTTTAGTTCATATTTAAAAGCATTCTTGTAAGGCTGTTTCCATCCCCAAAATCGGATGGTCATTTCGAGAAGCAAATGATCAGAATTACTGTTAAGTCTTTGCAATAAAATATGGCATAAAAGGGAAGGAGAAAAATGGAGGCATCACCACTTGTCCTGTTGTGATAATAGATAAAGGGGATTGATTTTTTTTTTTTTTTTTTTTACCTTATCAACTTTTTACAGATTATTTAAAGCTCAAAAATATTTTTAGATTGTAAGAATTTTCTTTTTTTATATAATGATTTACTCGTACAGATCCTAATTAACCTATAGCTGGGGTAGAAGAGGTGGATTCATACCTCTTCTATGGGTATTTGCATGTAAGTGAATATAAATCCAACTGGAATTGGAACTTGGCTCTCCAATTTCGAGCCATCGTCCAAACCACTTACAAAACCAATCTTACAGCAGCTGGTATTTCCAAGTGGTCACCAATCTAGATACTGACCAGGCTTGACATTGCTTAACTTTGGTGGTTGTACAAGAACTGGTGTTTTAATGTGATACGGATATATGTTCAGTAGGGAGGGTGGTACCAAAATCCAAGACCTCATGATTACTGTAGTACTTTTGAAGACATTTCATAATATTATCTTGTTTGGAAACTTGGTATTTTGGTATATGTGTAGTATAGTATTTGTGGAACTATTTAAAGTACCAGCCCTTTTTTTTAATTGGTTGAATTCTCATGTCTCTGTGTGTTATTGGGTTGAATCGTGGAGCTAGGGTACTTGGGATCATCCTTTAAGCAAATAAGATCATACTCGAGAGGATACTAAGCAAGGTACAAGGATGGTGTCAATTTGGTTATGAAATTTCAGTAAATCTCTGGATACTAAAATGAGGGTTCCAAATGATGTTTAGATTGACAGACAATAAAACTTTTGATATTTTAGTAAATATGTACCCAAATCCTTTTGAGACTTTTAATAGCCACCATCTTGATATTAAGCCTCATAACATCTTGGTACTGCCCCATGTCCAATTCTACTGCTATATTCTGTATTTTCTACTTTTGAAATACTCCCATATATAAGATAGATTCCTATTGAGTTAGCCTGAGTGAAGTGTTCAATCTTCAGAAAGCAACACATGGGATTACAGAACTGTGTATTGAGGGAAGGAGAGTGAAATTGCCTTATCTAAGCTTCACAACTAAGACCTGCCATGCTACCCACATTGTAGCAGACCACCCTCATTCCCATTGTGTGATGGAAGTTCTCCCAAACCACTACTTTATGAAACTGACATCTAAAAGGCTTTTTCCCTGATCGTTGCAATCTTAACCTGTTCAAGTCTAGTGTTAACTGTTGATCTTCCCCACATATTCTACAAATCTGTGCCCTTTGCCTCTTGCTCTCTATCCCTCTACCTTGAGTGGCTTAGGCTTTGTACAAAGAGACAAATAGGAAAACCTTTTATAAATTTAAAATATTTCAGTATTTATTTACCTTCATCAGAAATGTTTTGGGAATAATTTGATGAAGCTAATTAAATGAAACATTAAATTTATACAGATTTTTCAACTTGTTCTTTAATCAGTTGGTTAAGTTAATAACCTTTTCATAAATCTGCTACTTGTAACCATGACAGCTCATTTCAGATTTGAATTTTACTTTGCTATTTACCTTCCTCTTTCAATACACACACACAATCTTGTGGATTACTGAATTTCATAAGTAAGCTACTGTTCATATTTAACCTGTATCATGAATTTATATCTTATTTTATATCTATTTCTATTAAAAAAGGTTTTACTAGAGAAATCTTTTTCTTTTTCAGTCTTGCAACAACCTTCCTGATGAATGACAATTTGCAGTACAGCTTAAAACTCATGGACATAATACTGTGATTGAACTGCAGAAAAGAAATAAACTTTATATAAGAAAAATATGCATATCTTGTTTTTATGTTTAAGCTGAGAGAGACTACAACTACATTTTTTGAGTGCAGGCTGAGAGTTTAAAATGTTTGAAGTAATAAATGTTTGGTCAAAAATAAATCCATTAATTCTTTAGAAATTGCTTTGCTTATGTTTCAGATATGGGGCTCTTAAGAAAAATATCTTTGTGCAGAATGCATGCTTTCCTTTAATAGGAAAATAGATACTTGCTGTATTGTAACACCCTTTGTAGCAGTTGTAAAGCACATCAGGTTAAATGGTTTCTCTTACAAAGAGGATGCAGGTTCAATTCCTGCAGAAGAACACATTTACTTCTGCTTGACATAATACAGTTTAATGTAAAAATAGAGAGGAGACATCTTTCAGATATTAGTATCCACTAATAATAATAATATCTGAAGTAAACTCTCTCTCTCTCATATTATATATATATATATATATATATATATAGCATGGAAAAGTTTTGGAGCAACTACATTAAATGATTATACACCTTTATTTTATTGATATTGTTTAGCAGTATGCTTTTATCAGTAACGTCTGTGAACCTTCAAGATTGGAAAATAAGTTGTTGCATTTTCTTAGGCATCATATACCAGAGATACACTGCTTGCAAGTTTAAAGAAGGCCATGCAAAACTATTCAGTCAATAAAAGATTTGATATGGTAAAAGACATATGCAAATGTCTGCTGAAACATAGATGAAGTTTGTGACTTTAGACTTTAGCAATGCAAGAGCCACCACAAAGATGGCAAAATTTGGTGGGTCATGTAATGGTGTGGGATTGCATCAAATGCAAATAAAAGATGAGTAGTTCATGGAAACCTAACAGCAAAAACTTAGTTGTCAGATTACAAAGAAAATTTTTTTTTCAGAATGACTGCTCATTGGCACACATCACTTGAAAAAAAATGGATGAAGATGTTCAAGTTTTGGAAGACTGGCCCGCATAAAGTCCCGATTTCAATATAATTAAACTGGTGGGAAGTGAAGAAACAAGCTTTCCAACAAAAACCATACAAGCTCCAGTAGCTTTGGCATTACTGCCAAGAAGAATAGAAGGGAGGGATTACCAATGAGAAAATTTGGACATTGTTCCACTCAATGCTATAGCAAATTGATACAATTATTCAAGCCAAAGGCAGCAATGCTAATTATTAACTCCATATTCTGACATTTTGTACTTTTTGTAATAATAGAACTTAAAAAAAAAAAATTATTTATACATAGTATATTTAGGCAGCAGATGTCCTTTAAGGCAAATATTAAAAAACAGACATTGTGTGGGTTAATTTTAATGACTGACTCTTCCAAATTATAAATAATCAGTCTCAGACAAGGATGAAATTCTGTCAGAAATTGTCCAAAGTTCGTTTTGGAAGAAAAATACAAGGCATGTGGTCTAAGCTTTTGATGAAGCCATTATCAGGGTAGGTCAAGACATATTTTAAAATTTGTGTATTTAGGCAGCAAATTCTCTTTTAGGCATGTCAACAGTTTTGCATTTAAAAGCATAATGAAAAAAATTACGGTAATGAATAACAACACACAACTTTGTATAAATATTTATATTAATGAACAACATATAGTTTTGTATTACTTGCACTACAGAAGATGATCTTGGAAAAAGATTGAAAGTACTTGGGAAATGAAAACAAAAAGAAATTTAAACAGCTATAGCACATTTCTCTTATCCTTTAACATCAATACACGGAAGGTTATTTGTGAGTATGAACGGATTTTGTTAAAAATTAGCAAATGTAATGTCTAATTTATTCAATTAGATATGCCTAAACGATATACAAGATAAGTATTACAAGTACAACTGAATTTGTCTATTCAGTCCACTGATAAAAGTACACAATGGAAAATAGTCTCAACCTTGAAAACATTAGGTTGGTGCAAAAATAATGACGTAATGTTTTTGACGTTAAAAAATACGTCAAAAAACGACATTATTACGTCATTATTTTTGCACCAACCTAATGAGAAAGTAGAAGCTGTTTTACTTTATGATCAGATTTGTGTGTGTGTATTTATGCACGCATTCGATTCTTGTAAAATGTGTTATAATATTTACATTGATGTTTATAGGTGTGTAACAAAAAAAAAAAAAAAAAATTTTTTTTAAACTAAAGAGACAAAAACCAGCAGCAACACCATTACAATCTGACATTGTAAGGCAAAAAGTGTTATTAGTAGTGGAGAACAATTACAGCTGGAAAAGTTTAGAGCATTTTATTTCAACATGAATATAAATGGTGTAGAAAATGAGAGGCATAAAAATGACACATACCAAATTTGTGACTGATAATTGAAATTAGAATTGTATGACAAAAATAAGATGAGCATCACAATTTGAAGTTTAAAATAAAAATAACTAGGAATTTATTTTTTTAAATAATTTTATTTTCTTTTTTAGTAAATGTCTTTACAAAAAGACTCAAAATTTTTTTTTTTTTTTTAAATATATATTAAAATGGTAAATATTCAATAGCTGACACAGAATTGAGGTTTTTTTTTCAGTTTCTCCCAACTTGATGGTAAAGGGGTGGTGTAAAAAAAAGTAAGTACAAAATTGAAAATGACAAAAATAGTTTGTTTTTTCCTCTTAGCTGTTTATTTCTTTTCAAGAAGAAAAGAAAAAAATTAAATAGGAGTCTTAAAAGAAATGTTAATTAGGATTTTAAATAGCATGTACTGATCGAACAAAAGAGCTAAATCTGGGCTTAAACAATTTTTGAATATGTGCTAACAGTTTTAATAATTGTTAAATAAAATTCAACACCTGCATGCATTTAAAATTCATTTCTTTCATCTTGGCACAGCTACCTTCTAATGTATTCAAATTCTGGTTCTAAACACTGTCAAAACCTTTATCTCATCCGTTTTAATGCATTCAGTCATTTCTTCTACCTGAATTTGGTAGTATACTGCAATTTCACCATTTTTCTTTAATGCCTTAACACTATATTGCATTGAAAGAAAACTTAGGTCAAAACATTCATTCTGAATAACAATGAGCAAGAGGGATGTGGAGGGGAAAAGAAAAAAAAATAATCTAATGCTACATAAGAAAATATATAAGAAACTAGCATCAACAATGCCTTTTGCTTTATCAAAAAGAAAAAAAATGCTCTTTCTGGAAATGTTTTTTAATATTGCAAGATAATGGCATTATAGGTCTTGCCACATGGTGGTAAGCTTTTCGTTTTTATTGTTAAAAAAAAAAAAAAAAAAAATCATTATCCTCTTTATTCATTAAAAAAGAAAAAATTGTTTGCTAATTGAAATAAATTTGTGTTATTAAGAGGCAAGAGGAGAGAAAAGCCTTAGGATGGGTAGAAACATTTTCCATCCCTTAAGGTATTGTGTGCGCTGCAAGCATGCAGTGTGTGTGAGGGGGTTAAATTGTGGTTGTCATCAACGCAATCAGGCAGGTTTTGTCATTGAGGAAGGAGAAGCTGAAAAGGAAACTGGTGGTCAAATCTCTTTCCAGATAATAATAATAACAACAATAATAATGTTAGGTCATTAAATTTTTATAAATTGGTTTTAAAATTTATTTCTAACTTGTACAATCTCCTGTACATCTTGACCACCCCAAAGTTTTGGAATTATCTAGAACTTTGCTATACTTTGAAGCTTTCAAATCATAATATGTATACAGAACCTACCTATCTAAATATTAATCATAAAATGGTAACAATGTTTTGATAGATAGGGATAAAATGCCAAATGTGTAGATGTTAGGTATTGTGGGAGAGACAGGATTCCATCAGATCTTGTAGGAATGTTGATCACAAAGCACTTGTAAACTGAAACAGATGAATTACTTGCAACGATTGTCTCCCATGTAATGTTAAATTTTTCCACAATGTTTTAAAGTGGAAAACAAAATTTAATGGGGAGAAAATAAAGAAAAAAACAAATGATTTCATCCACTCAAAAGTTTAATTTATAAAAATCAACTTAAAAAAATATCTATCTTTAAATGGTACAAAAATGCTAAATAAGTATATAAATTTTAAGGTCTTAACGAAAGTACATACATATTTAAAAATATATGGAGAATTTAAAAAGGAGGAATATGTATATCAAAATAAATTATGAAAGAGGAAGAGAGAAAAAAATTAGGATGGGAGAGATAAGACCACCAAGATCTGTTCCTAACCAATTACTCACCATCTCCTTCAGGAGGTAGCTGCACCCCTGGATATGGCTCAGAGGGTGATGGTTGTGGAGGGATGACATTGATGCTGCCGTCCTGGCCCTGCTGATGTTGAATGATGACGTCCCCGGCAACCATCATACCACCCAAGCCACCACCAACACCAGCCCCAACGTTGCCACCACCAACACCCCCCGCCCCACCACCAATACCACCGCCGGCGCCGCCACCACCAGCACCAACTCCGCCACCAGCTGCAACACCTGTGCCACTGCTGGGTTGGTCGGGATTTGGAGAATCTGAGGCAGCTGCAGCCAAGTTTGTGATGGACTTGCTCTTTACACACTGGAAATCTACATGACGACTTTTTGCTTCTTCCTTCTCCCAGGACATGCGTAGGAATGGACGCTGGACGTAATTGTAAATCACTACCCAAGAAAAGAAAAAAGGCAATTGGTAAAAAAAAAAAAAAAAAAAAAAAAAAAAAATGCAGGTTTAAAATACATGTATTACTTTAGGCTTTCAAATATGTATTACATTACATTGAAATATGTATTACTTTTTCTGAAAAACTGCTGTGGCAGTCAAGAGTATTTAAATTTAGTGACTTGTTTTGGTAACACCAAGGAATTGCCATGTACTGGAAATAAATAACTAAAGATGCTAACAGTAATTTCTTATGGGTACTACCACTTTGGGATTGAGTAAGGACAAAAATACCCGCTTGAAATACACAATATAATGTCACAGAAATTGTATGCTATTAGATGTCTATAGTGGTTTGGAAACAGCTTAGTTTATGGAAAATGCTAAGGGCCAAGATTTCAGCTGTCCTGAAAAATGTACACCTACATCAACAGCAGGCAATGTAAGTTTCATAAAGACATACAAGTACATTCATAGCAGTGGATGTTTTAAACTTGATGATGCCATTTTTAAAACTTAATTATATATTGGGAGACCATTTTCTGCTAGCATCATTCAAAAATTTGATGCTGTCAAAAAGGTATTTAAATAGTCAAAATTTAATTTTTCAAGATGTTATGAGAGAATACGATATATATATATATATATATATATATATATATATATATATATATATATATATCAGTAGTGTTAGGTAACTGAATGAGATTAGGAAAATTCTGTGTAACACGTTTTATCCTCTAGAAGGACATCAGACTAAAGTAAGGTTTTTATTGATGGAATTTATGTGTAGGTTTTATGTATCGAGGAGAAACACTGATGATAGGAGAATGCTAAATTTTAAAATTTTTTTATTCATACGAGCTAGATACAAAATTTATCTAAGCTTAAAATTTTTTTTTTTACATCTACTTCGAAAATGAAACGAAACTGAAACCAAGACAAAATAAGCTAAAAGTTGAAGGAGAAATTTACTATTCACATCATTCCAACTTTTCTTCATCTTCATTGCCATATTCACATTTCAGATGTTGTATGCTCTGACCTTCTTCAGGTCATATACATTGGAATGTTGAACTGAATTCTTTATTTAGTCCACAGGGATAGATTGTCCTAATTCCACATGCCAAGCCTATTTTGGATATCTCGGTATCAGTTAATTCCCTCAAGTAACTGAACTCTCCAAGTTTTTGTTCCTTCTGGTGTGGAAAGGTATTAAACTCACAACTCTTTGGATAAAGTCACTTTTTGGATTACGTCAACCAACACTTATCCACTGGGCCATGTGTCCGAATATTGACGCCATAGGTTCCCAAGTTGGCATCTACGTGGACGACACTACAATTTACTCCTGCCTCAAAAACAAATCTAGTGTCGCTGTCAAAACTAACCTGGCCGTGCGTCTTGAAATGGACCTCCAATCGGTTGTTAACTGGGGCAACAATTGGATGGTCAAATTTAACGCCTCAAAAACTAAACTACTCTCCATTAACCACCATAGCGATCCTTACCTGCCCCCCATTAGAATGTCTGATAGTCAACTTGTTGAGAGCAACTCCCTGCATCTGCTCGGTCTCACGTTGACTGCTGACCTGAGATAGAACAAATACATTGAGTCAATTGCATCGTCCACCGCGAGGAAAGTTGGCTCTCCTATGCCGCGCCAGGAAATTTTTCTCCCCTGAATCGATACTTCAAATATACAAAACAACCATTCGCCCTGGCATGGAGTATTGCTGCCATATATGCTCTGGGGCACCTTCTGCTTACCTCGGAGTTCTTGACAAGATCCAGAGACAGATATGTAATGTGATTGGCCCTGATCTGGCGTCTTGCCTGCAGCCACTATCTCACAGACGCGCCGTTGCCTGTCTGTCTCTTCTACAAATACTTTCATGGTAATTGCTCCAATGAGCTGCTTTCACTGGTTCCCAGTCTCATGAATTCAAGTGCCCTACAAGGCTGGCATCCCGCTCTCACCCTTACACTGTAGAAACTTTTAAATGTAGCCGTCTCTTCTACTCCAATAGCTTCATACCTCGCACCTCTCGCCTGTGGAACACCCTTCCCAATTACTGTTTCCCTGATAGCTATGATCTCCAACTATTCAAATGTAATGTCAATCGACATCTCCAGTTACCTTGATCTACACACTATCCTTCCCTTCATCCTTTCTTCTATCACTCCTATCTGCTCTTGCTCCAAATCTTCTGCAACCCCCCCTGCATCCTAGTGGCTTCATGCCTTGCTCGGGGCGCAATGCTTAAAAAAAAAAAAAAAAAAAAAAAAAAAGAAAAAAAAAAAGAAGAATGGCAAAGCATCATGAATATGGCAAAAATGAGGACAACAGTTCAAACGATGGAAATAGTTACATGCCTCATCTCAGAAATAGAGACAGATATTAAGGAATTTACTGTATTACCTATATGATTGCCAAAAGGAATACATAGATTATATGAACATAAACAGATCTTTTACAAAACACACTCAATGGATGATCATAATTTTGATTACAGACCAAAAACAAAGATGCTACTTTAATTAAAAGAGAAAGCAATTTATTAAAAAGGTGAAAATATATAGAAGTGCACTGATTGCTAAATCAACTATGGTAAATTTTGATCCAGGCTTTTACAGTTCACCTTTCTGGCAGATCTTCCGTTATCACAATGAGAGATACTTAAAAAACAATAAAAACAAAGACATAATGAAACTGAATGAGATCAGATACACTAGGTAAAAATAAAAACAAAAAAAAACTGCAAACTCAAAAATTTTAAATTCATGGTTTCCACATCTTCAGCATATAATTATAATGGACATTCATGATTGTATATCCCCCTTACTTTTACACACGAAATTCCACATCAAAAACTACTTTATTCCAATGAAGTCCTAGAGGACAAAGCACATTACACAGGATTTTTCACTGTCACAAAGCATTATTTAAATACTCAATCCCTATCATTTTCCCCTGGATAAAAGGGTTGTACATTTTGAAAGGTCACTAAGAGAGAGCAGAATATTTCCCTTTTGTTTATGACTTCATAGCAGCACCTGGATAGAGAGGCCACAAGTTGTCTATATTTGGAGAAGCCAAATGCTTGATAGATTTTTTTTAGCATAAAAACCAACCAACTGTTTATGGGTTTTCATTTTTTAACTTCACTTTTTACTATATGCCACACAATTTCAATAGTATTCAGTTCAAGTGTCTGAAGTATAAGCAGAAAGCCATTTCTTAAAAAAAAAACAAAAAAAAAAAAACAGTAATCATAGTGATTGGAGCCTGTTGGTCTATTCAACCAAGTAGAAAACTATTCATAGTGTATCAAATTATCTGCTACTATATTGAATACTATTCAGTTTACCAATTTTCCGAGGAAATCAGTTCCAACTACATTCCTCTTTTTCTTGCACAAGAAACAAGTCTTATTGGATCCAAATTCTATCTTTGATAATACTGCTAATAAAAAAAAATGTGCATTAATCTTTTTAATCCTATTAGAGTTTGAACTTAAAAAATTCTGGACTAAAATTTAGCCTTTCTTTGAGCCATTAAAGGTTTATAAATTTGACAAATCAATTTCAGTAAATCACTAATGAGTTTATCTTCTTTTAAGATCACATCTGGATCATTAAACTGATTACTTATATTTCTAATCTGTAGTTTTAAATGATTTTAGAACATTTACTTGGACAATATTTCTGAATGATTTAAAAAAAAAAAAAAAATATGAGAAATTTCATATTTACTGTGTTTATCTTCATTGCATCAATTATCAATTCATTTATGTTTGATAAAATAAATAAACACATACTTGTAGTAGGCTAATTTCTGCTAGCTCTTCTCAAATGTATGTACGCACACAATCAGGAAACTGACTACCACACAAACTATACACTACCTACATACATCCCTTTTGTGAATTAACTTTATATACTTTCTTCGAAAGTGTTGTATAACAAGGAACATATCAGACTAAACTTATTACATGGGGTGGGGGTGGGGGGTAGTTTTCTGATGATCAGAGTCTGAAAAGCAACTATTCTTTAAAATCAACAAATATGAAAACAGCCAAGTGTTTACCCTCAATTTTAAAGTTATACAGAGTGCAGCAGAAATACATCCCATATTGGTCTTTTTTGTCAACCTTTAAAATGTAGGTGGTATTTCTGCCAAACCTTGTATATTATTTTTCTTCTTATTGGCCAGATATATATTTGAAAAGGAAAAAGTGTAATGAATTTAACTTGCTTTCTATAGTTACTTTAGCTGAAAAAAAAAAAAAAAAAAATCAATTCCTGAGCAGCAGTCCATGACAGACTGTGCACTGGAATGCAGATGGCTGGTTGTTTATTGCTGCAGTTTTTCTTCCCATCTCCTCCTACCCAAATAGTGATGATGCCTACCTATACAACTTCCTATCAGGAACAATTAGAAATTAGTTTAAGAATCAGCTGGCAAGTAAAGGGAGATGCTAACTATACTTACAGATGATATGTTCAAGCATTTAATGAAATCCTTATAGCAACTCAACCATAAAATGATAATTGCAGCAGGACTAAAAAGGAGAACGAATGATTAAGTTAATTCCCCACAATCTTTTCTCAATATGAGTGAGTCAATGCAAGGGATCAACACACTAACAAGATGGTTAATCTTACCTTCAGGTCTACCACGAGCTCGCTTTTTGACCTTTTCTTTGTAAGTAGGGTAACCTAAAAAAAAGAAAAAGAAAGAGTAACATTAGTTTCATATATATATATATATATATATATATATTACACACTCAGACAAAAATATTGGACATTATTGCTATCTGGAATCATAACAATTCTTGTTTCCTCAGTTTTTTTTTTTTGTTTTTTTTTTTTAATATATTTTGCCACAGAAGCAACATTTAATTTAAGACAGTACACAATATTCACAAAAGTAATCTAAGCATAAATTTTAACTGGTATATTGGAATTTATATATGACCTAACTTATTCTAGACCTTATGGACTTTATTTGATATATTCTGTAAAGTAAGAAAGAAAAAAATAAATAAAAGTGAGACCACTTAATGCAAGAAATAAAGTTATATAAAACCTCCTGCAATAGTAAAGTTGCATCAATTGATCTAAAATATTTTAGTAGGTTAGCTTTAGTATTAAATAAAATAGGCTAACATTTTGATTTAGACAAATTTACAATTATTTACATAAGAGAACAATAATGAAATGTTTGTTACAAACACTTGCAGAAAAGCTAAATTCTGCCCCACCCTACATCTATGTCACATTTTCAGATGTGAAGGAAAAAAAAAAAAAAAAAAAAAAAAAAAAACTAAGAGGGAAATTTATCTTGAATATATAATCATTGTCCTAAAATTTTACTACTTTTCCTAGAAATTCATCTTTTTATAATTTATTGCCCTAATACCCATTCTTTGAGAAAAACAAAAAAAAAAAATAATAATCTCTGGAAAAAGTCAAAATACCTTCTATTCCTAAACGTATTTTCTTCAGGCCTCTTTCTTTGAGCACCTGCTTGGCAACATCCCTGTTTTCAATGTATCGGAAAAAGCGATACAACTGTGTACTGTGCACAACTGAAGGGAGAAAGGAAAAGAAAGGATAAAGATATCAACAATGATGGAGACAAAAAAAAATAAATAAAAAAAAATGGCAAATTGAATTTCACCAGTTGCATAGAATCTAATTTATATATCATTTAATCAGATCTGTTCTAATGTAGTCATTAATAAGACTTACTTTGTGAATATTCTTCTCCCATTTGTGGTGGATATTCTTCATCCCAGTCAACAACATCTTCGTCTGTCAGGACTACAATGTGACATTCTCTATCACCTCGCTGAATTAAAAAAAACAAGCACAATGAAATGACAAATAATTTAGGCATTTATCTCAAAATCTATGAAGAAAATACATTAGTAAGGATCATTTTAGTGCAAAACCTAAATAATGTTATATTCAAACTCACTATGTTAAGAATAGTTTTGAGACTAGCTTGCTTACCCTCATTCTACAATAGATAATTCCACCTTTAATTTTTATTTATATATACATCACCACTTTAATCAAAACATATATCCAGGTGGCCTGGCTGTTTCATTCTAAGAACTGAGCTGCTGGAACCTCAAATCAAAAAATGATTGGGGAGTCTTCCACATTATTTGTGTGTGCCTGTGTGTGAGTGTCAGTGAGATTTTCTTTTCCTGTACATAATAAATTAACTTATTTGGATCAATAGAAAAACTGTCTATGTATTAATAGAAAATGAGAACTTTGTTTAGCTGCATTTTCCTTTCTTTTTCTTAAGCCATGTATACAAATTAGTTTAGTAGTTTAATAACATTTTAAATCTTACTGGGTCATTAATCCAAAACCAAATAGACAAGTCTTATAGGATAAAAACAGTTTAATGTCAGCCATTTTAATTATCTATTATCAATAATATTCCCATAAATTTTAAAGATTTTAAATGCAGACTAATAATAATAATAATAAAAATAATAACAACAACAAATATTAAGTTAGGTCATTACATTTTGGAGTATAAAGCTATTTCCTTTATAAAATATGGAAGGTCATTCACATCAAAATTTCTTTAATAGTTAACCTCATTCTGGTTGCACTATTAAATGCCAGTTTATTTATACTGCATTTGCCATTCATTCAAGAACTGCATCACCATATACAGTGCCTGACATATTTCACATTACAGTGCATATAATAAACTTGTTGAATTATAATTGCATAAAATGATTTTAAGTATATGTGTGTATAATGTATAATATATGTATAATGTATAATATATGTATAATGTATAATATATGTATAATGTATAATATATGGATGTATAATGATTTTAAGCATGTATGTATTTGCTTACAATATGCATAAAAAATATTCACTGATTATTCCTTTAAAATTAAATCCAAATACATAAAATGTACCAGTTATAAAACAGTCACTATTTATTAGAACCATTTGCATTTCAAGTCAGTCCAGATTTATATAGTAAAAAGTTTTATTAAAGAGGTGTTGTTGAGCATTAAGCTAGTAAGAAAAAAAAACAAAACAAAAAAAAAACAAACTTATCAAGCCATTAGAATATTTCATGTTTATATATTTTTATGCAGTTTTGTGTAAAGATAAACAAGTGTAAGAATAACAAGATTTTCAGCAAGACCAACCTTTGCACAAGCCACCATTTGTGGTAGAATTAGGTTCTCTAAGAATTCATCAAATTGCTGCCGAGCACCTTCATTAGATAATTCATGGAGTAAACCACCTAGATAAGGAATAAAAAAGCTCAGATAAGTAATTGTTCCTTAATGATACTTAAAAAGAATTTTTTTTTTTAAATCAATAAAATGTGCTAGTACAAAAGAAAAAAAAAATTATTGTTTCTATTTTTTTTTTTTTAGTAAAACATCAATAGGTGTGAGTCACAAGAACTATTTTAATACCACCATTGTGAACTCTGACTTGCAGAGATTCCTGTTTTAAATTTCAGCTCTATTTCTTGTGTGTCCAAAAGAAGGAGTATTTTTAACTTTCAGATTTTTTTTTACTGAAATATACCAAAGCTCAGAGTACTTACGAAGGTTCTGGCATTTGACAGTATCAGAATCAAATGGAATGAGAAGATAATCGCATGCTTCACGTAGTTCCTGGACAGATATACTTGGTGGACAGCGGACCATGCCAGTTCTGTAATAATCCTACAATGCAAGAATAAATATAAAGTTGCCTTTTTCTGAAATACACAAACTCTCAAGTTCTTGATATGGAGTTTTACTTCTAGAAAGTTCAATTAATACTATTTGATCCAATATAAAAAAACATAAGCAAAGTCAAATTGATTGTTTTTGTACATAGCACTGAAAGTTAACATTCATGGAATACTAGAAGACCAAGTTAATATTGTAAGACATTTTCAAAACATCAATCATTATTACATATACAGTGTAATCCGGATATAAGAGACCCGGATATAAGAGAGATTTTCTCTGGTCCCAAATTATTCCCATACTTACCTAAAAATAGACCAAACCCGGATATAAGAGACTTCGTCTCCGGTCCAGACAACTCTCTTATATCCGGGTTACACTGTATTTAGAAAAATTTTAAATTGAATTGATCCTGCTCATTAATTAGGCATTCTGATAATAGAGTTTCAATTTTGGTTTTCTAAACCATATAACTATTTTGACACATTCATCATGCTGTAAAATAATACTACCAAACACAAAAGCTCAAGGAGGATTTTTTTCATTTACGTTTCCTATACAGAAACTTAATATCTGACATACTTACAGAATTGAAATGAAAGTATAAAACTGATAAAGACAAAATCAGGTGTACTTACGAGTATTGCTCTGAATACTGTAGATGAGATACCCTCAGCAACCTCATATTCCCCTCGCTCATTTGGCCGGGTAAAATTGTTTTCGAGGGAAGAGGTAAACATTCTTAAAATAAGAGGTGAGGGAAAAAAAATCACAAAAAGAAACTTTCAAAAATTGGTCAGGTTAGTGGATCTTTGTATTTTCAAGTTAAAAGTTTAAAAAATTTGACAACTGATAGATTTACTCAAAAATCTAAATGAGTAAGAATGCACAGCAGATAAAAAAAAAAAAATTCAAACTTAATATTTTTATGATTTTTAAAATTTGACACACACACATTTGTAGCATTAAATAGCACATACAAAAAGTCATGAGAAAATGCTTTATACAGTGTAGGATGTGTTTCTGGCCTGATAAAACATTGTAATTCAATATGGCACAGAACCAAGTAGTTAGATGACTTATGGAAATATGTTGAACCCTGCTATTTCAATAGTCATGCACAGTTACATGATATTTGAGAGTGCAGGATCTTGTGTATGAATAGATCTCTCCACCACTTCCCATAAGGAATTGGTTGGTTGGGTGAACATGGTGACCTCACCATTGTTGGAAATCTCCAGAAAAATCCTCAAACCAAATATTGTTAACTTGGGCCCAATGATACTGTGCATTATCCTGCTGTAATCACCTATATTTTATGGGGTACATGGAGTCTGTAAATGGGTGCAAATGGTCATGAAGCAGAGAAATGGTCAGCAGTCAATGACATGTTTCAGCAGACTCAACTACTGAAACCATTATGGAACTATCATGAATTTGTATGGTTCCTTGTTGACAACTAGGAAACACCCAAATCATGCCATCAGCTACAAATAAAGAACTGGAACCATGAATCATCAGATCATGTCACACATTGCCAATTCTCCAGGATCTAATTAGTGATATCATGAACCCAGGATAAGATGACATGTCCAGTGTTGTGGTATTAACACTGGTAGTCTGAGAATCTACTTTCATATTCCAGTTAATCTAAAGACTGCTAAACTGATCTGCTGGACATGAATATGGTACCTCCTGCATTGAATGTAGATGTAATTTAAGCCAGTGCCATTTGTCTATTACTACAGTCAATTCATTAAGGACCCACGGTCAGCCATGATATTGTCCACAATGGGCAGTAATGATAATAGTAATATTAGCAGTTTCCTTATGTGGAAACATTCAGCATTCATGGTTTTCTATTAACACAATCTTTTACATGTGCTAGTCATTTTAGTTGTTGCTGCTGTTGAAAGTCCTCAAGTGACATGGTTTTATTGTGATTCTGTAGCACCAGTTCACAAGATTTAATTAAAGTAGGACAGTTCTTTCCACAGCCTACAGGCTTCATTTACTCAAAGCTATCTTTAATCACCAATCTGAGACAGCAGTTGTATACAGTTGACAGTTCTGAATGGATTGGGCACCATGCATGACATCTAAATAAATATTTCAATCTGACAAGGCTATTTAAGAACACTAGAATTTTTTTTGCAACTTGTGTCAGCGTGTTGAAATCACAGTATTTAGTATTGTTGAAGTTATTGCTAACATTTTGTCAAGCGTTACAAACTATGTTTGTTCAATTTTGTAAACCATTTAATGAACCATTTGTTTGGAAAAATACTTTGAAAAAATCCTACTTCAGTTTTTACACACCCTACAACCAACTGTACTTTGTACTCCCTTACCTGTTTGCACTTCTCCACAAAATTTGGTTTTGATCAGTCAATGTATAGCTATTTTAGAGGGTATGACAGACAAACGGAAGTCACAGAATTTTATATATAGATAAATGACTTATTCTTAGGGTAATGTTTTGATTTTGTAGCATCTTGCAGTGTTAGAGAATACTACTTCTATCACAGCCTATTCTATGTTCAATTTCTTCAATCTCCTATACTAAGTTTGTTCCATACACTGAGGTGTTTAGTATTTATTAATTCTTCATCATTAATTTTTATGATGGATTCAGATTATGTGCCACCACTGCTTTCATTTACACTTGGTAAAGAATGTTGATTTTTGTTCAAGATCATTCTTATCCAAACTGTGAATACCTATGTCATCAACATAGGTCCCCCTCATCAGGAGTACACTAGCCTCAGAAGGGAACACAGGTATGCTGTTTTCTATTAGTAGATTCATTTATGATATGGTATGGAATGCTTAAGTGATCAGTTCCCATCTCTTTACAACTATGCTTATATATGTGCAGAACATTGTCAAGGGAGAGATTAGATAGGTGCATTTCCTCCATGTTGTACTCCTAATGAGGTTCAAAGTGATTCGGTATTGTGGTTTTCATGAGATGTATGAATTTGTGGACTGATACAGTTCCTCTATAATCACTACATTCAGTGGAGTTAGATTAGGAAGACCGTATCTAATGAATGAGAAGTCATCTCTATTGATATGGTCATATGCTGTTGGGAGATTACTTCTTTTATTCTTTTAAGCATATCCGCTTTATCCTATTTCTGCACACTTTTCATTGAGCCATTTCTCTTTTGCCTGCCTGCCTGACTGGTGTATATTCTATTTACCCTGGCATCTTCAAATTAGTGTGGTCAGAGTTGAAATGTGACTCAAAGAGTTTTTTTTGAGGGCAAGACATTCTTACTGTTTTGGTTTTGATTGTGATGTTTTGCTTTTCTCCCCATTTCAACACAATTATTTGGTGTTTGGCTTCATTAATTTGATTTCCAATTTTCCAAAGATATTGGGTTCTCAGTATATTAACTAGATTTTTTGTAGTGTTCTCTTTTTTTCTGTTGTTTGTTTCTTATGCCATGCCTTATTCGAACTTTGCTAATTGATGTTACCTTGTCATGAAGCAGCTTAGCCTGTGTTTACAGACTCACCAAATATAAGTGCAGACTGATATAGATTTGAGGATTTTCATGATGTCAAGGCATGATGATACTACCTATCATTACTTGTACATATTGCTGTTCCATGATTTTTGGCATGTCAGTGTATACACACAATATATATTCCTTTAACAGTTACAAAACATTTAAGCTACATTGCAGATACTAACAAATACAACTAAATATTCAACAAAAAATATAGTTCCAATAAATGAATTTAAATTAAAAAAAAAGAAAAAAAAAGAAAAGGAATTTACCCACCTGCCAAGCATGGTATTGGGCTGAGCTCTGAAGAAATCTGGGTCAACGACAAAGCGGGTGTCATCGACCACAAGGGTTATACGCTCTCCACTCTGAGAGCTCATGTTCTTCGATATGGACGTGTCAGACTCCGGCTCGCAGGACTTGAGCTGGTCAAAGTGGCACTGGAGTGACAGATTCCTAGGACCCCCAACACAGATACTGTGGTAACCCCAAGGGAAGGGGCTACGACTGATCTGATTCTGAGCCTGGTCGGCAGCTTCATTATCGCTGCTGCGACCTTCCAGGCTCAAAGACCTAATACGGTTCACAAGACATGGTTTAGAACGTGGAGGACCTAAGGAACTAAAAAAAATAAAAAATAAGAAATAAATAAAGTCAAATAAATACAAACCAGTTATTTAAATGTATACAACTTATTTATCCATAGAATTTTAAAATATTAGATATTTTTACTAACATGCCAAAAAGTCAAGGGCTGCATATACATTTCTAAATGAATGGAAATTTTTACCAGTTTAATATGAATAGGATTAGATAATTCCTTTGCTTACTTCATTTGAAAAGTTTTGTCAATTCACTAAGAAAAAAAAAAAGAAAAAAAATATAAAAAGCACACAAATATTTTTAAAATTCAGTGGCATCAATCACCCTGCCACATACTAGTTAGAAAAAATAAAAATAAAGGCTCCATTTGGCAAGCAAAAACAAACATTTTCAGTTTGCTTAATTGTGATAGCAATGGGAAGAAGTCTATCATTTTACAAGCTTTAAAATATTTGCATTAAATCTAATTTCAGATAATATTTTAAGAACTCAAAACTTTATAACCAAATTAAAAATTTCAATCCGAGAAAAATTCCGATGACTAATAAAGCTTTCATTGCTGAAAGTTGAAAGGATTTGGCAAATAAAGCAGAATTTACCTCGTCCGTTTTATGCAAGTTTTCCTTCTATCTTCCGTTTCTGAATAATCTTCTGTATCACTGCTTGCACTGTCATAGACGTGATCACGATGATACTGATAAGCCATACCCCACCTAAGTGAGGGGAGCAGCTTTTCAGGTGGGAAATTTAACAGCCACCTGATCTCTCACAAAACACTGCAAATACAGACAACAAATTCAGGTCATCAGAACAGGAGTTATGAATTGGTTTCAAGTGCCAAATTACTACACATCAAAAAAGAATATTCAATTTAAAATATATGACAAGACATTCTCTTTCCTGAACAAATGTTTATTTTATGATTCCTTGTGCAAATCTAACTAAAAAACAAATTTATTTTTGTCTGATTTTGTTTTTTTTTCTTCCAAATAAATTATTATATATTAATTTCCTCAAACTAGTATCATTATGTTTGTTATAGTCACAATATTTCAGCTATTGTATTCTGCAACATTTCTAAGTTGCAATTGGTAATCTGTAATTTTGAATTGAATTCTTTATTCAATTTACTGGAATCAATTACTCTCTACCTGCACATTTGAATGTGTAGGTAGTGTAATGATTAGAACAAGCAATCAATGAGCTGAGTTTGAATGCTAGTCAAATTTATTTTCACTTTCACATTTGAGAAAAGTATGAATTTATCTTAAACCAGCTGTAGGTTAAATAGTAGGGTATACTGGGTTCTCTGGCCAGGTTTGCCAACCAGTTTAGGAGAAGAACAATCCTGAATTCAAAACCATATGTAACCCTGCTAAAACACCCACTATTCCACCATGAAAAATATAAAGTTCACAATTAGCTGCAGGGTGGGGTTGTGGAGTTAAGTGATTGATTCAAAAGGAGATCTTACCAGTTAATTCTTACATGTTAATTTGCACTTTTGATATCATTAGTCGCTTCAAGTTTGAAGCACAGCATATGCACTTTTTATTTTTGCACTATTTGGCCTAAGGACTGAAATTACAATTGCCAAGTAACTAGATTGCTTAAGCCATGCTTTTCTCTACTATAGACCATGAACATAATTTATAATTTTATAATTACAGGCAACTTGACTGAAGAGTAAATCAATTGTATGCTAAAACATATTTAATAAATTACTGGTAATTAATGAAGAAGCTTTAACCACACACCGAAGAGAAATCTACATTCAGTTTATTCAAATATTTATAGTTCAACCTGCATAATTATCAAATAAAATAATTAAAAATGTACTACCAGTAATATTAAACAATCATTGATGGAAATTTTAGGATATATATATATATATATATATATATATATATATATATATATATATATATATATATTATATTAATTTGCTAAAAAAAAAAAAAAAATGCATACTATAATGAAAAAATGGCCCCAAACTTAAAAACAAAGACTTATCAGAATGTTTATGTTATTAAGAAGAAAGACCAAAGTACTTTTTTTAATTATTTAAATTTTTTTTTTTTTTTACTTCTTTCTAACATGTTCAAAATGTTGGTTAAAAATCTTTTTTTTTTTTTTAAAGCCTCAACAGTGTAACAGAACTGGAAATGGAAATTTTTGTGCTTGTTTTCTGATAAAATAACATTAATTTGGAAAGTCTTACAAAAATCAAGTAAATGTTGGATTTTAATGAAACTTTCAGGACTTATTCACAAATGAAGGAATTTATTTTTTAAATTAATATTTTTTTTAGAAAATCTTGGTAAAAATATGTTTCAAATCAGATTAATTATATTTTAAATCAGCTAATATTCATAAAAGTTTATTTTAATTTTGAAAGATTTTTTTAATAAAGAAAAAATTCATTGTGATCACTATAAAAGGCCACTAATCAGCTATTTTTAGCCAAAAAATAAATAAATTGACTCCAACCAATAGAACTGGTTTCAAATACACTACAGAGTATTTTGCTCACTGGAAATAGTAAATTTAATCCTTTAGCTTTCAAATAAAGCTAAAATGAAAACTTCAAGAAATTTTCTTCATTTATGAAAATTTATTTAAACCTTAGGTATACTGAATTATTGCAGATCAAGTGCTGGTGTTAATAAAATAGTTCTAGATGTAGAATAACAGAGCTAAAAATTATATATTACTAATAAACATACATTTTTTGAGTTTCATGGCGATTGCAGCACCTGAAGATTGCATTGCACATGAAACTTAGAATTGTGCTAACAGTGAGGAAAAAAAGAAATTTATTATACACACACACAAACAAACAGTTATGAAATAGTTTGAGTTATCAGGTTTGAATTCTGGTTGAGACTACTTATCTTGTCTGCCCTAATGCCTTTGGTAAAGGCATGAATTCGGTGCTCCCTACACCGTCCTATTGCTATCTTAATCATGACACATGCAATAATAGTAGACACAGAGTGGGTGAGTTTACAGGCAATCAGCATTCCCGAAATTACTGTACCTACTTAAGTAGCAGCAGCAATATACCTATGCTGAGCATAACTTCACTCAAATTCAAATACTTGTAAAAAGTTTACAATACTTCAAAGAAAAAAAAACATGCGCATCTAAGCAAGTATTAAACAGAAATATAATGCTATATTACTTCCTTGTTTAATCAGAGACAAGTAAAACACGTCTTGCAATCTGGTTACAACAGTATTTTATGCATGCGGTGGGGGAACAAGTACAATCATGTATCTAATAATGGAAATACGAGCTACTTCATACACCTGATAAGATAAAAAAAAAAGTTTAGTTGCTTCCCCTGTGAATTTAGCTATCTCAAGTTTGTTAACTCAAAATAAAAACTAAAAAAGCAAAATGCAAATTCATACCAAAACATAGTTTGTTTTTTTTATCAATCAATAAAATCATCACTCTCAAAACAGCATTGTTACTGTCCAGACTATTTAGTTTCATGAAGTAAAATCATTATTTTATTATTGGGTGTGGGATTTATTATCAATCTCAAGATTCAGTCAAGAGTCAAGAAGAGTAAAAGACGAAGTTCAGTAAATTAAAAATATCTAGCACACGTTATCATCCAAGAAAGCTATCCTAGTTTACACATTGCAAGTACAATCTACTTGCAGCAACTACTCTCCCCACAAAAAAGGTGTGTACGAAGATAAATTAGGATCGCCTCCCATTTTAAATTGAAGTATTTCTCCATGAAAATGTACAATGGTTGCGTTGAACAATGACAATTCCTACACGCAGACCTCATACAGTGTCAGCAGGTACACATTGCAGTTTTCTTCATTTTTTAATTTTTTTTTTACATAAATTATTTAACAAGCACGTGTTTTTGCTTTGATGATTTACTTTTCTTTCATTACAACAATTATTACAAGAAAATAACAAAGGACATTTCACATTCCAGTTTTTAATTGTGACACATTTCAAGGGTGACAAAAGTCCATTTTTTCTTTTACTTTCCTAAAGTTGGCAAAACAAGATTTTTACACTTACGTTGGCAGATCTGAATTTTAACTTAAGGGGAAAATAGGAAAGAGAGGAGAGTTAAAACTTTTGGTTTGCTGCTTTGCTTGAATCAATTTCTCAGAACCAATCATGAAAATATTGAATAATGTTGAACTTTAGCCTCGTCTTTGAAAATATATATTAAATAGAAAAAGGTTTTAAGTAAAAAAAGCTCTTTTTTAGTGGAACCAAAACCAAACTAATGATGAGTAATTGAATGACAAAATGGAAAATTCCATGTAAAACGCATTTCGCCCTTTAAATAATAAATATCATGTTTTAAAAACTAATACAAGTTAAATGTTAATCAAACTGTGTGTAGTGTACTGTAAAAAAATTTTAAAAATGATAAAAGTTATTTGTAATAAAATAAAGTAAAAATAAGAGAAAATATCGAGCAATATTTTTTTAACAGGTTGCAAAAAGACACTTCATTTTTAATGTGCTGCTACACCTTTTTGTTAAGTCTCTAATTTTAGTAACAGAAAAATCAGAAACAAAATCTGTGATGCTGGCTTGCACAAACAAAATTTAGTTAATCACAGGTCTTAAAAATAACACCTCCGAACGACTTAAATTTTAAAATTTTTACTTATAGGGAAAATATCTTTTTTTCTCTCTCTCCAAATAGCAACGTTCTTATGCATTTTTAAATTTTAATTAAAATAACAACATAAATCATAATTGCTCTTCTTCTCTGTTGATGTTTAGTTTTTTATTATTATTATTTTCATTTATCACGCTTCACGACTTGCTACTGGAGATCGTAAAGATAAAAAGCTACCTAAGAGTGAAAATTCACCGTGCATAATTTATTTATATTACGTTTGTCTTCAGTACGTTTTATGATCAAAACATTTATTTTAGTACCAAGATTTCCAGGTTTATTTTAATGTTAGTGTTCTGACAGTTGATGGCATAGTTGCCCAGATCTCATTGATAAAAATTACCTTTGCTGACACTAATAACAGTCTTAGATGAAAAAGAATCCTACAAGGGATCCGTAAATTTATATAGTCATTATTTAATAAAATTCACAAGCTTCATAATTACAAAAATCTGAAAGAATTGAGGGATTTAACGACTTCCTTGGCTAGAGATAGAGAGTAAGAAAACGAAACCAAATTATGTGGTGCAGTAGTAGAGACATTCTTACAAAACTAACCGCTGTTTAGCATGAAAAGACTTCACAAAAAAACTACAGGATCGAACTTAAGAACAGTTGATTAAAGACTACATTACAATGCTTTTTTTTTTTTATAGCCATAACCCCACCCAAAATGTAGTAAGATATGGCAGTTTAAAGTATTTGATTTGCTACTTCTAACGGTTGACGCCAAGGTTGTTGCATAAAAAAATGAATCAACTCAATATCTATTTGCTATCTACACAATATTAAACAAATAAAACAAGTACGAATGAAATTAGTTCCAAAAATCAGTCAAAATTCAGTAAAACGGATGTAACACAAACCGGCAATGCCGAAATAATTTCCTTTTATTTCTCATGACTGGTCACTAACTCTTCAATCTTCATTGCAGTTTAAGATCACATCACCAATGACGTCTGTTTTTTTTTATTTTATGAGTATCAGCTAAAAGCATTTGAAAATTGATCTTGCTGTAGCCAGAAGGCTATGAAGTAGTGACAACTTACCTTTTAGTGCTAATCCAGAACCGAATTGCATTAAAAAAAAAAAAAAAAATATAGTAAAAATTAACACAGATTATCCAATATCAACAAACGTTATTACCCGGCTGCCATATTTTAAATGCTGACATATGCATGATGGGTAAAATGTCCACATCTAACGGATTTTTTTTTTTTTTTTTTCCCTTTTTATTCAGATAGATTTTTCTTCTTTTAACTATTATTTAAGTGTAAATTATAATAAATTTATTGTTTAAAGTATAGATAAAAATGTATAACATTTTCATAAAAAAAAATTAAATTAAATTAAAAATGTGAATTAAATAACAAATTCCATACAGGAAAAATGAAACGAAACGAAATCATGAAAAAAATTAGTTTTCTCTCAATTACATTAAAAAAATAATAATATATCGTTTGAATTTATATTTGCTTATCTTAAGAAAACAGAATAGAAGATTATTGAGTTATAAGAGAATGTCTTCTTAAGTTTACAGAAACATAACATTTTAAGTTACATTTAAAATAAACAAAAGTTACAAAATCTATAAATTTAAACCAAATTGAAAGGAAAGTTATATAAAAATTTGAAATTTAATATACAAAATTTAAAATAAAGAACAAATGTTTACTCACAAAAGAATATTCATTATTCATGTATCTGAAAATTTTCTAAAATAAAATCATTTGTTTTTTATTTTGTATGGTTGCAAATAAAAATGATCCTTGAAAATCAAAATAAAATAATGAACATCAATGAAGAAAAATAGTGCATAGACGAAGAGTGAAAGAAAGAATAAATTGAGTTTTTAATATTTAGTACTCTGCATTATTAATATTCCTCCCCTTTCCAGTGCATTCTTTTACAATCTCTATGTTGCAGTATCCTTCACTCAAAGTTGTATTCTGTTGCCATAGCAGGATATGACAGCACAACTATGAAATTTAAACACGCTTATTGTTCAGGGATCAGTCACCTTCAGTGACAGAATAAACTTTTGTACAGCAAATGAAGTCATGTACAGAGTGATAAACATTAATTATGGGAAATTTGTCCCAGATTTCCCATAAGAAAGAGTTGAGGTTAAAAATTTGACAAAATTGAAAATAAGCAACAATGACTTGAAAGGTTAGAGTGGACAATTCTCTCTTTTGAGCAAAATGTGGAAAATTTGTCCCAGCTTTCCCACATGAAGGGTTGAGGTTAAAAAAATGCAACAAAACTGAATAAAAAGAGCAACTACGACTTGAAAGATTAAAGCAGACAAACTCTCTCTTTTAGGTGGAAGAATAAAGAAAGAGTCAAACTCCTGCTCCGTGTGTAACAATAAAAGAAGAAAATGTTTAATTACATGTGCAAAAAGAGGGTAAAGGGATAAACACAAATACAAGAGAAAGGGAGAAGAAAATTCTGTTAACTTTAAAGGAAGAAAAAATGTTCATAACAGAAAAAAAGGCTTGCTCAAAATATTTCTCTGAGCGCCTAAAAATTCTTTAAGTGAGTAGATTGTTGTTAAGGGTTAAGACACTCACAGTTTTCTTCAGAGTTCTTGCCGAGTAGGAAATATCGGAAGATACAAATTCTGTAGTTGAGTGAGTTCATGGGCTGGTGACAGATATCTTCTCGGAGACAGATCTCAATTGGTTTTTAGTAGTGGGCTGACGTTCTGTCTTTTCGGTCTAGCAGGTAGATCTTTCTTCAAGCTGACCGCTACTAAACAGGCATAAATTATCTGTATTTATGAGGATGAGGAGGCTCAGAAAATATCGGGGACTTTTTCCTGACCATTTCATTTGTTAGAAAAATATATTCTTATCTCTGATAAGAATCAAGGTTTTGGGAGCTGCTTTTTAGAAACAAGGGTCCAAGAAGTTGTGAGCGTCATCCCCAGACTTCATGGCACCATGGTCAAATTCCTTTTTATTCCTTTTATATTTTTCCAGCTCTCTCTCCTTTTTATATTTTCCAGCTCTAGTCAGAAAATATATTCTTATCTCTGATAAGAATCAAGGCTTTAGGAGCTGGTTTTGAAAGCAAGGAAAAAAGTTGGGGTGAGGATTGGAAAAGAGGCTAGATCGTGAACTTGTAATATATTGTAGTTGTGGTTCTGAAGTTAAATTCTAATATAATGGGTGCTAAAAAAATATTGTTAGGACATTTAGTGCATAAAACCTATAATTTGTGGAATTCAATGTTGTTAAGTCATCCATCATGTTTCATAAAATATTAAAATTTCCTTTATTTGGACTATTGTCCTCATCTTTGTCGCCATATTTATTACAATGTATTGGCTGTTGTACACTTTGGCCTTCTTCAGAAGGGTGGAATGTTGAACTGAACCCTTTATTTCGCTCACTGTGGGAGACTGTTCTAGTTCCACATGCCATGTTTAATGGATGTCAGTTATCTGTTATCTCCTGTTAATTCAAAGTGATAAGCTAGATGAATATTTTGATCAAATGTCTTTCCACTCAGCTGGTCAACAGAATAGAAGAGACATTTGAACTAAAGCTTTTGCAAGTTTAAATATAACACTCCCTAAAAGACCAAAGATCCACAAGTTAAAGGCAAAAGTTGACGCTGGAGTGGAAGGAAACATACTTCCCTTGTATATTTTTTAGAAAATGTTCCCCCAAAAAGTCAACCCAGATGGATTGCCACTTCCTGAATCCACACGTCAGTGATTCAGGTTGACGCTTTGAGCAAAGACCTTGAATCTACATTTATACAAGAAGGCCATCCTATAGCGTTTGCATCCAAATCCCTCACAGAAACAGAGCAGTGCTGTGCCAACATAGAATGGGGGATATTAGCAAAGTTTTTGATGTGAGAAATTCCGAACGTTCATATATGGCCTCCCATTTATCACTGCGAGTGATCACAAACCCCTGGATATGATATCCCTAAACAATCTCACTGTAGCTTTGCCCCCAACTTCAACGAATGCTGCTTTGCCTGCAAGAATATGACATGGTTATCACATATCAACCAAGAAAGTAAAGGAAGCCATAGACATGGACATAAAGGTCGACTTGTGCAATTCTCAACAGAAAAATTGACACAGATACGCCAGATGACAAATGCCAACCCAATATTATGTAAATTGAGAGACATGATCCTTTGAGGATAGCCCAACTTGAGACAAAAGGTTAGCTAAGATTTGCAGCCCTACTGGTCCTACCATGAACTCACAATTGAAAATGGAATTCTCAAGAGTAGTTGAATAACAATTCCCAAACTTCTGCAGTCATAAATTATACAAAAGATACATTATGCTCATCAAGGGATGGACAAATGCAGATTGAGAGCAAAAAGCTGTGTGTTCTGGCATGGCATCAACAACAACATTGCCAAAACTGTTCAATAATGCAGCATTTGCCAAGAGCATCAAAAAGAGCAGCATGCCAAACTACTCCTACAGTATAAGATCCCAGTAAGATTATGGCAAATTGTAGCTACTGATCTCTTCCTCTTTCACAACCAGAACTACTTACTAATTGTTGACTACTACTCCAAATACCCATTCGCATAGACTGAGAGAGTTCTCCAGTCAAGAAGCAGTCAATGTGACCAAACAAATATTTGGAGAACAGGGAGTACCCAAAAGGGTTATCAGTGATAATGGGCCCCACTACAGTGAAAGAGTGGAAGTTTAAACACCACATATTGTTCCTAAGGTACCCACAATCAAATGGGATGGCAGAGTGGTACATACATTCTCTGAAGTCTGCCATGAAGAAAGCAACCCAGTGCAACCACAACATCAGCATGGTTTTGCTATGCCTTAGAGCTACACCAATAAATTACTTTATTCCTTAACCAGATGAGCTCTTATACAATCGAAAACTTCAGTCAAATGCACAAACCATCTGGCAAGGAAAGACAAAATAGCAAACCACCTATACCAAAGGCAATCAACACAAAAATTATATCACAACCAAAACACTAGGAAGCTTCCTATACTTCATGTGAAACAACCTATTTGTGTGCAAAACCAGGACACTGGTAAATGGACACCTGCATTTGAAAAACAGACATGCATGGAACCAAGATCCTATATAGTACACACTCCCATTGGACAGGTCATCTGCCAAAACTGACAAGACCTAAAGGAAGACTGTTCCCAGACCAGAAACAACACTGCAGTTAGCAAACCAAGATCCCACCAAATTTGTAGTATAAACCAAGTTTTTGCTGCTTCTACATTAATTGTTTACATGCTAACATGCACACACCTGCCATACACTAACCTGCACCCTTTGAAATTCCATAATCTCAACAATTTTTGAAATGTAACATATTTATACATTATCTGATTTTTTTCCTTTCCTTTTTCTTTGTGGACAAGTTGAACATTTTTATAAGACCAAATTAACACCTCCTCAAGCTCATACACATATTTAAGGTATTATTTTGGTCATTGGAGGCATTTAATTTATATATACCATAATCCTGAGCAGGCATTTTATTTATATACTCCATAATCCTGTGTGTATAGGATGCACACCAGGAGACAGAATGAGAAATCCAGAGCTTAAAGACATGTACATGTTGATTGTCATTGTTTGGGAAGAGTTGGACATTATCATTGACAAAGCCATCAAGAAATAATGTGTCTCAAACAAGCTCAACATCTGCAAATATGATATCCTATAAAAGGGATTCATACAGAAATGGGGTTTAACAGAGGTACCACAAGAAACCAACAATGATAACAACAATCTTGCCAACAATACCTACTACACTGATCTGTGCCCCAACCTGACAGAGAAAGAATTTGATCAGTTCTACAGGTCTAATGATGAAGGCCAGTTTGAAAGGTTCGACAAGGATGACGTTACATTCTCATATTGTGGATGCCCATGAGCACAGAAAAATTACCTGTATTCCTCACAAACAGTCCTTTTCAGGACTACATAAATGATTTTAAAAGAAATAACTTAGCTTGACATAAAATATTAAAACCAAAAAAGCTAATATTTATTCAATTTATTTTGATTTATTTTCTCAAGGTGTATTGGGGATTTAGTGGTCTTATATCCATTATAGTCAGTATCATGTTTTTTGTAATGCTTATGAATCATGAAAGTAAACAAAATGTCCTGTTTTTTTTTTTTTTCTTTTTTACAAGTTTTAGTCATTTTCTTTGCTTTAAAATTAGGAGCATTTTATACAGGATAATAAACCTTTTTACTTGGAATTTCTCTGTTTTTTATCTGCATTTCATACTCCATATATATATATATATATATATATATATATATATATATATATGTATGTATGCATGTATGTATGTATGTATGTATGCACACACACACACACTCACACACCCACACCCACATATATATATACTGTAATCCTTTGTGTATAGATTGATAGCATTATATATATATATATATATATATATATATAGATTGATAGATAGATATATAAAATAAATAAATAATAAGGAAAAGACTTAATTAGCCATCATATAATTGGTTATAAATTTCATTTCAACAGTTATAAAGTTGAAATAAATTCATAACCGATTATATGATGATTAATTAAGTCTTTTCTTTTCCTTATTATTTATTTATTTTATATTGCTCTGTATATGAGTTGATACATTGAGCTCTCATCATGGAGTTAACTTTTTAACATTTTTATGTCAAAAAAACCTCTTTGGAATAATCCATGCCACCTACAGATTTGGCATTATATATATATATATATATATATATATATATATATATATATATGTGTGTGTGTGTGTGTGTGTATGTGTGTGAAAATATATAGAAAATAGGAAAGAACTCGTTAGGTAAATAATCCAAAGTTCTTTAGTACTTTTGTTATTATTTTAAAAAAACAGTGCTCAATACAAAAGTAGAGCCTAAATATAAGTATTTACTTAAAAATATGATTCCATCATACATAAGAGTTCTCATGTTTTGAAACATGAGAACTCTTATGTAGCGATGGAATCATATTTTTAAATAAATAATTATATATATATATATATATATATATATTTTGAACAATAAAAAAAAATTAAAAAATTAAAATCTTCAGACACACTGGGTTGTATTGCTAAAATGCCATTGTGATGGTAACAAATGTAACCGAGCAGGTTTCTGCAACTGGGATCGGCTAGATACCATAGCAGATGGGTGTGCTTGCAAAAGGAGTATCTGGCCAATAATATATTTCTATTAAATATTTGTGCATATTCTTAAATTTAACATGAGGTCAGTACATCTTACTTATTATAAAACACAGATTGTGTGTGTGTCTGTACGTTTATATATTGGATCGGATTTCCTACAATTTTCAACCGATTTCAACAAAACTTCACAGGACTATGTAAAATTACCTTGCAGTGTTTCTAACAGAGCCAAAAATTTGGAAAAACAATTGTTTTTGCACAAAATCAATTTGAAAACACGATTAAGAGGCATTAATGAAAGGGGGACAACTCACTTCGAGTTATCATACTTATAAAATCCAGGTTGTGTGTGTGTGTGTGTATGTGTACGTTTATATATGGGATCGTATTTCCTACATTTTTCAACTGATTTCAACAATACTTCTCAGGACTACATAAAATTACCTTGCGGTGGTTCTGACAGTGCCAAAAATTGGAAAAACAAAATTGTTTTTGCACAAAATCAATTTGAAAACACGATTAAGAGGTATTAATGAAAGGGGGACAACTCACATCGAATTATACTTATTATAAAACCCACGTTAGTTGTTTGTGTGTGTGTGTGTTCCTTTATATATGGGATTGGATTTTCTACATTTTTCAACCGATTTCAACAAAACTTCACTTTTTATTTGGCAGGTAGTGTTTCTTATTGTCTTGCACATTTTTTTCTTTATTTTTACATTCAGAATGCTTTCAAAATTCCATTTAGAAGACAATTCTTTATAATAAAATCTATTTAATCGGTAGACTCATAGCGATTGAAAACAATGTTTTTGTTTGAGTTTGGGTTTAACCAATTCATAAAAAAGCAAAAAAAAACAAAACAAAACAAAAAAATAAAATAATTAAGACATGCATGTCCGTTAACCTTAAACAATAATCTTTGTCAATTTTATTTTTCAGTCTTTATGATGGTTGATACTTGATCTACCTCTTACTGTTACATACCTGGGCAATGCCGGGCTCTACTGCTAGTTATATATAAATAAAAGACTGTTATGGGAGAGCAACAAAAGAAAGATTAATTCTCCCATTTGTATTTCCCTCATTATGGGCATTATGGAAAGGCTGAAAGAAACAGAAATGACAAACATGCTTTGTTCTAAGAGATAGTTTTATACCAGTAAGACATACACACAATTATATATACATATTTACACAGGTCCCACACAGAGAGAATATAACATATCTAAACAGCAAGAAGACTGAAAGGACAATGAAAAGATAGTTTTATATATAATATGGAGATTCTTCTGGGTTTCTGGAGAAACCATATTTAGGACTCCAGATTCAAACTGGCCAGATACATCTACTATATCCCAAGCGAGGATATATTCCATGAAGAGGAAATGATGAGTCTTGGGTTTTCGAAAATTGAGGACAGTTAACAGGAGATAGTTTCTTTCTATATTTGGGAAGACATATTCCCAAAGGGAAATGGCACCCTGTGCTTATCTGTTGTAGCATATGCTAAAGGAGGTAGATTTAGCATCAGTCTGGGCCCCTCAGTCTGGGCTAAAAATGCAACTGCTTGGTTTAAATACTGTAAACCAACTGAAATTGATTGCCACTTTTGTCATCATATAATGTGATGTCACTAAGCAGCTATCACATGACTCACGTGACTTATCTTAACCAAAGGGAGATAAGTGCCTTTTGTATCTCCACAAGTTGATGTATGAAGGAGGAAGAGGTGTCATTGAGAATTCTCCCTTTGTCTAGTCCATTTCCAGTCATATGAAAACTGTCTTCAAAAGAAGAAATGAGACATAAAAAAAGGTAATGTAAAATCACATCACCAATTTCTTTAATATAAAATTTTGCATTTGCATTTTACCTGCTTCCCTTTTTCTTTGTAGCTGTGTTAAACATTGTGACAAGAGCAAATTTTCTCAGAATTCCATGATATTCATACCATTTTAATATAGCATTATCATATCTGCGATATGGTAGCATTTAAATACATCTGTATAACATTTGAGAGAAAACATTTTATCTACATATTTACAGAAGCTATCAGTTGACATAATTTTTCCATATAGCAAACTGCATACATAATAGGAGATATAGAAAAGAAAAGTGAAATAATGTCTTACTGGTGAGTTAACTTGATTGTAAGATGTTTTCTTGAAGTTTTATGTCTCTGATATTTTTGGACTGGATTCAAGTTTTATTCTTTGTAAACAGAAATTTCTGGATTATTGAACATTTTCTATCTTATTAAGTTGAGGGAGGTTCTTTAATGGTGCATATTTTTTGTGTTTTTCACTGGCTTTGGCCTAGTTTCTTTTGTTGTTTTTAAGGATTCCGTGATGAGTAAAGGTTTATTTCTTATTTCTTGTTCCTTCTAAAGTCTACTTCAACTCTATACTTCTAATGTCTCAGTCTGAACTCTGAAATTTTATTTACTAATTATTTTTTTCTCTCCAATAGGAGTAGATAGGTTTGCCTATCATGTGGTTCACATTCCTTCCTGGTCTTTTGAACAGGTATAGAGGTTTATCCCTAGTTTCCTGTTTAGGATTGGGTTTTTGGTTCCTTCTAAAGTCTACTTCAACTCTAACATCTCTATGTTTCTCATTCCTTCTAAAATTATTTCATCTATTTCACTCCCAGTAGCCCCTTGTATTCTAGTGGTATTGTTGCCTTGCTTGGGGTGAATTGATTATATATATATATATATATATATATATATATATATGAAAAAATATAGTCTTAAGGTGTGCTATATTCACGGAATAAAGTGCTCAATATCAGAGATAGAGCATGTGTAAATATAAAAGTGAACATAGAAGTCAACACTTAGAGGCGACAGTCTGTTTCATGCTATATGCAATTGTCGTGGCCTGATGATTGCATATAGCATGAAACAGACTGTCGCCTCTAAGTGTTGACTTCTATGTTCACTTTTATATTTATATATATATATATATATATATATATATATATATAGGATTAATGTGAGTAAAAGTTTGTCACTCAGGTAATTGATGTTACCTTTAGCATCCTGACTCCAGAGTTTTGTAGGCAGACTTGTTCGTTCACTTTTCAGTGGGTATCAACAACTTATAAGTGTGTGCATGCATATGTGTGTGTGTGCATGCATTTACATTTTTTGATAAAATACAAAGAAGAATCTGCAATGTTATTGGTCCTGACCTGGCATTTCAGCTTTAGTCAGTATCTCACCGTAACTTAGCTTTCCTGTGTCTTTTCTATAAATACTTTCATGGTAATTGTTCTGATGATCTTTCGTCTATGGTACCTAGATTTTATGAATTTAAGTACAGAACTAGATTTGCGGCAAGGGATCACCATTTTACAGTTGAAATGGCTAGATGCACCCGTAAGTTCTATGCTCATAGTTTCTTCTATCATATTTCTCACTTGAGGAACCTTCTTCTGCTTTCTTGCTTTCCAGTCAACTCTGATCTTCAAAAATTTAAATGCAATGTTAATCATTATCTTCTGTCTTCTTAATTCCTGTTCTTTTATTGTTCATTCTCTTTAATGCTTTTTTTCTTATATTCTCTTACACTCAGTAATCCTTACTCAGTGGTTGTCTTTAAGAATATCAACTCGGGGTTATCCCCGATCTGAGTGAAATTATTTAACCACTGCTTGAAGGAGAAATCCTTCCCAAGTCTGTGGAAGGTGTCAAGTATATGCCTGGTTTTCAAGAATGCAGGTGTGTGCTCATCCCCCTCTCATTATAGACCCATCTATCTCCTCAGTGTTATTAGCAAACTTTTGAAGCTATAATCAACAAGGAACAACAATAGGAACAACCTCTTGAATGACAAACAGTATGGGTTTTCATTGACCCAGCCCACTGCTGATATTCTAATTGCCATTACTCACAGAATCAGTGATGCACTAGACAATACATCTCAAGGATGAATGCATTAATTATTTCAAATGCCTTTGACAAAATATGACATAAAGGATTACTGCACAAGCTTTCTAGTTATGGAATCTCTGGAAGAGTCTTCTTAATTATAGTCCTTCCCAACAGGTAGGTCCCAGAAGCTAGTTGTTAATGGTCAGTCTTTCAGAGTCCTAGTGATCAATGCAGGTATCCCCCAAGGTTTGCTTCTTGGTCCAAATGAAAATGAACTGCCTAAGAGTATACTTTGATCATTTGTGAATATCTAAGCTAATGATATAATAGTATATGGGTACACCTCCAAAATTCTAGATGATCAGAGCTTAGCAGCTGATCTCTCCTCTGACCTAACTCTAACAGTTCAGTGGTTGGTCACATTCAATGTCTTCAAAACCAAATTAGTGACATTTCATCATCAGTGACTGGAACCAGAACTCTCACCAATCACAATGAACTGATTTTCCTTCTGGGAAGTCCATGCCTTGTGCACCTATTGGTACTCAAACTCAACCAAAACCTCAAGGGGAACTTGTGCATATGATCCATCACTAAAGATGCTTGAAAAATAGTCAGTTCTCTGTACCACTCCAGTAAGTACCTGACTCCTTTTGCTGTCTTCTTCCTTTACAAGAGATCAGATCAGGTCAAAAATGGAGTAGTGCTGCCGCATATAGACAGGAGCTGCCGAGTCTTCACTTTCCAATCTCGATAAAGTCCAAAAGTATTTCCATGTCCTTGTGGGTGACAAATTATTTTGGACCTTACAATCCCTTTCTCACAGATGAAAAGTTGCAAGCCTTTTGTTGCTCTATTGCCATTTCCATGGGAAGTGTTCAGACAGACTACATTCCTTAGTTCTACCTTTTCTTATCTTCACAGCTAAGACCTGCTATGCCATGTACATTGTTGTGAATCAGTCTCTTTGTATTCCATTGGTGAAATGCTGTTCTGTGGAACTGACTCCCAAGAGGATGCTTCTCCAATCACTACAATATTAACATTTTCAAATCTTGGGTTAACTGTTATCTTCTCCACATATTCACATAAACTATGCCTCTTACTTTGTAACCCTCTACCTTGAGTGGCTCTATGAACTTGTACAGGGTGAACATCATTATAAAAAAAAACAAACTTGCATCTTAGTGGCTTTATTGTATTGCCTTATTCATTATTCTTGTTTTATTATCATTATGTTTTTTATTTTTTATCATTATTATTTTTTATTATTCTTATTTTTTTTTCTTCTTCTTCACACCCACACACAAAGAAGATTTGTATAAACCAGTATTTAAAATTTTTCCTATATTATTAAAATACTAGCATAGTACCTATAAAAAAAATGATGGGATTATTTATGCATGGATTGACAATTCTAAGATTATCGTCTTTTCTCTTGGAATATAGGATCAGAATGTAGCAATTGTTCTTTCTTTGAAAAGTATTATATACACAAATATATATGAGTAAAGTTTTGATGAAAATCTAATGGAATGATTAATATAGAAAACATTTTGGAAAAATTATATTTTGACATGTTTTGGTGATCAGTCAGTGTCATCAGAAAAACTGATTTTAGTTCAACACAAGCAAGGTGTGATTTTTTTTTGATTTTTTATCTGTATCATCCCAAGCAAGGCAGTACAGCTGCTAACATGCAAGGCGTTATAGGTATTGGAGGAATTAGGAACAGAAACATTAGTAATGAATAGAAAGAGAAAAAACAGTCAGGAGGATAGTAGATAGTGAGTGACACTGTATTTAAATTTTTGCAGATTAAAGTTGGCTAGAAAGCATGGAGCTGGGTGTTCTACAAACAAGAAGTGTGAGAAAAGAAACTGTCAACATAGAAGTTATGGCTACATCTAGCAAGCTCAACTGAATGCTTGACTTTTTACATTCACATGACTAATGCAAGTTATGTTTTATTTCACTAATATAGATTTTGTTGAAATGAAATCTATTTTTCTGACTTTTTTCTTTTTGCATGTGAAAATATTTTTTCCAACAATTACTTTATTGAAAAAAGTTTGAACGAAGTAACTATAAACAAAATTATTTTTTGCTATCCTCTGCCAGCCGCAATGGAGAAAGCACCATTGCCAGTCAGACATGCTGCAAGAGCCACTCCATTTTGTGAGGCTTGTCCCTTAATTGAGACACCATCCCACCAATCCTTCGAAGGAACGCCATCAAACGAGGGCCAATAACCCCAGAAGTCTCCACTGCCACTGGAGTAAAAATAAATCTATGAGCAAGAGAAGAATATTTGACTATTTTTTTTATCTGTGTCCTGAGTGACAGATCCCGGCTCAACCATGGACCTGATCAAATTACTGGTCGAAAATGTATCGAAACAGGTTGCATCCCAAATCAATGACTTTCCTATTTTAAAAGGGAAATTGGTAATGCCATCCATGGTTGAGGCTTATGGGTTCAATTTGGGAAGTGAACCCAGCTGCATCTAGACCCCTTCTAATGATGTCATTTATTGCTTCATGCCTTGGAAAATAACCAGTACTACGACGACAGAAGATTTTTCTGATTAGCAAAATAAATCAAAATAAGTTTTCCAAATTTTCAGATATTTTATTCAGGATGAATGGCAAGTTGTGAATGTTGCAACACCAATGATAATCTGTTCTGCTATGTTGTGTAACAGCAGCCTTTCTGTTAACAAGAAAAAATTGTTGAAGTGACAATACAACAAATGGAAATAAGACATGGTTGAGATAGGTGAAAGTGTTTTTATTTCCTGTCATTTATAATGCTTGATCGTTTGCTTCTTCCAGGATATTATATATCAATCATGGGAGACTTTTGGGATCTAGCCCAAGGTAGTAAAGATAGACATAGGAAGAAAACTAACACATATTATTGCATTGTATTAGTTTAGAATTAGTCTCTGTTGTTGCCACTGGTTTTGTCACTGACTGAAAGAATTGCTGTCAATGGAAATGATAGCTTGGACAATCATGTAGTCTTCTGCATAGTGGGGTTTGTTGCTAATGCCAACCAGGTTAGCTCTGCCCTCATGGTGAAATCAGTGTTGGTTTTATAGTCTGTCAGTGGCTCAGAAACAGCTGCTTTGAAAACTGTATAGTGCCTTTTCTTATTGGTCAGAAAAGATGTTTTATGACCCTGGTATTTTGGACAGTATTCTGGAAGTGGGTTTATGAAGCTGGATGAAATTAAAGTTTGTTTTTGTCATGAGCTGTGGATGTCAGGGTGAGAACTTTCATTTGTATTAAAAAAATTGGACCTCCAACAGGTTATGATAGCTAACTTTTCTATGTTATGTCGCAAATGGTGGTGTTATTACCAATTTAATTGAATATCCAACATTCCTGTGGTAAACCTTTTTGCTGAAAATGAAGTCAAATCATAAGCCCATTTTGATAAATATTTATTACTGGCAATTACTACATAATTCCATCTTCTTCCTTCTTTTTGTTTCTAGCAGGAATGAACACTAGTCTCCATACAAGGATTTCTCTACACATACCTTTAACTATGAATTGTCAGTCTAACAATGCTAGCAATTTTTTCTTCTTTCAGCTCTGTACCTTTAAGCCTATTTCTTCCTTTTTAACTTTGTTCTTCTAACTCTAACGTCCAGGGGAGAATGCAGGCTTTCTCTCTCCTAGTAGTTCTGCCAGTGTGGACCTCTCTGCTTATATAGTCTTCAAATAGAGGAATTGTTATGTAAACCTTTTCTTTCAACAAAGAAAATTATTTTGACAAAAACCAGATGCCCTTAACTAGCTGAAAGCCATCCACCACTAGATAAACCCATAAATACATTTATTTTCCAAAGGATGATTGAGTGATGATAAATAAATGTATTTTGGGGAATAGGAAAATATTCAAATAATTTATGCTTGCTTGGTCATTTGAGGAATGTCAGGTAGACATTCTTTTAAATGAGGAACACAGATTTCAATTTACCAATTCTAATCCCAAAGATTTAAATCAAGCATTTTTGTTTTAATTAACTATTTTGTTTGGTTTCTTTTTCCATCATGGTTTTCTCAACTTTTAATATCCCCATTTTCATTTTCATTCATTTAGAATTACTGCTTTGTTCACTCCAGCCACAGAACAATATTTGTATACGATTAAAATCTTGGTTGATATGGTAACTCTGCTACACTTGAACATTTGAGGAAAAGAGGAGTGAAGAAAGATTAAATATACTGAACAAATAAGAACATAAAATTTTGAAGTAAATCGGCTCCTAGAGATTCTCTTGAAATACACAAGAGTCAGTGATTGGTCAAAAACTGTTTGTATTTTTTTTTTTTAATTTTCTTCTCAGGCCTTCTGAAAATAGATCAATATTTTCAGAGATTCAACAGAAACTGAGCTAATTTGTAGTTCAACCTCTGTGATTCTATTATAAGATTCTAGTCAATACCATTTTACTTGAAACAATTGGCTTAAATGTAAAAGGTAATCAATGATTATAGAGTAATATGAAAACCAATTTTCTTACCAATTGTACCAGAATTAGGCAAAAAAAAAAAAAAATCTTGTCTGTATTAATAGCTGAAAATTTTAGTTGCATAAAAAATTAATTTGGTATTTATTTTATTTTTTAACTTGTTCACTATGTACATAGTATATTTTTCATGCTCTTTCATGCTAGATTTTACTTGTGAAAGAAGAAAAAAAAAATCTTCATTACATGTTTAAAATAGTTTTAGTTTCCTACAGATCAACTACATACAACAGAATGTCAATGTGATATATGTGTAGTGTGTTAATAAACATTATCAGCAACAGCCTGGAGGGTATAAAAACAGACGAACCTGTAATTCTCTTTTTCCTCCTTTTGAAATGTGCACCATCAACTTTTCACACCAAAGCAAAAAGGGCAGTAGATGTTTCATATACAATCACCCCTACACAAGCAAGTCACAACCAAATACATTCATTTTTGTTGTGTATTCCATTTATTTCTAGGTAAACTCTTAAGCTTTCTTTTTGTTATTCTTGTTAAATAAATGTTATCTTGTATTGCAAATCAATCGATCTGTTATTTTGTGCATTTACTATTTCATCACCATTATTCATGTAAATATACCCAGAGAGACCTTATACATTAATTATAGAAGTAGCCAACACACTAAATATATATTTGTTAAAATATTTTATTTAAATGAATATGAAATATCTTAAAACATGGATCTACACATAAGACCAGCTTACATTCAGAAATTCATATCTACTCTTGTCATACTTTCTAGTGAGATTTTGCTATCTTAAATATACATAAATGAACTGAAATATTTTAATATATTAGACCAGTACAAATATCTTAAAACATGGATCTACACATAAGACCAGCTTACATTCAGAACATTCATATCTACTTTCTTCTTGTTTTGCCTTTTTGTCAGATTTTACTTTTCTTAATGCTATATCTTTCAGTATATATGCAATTATAGCTCACCACCGGTTTCTTTATTTAAATTTTTTTTTTGAATCATTTTACTCCAAGCCACTAAGATGCAAGGAGAAAGAAACACTGAAAATGTTACTGAGTTGAAGGGATCATAAAATCAGGATTGAAAAATACAGATGTTGACAACTGACACTGCAGTTAAATTTTTGAAGATCATAGTTGACTATGGCGTTTCATTTTGAGAGTAATGTGTTGGCATTTTCCTGATTGTTGTGTACAGACTGATAGTAAGGAGTAATTATTATGACTTTTTGGAACAGATAGTGGAGTGATTTCCTGTTGCCTTTCCTGAAGCTAGAGATATAATTCTTCTAGACGGATTACCATCCAAGGTTCAAGAGCCCTCTGTCTACTTTTTTATTAAAATGCTAGGCAGGAAATGAAAAAAAAAAATGAATTCTTGCCTTTCTCAAGGTCATTTCAAGAAAGTGAACAACAGACTAGGCCAGAATTTGTACTTGACTCAAATTACTTTACAATTTCTGGTATGGTTTTGCCATCTTGTGAAAGACTGTTTTATGAGTTATAAACAATCTTCAACTTTTGTGCTTGCAAAAAAAAGTGTGTCAAAAGGGCAGTTTTCCCTTGACATCACTATTAACTACCTTCACTCCTTGGCAATGTTTCTCATTTTAAAAAGTGAAGATTAGAATTTTAATAAACCCTAAACATATGAAAGTGAATTTGTGCATTTTCTTTATTCTTGAGAAATGACAACAAAAATAAGCTCTATTTATTAGATTATTTACAATTATATCGTTTATTGGAATGGTTGGCAAAACATCGGCCAATTGCCAATCGAATCACACTTTACCAAATCTTAAATAATAATTATTTCATTATAGTTGGTTCATTAGTAAATGTTTATAAATAAAAAATTGTTTTCATATTTATTTCTTCATAAGTCGGTAAATGATAATTATTGCATTGCATTGGCTTTAATGCAATTTTATTAGTTTTTAGAATGTTGTAAATATAAAATTATTCTTGTAAATAAATAAGATAATAAATAGTATTTAATATATTTTTTTTTTTATAAATTCTCAAAAACAAAAAGAAATGTATAAAGTCACTTTCATCATAAGTTTAGGTTTTATTACAATTCTAATCACTTTTTAAAACAAATATTGCTGAGGAGTGAAGGGAGTTAAAATAATAGTGGTGTCAAAGGAAAAAACATTGACATTCCATTATTTTGTGGGCATAAAAGTCCCTGGTTGCTGAGTTATCTTGTTTTGAGCACTGAACTGAGGATTTACTAAGGTTTATTATCTTATCTGTGGCAGTGAACAGGTTAATGTTTGTTTACTAAAAAACAACAAATGAAGAGTTTCAAAAATTTATATTTATATATTTGGAACAATTTTGTCATGAAATAATATTTAAATTATAAATAAACATGTACTTTTTTCTTTTTAGCTTTTCAGATGCTTATTAGTTGTTTCGTGAGAGACGATAAACTCCAGATGAATATATCAACTTTTGTTCTTTCACTTTTTTATCCAAGAAGGCTTTGAGTTCACCAATGCTACACTCAACAGTGGAGGGACCTTGTACAGCAAACATGCGTAGCATAGAATGAATACGTTCAATTGGAAGACTTTCTAAGTTGGTCAGCATCCCTACAATGTATGTCCAGAAAACCTGAAAAAAAAAAAAAAAAAAAAAAAAAAAAAATCAGTATTCTTTCATGAAAATTTATACACAAATTTAAAAAATTGAACTTTTTTCTAAAAAAAAACATCCAAAACATTGAACTTTGACTTTAAAGTTGCTTACCTTTACTGATGTGACTAGTATTAAATGAGATTTTTCTCAATACTATTGTCCATCCAATACAATGCTCAAGAACCACTCAAGTTAGAGGATTACTGAATGTAGTTGTTGTAAGAGCATAAAAGGAGGAAGTAAACAGTGCATGTTATGAGGATATATAGGATATATTGTTGGCTCTAGACTTGAAGAAGTTCAGATCATAGTGACAATGTTCTGAGGAGCTACAATCCTTAGTTCTGTAACAATACATTTTCTCACACATCTCTAGGAGATAAGTAGATAAATTCCTTTTCCTTTTAAGTCCACTTAATTATCTGAGTTTCTAGGAAATTCAGCTCCAGTCCATTTTTGAATCAACTTAAGAGCCAGAATTTTCAGGATTTCTGTCTCCAACCAACTTTGAATTGTAAAACACAAAATTTTGTCAATGATTTAAAATAATCATAAAAGTAGTCCTTTGAAGAAGCTGACCACCGAAAAAGGCCAAATGGGTGGTCTCTTGTTACGGAACACAAAGGGACAGATAGGGGTGGTCAGACCCCAGCCAGTATCCATATAAGTAGAGACAGGCAGGAATTGAGTAAATAAGTAGGTATCCAGAAGTAAGTAAGTGCCCAGTAAGGAAGGGACCAGTGAGAAATCAGTGGTTGCCTAGATGGTCAGTGAATGTAAGGGTCCTCTTCCTGTGTCTGGAAGTTAGGGAATAGCAGTTCAGCCAAAAGAAAACATAGATGGCTAAGTGAGAATTTGTATTGTCATTTTCCAGTCAAAGAGTCTTGAAAAGCAACTGTCTTTATTCCTTGTTGAATTTGATTTTGGCCAAGTGGACAAACCTGTGAACATAGCTGGCTGGGTGTATATGCATACAACTGACCTTGGATGTCATCAGGTTGTGCAGTGACAGGTAAGCAGAGCACATTGTCACAGTTCCACCAGAACTTTACAGCTAAGATCCATCATGCCATGTACACAGGGTCAAATCATCTGCATTGCCTTTGTATTTGGTAAGAGGAAGTTCCATTTGGACAGTTTCATCGCAAAAGCTGATGCTTTGTGGAACAGACTTCTGAGATAATGCTTTGCAGATCACTACATTCTTAACCTCTTCAAGTATAGGGTCAACCTATTTTTATAGTGACATAGTGGATATAAGAGTTGGTTAAAACATGTATTGTTGTCATCTAGTGGTCATGAGTTCAATCTCTGAATCAGTGAGAGAATATACAAGGGTTCAGACAAGAATTGGCATCAAAGGGACAAGGTAAGAGATAATCGCTCTCTCTTATCAGCTAAAAATAATGGACACCTGAAATGGCTAGAAAGTATTTGGTCAAAACGTGTCTATGATAACATTGATAATAAAGATGCGAACAATAGTTTGAAATAATTAAAGTATTTTTATGACAATTTCTCATCTAAAAAATGAAATAATGGCTTACAGTCACATGTTGAAACACTGGTTCCTGTACAATCACCAAAGTTAAGCAATGTTGAATCTGATCAGTACTTAGATGGGTGATGGGTGACTGCTTGGGAATACCATCTGCTGTAATCTTGGATGTGTGGGGGGTGTAATGGATAATGGCTCGAAATAGATAATAAAGCCAAATTTCAACCCCAGTTGGGTTCATTATATACACTTATGCACAGATACAATTGGGAATGGTATGAATTCACCCCTTCTCCCCACCTATGGGTTAATTAGTAGGACGTGTATCACTAAATTATTATGATCTCAAAAAAAAAAAAAAAAAAAAATTATAGCTTTAAAATAACCTGCAAAGGGTTGATAAACTGTAGAAAATGAATCAATCAATAAAAAGTAAAAAAATGAAATATAAAAAGAAAACTAAAATTCTAATTTCAAAATAAAATTAAGAGTGTTTAACATTAATCAGTTGAATGAAAGCATTTTTATCAGGAGATTGTAATTGGCTGACTTCTAATTAGCCAATGGTTAGTTGATTTTGTTTAGCAGCATATCAACACCTCTGTGGGTTATTTTATGCAGAAATCTAAATATTTTTAACACAATTTCATGGCTTCAACTACAAATAAATATATTGTTGGTAATTTTTTTTATATAAAATGTATTGCTGGTATTTTTACTATAGAAATGTATTTTTATACTTTCATAGTGCTTTGTTTTTATTTGGGGGGTTCACTATTTAACTATAGTTGGAACACTAACAGGTACAACCATCCTGGGTTAGGGTGGCCCTGGGAACAACAGCAATTAAGAGGTGGTATCATGCTCCTCAAAATCTCCAATCTCCCAATCAGTGTCCTTGTTACCAGATGTAATTTATTGTCATACCCAAATAAGCCAATGAATTGGTAAACAAGAAGCAGTAGTTGTACTGTTTGTTTATACATTTATCAATATACATTTTTTAACACACTTGCAATATATTAAAAAAGAATCTTTAATGAGGTTTGTAATGATTAAATATAATTTTTTAGTGTAAAATATTTCAAGTGTTTAATTACCTGCATTTGCTCATCCAACTGAGCCCTCATTGAAGCCATAGCTGATTCAGTCTCTTCTTCATCAGCTAGCATAATGTCATCAGAATTAGCTCTCTGTTCTTCTACAAGGATGAAAGTATCAGTTGCTTCTTCTTTCAGTAAACCTTGACTTTGCCAATAAGCTATTTTTCTCCGAAGAGCTGTAGCTGGGATTTGAAGAACCCCACTGAGTTCTTCTACAGTCCATTGATCTGTAACACATGCAAGAAAAATACAAAAAAAAAAACAAAAAAAACAAAAAAACATTGTTATTGGGAGTAAATATTTTATGACTGGTTCTATTTTGTTGAACATATTCATACTTACCTTACTTAAACAATCAAATCAAGTATAGAGCAACAAATGTGAAACAAACACACAATCATTGTAATGGCCAGCAAGATTGAATTGCAACCCATTGTAATACCTATTAAAACCTTTAGCCCTCTGCATTATTCACTAGTATTACTTCAGCATTCACTGCATTCTTTTTTGAGGCCTGATAATTGCAATAATTCAACAAATGATTTCTCTTTGGTCTTTCTGTTGCCATAGCAGAGCACAACACTACAACTAAGAAATTTAAACATACTATTTTTCAGTGATCAGAGTCACTTGTAATAGTAGAACAAACTTTTTGCTTGGTGAATAAATCACCTACCAAGTGCTGAAGGTTTACAGAAACTATATTTTAACCAAGTATACAGTACTTAATATTTTTAAAAACAAAAATTCCAAGATGGCCTGATTACTTTTAAAGAGTAAAATACGATATTATAGAGATTTAAACTCCCTATAACACTATAGTTATCTCATAAGATTTGTTACATTAGTACAATGCGTGCCAAATTATTATCGAGATAACTTTTTTTTCTAATATTTCAAAAACCGTCCAATCAATTCACACAAAATTTTCACCCAATGTTGGCAACACTGATCTGCGCAATCACTGAAATTTTCGTACTGATCTGCGCAATGTAAACAAACTGGCGCCATATTTGCTATCAGTACGGTGATTTTTCAAAGGGGTTATTAGATAATATTCAAAGAGCTTTAAATAGACTAATTTTATTCAAGAAATCTTTTTTTTAGCTGGATGTGTAATTATGAGTATAATTATGCAAACTATTAATAGAAGCAGTGGTGAAAATTAACAAAGGAAAAAGGAAAAAAGAAAGGAAAGTAGAAAAAGAAGAAAATGCAGGTGTGTTGGGGTAATAAGGTAAAAAATAAGAATTCTATTTAAAGCTTCTTGAAGGTTCCTTCCTCTTAGCACCATTAAACTCCCCTGGAGAGCACAGGGCCACAGCCTCACCACGTCTGAGTAGTACAGACACAGTGGAAGCAAGACTAGCAGTAATTGAGTAGTACTAAATAACAGAACAAGACGAGATATCCATAAACAGACAGTGGAAAGAGAACAACACCTGTAGATTAATTAAGGGTGCAGTACAAAATTCTCTGAGGGTTAATGGGATCAACATACACCTGAGGAAGGCTGAAATGTAATAGTAACAAAGATAAGGACATTGACTGTAAAAAATGCTAATAATTTTTAGATATTAGACATTAAAAATACAATTAAGTGAAATATAATTTCATCTTCATTTCGTAAATCACATGAAAAAAAAAAAGAAAGATGGACCAGATTACATCTAAATATGATTCACGATCACTTATTTTGTTATTATTTAATGAAAATTTGATCAACCATTTTGAAATCATTGTGACACATAAAAACAAATACATATTTAAGAGTATAGACATATTTGATTTTTTGAAAATAGACAATTGTGACTTCTTTTTTTTTTATTCTTCTATAGAACATAGAAAGAATTATGAGATCCGTAGTAAAATCTAAAGGAGAATCAGCAATATTATTGGTCCTGATCTGGCATTTCAGCTTGAGTCACTTTCTCACCACCATAAAGTTACTTCCCAGTGCCTTTTCTATAAATACTTTCATGGTAATTGTTTAGATGAGCTCTTCACTATGGTATCTAGACTATGAATTTAAATGCAGTACTAGACTGGCAAAAAGGTCTCATCAATTTACAGTTGAATCGGCTAAATGTAACTAAGTTCTATGCTAACAGTTTCTTTTCTCGCACTTTTTGCTTTTGGAACTCTCTTCCAGCTCTATGCTTTCTGCACAACTTTGATCTTCAAAAATTTAAATGCAATTTCAATTGTTATCTACTGTCTTCTAGATTACTCTTCTATTGTTCTTATGCCATTGTAATGTTTTCTGTTTTGTAATTCTTTCACACCCAGTAACCCTTTGTGCCTTAGTGGCTTTACTGTCTTGCTTGGGGTGAAACTGATTAAAAAAAAAAAAAGAACCTTAAAAGTTCTGTCAGAATCAGTTTACCTTTATTTTGAAATTGCATAATGATTGCTGCATGAACAGGAGAAACATTCAAGTTTAGAGTTCGTTCTTTCAATTCAATATCAATGTTCACCAGTCCTATAAAGAAAAAGAAAAATAATTTAATAAAAATTTATTCTCTCAATATATTGCTTTCCAAATATTACTTCAGGACATAGACAATCATAGCTCTCCACAGATTCCTTTATTATCACCAAATTACAATGCATTCTTTGAAAAAAATGGAGTGATTTCTTGTTGTCTTTGCCATGCCTTGCTTTTCAGTTTTCCTTCTTTTAGAATGGCTGCCACTCAATAATAGAGAGCCTTCTATTTAATCCATAGTTTTTTGGGGGGAAGAGATGGATTCATGACTTTCTCAAGAGCATTAGTATGAAAGTGAACCCAACAGATAAGACTGGAAGTTGAACTCGGTTCACAGATTCCATTTTTCATGCTGATATCTATTACAACACCAACACATCCAATATTACTACACATTCACAAGCTAGGATATAAGAAATAAACATGGGGCAGCAGTTGTAGAGGTTCTTAATGGTTTGGTTTTTTGGAGGATAAAAACATAAATGTGATTATAAGAAAGCAGTTTTAGCTTCAACATGTTTTATATATAATTTGTGTATTTGAATATACCTTTAACTATCCAAGTTTTCTCAAAAAATACATTGTCAGTAGATAGAGATCTTTGTTCTTGTATCATATTCAGTAACACAGTAGTACGTGTCAATGGAACACATCAACATTAAGCATTATTCAATGAGAGCAAAGCATGTAATCAGGTAATGTGGTTTATATGTGTAATTACAAGGTTTTGACTATAAATATGTATGAAAAAATGACCAGCTAGCCATAATGGTCATGTCAGTGGTCTGTGGTGGTCAGGCAATATAAGACTCCCCCACCACCTTATCTCTAGTTTAACCTCTTATTCGCTTTCAAGATTATGAATAAGAAGAAAAAGTCAACGATTCAGGTTGAGTCATAAATAATTTCAATTTTGGTTTACTTAAGTACAATTACCATCTGTCTATTTCTGAGATGAGGTATTGTAACTATTTCCCCTATTTACATTTATTTGGGCTGTTGTTTTCATCTTTATTGTCATCTTCACAATATGATGACCATTACGGCTAGCTGGTTAGAAATTCCAACATATATCACCTGAAGAAGACAGGAACATACAATGGCCAAAACATTGTTAATATGACAATAAAGACAAGAACAACAGTCTGAACAATGTAAATAGTGGAAATAAGTACAATTACATTTTATTCAATTATAAATTCAGCAAGCATGTTGGCAGCCTGATGCAAGCTGTCACCATAAACTTGCCTGTCTATATTTCTGAGATGAGGTATTATGTACACTATTTACATTATTCGGACTATCACTGTGCCATGTGTACTCAAAGACACATGGCACAGTGGATAAAGGTGTTGGTTAGATCCAGTGACAGGACTCAAAGAGTGTGAGTTCAATACCCAGTTAAGGCAGTGGAGAACTTGGAGAGGGGAATTAACAGGAGATAACTGATAACTGACATCCATTAAACATGGCATGTGGAACTAGAACAGTTTATCCCAGTGAGCGAAACAAAGGGTTCAGTTCGACATTCCAACCACCTGAAGAAGGCCAAAGTGTACAACGGCTGAAACGTAATAAATATGGTGACAAAGATGAGGACAATAGTCCGAATAATGTAAATAATGAACTTGCCTCTTAAACCCTGGTTTGCCTCAGCAGATAGTGTCAGCTGAAATGTGTGTGCCATGGACCTTCTCCTGTCTAAAGAACCAATTGGAGAAGAGCAGTCCATAAAAAGACAAAGAAAAGCCAGAGCTCTCCATCCTCTGAACCCTCCTACGCTAACATGCAGCAACTGTGGACATCTCTTCAGATCCAATATAGGACTCATTTCACGCAGAAGGAAATGTGAATGAGCACTTGATTGCTTGGCAATGAGTTCTGCCATTGATGATATTCAGCAATATTTACTTGTTACTGAATCTGCTCACATAGTAGATGAATTCATACCTTTTCCAAGGGCATTAGTGTGAAGTGAATGAAACAAAATCAACTGGAATTTTACATAAAAAGAGAGGTGTAATCATAGAGATATCTTCTCAATGTCAAGAAAAATTGTAATGAAAGAATCATCTGAAAATAAATGTCTAGCTAAATTTAGCTAGGGTTTGTCAACTGATATACAGTATAGACTTACCTAAATGGGGTTTCCAGATAAGTGTTCGGTTTCCTTTGAGGGATTCAAACTTTTTGGTGTAATTTTCCAGACACCTTTGCATGCTGTCTGGCAAATTTAATTTCTCTTCTCGGAATGTTGGCCAAAACTGAGCAGATAGAATCATGGAGTTGATTTCGATATCCTTAAAGAAAAATGAGAAGTTGAACCAATTAATACAGTTTATTTCTCATCTATGCATAAAATTCAAGTGCAGTTTTGAAACAATAAAAAAAAAAAAATTGTAACAATCTATATTTATAACCTTACTGTAAAAAGAGAGAATTGCCAGCACCTTTTGCATTTTAGGGATTGGAAAAGTATATAAATAAAGAAAATTTTCAAGATTATTAAAAGAAAAAAAAATGTGGGCACAATTAATAACATGTATCTATACTATTATTCTGCTTGTTTGTATGTCCAACATTATTTTCTACCAAGGATCAAAGATAATATCTGTTTAATCCATGGCCCATCTGATATGAAATCAATTATGCTTTCTGACCAAGAAACCTATATAATAATAATTATGTGGGAAAGAAGTGGAAAATTTGAGGGAAAAGATGAGAAAGATGATGTGGAGAAGGAAAGGAAGCTAAAGAAAAAATGAAAAGAAAAAAGCAGGTGAAAAGAAATGGTTGCTCATTTCCAGGTGCACCCATCTGTTTGGATGGCTAGCTAATCCCTTTTGCAGATGCCTGCTCAAGCACATTTCATGTTTCATCAACACTCACCACAACTAACCTGTGGTTTATACTGTAACTATACAGAGTGAACCTTAGTTATAGTTTCTAGCAGTTGAATAAAGCCAGTTTATTCACTATCTCAATCATAATGATTTGTGATTTTGTGCTAGCATGACCATGGGCAAATTCATCTGTTCAATTTCCTTCACAAGGCTTGGGTCAACCTGGGCATTGATCTTAGACACTTTTCAATGGTGCCAATCCCATCAATCTCAAGAATTCCCCACAATTTATTATAATTTATAATGGAAAGATAACTAAAGTTCTTAAAAAACTTATAATTACTTCAAACAAATATCACCTGAAGAAGGCTGGAGCATACATTGGTCAAAATGTTGTGAAAATGACAATAAAGATGAGGACAATAGTCTGACAATATAAATTTGGTAAATATTTATTTTTCCGTTTATTATAATTTAACATTTAATAAGATATCTGAACTTGACGTTCTTTTTTTTTTTTTTTGTTAATATCTTTGCAAGGTCAAATTTTGGATAGGCATACTTGTAAATCTTCTTCCAAGGATTCTATCTGTGATTGATTTTTGTTTTGAATACTATTTATTGCAGAAAAACTTGCTTTGCACAAATATGATGCTGAGAATGGAAGAAATATTTCTATTGCATTTTTTGTAATATTTGTAAATTAACACTTAAGGCATAATCAAAATGATGTAATATCTATAACAATGTTATACTTGTATAATCAATTTAAAGGGGTTTTTATTTTGATGCGTACACTTATTGTGCTTTGAATTTTTTCAAAAATAATTTAATAACCGTTAAAAATTTTCACAGCATACCAGTTGAAAATCAATGTTCTGGGATGAACATTATCTAACAATATATGAAAATGTAAATATTTCAAAATGTTGTATTAAAAAAACTATTGATTATAGTAAAAAACCAGTGGAGATATTATTGATTTGTTTTTTTATGGCTTATCTACTTTTTGCAGGTTATTGAAAGTCAGAAACATTTTTAGATTGTAAGAATTTTTTTTTAAGATAATGATTTAGTGATACAAGTCTTACTAATTAAGTCATAGCTGGAGAGGTGAAGAAGAGGTGAAATCATACCTGTGGAGATTTCAGTGCCAGAAAAAAAACAAAAAAAACATCAAGAACCACTTGATAGTAAAATAGTAAGCAATCATAACTGAATTTAATCTGGAGTGCAATAAAATAACTGACAACAGAGAACTATTTAAAATGGATTACTGATACTTTTTTCTTGCTTCAGTAACTCAGTAAATTTACATAAAAAGAGGTTCACAAGTTCATCTAAGAGATAAAATTTTAAACATTAAGGGAAATAAATTCAATTAAAAAAAAAAAGAAAAGCTATTGTTCACCCAATACAAGGCCAAAGATCCACTCAAGGTAGAGGGTTACTGAATGAGGTTGTTGTATAAACATAAGTGGAGGGTATGCTGCTGTAGAAAATCTTCTTAAAAGACAATATCAAATGAAAAAAATTGCTAGTATATTTTGTAGTTTATTAATACAAGCATTTTCTAAAAAAGTTGTTGGTTTCAATCCTAATTGAGAATGTCTATTTATTGCACTTTCATACAATTGTGCCCCAAGGACAAAAGGGAAAGTAATGATAGGTTAATCAACACTTACTATCCTAAACCTAGATAATCAGATTCATAACCCATTCATCCTAATTGGGAATGGCTGCAAAATACTTCCCCCTCTCTAATTTATAGGCAAAACCACACAAATGCATGCTGGGATTTCTTCCTAGCCAATAAGATAGGCCACTTCTTGGCCTCATCCAACTCAGTCCAGGTTTTTCTTATCTTGAAGCCAGAACAAACATTGTGATTACTTCCCTCTTGTGCATTAACACCATTCTTGATTTGTGAGCTTTTTGTATTATTATTACTGTTGCTTTGCTTATATTGTTTACTTGCTTAATATTTTTTGCTTTGCTCTTTTGTTTATCACAAATTCTGTTTGTTAGGCAGTTCTGTAATTTACATTTAACCATGGCTACCTATTCTATAGAAATAATGGATTTTTATTTATTAATCAGACATTTTTATTACTTTCGTATATAGTATTCACTAAAGATCCGATAAAATGAATAATAGGAATCAACTGATCTGACAGTTTTACATTTTTACTAATGCTGTTAAACTTGGTAAAGTGAAGAATGAGATATATTATTAATACAGTAGTGTAGAATTCTAATTCTACATCATTTCAAATAGCTAAAAATAACTTGTCCAATTTTGTGCAAAAAGTGGATCACAGAGAGTTTATGAAAAGATGCCATTTCATACATATTTTCAAAAAACTCAAGTTCTAATTGGTCAATAAACACGCAAGTGAGCATTGTGATCCACCCATGCACAAGCCTTTTTTCCAGTGTGTAACCAAGTTAAAATTTGGCTCCTCTTTTTTCTGAGCCTACCTAAGTGAATAAATACAGAAAATTGATTCAATCTAACCAGTGAGCATTGTGACTTCAGGCTATTTGCTGCATAAAACTATGTCACTTCATCTTAAGTTTCAACGTTTCTAGTGAACATACCACAAACTTCAAGAAATTTCCACTTACTCATTAATTCATTCACACAGCAGCATAAACTTGTTCCTGCAAGTGAATTAATATTACATCTTCCAAGCGTTCAAGAACATTCTACTTCAACTGCAATCAAAGGAAGATAATTTCATGCAAACTAAATTTGCATACATTTAATGTAAATTTATTGCTTAAACGAAGAGTTTAATTTTCAAAATAAAAAGTTTCTACTTCATTCCACTTTTTGAAACTTTAATCACAAATTCTACAAAACTTAACTTCTTAGTTAAACTCACAAACATCAGTCAAGCACACACAATTCGAGCTTAACATTAATTAAACAAACTACAAGATTTCAATCAACAATCTATGCCATTGTAAACCCTTTTACAATATAATGAAAATTGTTTGTTAACCAAAATATTGCTTTTGTCTTTTCTCAATTTTGTTTTATGCTTTCCTGTTCATTTTGTTGAAGAATAATATAAGTGTATGGAGGATATATGTTTTTTCTACATGCAGCCAAATTAAACACACATCACATATAATAATATCCCTTACAGTAGCAGTAAAAGGCTTTTGGATACTATCTAAAATCATCCACAACAATGGCTACAGTACAGGATTTAATGCAGAATCTGGTGAATTTTTACTGTAAAGCATTTTGTTTTATGCTTAATAAATATTTCAGTTGTTTCTATCACTCTCCAGCATGTAAGAGAATTGTGTTGTAATGGATGTTACCTGCTGTACCTATAATTACAATGGATGGTGAAAAAAAAACAGGGAATTAAGAGTAGAAAAGTGGCTATATGAATCAATGAGAAATTATTTGGTGAGAGGATGGATCAAATATCAAGCAACTTCACGATTGAATGAATGAAATAGAGTGAAAGAGGAAGAATGAAGGAAAGCAAGAAGTATGTGGAAAAGGAAAGAAAAACAAATTGTTTTGTCCCCTAAACAAAGACACAATCAGGGTGGTTAACTTCAGTAGATTGTTCACAAATTGAATTTAAATTTAAGTTACCATAAAACTGGTAAAATTTACAAATAAATTCAGCCTGAAAAAGAGTTAATAACAACTATCTTGAAATAACAGACACTGCATCATTTTACCTCATCATCTTCCCCTTCAGGTTCTTCTTTCTTTTTGTTCTCCTTTATGATTGAATTGATGCGCCTTGAATCTGTGACATCTTTCAGCATCACTTCACAGTAATGAAGCTGGGCTTCCCCAAATCGCAGTTTGAGCAATTCCAGATAGCGGATCTCTCGTTCTGTATCGTAGTTGAACTGTGACAGAATTCGGTCTGCTAGCAAATTGCGATACTCGTTCACAAACAGTTCCTTGCTCCCATAAATATTGACCAACATGCTGATTATATCTGAAGTTCTTCTCAGCTTGGACATAGAAGCTAATAAATATTTAAAGAAAAAAAAAATATTTCTTAGATATTTTTATATTTGTGGCAGCTTTTCAAACTATCATTTGGTTGTTGCAAAGACTAGAAGATCAGTACAGATTGAGTAAGAAAAAGTTTACTTTTTATAAAAATAAATAATAAAAGAAAGAAGACAGACATAAAAGACAGAAATAGTGAATGTGAGTACAAGTTGGTCTCAATGAAAAAATAAGTCCATGCTTCATGCTATCCTTTTATTTAAGAAATACACCAGTATGAAGTGAGAACCTTTTCCCATTGAGACCACTATGTAGTTACAATGAAAATGTATTACTTCTCTGATCAGCAGTATAGGAAAGAAAGAAGCCTGAGAGGACTACTGATTAACATTTTAAAGCCCTTAAAGTTTACTGCCTCCTTTTTTTGCAGGCTCTCTTCCATGTTAAGGTTGCAGATCAGCAGTGAATAATAAAGAGATTAATATTGGACCAGTTATTAGACATAGAAGTTTGATATCTCAAAATTTGTAAAAAAAAAATTAAATGTCTGATAATATGTCTAATATCACTCCAGTGATAATGAACTGTACTAAAAGAAAATAATCATCACAATGGATTTGGCCCATCAGATTTACACCCACCTCCTGTTTACCTCTATAACAGTTGAAGAGAGGCAACTAAAGTTATATTTCTGGTCTAATCTCAAATCTGTCTCCTTTTTACAATCAGTGCATGGGAATTTTGAAGACAAATATACCCCTTAAGATTATCATTGGGTATAGTAAGTAAAGTTATACTGGTAGTTGATTGGGTTATGAGAGAAAAAAAATTTTCAGGTTTGTCAAACTATCATAATTTATTATGACAAGTTATGCACCAAGATTTAAATGAAAATTAAGAAATTAATTGGAAACAATGCCAGGAAATAAAAATATGCAAATTTGAGAAATTGCAGTGTATTCAGAAAAAACTAGTAAAATATGAGAAAGGTCATCATAGGACTTTGCATTTCTCAGTAAATAATAAAGAATTTCAGATCCATGTTGTTAACATTATTAATGTGGCCTTTGAAATGAAATCAACAAAAACAGGAATGGAAAAAAAACTAAGAAAATGACAACTTTTCTGATATAATAGAGAAAAGAAAAAAGAAGAGAAAAGAAAAAAGAAGAGAAAAGAAAAAAGAAGAGAAAAGAAAAGAGAAGAGAAAAGAAAGTAGCACTGAGAGCTGACATTACCAGGATCAGCATCAACTGGATCTGGCACCCACTTGTTCCAGTCCTCATTTTCATCATCACTTGCAGTGTTGTCATCAACAATGTGTGGTAAACCTCTTATTAATTCATCAGACAATTCATTAACCCCTTCTTCTGTAAGACTGGAAACTATACAGCGAACTGTGTTGTCACGGCCTCTAAAATAAATAATTTATAGTCAGCAGGAGTAATAAAAATGTAATTGTCAATTAAACTTGCTTTAGAGAAGAGTTACAATTTTGGGCTGATGATAACAAACTGAAATTTATTTGCTATCTTTTGCATGTTTTTAGCATAGAACACATATTGAAAGTCTAACATCACTAACCAATGTTTTATGCATCTCAATCTAAACAAAGCTTTCTATGATTCATTAAAATACACTTGTAAAAAAAAAAAAAAAAAAATAGGGAAACATTTTTCAGGAAGTAACATTTGTAGATTTGCATTCATTAGACGTTTCTCAAACCACAACCCTTGTCAGAAACAAAAATGACTAATTTTTATAATTTTCATAAATATAGTGTAAAATTGATATCTGCCTTTTTATAGAGTTGTTATTTACAATTGTTAAATTTGAAACTGTGCTTATGTTAGTGATATTTGCATATTTTTTGTTTTAATTTTCTAAATTTTTAAACCTTTTTCTTTCTAGCTTTTTTTTTTTTTAATTTTTTATTTGGAGGGCGGGAAATAGTTTGGAAACACATGTACAAATATTGGGGGATAATAATTATCTTAAATGAATAAACAGTCATATACTTTATTAATTAATGTAAATTTTTGTTCTTTAACTAAAATGTATATATTGGTTTATTCTTTAATTAAATCTTTTTGAAAAAATAAGTTTCACCTGACAAACAATTGCTTCTTTAAAATATGTATATGTCTATTTGTTCTTTAATTAAAAATGCAGATATCTGTTCTTTAATGACAAAAAATCTTTAAAAAAAATTATTTCATCAGACAAACAATTGCTATTGCAGTTTTAAAATATTTCCTTAAAAGACATAAAAATTTATATATTTGTTTGTTCTTTAACTAAGTTCTGATAACTGTAAAAAGTTAAGGCTCAGTTTTACATTGTATCAATATTATGAACAAAATGATAACAAACAAAAACAAACAACAAAAAAAAAAAAACAAACAAACAACCCCCCCCCCCCAAAAAAAACAACCAAAAAAACCCCTAAAAAACAATCAATATTATCTGATTCTGACAAGTAAGATTTAATGAATACTATTCTTAAAAAACCCTATTATTTTTTTTAATTAATTAATTTTTTTCATGAGTGGACCAGTCTATTATGGTAGTGACAAAGTGCTTAATATCCTGTGGTGCTCTGAAGCACCCAAGCACACACTGGGAAACATTAAGCTAAAATATAGTCTTACCTGAGATACTTCTGGACAGGTTCACAAACAAGTTCTAGAATCACACCAGCAGGGTCTAATACACGTAAAGCACGGATTGCAGAGATGTAAGCAGCAAGGATGTTTGAAGTATTCACACCTTCACAAAAGAGAATAAAGAAATGCTTAATTATTTTTTCTCTGGACTGATTGATTGATTCAATTTATTTTTATGGTTTATCACCCCTTTGTGGATTATTTAAAGCTGAAACATTCTCTTTGCAAGTGAATATTGCATTAACAATTTTTATGAGATAACAATGACTTTTACAGATACAAGTACTACTATTTAATCTATGGCTGGTGGAGAAGAGAGAAATTCATACCTTTCTCAAGAGTATTTGCACATAAGTGGATGTAACAAATTTGACTGGAATTTTTAAAGCATGATACAGTTTTATGCTTACTTATTATTATTTTTTTTAATGATTTGCAGAGACAGGAACTTATTTTTAGGCAATATTATCTCTGCAATATCTCTTCAAATGTCTTAGACATGTTTTTGTTATAAAGTGATAATTCTTTCAGATTGGCAATCTTATATTTATTTCCATTATTTACACTGACAACTATCCTCATTGTTTTAGCTATCGTGTGCCTTAAGGTACTTGTCAATTCAAGTAACCCTCAAGGAATTTCAAATTGAACCCTTTATTTAATCTGTGTTGGGTAGATTATTTTTATGTCAATGTAAACGGGGTGAGTAATAACCGAGCAGTACTAAAATAAGAACAAGATGTGTTACACCTAGACATGGACAGCAGAACAAAAACAATCTACTCCTGTAGACTGAATAAAAGATTTATTTTTAAATTCCATGAAGATTATTCCAAGTGACAAAAACCAAAAGAAATTAAAACAGAAGATTTTGATGATAAAACTATATTTTCATTATGTTTGGAACATGTTTTCATCACGGTATGCTGATTTTTTTAGTGATTTCATGGAGGTACCTACATTTAACCCATGGATTCATATTTTTTTTCAAAGGTATTTGTGTCTAAGTGAATACAATGAAATCAACTGGAATTCAAACTTAGTTCTTTAAAAAAGAAAAAAAATCATAAGAAAAGACTTAAAATGTATAAAAAATTTAAAAGCTTCACTATCAATTCTTTTAGAGAACACAAAACCAACCTGGATGTAAAAGTCTGCTCTCTAAAGCATCTTTGAGTGATACTACCAAGTGTGATCGCAGGTCAGTCTTCATTAAACAACTCTTGAGATCTAGAATTGCAGGTTCTGATTCTGGATAGTCAATGATGATACTGAATAATTGGTCAATAAGTGTGCGTGCATAATTTTCATACATGTACTGTCGTAATGTGTCTTTAAATTCTTTCAATGATTGCAGCTGTGTGGGACTCATTTGGTCGGAACACCAAACCAAGTCTAACCATCCTAAGACTTTCTTATCCAACCACTAGAATGAAAAAATAAATGTGTATGAAATATAAACAAACATTTATAAATATAAACAACAAAAAAATAAATTATTATATATTTTTTAAAACAACTTTTTAACAGAAAAAAAAAAGAAAAAATGTAAAGGAAGAAAAATTGCAGTAATAAAAGATTTTATAATCTTTTATTAATTTTGGAAAAAGTAACACATTAAAGAGATAAAAGTAACAAGACCAACGAGTAAACAAGAATCTACAGTCATGAAAAAAACTACTAAATATATCCAATAATGAAAAACAATGTTAGACATTCTAAGTTATCAACTATATAATAGTAACAATAATCATCTACATATATAAAACAATATTAATAACTAAAAAAAATAAGAAATATGTGAAAATTATAGAATTTAACATATTTTTCAGGGCAACAGAACTTTAACCAAAAGGCACTCAATAGATAATTAGCTCTATAATCTTACTTATTATAAAACGCAGATTGTGTGTGTGTCTGTTCGTTTATATATGGGATCGTATTTCCTACATTTTTCAACCGATTTCAACAAAACTTCACAGGACTACGTAAAATTACCCGGCGGTGGTTCTGACAGTGCCAAAAATTGGAAAAACACAATTGTTTTTGTACGAAATCAATTTGAAAGCATGGGTAAGTGTATCGCACCCGGCCGGAAGTTACTGTCGGCTACTCAAACATCCGAATGCCATTAACTTCCGGTGACTCAGCGTTTTTTTTTTCAGAGAACGATACACAAAAAGTAAAACAAATGAAACATAAACATACACAAGTCCTCCTCCTAACTAAAAATAATAACTGGAAACTACTTTAAATACACATGGTGTCCAAATGAAACCCATGTGTACAGTCAAAATGCGGAAGTTAATTTTTAGTCATCAATCAAAAGATATTGCCAACCGGCTATGATGCTACCGCAGCCGACATAAATACAGCCAATTTCTTGGCTCCAGGGTAGAGCGACGTGCTCCCTCTCTCAGCTTCACTGAGCCGACCCTTGTGGAAAATAAACCTCCACATCTCAACTGTTAATAAAAGCAAAGCATGTCAGATTTATAAAGATTTCCTATTTGTTCCTTATCCTGTCATTCTCTTGCATTCCTATCTATATTTGATCTTAATTCACACACACACATATATATATATATATATATATATATATATATATATATATATAAAGTGAACATAGAAGTCAACACTTAGAGGCGACAGTCTGTTTCATGCTATATGCAATCGTCTTAAGACTATATTTCTTTATATATATATATATATATATATATATAAAGAAATATAGTCTTAAGGTGTGTTATATTTATGGGATAAAGTGCTCAATATCAGAGATAGAGCGTGTGTGAATATAAAAGTGAACATAGAAGTCAACACTTAGAGGCGACAGTCTGTTTCATGCTATATGCAATCCTCAGGCCACATGTGCTGTTATTCTTCTCGGCTATTTATATATATACGGGTCAGTGGTGCATTGTGGGTAGTCTATTATGGCAGTTATTTTACCGGAAGTTGTTTATTTATTTATTTGGGTTAAATTATTTTGCTTGTTTTTATTTATTTTTATTTTTTGTTTCTTATTTTATTTATTTATTTATTTTTAATCTGTGTTTTTTTAACGTAGTAAAAATTTGTTTATATCACTTATTTAATAGTTTTGTTTTGGTTTGAGAATTTAATTAAAGGTATTTATTCGATTTTGGGGTTGTTTGTTGTAGTTTGTTCTAACTATTATTTTGGCAGGAACAGTTTTTAATTTGTGTTTATTTGGGTTGATTATCTTTATTTGTTTTTTCTAACGGTAACTTTATCGGGATTGCTTTGTTTATTTATTTACTTGGATGAATTTAGGTCAATTTATTTTACTTGTATATTTTCTCTTTTTGGTTTTTCGATTTTTAAGTAACGTAGTATTTATTTATTTTTTATTTTTATTATTATTTTGTTAGTTTTATTTTATTTTATTTTTTTTATCGTTATATAACAGTTATAGGTATTTTTTCGTTTGATTTTTAAAATAAAATAAGCACAATTAATTAATCTAAACAAATTACCAAATCACACCTGTTAGAATAGACGAAATAGAATAATAATAATAACAAAAAAAAAAACGAACCCAAATAAATAAAGTAAATAATAAAAAAATTAGCAAACCATTATGACCAAAATATTAGTTAGACTAAAAAATCAAACCAAAAAATCGGATGAAAAAATACCTATAACTGTTATATAACGATAAAAAAAAATTTAATTATACTTAAATGTCGTCTTAAAAATAGACATTTATTTTGCATCAAACACTGAAAAATATATATTAGGTTTGTAACTATGTAAGTTTATATATATGTATGTATATATTTATATGTGTATTGTATATGTGTGTATCTATCTATTACTTTTATTACTATTATTATTACTTTAAATATATTATATATATATATTTTTATTCCTATTAAATGATGATGATGTTTAAATGAATAACAACATAGATTGCATTTCAGTGATTTTTATTACTGGTTGCGCCGTTAAAGTTTTATCCATAAAATTTTCCCCTACCTTCCATTACTGCAATATTCTCAAAAAAATCTAAAGTAGGATCTGTAATGTAATCGGTACTGAATTAGCTTCTTGACTTCAGCTGCTTTCTCACAGACGTGATGTGGCTTCTCTCTGTCTTTTCTACAAATATTTTCATGGCTACTGCACTGATGAGCATTTTTTCCCTGGTGCCCTGACTACATGAATTTAAGTGTACTACTAGATTGGCATCTAGGTCCCAACTTTTTACTGTTGAAATAGTTAAATGTAACCGCCCTTCTAACAGTTTCTTTCCTCGCACTTCTCCATATTGGAACTCCATTCCTCACTTGCTTCCCTGATAATTACAATCATCAAAAACCTAAATGCAACCTCAGTCACCATGTTTTGTTACGTTGATACCTGTTCTTTTTTTTCCTTTCTTCAATCCCCCTACACCCACTCTTTTCTCTCATTTTCACTCTCCATAACCCCCTGTGTGATAATGGCACTTCTGACTTGCTTGGGGTGAAATGCTTAAAAAAAAAAAAAAAAAACCCCAAAACATTGAATATAAAATAATTAGGGTGCTGACAAAAGCATCTAATAAAATAATTAGGGTACTGAAAATAGCATCTACCACAATCAAAGGTAAAGCTCTCCCTACCAACAGCTAAAATAATACAATATATATATATATATATATATATATAAAAGGCAGGATGTGTGTGTAATGAATGCACGGCTGCAATTTTCGATGGATTTGCACCAAAATTTACATGCACAAAGTTAGCGGGAAGGCCAAGACTGACTTTGCATTTCCCAACTCCCATCGATAGTGGAAATAATCAATTTTTTCATGCTTCTATGGCAGTTTTCATGTAGTTTGCGGCCATTTTCTACTGTCCAGAGTCAGAGCCTATAGCTGGCTGCCACGAATAGGCAGGAAGATTCTATTGGCCAGCATGAGAGCCAACAGCTGACTGACACAAATGTTAATTAGCATGCAAAAAAAATCGATAGCTGCATTCATCACAAGTGGGAAAAATTTAAATCTGCATGGCACTTTACTAAATTCGCTTGCTTAAACTCAACATTGATTCTGATTCCGCAGAACTGGGATGGGTGTGAAAAAGTATTTGTTGTTAACATTCTTTTTTTCAGTTACAAGTCCTTTTTTAAAGGTGTTCATTTTGTTTAGTTCTTTTTTCCTAACAGATTTAATGTTTAGTATAGAGCTTAGAAAAAATTTGCAGTGTGAGATAGGCAAGAAGTAAGGCATGTAGCAACATCAGCATGGCAAAGGGCACTCCTTTAAAGGCAAGGAAGGGCAAAAATATTTTAAGTCAAGTGATAGCGATTGCTGTATGAGTCGTCCCATTTTTTAATCAAGCATGGGCAACGCCGGGCCATGCTGCTAGTATTTAATAAATCAATAAAATTTATATTTATTTTTTTGCAAATATATATTCATAGAAATATTGTGTGTATAACACTTTTCAGAGTGCATAGATATTAGGTTGGTGCAAAAATAATGACGTAATAATGTCGTTTTTTGACGTATTTTTTAACGTCAAAAAACGACATTATTACGTCATTATTTTTGCACCAACCTAATACTACACTCTGATACTATACAGAATTGCTAATCCATATGTAAAGAATCTTGTCATGGATGGGTACTATGTTAGTAATAGCATAATAATAATGAAAAGAAAAGAAAAAGAAATGATAAAAATAATCCTAATCATTTTTTTTATGATTTGGACATTTATTTTTTCTTAATAAAGAAAAAAAGGGTAAATATTGACAAATGCAAAAATGATTGAGCAGATCATTATAAATCTTGATGTTTTTACACATAAATCTTAGAATATTAGAATTGGAAAACTAAAAGCTCAATTAAGCAAAAAGTATATACCAAAATGTAATAAATTAGCTATTACTAATTATTATATTCAAGAGAGCTGAAGGTTTTCATGTAAAAAAGGAATCTACAATGAAATGTGTATCATCAAAAGTAAATTTTAACAAGTAATGAAAAACTACATTCAAAATTCTAACTTTACAATAATAACAACGATCATATAGTAATAAAAGTTTAATTGATTAGTAATACTATGTCCTTATAATAAAAATACTATTAACATAGTAATGAAAATTCCATTTAAAAAAACATAATAAATAATAATAATATATTAATAATAATAATAACTAATAAAATACAATTTAGTGTAGAGAAGAAGTCATGTTAACCATTATTAATTTTTGGCTAGTATTTCTTTCATCTTAATTTCAATTGCTTTATTCATATTAGTAGTATTAATATATTTACTATTCATTTTTTTCTAGGTAGGTTCACATTGCATTCTGGTCTGTTGAACAGGTGTAGAGGTTTATCCCTTGTTTCCTGTTTAGGATTGGGTTTCTGGTTCTTTTCTAAAGTCTATGTCAACTTTATACTTTTAGCATCTCTGACTAAACTCTGAAATTTTATTTACTATTTTTTTCCCTTCAATAGTTAGATAGGTTCGTCTATCAACTGGTTCACCCTCCACCTCAGTCTTTTGAACAAGAGTAAAGATTTATCTCTTGTTTCCTGTTTAGAATTGGATTTCTAGTTCCTTCTAAAATCTAATTCTTTCACTCCCAGTAGCCCCTAGTATCTTACTGGTATTGTCACCTTGACCAGGGTGAACTGATTTTAAAAAAAACAAAAAAAAAACTGTATATACAGACAAATTGTAAAATCCATTAAACATACCAAAAGTACATTATTTACATTTTTCGGACTATTGTCCTCATCTTTGTCGCCATATTTATTACGTTTCGGCCATTGTACGCTCCAGCCTTCTTCTTCCTCAAGGACACATCGCACAGTGGATAAAGGTGTTGGTTAGATCCAGTGACAGGACCCAAAAGAGTGTGAGTTCAATACCCGGTTAAGGCAGTGGAGAACTTTCAGAGGGAAATTAACAGGAGATAACTGATAACTGACATCCATCAAACATGGCACGTGGAACTAGAACAGTCTACCCCAGTGAGCGAAATAAAGGGTTCAGTATGACATTCCAACCACCTGTAGAAGGCTGGAGTGTACAACGGCCAAAAGTTGTAATAAATATGGTGACAAAGATGAGGACAATAGTCCGAAAAATGTAAATAATGTACATAATACCTCATCTCAGAAATATAACTAGCAAAAGTAAAATTAAAATATTATATAGTAACTTGTTTAGCTATGTCACCAAAAGAGACTTCATATTTTGTTAAGTCATTACTATTATTGCAAGGTTTCCATATGTGAGTCTTTAAATGTATTTTTTCCATGATCATTGTTGTACTCTGTCATTGGAGAGGAGAGTTTGAATTCCAGTCAAATCCATTACATTCACTTACGTGCTAATACACTTGGGAAAGGTATGAAGCCTACTCTACTCTACCTAGCTATGGGTAAATAGCACGACAGACTGGGTTCTATAGCCTTGGGTGGCAACTGGTCTACTGCAGAAAGAAATGGCAACCTACTGTGGGAAAAAACGTCTGCCTCGTCAGTCACGTATCGAAAGATACATGATCGCCTAAGTGTATATCATGTATGGCACATAACTAACTGACTGACGCTGTCATGATACTGTTGCGTTGGAAGGGAGATAACTACACAAGGAAACTAACTTTACAGATACACTTGGAGTATTATATAATATATATGACTTGTAGTAAAAAGACCATAAAATATAGATGGTAATTAATGTAATAGCAAGTAAATAAAATACTGGAAATTGGTAACTAAAAGGAAATAAAAAACAAAATCAACCTACCTTTTCTAAACTTTCCAAAAATGAAGTCTCAACATTTCCTCGACAAGTATATTCAATGTGCTGTTTTGTTGTTCTATGGACAATTGTGGTGATACAAGACCCAGCCACTTTGCTTAGCAAATTTAATTTATCACTAAAATAAAAAAAAATATTTTTTACTTAAAATCAAGAAATATTTTCTGTAAGATTGTTTTTTCAAGTCTTTATAAATTGCCTGAATATACAATATCTTAAATAATCATTTAAAATAGTTCTGCAATAATATTAGCAATGTGACCCAATTTAAAAAAAAAAAAAAAAAAAAAAAAAAAAAGGGCTCAACTGGATAACTTGTAATAGGAAGAAAGAAATGTTTTACATGTTAATATTACAGTATAAAATATTTGCTGATATCAACGGCAATAAAGAAGTGGTTCCATACTCCTCAAAGCCTCCCAATCTTGCTGCCAGATGGAGTTTATCATCATACCCAGGACGTTTTTTTCTTTCCAGTTTTGAGTAGAAGTATTCTACTGCTGCTACAAAATTGGGAGATCGTTTACAGTCAGCATGAATATAACAAGAAAATAATAAGATTGTTAAGACACTTCTATTGAAGTATTTTTCACTTACAGTTTTCTGTTGATGGTGTGAAATGTTTGCATGAATTCTGTACATTTACATTTGTCCTGTTTTTCCTCACAGCCTGCACATCTTTCTGTATTAATGGATTCATCCAAATCTTCATCACCTGAAGATGAAAACATACATTTTTATCATTTCACCCCAAGTAAGGTGATAATGCCATTAAGATGCAAGGGGTTACTGGGAATTAAAGAGAATGAAGAAACTATAGACTGAACCAGAAACCCAATCCTAAAGAGGACTTTACACAGAATTGAATGAATTTCCAGCAATTTAAAAAGAAACTTATTTTTAAAAGAAACTTATTTTACCAATAAAAATGCCCACTTGGAGAATCATATTTATATTTTTGAAGATTTGAACTGATTTCTAAATCGATTGAAAAGAATAGTAAAATACTTAAATAATTTGTGTAAGGGACAAAATTTTTATTAGGGGTTTAGAAAAAGATATTTTAAAAGTATATATTAATATATACAAAAATATATAAAACAAAGGGGGAACAAGAGCAAGGATAAGAACAAAAGATACCCACCATAAAGTGGTGACTGATTTGTTTTTTTTTTATGGATTATCAACCCTTTGAAGGTTATTTAAAGCTGAAAGATTTTCATTGTAAGAATAATTCAATTAAATTTTATTTTGAGATTAACAATGATTTTTCCAGATACAAGTCCTATTTAACTCATAGCTGGAGGAGGAGGATATAGATCCATATCTTTCCCCATGAGTATTTGCATGAAACTGAATGTAACAAAACTGACTGGAATTCAAATTCAGCTCTCCAATTATTATTTAACTCATAGCTGGAGGAGATGGATCCATTCCTTGCCTAAGTGTATTTGTGCATAATTGAATGTATCAAACCCAACTGGAATTCAAATTCAGCTCTCCAATTTTTCATTCGAAGCCACTATCCATTACACCACCCACACATCCCCATAAAGTAATAGATCAAAAAAATATAAAAACAAAAAAAGACTAACTGGTTATTGCTCTTTGCACTTTAGAGGCAAAACATATATGTAGGTAATGACTAAAAAAGGGTGGAGAAAAAAAAATTACAACCAAACAGTCAGCAGTATAAAACAGATTACATTTAGACCTAGCAGCAGTTCCTTCTGCTTACAGAGGAAAGGCTGTTTAGACTTAATATAAATGATCTCAAGTGCTCTCAGATGGTAAATCAAATGTGCTCTGCTGATTACTGTGAATAATTCTAAAATATATCTGATCTAGTGATTCTACTCTATATCTTAAGATTCTTGGCAAAATTGAAAGAAGGGTCTGTAATGTAATCAATCCTGATCTGACATCTTGACTTCAGTCACTTTCCCATAGATGTGATGTGGCTTCCCTCTGTCTTTTCTACAAATGTTTTCATGGCAATTGTTCTGATAAGCTTTCCTCCTTGGTGCCTTGACTGTATGAATTTAAGTGTGCTACTAAATTGGTAACTAGAACTCACCATTTTACTGTTGAACTAGCTAGATGCAACCATATGTTCTTTTCTAATAGTTTCTTTTCTTTCAATTCTTGCCTGTGGAACTCACTTCTGATTTTTTTTTTTACTTCCCTGCCATCTACAATCTTCAAAAATTTAAATACAACGCTAATCGTCATCATCTATCTACTTGAATCCTGTTCTTTTATTGTCATTTCTTCTCATTAAAATATTTTCATTTTCTTTCACTCCCAGTAACCTCTTGCACCCTAGTGACACTATTACCTTGCTTGGGGTCAAATGATTTAAAAAAGCTGTAAATGGTTTGGGGAAAAATCAAACTTCATTGAAGTAAGTTCAAAACCTAACAAAACAGACTTATGTTTTAATTATTTCAGCAAGCAGGAAATAACAATATATTAAAATAATAACATTGTATTAATTGTATTAAAATACACAAAAAAAAGGTGAAATCTCGTCAAAAATATTGATCTACAATATTAATTTCTTCAATACCTTTCTTAATTTAGGCAAATTACAAAGTATGCATCCTACAAAGTGGCTCAAGGCTAGCATCCATTTGGGGGCCAGAAGTAGTTAGACAAAGACCACATCAATTCCATCTTAAAGTAATGGAAGATATCTATAAATGATGATTTTTTTTTTTTGTTAATTTCTGTCTTTTCACCCCAAGCAAGGTGATAATGATGCAAATTCACATGGGATTACTGGAGAACAAGATGATTTTAGTGAGGAGAAAGCACAATAAAAAACAAAAAGGATTCCGGAAGACAGAAGATGGTGATTGAAGTTGAATTTAAATTTTTGAAGATTGTAGGCTGCAGGGAAGCAAGAAATTCGAAGAGAGTTCTACAGGTAAGAAGTGCGAGAAAAAACAATTAGATAGAACTTGCAGTTACACTTTACTATTTCAACAGTAAAACAATAAGACTTACTAGCTAATCTAGTAGTATGCTTAAATTCATGTAGTCATGATACAAAAGGGGGAGAACTCTTTGGAACAACTGTGAAAATATTTATAGAAAAGACAGAGAGAAACAACAAGTGAGAAAGTGACTGAAGTCAAGATGCCAGGTCAGGATCAGTTATATTACAGACCTTTCTTTAGACATTGAGAATATGGAGATATATAACCTGAGCACCAGACCAGAGATGGCAACAATATTCAATGCATAGATGAATGATAGATTTATAAATATGCAAGATAAATTCTGACAAAAAAAATTGACTCAGTGAACCAACCTCCTTAGCAGCTAACCTAGCTTCTGATCGAGCAGTATGGCACCAAATTTGCATGCCAAATGTTGCAACCTTTTAAGTCAAATGCATTTGCACCCATGAAGAGTACCATTGCAAAAGATACAAATGCATAAAACACAACACTCATAGCTGCTGTGCTCCAGAATTTGGCTACCAAAGTAGCCATCAACACAACAACAACTCACATTGTAGCTTACTGTCATATCAATGGACTACCATAGATGGATGAAAGAAGGAAAGTCTTGGTTTCAGTCCCGATGGGAATGCATATTTATTTTGCATTTTTAATACAAAATTGTAGCACAAGGCCAAATGGGATGTAGGGAAAGGCTGGTACTCAGTAACTATCCAAGTCAATCACAATCAAGACCCATTCATTCAATACAATATACTCATTCCTCATGGGAATGACTGCAAAACACTCCCCAATTTATAGGCAGAAGCACACAAAAGAATGCTGTGATTTTTTTCCTAGCCAATAAAATAGGCTGTTTCTCAATTTCATCTGACTCAATCTCGGTCTGTCTTGTTTTGAAGTTAGAACACTATGTTCACTTGTCCGAACTTGGTTTTGTGTGTCAATCCCAATTCTTAGTTTGTAAACATTTTTCCATATTATTGTTGCTTTCCCTTAATACTATTAATTTGCCTTGCATATATTGTTTGCTTGCTTTATATTATTTTTTGCTCTGTTCTTTTCTTGTTATTATTTATTACAAACTTTGTCAAATTGTTGTTTGGTGGACAGTCCTGTTACTTATTTTGCATTTACTCACTCCACAGAAAGAAAAAAAGAAAAGAAGCAATTATAAAAGTTACCTTGATCATTTTGATAAACTTTGAATGCCTTCATGTAAAAATCTTCAGTAGCCTTGTAGATTTTTCGGTCTCTTGCAGTGAAAAGCATTGCTTTACAATGTGTGGTAATGGTCTCTTTCAAAGAGTTCTTGAATAGTATTCCTGCTCTACCTGTCTGATAAGGATATTTCTGTTTAATGGCTTCAACATGTTCAATACTTTTTTGATACTTGTCCAGCTCTGCATAGAGGTACTCAACAGCTGCTACAAAATTAGGGGGTTGTTCAGTACATGCACTGGTACTCGTACTGGTACTCGTACTGGTACTGGTACAGTCCCCATGAAAATAATCCCAGAATTTGGGTACCACCACATTTTGCATTTCCTTCTGAACACATTCAATGAACCAATCCTCAATAATTCGAGTCAGCTGGGATTCATGCATTATCTCAACAGCCTCTTGGAACTTGATTTCTTCATCTTCAGTCAGCTGGGTGGCTTGAGAGCCCAACTTTGGAAATGGAAAGAGAAATAACAGAATACAATCAAAGAATTTTATAATGTCTTCAGTGAAGAATCAGTTGTGGCCCTAAGAAGCACATACTGACATACATACTTTTGAGTTAACCTGGAACAAAGTTCACCCCATTCTATATGTATTAATTCTAATAAGCCCCTATAGCCATAATAGCAAATGCAATTAAATTAAAACTATTTTAAGAGTATGTTTTAATTTAAAGAAGGGAAAACATGAAGTTATATTGAAATTTAAAATAAAAATTAAACATTTATAAATTCTATTTCAATGAAATGTAAATCCTTGTTAGTGCAGTCATTCATACTTTCTTAGATTCATAATCAACAATAATGGCATGTGAAGGGAAAATCACTGAAGTTTCTTGGTACAGTGCAACCTGGATATAAGAGAGTTGTCGGGATCGGAGAAGAAGTCTCTTATATCCGGGTTTGGTCTATTTTGTTTAGGTAAGTATGGCTCTAATTTGGGACCAGAGAAAATCTCTCTTATATCCGGGTTACACTGTATTAGAAAATTTAATGGTTCAAGAACATCTTCCTATGTTTAAGCAAAAAAAACATTGTTGCTGCTCAGCTTTTTAGCAAAATTATTTCATTATAAATTTATTATAAATTATTTTGGCAATGTTTAACCTTCATGCACCCCCAAGAAAGATGTGACAAAAGGACAGTTATTCCTTAAATACCATGATTACTGTATAGTGTATACACATTAGACTCCCTTAGCAATGTTTGTTTTAAAAAGCAAAATAGATAATGTGTATTTAAATTTTCTTGTTTTATGGTCCATTGATATTTTAATAATATGAATAAAAAAACTTAGTTATTTATAAAATGGTATAATAATAAATATTGCTTTGTAGTTGTTTTACATATTTTGATAATTTTATAATAAGAAAATTTTCTTTTCAAATTTATTTCTTTGTAAATAGGAAATAACAAATCTTTATAAAAAGTAAATAATAAATATCACATTGTACTTGGTTTACATATTTTTATATTCTTGTAAATAAAAATTGCTGAGGCAGTCAAAAATGTGCATACACTAATAATAGTGGTGTCAAAGGAATGACAGTCCTGTTGATGTACCATTTTTTTTTTTTTGAAGGGACAAAGGTTAAACATTGCCATTATTTTATTACATTTAATTAAAATAGTTGGTGGTTTCAGGTTAATAGCAAGTGTGATGTTTTGGGACCACAACTTTTCAAATGCACTGAATCATTTTTAGTTGAAATAATTCCATTAGTGCATGATTCACAACTTTACTGTTGATAATGAAATGTGTAAAATTACAATTACTAGAAACAAAATGAAATCAAAAATTTATATAAAAACTCTTAAAAAAATAGATAAATAAACAATAAAATAATAAAAAAATAAAAAGCTGGAGTTTTAGAAGCAAAAAACATATATACATAAATAACAGTATTGTACATATAACATGTATCCTTGAAACAAAAAGGACACTTATATTTAGCATCAGAAAAAGAAAGTTGAAATTTCCCAGGCATATAATGAGGAAAGAAGGTTTAGAAAATTTGACACTCACAGGACATATTGAAGGCAACAGAGACAGAGGAAAACAGTGCATAACTTGTCTAATGAGCTTGTGTAAATGACAAAACAGGAATTAGGAGAAATAGCAAAAATACAAATTTTATGAAGAGCTATAAAGAACAGGAAAATTGTGGATACCATGAGTGCCCATATCCTGAAGGAACATAGAATAAGAAGAAGGATAACATGAAATAAAAAAAAAAAGAATTTAAATAAACATAAATGATATAATGAACAAATAAAGTGTGACTGATTTTGTTAATAATTTAATGCTGATGACATCGTCCTCACTCAAAAGACAATATTCTGTTCATTAATATCATATACAAAATTATTAATATATATTGAGATATTAATAAATTGCATACTTTTTTAATATTTGTTAATTTTCATATGTTAAAATAAACTCCAGCAGTGAATTGAAATTTATTTTTTCCATCTCCTATGGAGTAAATAAATACTTTTATGCCTTGAAGTTGTGGTTGTTAAAAGTTTATCCTCTGATAGAATATGCAATTACATCAGAAAAGTAATAATGAAGAAAGGGCAGAGGGAAGCATTGAATAACTTGTCTACCTAATGAGATTGTGTAAATGAATGGTAGAACAAAGACAGGGAGGAATAGTAAAAGGACATGACTTATGTATTTTTTTTTTTCACTCTATATATAGCCTAGGGCCACTCAAGGTAGAGGGTTACTGAATGCGGCTGTTGTGTGAGTGACAAGATTGGTTCATTTGGTTTCTATTGCTTATCAACCCTTTTCAGGTTATTTAAAGCCAGAAAATGTTTTTAGATGGTAAGAATTTTTAGGGGAGATAGTAGTGACTTAGTGATACCATAGCTGGGGGAGAAGTAGTATGGGTATTTGCATACAAGTGAATATAACAAACCCAACAGGAATTGGAATTCAGCTGTCCAATTAACAATTCCAAGCCATTATCCATTGCACCACCCACACATCCAAGCTTACAGCACTTTGTATTCCCAAGGTCTACCATCTCGGTACTGACTAAGCTTGACATGGCTTAACTTCGGTGATCGTATGGGAATTGGTGTTTTAATGTAACATGGCCATAAGCATGAGCAATAATAGTAAGTGTTGCACATTATGTGGATAGGTGGGAAAGATAACAGTTAACCCTAGATTTGAAGAGGTTAAGTTTATAGGGGTTGAGAAAGCACCTGTCTGGAATTCTGTTCCACAACAATAGTTTGTTTTTTTTTTTTGGAAAAAACTATCCAAGTGAAACTTACACCTTACTAAAGGAATACAAAGGAAAATAATGGTAGTTCACCTCAATGTACAGTGTAACCCGGATATAAGAGAGTTGTCGGGACCGGAGAAGAAGTCTCTTATATCTGGGTTTGGTCTATTTTGTTTAGGTAAGTATGGCTCTAATTTGGGACCAGTGAAAATTTCTCTTATATCCGGGTTACACTGTATATGGCATTAACTGAAAGAATTAGAGTTGGGGGCAGGTACATAAGAAATGTAGCTTGCCTGAATAATTTCCATAGAAATATTGAGAGAGTAGTGAAAGGCATGCAACCAGAGCCAGATTATCCTATAGGCAGCCTAGAGACCCTCAAGCCTGGTTATAATGCTGGTTATAAATCTGTTATTTTACTATGGTTGTGTTGAAATAGATGCTAATTTGGTTTGCAATAAATAGTAAAATAGTGGTATTTTTTTAAAGAATATTCTAATTAACAAACAAAAGATAGCTAATCCAGTTTATTTAAAGAAGTTTCAATAAGTTTACTTCAAGCTATGTAAATGTTGCTAAAATATGTCACGAATAAAAAAATATTAAAGACATGTAAGGCGAGTTAGAAGGTGGCTCCGTCTGAGGGGGTGGGTATAATTTTATTAGTCTAGGGGCTCCAAAATGTCACAATCTGGCCCTGTTTGCAATGTTTCATCTGTCGAAGAAGAGGTTGTATGGTGTAAAACAATTCATCACCCACAAAGCAGCATAGATGTTTTTGTTCTCTATCAAGACCAGGAAGCAAAGGCTGGACAGCTCCAGAACAGATATGGCAGTAGTAATCCATTTAGGGCCTGATCTAGTTCTTGTAAAGATAAATTATACCAGTAGGAGTCGGATACTTACTAAAGTGGTACAGGGAACTGACCATTTTTCCAGTGATGGATTGTATATACAAGGTCTGGTGAGCTTAAGTCCCAATAAGTGTTCAAAGCAAGGGGTCTCCCTGAGAGAAGACATGTTCATTGAGATAGATTGAAATTCAACAGCTGCTTGGTGATGATGGAGCATTACATGTTTTTTTTTGATGACTTGGTTTGGTGACCAGACAGCTTTTTCCTTCAATTGTGTTGTTAAGGCTAGAGAGATTAGCTGCTAGACTCTGGTCAAGTAGATTTTTGGAGGTGCATCCATCATTTGAGTTAACCCAGAACAAAGTTCCTGCTCTCCCACTCTTCCATTCTATTAAAAAGGGAGAGCTAGGGTTCATTCCTCATCATCTCGATATGAAAGTAGCAGCTTCACTATTTTTGCTTCCTCATTCCTATATATGTGTGGGACACCCATTTAAACTCTCCTTGTGTCAAATTCTGTTAGAGTGGGCTCAAGCAAGAATAAATACCAAGTGGAGAGCTTGACACAATGAAACTGGGTTTAATTTTGGAGGTCCTAAAAATGTACACGACAACAAAGGGTTTACATAAAAAAAAAAAGAAGAAAAGCACATCCCACTCTCTTCAACCAAGAATAAATTAGGTGAATCAAGTGACTTTATTAAAGTCTAAAAAGAAACAAGGTAAATAAAAGGAGCTTTTAAATTGGTGGATTTTTAAACAGCATGACCAAAAATTTGTTTAAAGGGCAGTGTAAAAAGTCAGCTGTTAGTAAATCAGTCCAGACCACAAATATAAAAAAAAAAAAAATTTAATAGGGAGATTCCAGTTTGGTATTGTAAATTCATTGTAAGTAAAAATTCAGCTATAGAAGCCAAAACAAATATGCAACATAATTTCTTAAAATTACAAAAAAAAAAAAAAAAAAAAAAAAAATCATAGTAAGGAGTGTTCATTCAATCGAATGTCAATTTTTAATTTTTTTTTTACAGTTTAGAAATCACATGGTATGAACATTGTTTTCGTTTTCGTTGGGTGTTCAATTTACATTGTAAACTGGAACTGCCGATCAACTGTTAAAATTAAAAAGTTTCTGTTTAACTTACTTAAAAAATTAAAACAAAATAAATGGTTTGTGATTTGGAGTGCTTAAAAACAAAAAAGAAGAATCATTATTTCTGGTTTCAGTGTCTACTGTACAACTACCCCTAAAGATCTAGCTAGTTACAAACATAAGGATATATTTTTTTTAATCCAACAGGTTTGAAGAGGGACGGAAAATATTGTGCAAAAATTTGACAACTGCAAATTTTTTTGATAGAAACCGGTAAATTAAATAGAAAAAGAAATAAAGCAAGGGAGGCAACATCGCATTTTCGACATAAGTCCGTGATGAATGTAGAAATAAAAAAAATTCATGGTGAAATATCGAAATTATGAACATTTATATAGCTTAATAATTTAAATCTTAGCATCTTTCAATACTCAGATGTTGAAATGTAACTTATATTAGTCTCTGGACAGGTTTTAACAACATCAGAAAATAGGAACTCTTTTTTTTTTTTTTTTTTTAAATGAGGGTAAAAAATACACCATCAGAACAAGCATTTTATTTTTCTATTCTATTTTTTCAAGATAACACTTACTTTTTTAATTCGTTACTAAAAACGTCCGTTAGCTTTAAAATGTCAGTATGATAATTACAGGATTTATGTTACAAATCCTTCAATGAATGAAAAGAAAATTGAAAATTCTAGATCTGGGTAAAAAACTTTTTGAACTTTATTTCACACTACACTAGTTTTTAAAAGTTCATTGTAACGTTAACGTATTATTTTTTTTACATCTAAATATCTAATTAATACTTAATTTAAATTTCTCTACAGTCTAAAGCAGAATAAAATATATCGTATTCGAGGGAAATAAACTTTACATTTCTATGCTCTCTTTATGGCTTATTATAGGTTATATTTTCTTAAGACTTCTTTTCTTAGTCTTTTTTATTTTTAACCAACAAAAACCATTGACAATGAGAGTGAACAATTTAACAAAGTATACTAATAATAAAGCATAAGTAAATCTGTTCAAACAGAATAAAATACTGCATATTCAAGAATGTGAAATGACATGGCGGGTGAATTCGTTTTCAAATTCATCAACACAACATTGTCATTAACCTAGTATTTCTGCACGTGTTTGGAAATGATAGACTTGGAACAAGAAAAACAGATGAGCCATATAAAATACTTACAGAGGAAGGTATTAATACATTAGTAATAACTTCCCAAGCTTTATTTATTCTTTCGTAATTTTCCATCAGCACCATTTCTGGTGCTACGATTTTAACGTAACGCTTTGTATGATTGGAAACAATTTTCGGTTGACACCGAAATAGGGTGATGGCTCATTTAATGTTTGGTTTACAATATTCTTTCAGGATTAAAGATTCGGTTAAGCTAAAATGGATATTTTTCTATGAAAATGCATTTTTACAATTTAGTTTGTTCTGATTTTTGCGAAAATTATTTTCATTTCTTTGGGAACTTGTTCATTTTCGAGAAAATGGAAGTTAAAACAGTGGCGCGAGAGATGTTCCATCTCTAACATTAACAATAATTCAATAATACATTATATTTTTATTTTATTTTTTTATATACTAATTTTCATCCAATACAAAGCCCAAGAGCCACTCAAGGTAGAGGATCACTGTGTCGTGTTGTATTAGTTTTCTAACTGTTAGCATAAGAAAAGGGAATGTGAAGTTCTTGGGACTATGCAGGAAAGTGAAAGACAACGAACGGCCAACTCTAGTTGTCAAGTTTTAATTAGTTGGAGACATTTAGTTAGAAGCAGACTTTAAGGAACATGAAACAAGGGATAAACCTCTACTCCTGTTCAAAAGACCGGGCAATATTGGAAGAGAAGAAAAACATATAAATTGCAATTTCTAAAGAAGCATGATGCCGTAGATCGCATATTTTTCTTTAATAAGATTTTTCAAATTTCTGGTCTGGTAGACAAAAATTAATAAAAAAAAAACTGTTTAATAAATAAACTGAGCGTCTATTCAAATATGAGTATCCACTAAAAATAATGTTTAAAGTGATAATATATATATATATATATATATATATATATATAGATGTTTATATTCATAGCTTTGTTTAGTTTACATATCTATTACCCATACATAGGTTTTATAATTATACAAACATAGAAAAGACTTTAACATCTACTATAAAGATAAACTTTATCATGGGGGGGTGATCAAAGGATATAGTCTTAACATTAACCCTACTGAATATATATATATATATATATATATATATATATATAATTATTATTAAAGAAAATCAAAACCGTTGATGGAACTAACGGACAACTTAAAACTCTTATCTAGATAAAGTCTAGAACAAAAACAATACTGAAAAAAGAAAAAGAAAAAAGCTTAAAGGCAAACGTACCTACTCAGTAAAGTGCTCGAAGTCTAGATTGCCTGTACAGAGCAAAAAACAACAATCCTATGAAAGGATGGCCCGCGTCCTAACCCGAGTTTCACGCTCGCGCGATCTTCAGACGACTTAAACTTAGGATTTAACGTGTATATATATATATATATATATATATATATATATATATATGCTATATAGAAAAGAAGAAGGAAATTACTGGAAAGTAATTGAAACTCACCTGAAGCGAGCTGAATGTGTAATGATCCTCATGCCAATGACACTTCCACCGAGCTTCTCTACGGCATATGACTTCACTGAATTTCTTTTGATGTGTTCATCTCGAATTTATATTTAAACTGGGGTCATCAGGAGAGAATGTGCACCGTTTCGGGGCCTTCCTCTCAACGGTCACAGTTGCACACCGCCCCCGCCTCACTGATGTGAGGCCCCATTATAACGATATACAAGTGTGTTGTAGATAGACTAGTTCAAATGTGTAGGGTTCAGCGTACCCGGATTAAAGGAGAATTTAATACGGGATAACCTGCCCACAAAATACAACGCAAATTTCAAGAAGAAACAACACGATAAGGAATGTTTGTAGAAAAAATAGAACATTGTATATTTATTATCTTATGAATAGGGTAAAAAAAGATTAATGCTTTAGTTCGTTTAAGCAAAGATGTGATTTTTACAAAAATAATGTCTATTTCTTTTGTTTTTGTATAGGTGTAAAAGAAAAAGGGGCGATCAATTTAAGTTGGAAAAGAGAGTGTGGATGAGGAATAAAAGATAAAAGGAAAATGTACTTATGAATTGTTTTGGAGTCAGTTGTAAATTTGTTGTTGCTGTTGTTGTTGTTGTCCTTTCCTAATCCACTTTCGGCTCTTAGTGTCGGGTTGAGTCAGTGATGGAATTTACTGTCAGTCTTCTATGATCTCTGCGCCCTTCTGACTCGATTGACTTGAAATTCTCTATTTATTGTTGACTTTTTATTCACACTAGCTCGTTATCTTTTTTTAGTTTAGCAAATCGCTTCCTTTCATTGGTCAGAAAATTAATTTCACACCTTATTGCGAAATCTGTTTTTAGTCATTTTGATCCGATTTTGCGGGTGTGCAAATTTACTTTGTGTTTTTGAGTCATTTGTTGGAATGATATAGGATTTGTATCCTATAAATGTCTAACGGCGAAATTAGATTTACGAAAATTCCGAAAAACAGCAAACCTCGTGTTCTGAGAATGCAACGTGAACCTCATTACGCCTATATATGTTATATATATATATATATATACGTTATATATATATATATATATATATATATATATATATATATGTTTTATATATATATGTTTTATATATATATGTTATATATATATGTTATATATGTTATATATATTATATATATATATTATATAAATATTATATATAATATATATATATATATATATATATAATATATATATTATAATATATATATATATATTTTATATATATATATATATTGCGGCTCAGTGTTTATATTAATGATACTTCCACGTGCAGGATTCAAGTAATAATAACAACTCCAATTTGTTAACCAACAAATATATATTGAATAAAATACAACATCAAGCATGAAATAATTTTGTATTCACAATGTAGATTAAAGAGAAGGAATTTGTTTCCCTTTAACTGTAGACTGATTGTAATTAATTGTTTGAAGAAAGTTCTATTGAGATAAATGTTCCGAAAGAATTGTTAGAGCAAAGTTTACATGTGAAGAATGAATAACACCAAGAATACAATTGCTTGAAATGTGTTGTGAATAAACTGGTTTGAATCAACAAAGTTCTGGTTGATTGTGCACACAGAGAAAATGTAAGTTTGTAGGTACGAAATTCTGCGTGCGCGTTGAGCAAGATCGTAGATCTGTGTTGACGGCCTGGATCTTACTAGCGATTTGCGAAAAGTACTCTCGTACTAAACAGAATAGGTAAGTATGCTCAGAACCAAATGATTCAAAGGAACGAATGCGATGGCTAAATTGTCCTATACAAACGTAGTAGTAATTTATTAGCCAATCGCAGGTGAATAAAATGACTTGAGTGTATGTGGGTGTGAAAAACATAGCAATCGCTATATATATATATATATATATATATATATATATATAAGTATTGTGAGACCGGAAACTACCTACATAATACTCTTCCAGGCCTATATTAAGTAGGCGACATAGCACTCTACAGAGAGTCAGAGAGAGTGATAGAGAGTGACACAGAGAGTCTCGTACGAGTACCAGTGTTCGACACTAACTTATAGTAAGCTCTGCTTACACTATCTCTGTAACCTGTTGTTAATATATCTTTCTTACATCTAATCCGTGTTTTACGTCTGTGGGCCCAACTTTGGCACCCACATCAGTGGCGACGAAAGATTCTAGAAACGCACTCACGGCGAAACCTAAATGCCTTACCAATCCCACATCTGGGTCAACGAAGAATTCTAGAAACGCATTCACGTCGAAAAACCGCAATACCTTGCCAGTCCCACAACAGTGGCGACAGAAAAGATTCGAGAATTTCGTTCTCACCGTATCAATAGCGACAGTACTCGAAAAATACACAAACTCCACGCGTTCCCACAGCAGTGTTGAACGTGAAATTAAGCTGGTATTAATACATTAGCGATTTAAAAGCTAAACACCCAGCGTCTACATATATTACAATACCAAGCGCCATTGACAAACTAGCGTTTCGACATCTACGAAATATCAAAGTCTGTCCAATACGAGAACGATTTTTTACACACCCACACACAGAGAAAAAAAACAGTTGTTCGTAAAAAAACTGACAACACAAGATCAAGTACTCAAGTTTTCGGAAAAAACTATCGAAAAATTTTTTATGTAACTGAGTTGAACTCGGGCATAAAATTATTCTCCCCTCAAATTCACTGAGGTGAGTTTTCTTCTTTTTTTTTACCTCTATAAAAAAAAAAAAAAAAAAAAAAAAATACATAAGTGTGGTGAAAAATTATTCAATTACGTTAAAATTAACGGAACCACTGGGAAAAAAAAGCTAAACACACATAATTAGTTTAGTTGAACTATTGTCTGTCCATATTTTTTTTTCTGTAAAAGAAAAAAAAAAGGAACAAAAATCTATCAAGATTTTTTTGTGTACCTCCTCTTAGTACACGTGTTTCAAAGCAACAAAAAAGCGCTGTCATTTTTAAATATGGAAGATTTGCAAAAAGTAGTTGCCTAAATGTTAAAACTAAATTTGGACCAGAAACAAAAATCAGAAGAAAGACAATAACAACTATTTTTGTATTTACATAAACAGCAAATGGAATTCCAAAAAATTACGCTTCAGAATGCTGAACTACAACAGAAACAACTTAAAGAATTACTCGTAAATGCATTAAAAGGCTCAAACTCTGAAAAAGATACAATATTCTCCCAGAGTACAATTTGAAATTCAATAGAAACCTTTGAATACGTACCAGAGAACGGCAAAACGTTCCAGGCGCTACGAAGATATTTTCAACGTAGACTGAACAATGGCCCAGTAAAAAAAAGGTACGTCTACTATTGAGAAAACTGGGAACTACAGAACATAGTAGGTTCGTAGACTTCATACTACCCAAGAAAACGACTGACTTGGATTTTTCAGAGACGATTAAGCTCCTATCGGAATTATTCGGGCCTAACACAACCTTGTTCCACAAACGTTGGGAATACCTGAACACAGTCAAAGACAACCAGCAAGATTTTCTAACGTTTGCAGCATCGGTGAACAAGCTATGTAATGATTTTAAACTAGCCGAACTGACTGCCGATGATTTTAAGTGCTTAATTTTCGCACAAGGTCTAGTATCTGCAGAAGACGCCGAAGTCAGACGACGGGTACTGACTAAGCTTGAGAACGATTAAGGATTGACTCTCCAAAAACTGGCAGAGGACTGTCAAAGAGTAATATCTGTAAAGCGTGACGCAAACAGTATCGAGGAATCAGGTGTGACTCAGATTAATAAAATCAGAAGTAAGTCTACCTCCTATTCCCCTCAAAAAGACAAAAGGCAAATCTCATGTCCTAAATTTCGCAGTAACCAAAACTCAAATAGGTTAAAGAAACCGCCCGGACCATGTTACCATTGTGGTAAATGGCATTGGATGAAATTCTGTCCAGTTAAGAACAAAAAATATTGCAAAAATTGCAATAAAAGTGGGCATACTTTAACTTCGTGCTGGTACGCCAACAGAACGAGAAAACCCAAAAATAAAATTAGGCAAGCTCAATCTGACAATATTCTCGATAGGAATTTAAGAAAATATGTAACAGTGGATATTTTCAATAAGTCCATTAAATTCCAGCTTGACTCGGGTTCTGATATTTCAACCATTAACTGGCGTACTTGGCGAAAATTGAACAAGCCGACCTTATTAAAAACGGATAAAACAGCAAAATCCGTAACTGGCGAAAATATTAACATTTTAGGCGAGGTAATACTTACAGTAACACTAAATGGAGTTACCAAAAAGCTCAAAGCCTACGTATTAAAAATTTCAGATAACTTATTTGGAACTGATTGGATAGAAAAATTCAATCTTTGGGATTGCCCAATGAGTACATTTTGTCGCAAGATACAAAGTACAACGTCCAATTTGGGAAATCTAAAAAAGGAACTCAAACAACAATTTCCCCAGTTTTTTTCTGGCGGCCTTGGGAAATGTACTAAAATGAAAGCTAAGTTCAAGGTGAAGGACGGTGCACAACCGGTATTCAAAAAGAAACGGAATGTCCCTTTCGCTGCTCTAAAGCAAATCAATAAAAAGTTAGATAGACTTGAACAAGCAGGTATTCTGTCAAAAACAGATTTCAGCGAGTGGGCAGTACCTACGGTCTACGTAAAAAAGAAGTCCAATCAAATACGAGTATGCGCAGATTTTTCCACAGGGTTAAACGATGCCTTGCAAGATCACCACTATCCTCTCCCAAGCCCTGAAGAAATTTTCAATAAACTCAATGGTAGAAATTTTTTTTCTAAAATCGACCTCTCGGACGCATACCTTCAGATAGAGGTGGAAGAAGAAAGTTCCAAATTGCTCTGCATAAACACCCATAGAGGGTTGTACAAATACAACAGGCTGGCTTTTGGAGTAAAGGTTGCGCCTACAATCTTCCAGCAGGTCATGTACGCCATGCTGGTCGATCTTGACTACGCAACAGCCTATTTGGATGATATACTAGTTACTAGTAAAACTACGGCAGAGCACCGGAACCATATAATAAACGTATTCGAAAAGATACAAGAATACGGATTTAAGGTTAAGGAGGAAAAGTGTGACTTTTTCTTACCAGAGATTAAATACTTAGGTCACATTATAAATAAAGATGGTCGTCGGCCGGATCCAGAAAGAGCCAACGCGATCAGAAACATGCCGGCCCCAGATAACGTTCAAGCGTTACAAAGCTTCCTCGGCCTAGCTAATTTTTACCAAGGGTTCATTAAGAACATGCAAAATTTGAGAGGGCCTCTCAACCAACTTTTAAAAAAGGACAAACCATGGTCATGAACCCCGGAATGCCAAGACGCATTCGAGAAGATCAAGAAAACTCTTACTTCAGACCTCTCCCTCACCCATTTCGACCCTAGTCTCGACATCATAGTCGCAAGTGATGCAAGCTCGTACGGCATTGGTGCTTGCATTCTGCATAAACTGCCAGATGGTTCGCGAAAAGCTGTGGCTCACGCATCAAGATCTCTACTTCCAGCTGAGAAACAATAAATCCCAAGAGGAAAAAGTATTAACAGTTTTATTCTTTTCTCTCCTTTTCAAAAAAGAAATCTCTTTGGAAGGAGGGTATTGTGAGACCGGGAACTACCTACATAATACTCTTCCATGCCTATATTAAGTAGGCGACACAACACTCTACAGAGAGTGAGAGAGAGTGATAGAGAGTGACACAGAGTGACACAGAGAGTCTCGTACGACTACCAGTGTTGGACACTAACTTATAGTAAGCTCTGCTTACACTATCTCTGTAACCTGTTGTTAATATATCTTTCTTACATCTAATCCGTGTTCCGTGTTTTACTTCTGTGGGCCCAACTTTGGCACCCACATCAATAAGAGAAAGTAATTTATTAAGGCAAAAATATATTGAATGTGTACTGATTTCAAATTCTTCCACTGTAAATTTAAAGCCAAAGCTCTACGATATATCCCCTTTCCCGACAAAGCTACTCCTATTACAATGAGAAATATTTAAAAACATATGTACGATAAAAACAAAATCGAAAGCGGTAAAGAGCTGAATACAATCAGTGAGATTATGCACCTAGATAAATCAAATACAAAAAATTTAAAAATTGGAAGTTATGCATCCCTATATCTTCAATCACACATACAAGCGTAATTACATGTTTACAACTTGGAATGAAAAGAAAGTGATTTAACTATTTTGACATAGCCAGCAATAACAAAGCTGATGAATCTTTTAAAAGCATTTCATAAATATATTTGATCAAAATGGAGCAAATTGTAGTTCAAAATAACAACCTCAGACTAAAAAGCATTACAATATAAGTAAATTTTGCACAAACCCATTTTTAGTGAGAAATTAGAACTGCCCTTATGACAGGGGGAACTTCCAACGATTTGAATTAGTAATTGCTGTCTCTAACTAATTGTTAAATGGCAGGGTAGATTGTGTTCTCTAGCCTTGGTTGGCAAATAGCCTAGAATAGACAACTTTGAATTCACATCCATAGAGAAAGCAATGGGAAATACTCCACTCCAGAACAATCATAGTAATGTAGTTTATATTAAAGAAAAGGAGACTGTGTGAGTTATGTTACCCTACATCCCGAGGGAAATTTTATATCCAACATTAATGATATTTATTGACAGATATTGAATGTCCAATTTTTAATGTAAACGTACTTCTAAAATGAACTTTGTGTACGCTTGCATTCTGGCTGCTGACATAAGAAAATGATAGTCGATAAAGAAAAGTAACAATTCCTTTTACAGTTGGGATACAGTACATTATCAAGAGTCACTTTTTTCATTATATCATGTTTCTTTATTTTGAGAGTGACCAAACCTTCTTTGGGAAGACAGTGAAATGGTTTCGTATTGCATTCTCCATTCAGAGTTTTCCTTCTCTTAGACTGGTTGTGATTCGAAGTTAGCGAGCCCAACCCGATCTATCTTGCTATTTTAACCCATTGTTGTTGGTGGAAAATAGGAAAAGAAATTGATTCGTGCTTTTCCCAAATATATCACTGTGAAAGTGAATGCTGAAATCTGAACTCGGCTCATTGATTCCGTTTTCCGCACCGCTAATCGTTACACTACCCACACAGAAAACGCTGAAATCCTATACAAAAACAAGAAGCGGTTTTTGGTCGTCTTTATCGAACAATTTTGATAATATTGAAGGAGTTGAGAAAGTAATCGATACTACCAAAATGTGTGTTTTTTCCAGAAATCGTCACCTTCCGTTTTTAAAATATTTTTCAAAAATCAATTCAATTCAAATGGAATTTTCAGTACTTAGTCTATATTTTATTTTTTTATTATTTAGTCTTTAGTTTAGTAAATAAATGTTTAATCGTCTAGGTTGTTTCCTTTTTTAACATGAACCTTGAGAAAGGTATATTTTGAAAGCCAGACGGTGTGTAAAAATAAATTGTTGCAGTTGTGAAAATCTAAAATTAATGGTTAAAGAACTGTCAAATTATTTGTGAACTGTTACGGATTCATTTTTTGAATTAATGGAGAAATTAATTTTCATATTTATTGGCCAATGAGAGACATATTCACGAGCCCTTATGGATGGATGGAAAGAGCCAGTTTGACCCTCAGAAAGCGTCAAGAAGGAAGCATTAGCACCCACACTTCAAAGACAGAGGATTAGTCTAGCCGAAGGGGTCATAAATCTGTAGCGACTGCTATGCTTTTCCACGCCCACAATTTATTCGTCTGTGATTGGATAGTAAATCAATATTGCTTTTCTATAAGACAATTTAGCAATCGCAGTCATCACTTTGAATTTTTCGGTCATGAACTTGCTCATATGTTTCTTTGATACAAAATCAGTAATTGGTCAAATTTTAACCAATCAAATATTTTAATACTAAATTAATTTTTCCCGCGTTTTCGCTTGGAGCCTACCGGTACCTTTAAAAGAAGCAATTTTGCCACAAGCCGCCAGTAGAGTCCAGCTATTTCACCTGTCCACACAAATCTACGACTTTACTCACAACATTACAAACGCACACACAGACACAGATTTTTGTATGACATTATACATATCTCTCTCTGTGACTCAGCCAAGTACATGAACCAGAACTCTTTTAATTTCTCTAAACAACACATTTCTTAATTAACTGTATTCTATTCTAACAGCAAACTCTATTCAACATAGAACCCTGAACATTCTTATTCAAGAGAAACTCTTTCGAACATTCAATCATAAATCAGAATACAGTTGAAGGGGAACAACTTTTTTCTCCTTAATCATTACACTTCATTGCATGATTGTTTTGTATGTTATATTTCAATATATATTTATTTGTTGATCCACACATGGAGTTTCGTTCTTTTTTCTTGAATCGCTAAATATACAATAGATATATGTGCTAAGAACACGCATCACAAATCAACACGGAGAAAGAAAGACGAGCCGACAGATTCAACGCCCAGGACAGAAAATTACTTTCAGCCTCTTTCTATGAAGAATTTAAACAAAATGAAACATTCAAGTACTACATAAAGACCTCGAGACAACAACCTGTGGAAAACACGAGACCCTTTCGTGCTGAGATGTTCCTATTAATTTGATGAACTTATGTGGATGCGCCTTGTATTTCTTGCCTTATGCAATTTTTTACTTCATCAAAGTTTTTCCCCTTTATATTTTTAAAGGGTGTAATCTTTCTTTGTCTTTTTATCCGTGCTTTTCTAAAAGGTTACCGTTTCTTCCCTTTTTTCGATGGTAATCCCATTTTGTAATATCGGAAATTTATTATCCTGCCGTAATAGGATAATAAAAGGAAAATTTTGTGCATATTGTGTGTTGTACCTCTTTTTGCCTTTAATTGTGTATTTAATATTTTTCCTGGTTGAGTCTTATTATGTTAATTGCGCCTATTTTGACCTCAAGGAGAAGAGAAGCGCGTGTTCTCGTTTCCCTTTTTATTTCTACTAACTAGATTTTGTGTTTAGCACAAGAATATAGATTTGGTGGGAAGTTTAGATTTACTTTTGTACTAAAACACGAATGTGGTCTTTGTGTAATTAAAAAAATCATTGATATCATTAATTAATATTATAGCGGTTGCTATGTTTTTCACACCCACATACACTTCAAGTCATTTTATTCGCCTGCGATTGGCTAATAAATTTACTACTACCTTTGTATAGGACAATTTAGCCATCGCAGTCGTTCCTTTGAATCTTTTGGTTCTGAGCATACTTACTTATTGTTTAGTACGTGTGTAGTGATTGGTTAATTTTTAACCAATCACATATTTTTAATGTAAGATCAAGTTTTCACGCCTATCTCTCTTCCTTAAATAAGGCGACTTTTCGCAAGTCACCAGTAAGATCCCAGCCGTCAACACAAATCCACGATCTTGCTCATTACATTCTAACGCACACACAGACACAGAATTTCGTAACTACAAACTTACATTTTCTCTCTGTAACTTTCGCCAAGCACAATCAACCAGAACTTTGTTGATTCAAACCAGTTTATTCACAACACATTTCAAGCAATTGTATTCTTCGTGTTATTCATTCTTCACATGCAAACTTTGCTCTAACAATTCTTTCGGAACATTTATCTCATAAGAGAACGTTTTTTCAAATGGTTGATTACAATCAATCTACAGTCAAATGGAAAGAACTTCCTTATCTTTAATCTACATTTGAATATGATTTTATTTCACGCTTGTTGTATTTTATTCAATATATATTTGTTGGTTAACAAATTGGAGTTGTTATTATTTCTTGAATCCTGTACGTGGAAGAATCATTAATATAAATAGTAGCAGTACCTATATATTTAGTGTTCCTTCTACATTTAGTGAATCAACCCGACGCTATATTTGGTACGTACGCTACAATATCCTGAAACCGTTATTTTATTAAAAAATTTTGTGGACATATTTTTGGGGAGTGAGTTTCACGTCTTCCTTTTCGATATCTCATGTGTACCTTGGCTGGGGAGTGAGGACTTTCTTGATTTTTTTAACAGTTATATAAACAAAAATTTCTGAAGATATTTCAGTAAAAAAAAAAAAAAAAAAATTAAATATCAAGTGTGAACATACTGAAAATTCGTCCCGAAAAATACCAAAAATAAATCAATGCATTTTAATGCCATTTTCAAACTGTGAACCTCTTTTTTAAAAGAATTTTATGTTTTTTCTTTTTCATTTTGGCAATTCGCAGATTATTTTTGTATGGATGTACAAAAAGGAAATAATTATGATTACCACCTTTGAGTGACTACTCTTCACTATTAAGTAATGATATATATATTCAATAACTATTATATTAAAAATAATTAGAAGAAGACCTCATTCGGTGCAATTAAATATTTTACGCAAGAAGGTAAGAAAATGATAAAAAATGAAAGCAATTAATTGAACTCAAAAGTATCATTTTACTTGTTTTTAATTAAATTTCATACTTCTAACAGTATTAAACATAAAATTATTTATTTTACTATGTTTCATAAATTGTATAGAATAAAAATATATTCTTAAACTATTGTTTATATAAGGTTAATATAATTTATTTTTAAACATAAATACTAATTTCTTGATTATTGCACTGCTGGTTTCTTTATTATTTTTTTTAATTTTCACGCACTTTATGTTAGCGATTACGGAACAAAACTACTGTTGTTGTCCTATGACATCACAGGTTACCGTAATTAAATAAATGTTAATTTTCATTATGTTTTAAGCAAAAAGTAGGCATTACGTTTACAAAATCTAGTTAATTAATCCTTAAATTTAAAAAATAACTTTGAAACACATCTCTTGGGCAACAAGAGATTTCTAAAAATATGTTGTTTACAATTTTTCGTTTATAATAGCGGTTTGATGGGTCAATATAATTGAACGTGCCAATGTTTTAAAAATGCCTAAAACCTTTATTTATATACCGAAATTTATTTTTCTTTTAATATGGGTTAACTTTGAGACTAAAATAAAACCAATACTTAACGTCAAAAAAAAGACATGCGTTTTTCGGGTATTTTTAGAAAGTTTGTGGAGGTAGCTAAAAAAGCAACTGTGGTTATTATAAGTAAAAAGAAAAAAGAAAAAAGAAAAAGCAGAATGGTTAATTTGCACTGCAGTATAAGCACCAAAAGCCATCGGTATTGAGAATGTATTAGGTGTGAAATTGCCTGGTTATTTTGAAAATGACGTTAAACCATTGCAATCGATTACCGTTTTCGATTTTTCATCAGTGTAAGTTCGATCACTTTCACGTTGGCTATTACTGTCGTTGTTTACATACATTTTCTTCTATAATAATGCGCGGAAGTTTACTTAGTTAACGGCATTTTTACAGCTTTTCATATCTTACTGGTCTTGATTACTGCGTGATTTCCGCGGATGTTATTTTAAAATGAGCTTATTTTTTAAAATGAAAATTCAAATGAATAGTATTTTTTCTTTATTGTCTTTAAAAAATCTGCTTATAGCTAATGAAACAGTCTCACCCTAAAATTTAATTTATGAAGCTTTAAATTCAAGAAACTTTCACCACACACACACACGCACACACACGCAGACACGCACACACGCAGACACGCACGCACACACAGAGAGAAAACATCTTTGAAAAGAAGAAAAAAATCTTTTTTTACTTTTTGGGCACGTAATTTTTATTTTATTTTATTTTAATTGTCTGATTTTACATTCTTTCGCGCATTCATTTCATTTCATTTCAATCTTCGCGCATTGCGCAGTAATCAAGACAAGTGAAGCTTCCCCGTCATATGACACCCCCAGGCAAACGTATGTAAACAAAATCAGTAATGGCGGACGTTCTGTGTACGCGACGGGAAAGAAGTCGAATTTACATTGTCCATAACTTCTAAAAGGTAATCGAGCGCAATGTTTTAATGTCATTTTCAAAATAATCAGGCAATTTCACACCAGAATGATACATTCTCAATACCGGGGGATTTTGGTGCTTATACTGCAAATTAACCCGTAGAATTCTGTCATAGCAAACAATGTAAAACAACAATGTTAAATGATCTGTTCCAACCTAATTTCTTACTGTTTTAAGAAATCCTGTCCCAAGAAGCATAGGTAAGCTAATTCAATAAAAATTACGCACGCACAATTATGATGTCTTTACGGCGGATATACGTAAAAACGGACACCAACGCAGCGATAGAATTAGAGTACAGTTTAGAATTAAGTGTATATACGTTGTAAGACGAACTCGCACTTTAGAGCCATTTCTATTTTTATTTAAGGCATGTCCTCCTGGTATCAGTTTAAAAAGGCGTCCTCTTTTTTCCATACATTGTGGCCATTTTGCTTAAAGTTTGTATTTTCTTGATTTCAGATGAAAACTTGGAAATCTTCGAATATATTTCAGTGAAATCTTCACTTTCCAAAATTAAATGATTATGTAACGTATAGCGGTACGAGTCTTAGGAGGTTAAAATGAACAATTAATTTACCCATGCCAAGAAGATTAATGAAGAATGTTAATGACAACACACGGGTAATCTTAACAAAACAAGATAAGAAATTTATTTACGATTTAGGAAAACAAATCAGAAATTTTTAAAGTCCGTAGTTTTAATGTATTGTCCTGAAGAAGAGATGCTCATACAACAGACTAAATGATCTGACACAAAATAATAGTAGAAAAATGTTTAAAGCAAAGGTAAGAGAGTTTGTTGCTCACTGGAGGGATATACGGTTGCATACGTTCAAAAGTAGACGAAGCGGGATAGTTTGAAATACTTAGCTTTTTTTCAACAGATTAAACGATCTGACACAAAATAATATTAAAAAAGTGTTTAAAACAAAAGTAAGATAATCCGTTACTCGTCGAAGGAATATATGGTTTGCACAAGTTCCAAAGTAGACGAAGAGAGATAGTTTGAAATGCATAGGTTTCTTGGATTGCTGCGTGCTTAGTTAAAAAGCCGATAATATAATTAGCGAGTAATTGACACTGACGAGAACTTCTACATTGTATGCAGTGAACAGAAACGAAGCCTTTCACATGACTTCAGACACTCTTCTCGTATTAATTTAATTTTTTTCCTCATTTTATATCAAAAGGAACTTGGCATAGGCTCGTTACTTTCTTTTTCTTAGCTCAACGGCTAATTTCTGTTGAGACAAGCTTTTCATTGCTCCAAAAGCAATTTTACATAGCCCCACAAATTTATTTCCGTTTTCTTCTCAGCTCGCCGACCAATCTCTGTGAAGGTAAGGTTTTCATTGTTCCAAAGAAAATTTCACATAGGCTCGCGAATTCATTTCCGTCTTTTTCTTTAGTCATGCGAATTTGAACAGAGTGGGCAAAGGGAGTTATTATTTCGCACTCACTACAAACATGTTAGTTTGTTGATTGCACAACCACTTCTGGTTACAATTCTGTTAGAATCTGGTCGTGGCTCATTTGACAGTGGCTGCTCAGCTGCAATTGGTTCTTTCGGCCAGGCACTCGGTGCATTGATGTTGTTCTGAGTTGAAACTGATGATCTCGATGGTCGTATGTGCCTTCGGTTCTTTCTATATTTATTTCCGGGTGACGTTTCTACAACATACGTTCAACATACGGTTGATGTCTTTTTTTTTTTTTTTTTTTTTTGGCACTACTTACTGAGACTCCATGCTAGCATACCTAATTCGCAGATGTATGGGGGCCCAAAATCTTTTAAGTGCTTAGGACGCCCGCGGGTCTTAATCCGACTCTGGGAATAGCAATGATTTGTTAAGGACGAGTGAAGGATACTCAGGTATAATCATTTTCTTGAATATCTCTTCGTCCTTGTAAGGCGCTAAAATTCATGTTCCTCACTGCAACCTGCGTGATACCAATACTGATCGCCCAAATTTCCTGGTTCTTGAGACGTACCTTTATCTTCGCACTTTGTCTCACCCCGGTGCTAATGTTTCTCTCAGGCTAGTTACGGACATATTTATTTGGTTGTGCATTGTCATATATTCAGCTTGGGACCTGCATTCAATGTCAAAATGCTAAAATTAGAATGCGCACTTGCACGCCTCCTAATTTCTTTCTGTTAACCTGATGAGCAGTTCACTCGTGTGTACGTCGACATTATAGGACCCCCTACCTGCTAACTGATCGTTTTTTTTATCCAACTGATGCGAAGCATTCCCCAGGGTGGACATTTCTGCACATGTTATTTCAAAGCCGTTTATTTATTTATGAGTATCTCGTTTTGGTGTCGCAGCTATTGTTACCACAAACGAAGGTCGGCAATTCTAATCTGATTTATTCTGTCAGTTGATGAAATTTTTGTATAGTAAGAGAATCTGTGCCACTGCTTATCATCCTGAAGCAAATTGCATGGCGGGAAGGTTCCACCACAGCTTGAAGTCAGCTTAGGGACCAATCTTGAACCAGTTTAATTGGTAGGAATAATGAAAAATATGATAAAATATTACATCGGAGGATGGAATTATCTCGCTATCATTTTAATAGTATTTGTATGTGTAGTAAAGATAATGTTTATCCGGACACTCAATTACACTCTGACTATGAGATGACGTATCAAGATCAAAAGATATTCTTAGAGCTTGAGGCAGCTTTGTCATTCCGTTGACACGTTTTTATATTTTTTGAAACATAAAAACTAACCCAACTCGGTGGATGTGATTAGGGGAGTCTTGATAGCTTGTAAAGTTTGTGCTAAGTGTTATACTACTCTTTCCGATTCGCAAATACATTTTACTAGACATGCCAGCCGGATGTGAGCGCTAAGAAAACAAAACCCAAAATAAAAAGTCGTCTTCTGCGCAGGGGCTCCGAGCACCACATCCGGTCTACAAAACAAATCCCCGCAAAAATCTTAAATACAATAGCCAATCACGAATGTAGCTGCAAATAAAAAAATGGATAAGTTTTGGAGCCACATATAAAAATGTACGCCTCGTCGGCAACAGACAGTTTGGCTTAACACCTCGACCTCGTAGCATGATCACCGATCCATTCACACATATCACCGGTGTCAGTTTCAACATTGGAGATAGATAGATCAACCCCGCCAAAAACACCCCTCTCGTGTAACCACGCGGCTTCACTAATCCACTCCAGGCCTCTCTCTTGACACGAACTGTGACCTCGACCAACCAACCCAACAAATACGTCAACCTATGGTCTTACCAACAAGACCTTTACACCTAATCGCTTTGCTTACCAACGGCAACTAAAGAAGCACATATCAACAATTTGCCACATTTTCGTCCATCTATGTAGATATTCTGAAAATTGATCAATACACGCTGTTGAAATTTCAATCCTTGCTTGTTCTTTTCTCTGCAACCATACACTCGTTATAACATGAGTGTCAATCAAAATGTGTTACTAGTGCTGTTAAACTTATTAAAATTGTTTTTGCTTTGGTAATATGGAACTTTGTTTTCAGGTAGCATACGCATTCTTTTACATTATATTACATCCTTTACCTCTAATCTTCTGGAACTGTTCTTGACCTATGTATTGAAACCAAGATCATTTCGGTAAAAGGTCAGATATAATGACCACGAGAACCGGATAATTTCTTGACTCTTTGTATAATATAACCTTGAGTTGAATGCCATATCAGGTGGATTCATTTATATTAAAAAATAGGAAAAGAAACAAGAGAAACAAAACAAGAGAAAACAAAAAAAAAAACAACAAAACAACAAAGACAGGAAAAGAAAGAAAACAAAAATTTGTATTACATTTTACTTTTGTTGGGTGGCAAATAAAGATCCACAGAAGAGGCAAGATCTGAGTAAGTTAATTCACACAGTAAATATTATCAAGAATATTTTAAAAATGCGAATTAAACATAACTTTTAGAGTTTCAGACACTTTATACATCATCATCAAAGCTGTTTCGACTTGAAGATACATTGCAAATCAGTGCCAATAACACTTATCAGTCCCCTCCGAATCTCCCTGTATTTTTCTAATTCATGTAAGTGCTGCACGTTTTCCGAGCTCTTCAAAGATTTTTACGGGGAATGGTGGAATCTTATAGATAGTTCTATTAATGTTGTTAAATATTTCTACTATAGTTGTTAGTCCATTTGATATTGATAACAAAATAATTTTTATAATATTTACTCTCTGTTTCCAAAGCTATTTGTGCTGTCTAATTCCGATATTGTTATCAAGCACTTCTATGATTCGGGTTTCTCGGAGAAACATGTGGTGTAAAGAGAGACATTTCATGATTGATTCATCATAGTATCAAATTTCAGATTCAATTCGGAGCCGATTTGTGGCTATTTAAAAAGTCTGCCTTGTCTAACAGCGAAGGGTCTCGGCATTCACAAGAAAGACGTCGGCTGGTTCTGGGGACTGAATAAAAGATAAATTAAAGCCGCCGCCGATGACGACGAAAAGGAAGAAGCTTAACGAAAAAGAAAAGGAAATAACAGAAGAAAAAGATATAAAAGGAGAAAGAAGAAAATTGACAAATTTAGAGAGATATACGATTATTTTTTTTTCTAGTTGTTAGTGAAAATTAGCGGCATTAGAATTAGCGGTATTAACCCTGAATTTAAACTTTTTAGGGAAATACAAGATTTATCTCAATTTGTAAAACTGAACTACGGTGTAAACAAACCAGAAACCCGGCGATGCTTGTGAATCGTCAACCTTCTCAACTCCTTTCGACAGTCGAATGAATCGAAGTAAGTGAACATTTTGTTGATAATAATTATAATTGTTTTATGAGCCATACATAATTGTAAAAAGAACTTGCCAAAGTATTAGGCACACAAAGGACAAGGGATAAGTCATTTTGTTCTTTTTTCAGTACTGTTCAGTTATTGCTAGACATGTTTATTTTAGCGTGGAAAACGACATGGTATAGTCCACCATTTAAAAATATTGCCAGCTGGTAGCAAGACTAAGGGAGACAATTCTGGTAAAGCAAAAAGCTACAGGGTTCGTACAGGTCCTGGAAACTTGGCAAGACTTTTTCCAGGGTTTGAAAAGTTATGGAAAAACAGCAATTGCACAAAAGCACCTTGAAAAGTCATAGAATTTTTAAAAACATTGGGCTGCACCACATCCTTTTTCTCAATTGATTAAAATCAAAATGTCAAAGCTAAAATTGTCCTTTAATAAAAAAGATTTTTTAATCGTTAGGTAATATTTGGCAATAGTCTCCGACTGATGTCAAATTGGTTAGGTTTCGATCCCGGCTTGAAGCCATCGCATATCTAGCCAGACTAATGAGCTGTGATCCAGCGAAACAGTCTGTCTGTGGATAACTATTTATATTTAATATATATATATATATATATATATATATATATATATATATATATATATATATCTATATCTATATATATATATATATATATATATAGATATATATATATATATATATATATATATAGAGAGAGAGAGAGAGAGAGAGAAAGAATAAGGAAAGAGGCTCCTTATAAAATAAAGTCTTGATACATAACACTGATTAGGTACCGCAACGGACTTTAATTCGTATTAAAAGAAAAAATAATTTTCGTCTGTAATTGAAGTTTTTAGACATTTTAAAATAATTTGCACATTCATTTGTCTTTCACCGAAACGCCATTGTAGACGAAAAATGTAAACAGAAGATTTAAAAATCTGTTAAAAATTCAATATTTTTGTCCTAGAGATATGAATATGAATCGAAGTAGTATTTTATTAGGATTAATCAACTGGATTACATTTACGTTTTATCTAAAACTTAATGAAAATAACGTTTATTTACGTGCAAGTGTTGGTGGGGTCAGTGGTTAAAAACAAAAATACTATAATATCCACTTTTTTTAAAAAGCGCACGAAAAATTAATAATCGAAATTTAAGAAATATGAAACATCAGCAATGTATTAATCAAGAAATTGGTATTTATTTTTTAAAATAAATTCTTTTACCTTATATAACCAATATTTTAATATAATTTCTCTATTCTATATGCTTTTATTAAACATAATTTTTTAAAACAGTTTTATAGCAGTTATTTTTTTTAGGTATATTTTGAGTTTAAAATTCATTGATTTTATTTTTTGATTATTTTCTTAGATATTTCATGCCATAAAATATATAATTGCACACAATATGATTTTACAAAGTTATTCTGAATTTAAGAAAATGTATTAAAATAATGGAGTTGTTACTATCAAAAATAAATAAAAATCGAAAAATTGATAGAGTTATTGAATTGATAATGTTGATTGCATTCACTTTGAGTCCTTTATTATTCACTGGCTTTTTATTTTGTCTCTAAAATTATTATAATCCTATAACCAATAGTTTAAGAATGCATTTTTTAAAAATTTCTATATGCGATATGAATCTTAGTAGAATTGTTGTAGTGAGTGCAAAATAATAATAACTCCCTTCAAATTCGGAGGACTGAGGGAGACGAAAGAAATAAATTCGCGAGCCTATGAAAAATTTTGCCTTTCATAGAAATTAACCGGTGAGCTGAGGAGAAGAATGAAAGACATTCGCAAGTCTATGAGAAATTGTTTTTGGGCCAATGAAAACCTTGTCTTCACAGGAATTAGCCGGTGAATCAAGAAAAAGAAGGAAAGAAAGTAGCAAGCCTACGCGAAATTCTTTTTTATATAAAATACGAAGAACAATTAAATTAATGAGGAGAGTGAAGTCATGTGAAAGGTTTCGTTCTGTTCACCGCGTCCAGAGTGGAAGTTTTCGCCAGCGTCAAATTATTCTCCAGTTATATTATCGGCCTTTTAACCAAGCACGCAGCACTTCAATGAATTTTCTCTCAACAATCCAAGAAACCTATGCATTTCAAACTATCTCTCTTCGTCTACTTCTGAACTTGTGCAAACCATATATTCCTTGGAGGAGTAACGGATTATCTTACCTTTGTTTTAAACACTTTTTTAAAATATTATTTTGTGTCAGATCGTTTAATCTGTTGTATGAACATTTCCTCCGCGTTACAATACGTTAAAACTACGGCCTTTAAGAATTCTGATTTATTTTCCTGAAACAAGTTACTGACACTACTTCAAGTGTGTAAATTCGTGAATAAATTTCTTTTGTTTTGTTAAAATTAGCTGTGTATTTCCTAGGCATTGTCATCCTTCATTAATCTTCTTGTCATGAGTAAATCAACTGTTCATTTTATTTCCCAAACTCCACATCGCTATACAGTTAAAACTAAAAGTGAGAAATCATTTTTATTTCCTTTTGGACATCCATAGGAAAAATAATGTAACCGTTATTAAAAGAAAAAAATTCTTTTAAAAAGGTTCTCAGTCGAAAATGGCATTAAACTTTACGTTTTCTTTATTTAATAAAAGAAACTCTTATGGCGAACACAAACGGGATGAATTTAAAAAAAAAAAAAAATACTTTTTGAATTTTATTGAATTATCTTTGGTAAGGTGCGGGACGTATTTTCATTATGTTCATAACTTCATACTTGATATTGAATATATATATATATATATATATTTTAATGAAATAGCATCTTAAGGTTTTCTTTTTTCCATGCAACTAAAAAAAATTCGCGAACAACTCCAAAACCAAAATTAAAAAAATCTACACACGAAATATCCCCAAAAAGCGTGTGTGTTTGGTGGGGGCGTGGTGAACAGACCACCTCCAAAAAAGATTTCCAGTTTTTTCTGATAAAATAACCCATTCAGTATATAATTCATTCATTATCGAATAAGTACTGAAAATTTCGTTTGAATCGGACATTTTGCAAATATTTTAAAACAGAGAGAGAGAGAGAGAGAGAGAGAGAGAGAGAGAGAGAGAGAGAGAGAGAGAGAGAGAGAGAGAGAGCGACCTTTTGCTTTCTTTTAAAAAAAAACCCAAAAAAACTCATCCATTTGGTGATATCATGATATTAGTTCTTTATGATGCTTTTATTTTGATTTTTTTAAAATTAAAAGTTTATTTTTATATCCTAATTAGAGGTATAAGAAAAATAACTAAAAAAGGTAGTTTTCATTAAAAATATAGAGAATTATTTTTTCAATTACGCCGATCCATACATACCAGTCGCAGCTGCACTTCATTAACTATTGTGTACATAATTTAATGAAATGGAAGCAAAATACATTTCTTTAGTCAAGTGAAAAATTCGTAGCAATAAAAAATACAATTCTTAATGCTTTGTTCCTTTTCTCTCGCCAAATTTTCTAATATGTCGCTAACGTTTTTCCATACTTTTGTCTATCTACTTTATATTATTTCTTCTCGCTGGAGAGTCTTCAAATATATAGTTTCCGGTTTTTCTAACTTCCGGAATGTCCTAGTCGTTTCCCTTTTATTGTTTTGTCGTATAAAAATAAAGGAACCAAAGATACTGAAAGAATTAAATGAGAAAAGAAAAAAAATGTGCAATAAATTGTCTAGCGGAAGCAGAAAATATATGCCGACAATCGGTTAAGAACAGTTACATTGATGAATGTTGACTTGAACTATGAGAAAGTAAAACGAAAACCTACGCTTTGTGTTATGCTGTAATCATCGAATAGCTTTTTTTAGTTTAAAAATGAAACGTGGAATTAAAGAAAATTTCATGATAAACAAATCATATGATGCATGCACAAAATAAGTGTTATATACATTTTTTTACTATATTATCTTTAAGGTTAAAAGTGTAGAGGAAAGAAAGTAGACAAAAAAGAAGTGGAGAGAAATAAAGAGAAAGCGAAATAGAAGCACAAAAAGTGGTAGTGGTGAGGAGAACAACTGGTTGTCGTTTGACACTAATATAGAGAGTAGTAGTAGCAGAGAAAAGAACCCAAATAGAGAGTAAAAAAGAGAGTCGTAAGAAAAATAATAAGAGTGAGTAGACGAAGCATTGTATAACTTTCAAGAGAGGGTTGGAGAATCGACCCTAATTTTACAAGAAGAGGTAGAAGGATGTTGTTAGTTTTTTCAATGTTGATGGTTGGTGAGGTGTGATCTCCCTTTCATGTCGATTTATTGCTGTAGGCGAAGGATTTAAAAAGTCTTCTTAGATGTTGCCCACTTCGTTGAGGTTCTCTTCATCGACTTAGGGTGGCATTTATGTATGTAAATAGGTATTCATGTATATATATATCTAAAATATTAGTAATAAAGAGGGAGATTCGAGTCTTGTTCTAGATTCAAAACAAAAACAATACGTTTCTAACCCACCATGGATCAATCTATTGGATTTGTTGAAGAAATCAAGTACAATGAACTCAAGTTTGAAGAGGTTAATTTTTTCTTTCTTTTTAACTTTATTTATGTAATTGATGTAAATATTTAAAAAATCTATATTTTCTCCCTTTAGTTTATTCTATGTAATTTCATTTGCCGTTATTTTTGCTTTTAAACATTTTTTTACGCAAAACCCTAATTTTTCTTGAACTTGTTTTATTTTATTCAGAGTTTTTTTATGCAAAAAAAAAAAGTTTTGAAATTCTTGTTTTTAAGCTTTATTCAACAATTATATTTTTATTTAACTAACAAAATCTTAAACAACAGGTCGATGAAATAATGAATAATACCAATTTAAATATTTTAAGTTTTTTTTTAGTCTACTTGTATTTTTATCAGTGGCAAACAATTGTAAAATTAAAAAAAAGCGTGTTAAAATTTTACCTTGTGAAATGTATTTTCTTAATTTTATAACTTTTAAAATTAAAAATATTTTAATCTAATTTCGAAGGTTTTGCAAAATAGACAAGCACAAAAACCCTGTGCATTTATCTTTTTAATTTTTTTTATTTACCGAAGCATGCAAAAAAAACAATTTACAACATTCATTGTGCTTTATTGGGGGGAACTTTGTTTTAAGTGTAGGTTTCAAGTTGATACTTGATCACGTGCTGCTATCTTCATCGTAACTCGTACTGGGGACAAGAAAACTTGAAAAATCTCTTGACAACTTCGCGAACATTTTGCGAATTCAAGTGTTTCCGACCTAATTATTTAGAATTAAAATAAATTCTTGTATATCTTTGTTTCTGTTTTATTGTCTACAACCTCGAAAAGATTTAAAAGACGAAACAAAATCAGATCTTTTAAAAGTACAATTTGCGCGAGACATACTAAGAGAAATATAGGATTAAAAAAAATATGTATCACTCATTTTGAAAGTTTCGGAATAATATTTTTCAAGTATAAACAATTTACATTTTTCAAATGTAAACAAAATATGTAGTATTATTGTACGTTTAATATTCAGTCATTTTTACAAAAATAGGTAAATAATATCAGGCATCTGTCAAATTCAAACACTAAAAGTACTAAAACCTGTTATTACTGAGTGTTCGTCAGAAGACAAATTTTATTTTACTATAAATTTTACGAGATCTGAATTTGAATACTTACTTCAGATATAGACAAAAACAGTAAACATTGACCAAGAACATTTTAAAAATAAAATTCCTTTAAAAAATGAATAATTACTTTTCCGAATTGTCAGCTCTATTTCATCAAACTTTTAAAAAAGTGAAAAACCTTTGTGAAAAAATTAAGTATTTTTTAATATAACTTGACTTTTTACTCCTGCCTTCTTTTTAAAGTATATTTTTTATTTTCTAAATAAATGCAAAAAAATTAGTTCACAAAAATGAGTACTAGTTTTATTTTTATACTTAGAAAATATGCAAACACTGTTAAAAACTAAAAACACCTTTCAAATTTTAAAATTCTAAAAAATGTGCGAAAACAAAAACAAGCAACTGTTTAAAAATAAATAAAAAAACATTGTCATTTCCTTTTGTAATCATTTTTAGTTTTTAGCTTCTAGTTTCTATTTTAATTAAATTTAACAATTAATTTTAATCGGTAAGTTAAAATAAAAAGTAAAAAAAAACTATTTAGTTTGCTTGAAAGAAAGTGTTAACGAAGTGGTCAACTGTGATTTTGACTTGATGTGTGATATTTTTAAAGAAACTTTCTTTTCCCCATTAAAGTAAATCATTTTTTATTAATCTAAATAACCAATAAAAAGTACAGTGCACGTATTTTTCACTTTGCATTTATTTAATTTTTAACATCTCCACCGACGACCTTTTTTTTGTACTTTTTTTTTTAAAATAAAAAAGTAAAAAACGCACGCACGTATGTCAATCAATCAATAGCTAAGAACTTAATCTTAAGTAAATAAATATTAATTAATCTTGTTTGTTAGATGTTTCCTTCAATTTTAGGATATTATTGTGAAGATTTATTTATTTTAGCTTTACGAACGAGAAATTAGCAGCTTTCAATTGTTAGGTAAAAAAATAAAATGGTTCTTTTGTTTCAAGCAGTTCTGGATTCTTTTGCGCTTGGGATTTCATTTGTAATTTATATTGTATTGTTCTGAACTGAATCAACTGTTTTATTTACACTTTACAGAGTTTATATTTTATTTTGATTGAGGTTTAAGGAGAGTGATTGAGATTTCAATTCGAAGTTTGTAAGCTTTTACGTGTACACAACAGTGTGACATAAACTTTTTTCACAAATTTCAAACACACACAAACAAAAAGATTATCCGAAAGTTTTTAGTTTGAGAATGTGAAAGCAAAGAAAAAGTCCCTGTAGTAAATTAAATTAAAACATTTTGTGCTTATTTAATTTCACTTTTAATTTTTTCATTAAAAAAGAATTAGTTAAAAAAAAATGTCGATGATGGATAACTCTCTCTTCCCTGATGAAACAGGTTTTTGTTTTTGTTACTGTTTTTTATGGATTGGGATTTAACAGTTCATAGTTAAGAATTCAGATTTTCGAGAGAATTAAAAAATAATATTCTTTGCCATTTTAAATGATAATTCTTTTTACTCTAAAAACTAAAAAGACTTGTTTTGAAGAAGCAAGTATTTGGTAATTTGATCGAGTTCTTTGGTTTGGACATGACAATAACGTGGATTTTTTTTTTTTTTTTTTTTTTTTTTTTTTTTTTTTTTAATGTTTATCAGCTTACTTTTAAAAAGTTTTAAGTTTAAGCATTTCAGTTTGCAAGTCCGTTAACAAAAAAAAAAAAAAAAAGCTAGAAATGTTAGTTCACAGAACAAACAACAAAGATCCATAAAAAATGAAATTGTCATATTTTAAATTTCATGAAAAAAATCACACTTTTCCCTCCCCTTCAATGTGAAAACATTTTATAATCAGATCAAATTAGTTTTAACTTGAAATTAATTGTTGTTTCATAAAATAATTGGTTTCCTTCTCGTCAAAACCCTCAGTTCGACAAAACTTGTCTGGAAAGTGAGAAGGACAAAAAAAAAAACAAACAAAAAAAAAAAGCTACAGTTTCTTCTTGTCTATTTTTATTTAAGGAAAGTGTTTAGTTTTAAGTTTAGTGTTTTTTTTTTTTTTTTTTTTTTAGTGTTTTAAACCTTACTAGTAATTAATTACTGACATGATAAAAGCTCTTCAACTTTTGGACATTTGAAATAGTAAACATTTTTTTTCCACAATTAAAAATTAAAAAGAAAAAATATAATCCAACATTTGCAAGTGTTCAATTTCAAACTATTTTCCTTTCTTTACATTAAATCATTACAATATAATATATTTTTTTTATTTTTCATTCATTTCAAAATCGAACTTCCCCTTTTTTGATTTCTTCTACGGAATTGTACAAGAAGTGTAGTTTGTCTTATTGTCTTTTTTAAATTTATTTTACTAACGTGATTTTTCCATTTACAAAATAAAAGTATCAGATGAAGTTGGAGGAAAAACCAAAAAGTAAACAAAAAAACAAAACACAAACTAACAAAACAACCCCCCCCCCCAGTTTTTAAAATTAAATATGAAAATTAAAATAATGTTGATGTCCTTGTTCTTAAACATGCCAAATTTGTTTCTTGGTAATCAAAATAACCTATTGTTACCAAATAGAACTTGAAACAAAAATGCTAGTGAGATCCAGAGATAGAAAAATAAAATAAGGATTCATTAAAAAAAAAAAGAAAGCAGGTTAAACAAGGGTGTTTTTTTTTTTTTTTTTTTCCAAGTCATCTAACTAAAAAAAAAGTAAGTATGAATGAACTTAAAAAATTAAACTTAAAATTTGTGAAACAGAAATAAAAATACAACAAAAAGGTATTTGAGAAAATAAAACAAACTATTCAGTGTCATTCTGAAACACTGTTATAGCCACACAGCCAAAAAAATTCATTGGGTCAATCAGTACAAGTACATCATTTTTTTTTTTTTTTTTTTTTTTTTTTTGTAAATAATTTTTCTTTTATCAGTTGAAGTATTTTTTTTCATCTTATGTTTGCTTGATACTTAAAAAATGTGGAAATTTGAAATTTTTACTGCGATTTCATTTTTTTTTTTCTCATTTCAATTTCTTAAAACGAAATCGTAATTAGTCAGGTGTTGGTACAAAAATTCTTTTATTGAAATAGAAATAATCGCCTATGAAAATAATAATACCCAATTGCTTTCTTATCCACTGTGTAAGACAAGAAGAGAAAATATTTCATCATGATGTTCAACGGTTAGTAGTAATTCAGTAGGTTAAAAAAATGTTGCAAAAAACTTTCGCAGCAAAAGTGCGCTCTAAAAGTTTGTTTTTTAGCTTAATTGGGAATAATAGTGAAGTGTTCTTAGCCCAATCCATTTCCTAAAATAATTGACCAAACATTAGAATTTGGGAACCACTTCTTGGTGGGCTTTTTTACGTCTCACCCCTAGTTAACCATTTTTTTTTAATTATCTAAGTAAGGTTTAAAGAAGATTAAGAAGGAATAGGTGGGTCATGATGTACCTTCCCAAAAATTCGCTAAAAGTGAGAGAACATTGAAAATTTTATTTAAGCATCTTTTTGTTGGGGGGTGGGCGTCAACGGGTAACCTTAGTTAAATTATAAATAATTTAAGTTAAATTTATTTGTACGAGAAATTTGAGCGTTTTGATTTGGAAATTCTTGCGAAAATCAAATTATCGAATTTTAATGAAATAAATGAAATTTTGAAACGTTTCGTTTTTTTTTTTTTTTTTTTTTTTCTTTAGAAAATCTTTGTAAAAACATTTTTCTCTTTTTACATCTGTTACCCCTCTCCTCCACTGATTTCATTTTTATTAAATTAGAGAAATTCTTTTTTTTGTATCGCTTAATCCTTTTGCTATTAAGAAGCATAAGTCATCGGAGAATTTAAATCGTCAAGAAGAGCTTTTTGGTCAAATAAGACATCCAATTGGAGAAAATCTGTCTTGAATAGTAAAAAATAAAACTAAAAGATACAACACATTTATTTTTTTAATTAGAAAAGCTTTAATAGATTTTTACGAATAAAATATTATTATGGACACTATTAATTAGCAGTGTCTTTTAAGAAAAAAAATTGACTTGAATTTTTACAAGAATTGTTTTTATTTTAATTTTTTTTTTTTATACAGTGTAACCCGGATATAAGAGAGTTGTTGGGACCGGAGAAGTCTCTTATATCCGAGTTTCTCTTATATCCGGGTTTGGTCTATTTTGTTTAGATAAGTATGGCTCTAATTTCGGACCAGAGAAAATCTCTCTTATATCAGGGTCTCTTATATCCGGGTTACACTGTATACAATTTATAAATTTCTGAAATCATTTTTAAAATTCTGTATTTGTCAAGTGATATTGTTAAATTAAAACTGTTTAGTTTACTAATCATAAATGGAAAAGCTCGCTGCAATTCAAGTATATTTTTGAAAGTTTTTTTTTTTTTTAATGAAGAGAATTAATTTGTGTTGACATCTGTCAATATGCATGAATTTATAAATTTTACTGATAAGTAGAAAAAAAATTTGAATCAATTTAAATTCTGTTTGAAATACACCAAAGTATTTTGTTTATTGGGAATATTAAATTTAGTCTATTAGCTTGGAATTAAAACTAAAATTAAAACCTCAAGAATGATTTTTCAATTTTTAAAATGCATATTTAGGTATACCAATTTTTATTTTTTTGTGGGGAGGTACCTAACATTTTCAGTAATGGGAAGAAGATACTGTTGCAAATACAAGAGTTGCAAATGCCTTATTGCAATATAGCTTCACCCTTTTAATCTTAATAGGATACAACTAAAGAAAATATGCTGTTATTACAAGTTGTTTGTTAGATAATAATGTACTAATGAACTCCTTAAAAAATATTACTAAAACATTGTGCAAAGGTTTGATCAAAATCATTTTTCTGTGTGCTGTATTTCACAAGATGTGGGTGATTATAGCACCCCATAACTTCCAATCCTTTGTAGGTCTTGGTAACATTTGTCATTTTGCTCTGCCCCATTCTGTCATCCATTCATACACTCATTAAGTAGGTAGCCTGCTACCCTCCCCCCATCTCTTTTGCCTTGAACATGTCCGGTGAGTGTCAAATTCTCCACCTACTTTCCTCATGTGTCCAAGAATTTTCAACTGTCTCTTTCTGATTAAAAATATGTGTGCATTTTCCTTAAGATTACTTTGTTACGTATGTGCTCTGGCCATAGTATTTTCAGCATCCTTCTGTAGTTTATCTTTTAGGGTTTCAATTTTGGGCCCTATTTTTATTATGATTATCATTGTTAGAAGTATCAACTGGAGTTAGTGGCTTTAAAATGGTTGATATTCAATTTTTACCATATTGAAAGAGGTTTATTTCTATTGTGATTTATAATCTCTTGAAAAATATAAATTACTCTTTTGAATGTAAGTAACCTCAGTTTAGAATGAAATTCTAGTCATTTAAATAATAATGTTCTGATGAATAAAACTTTGGAAATTGGTCATAATTAGCTTTCCACTTTTGTATGTTGACCTCAGAAATGTTGTAAGCATAGTACTAGATTGACAATTAGGTCTCATCATTTTACTGTTGATGTAATAGATGTAACTAATTCTATGCTATTAATTTGTTCTCTTGCACTTCTCACCTAGGAAAATGAACCCCTTCCGCCTTCTTGCTTTTCTGTAAACTATGATCTTCAAAAGTTTAAATGTGACATGAGTCACCATCTTCTGTCTGTTTGAATCCTGCCCTTTTTACCTCTTCACTAACATTTTCTCATTTTCTTTCATTCTCAATAACTCTGTGTCTTAGTGGCATTATCACCTTGCTTGAAGTGAAATGATTAAAAAAAAAAAAAGGAATATTTGTAATTTTATGTAAATTTAGATCTTAGTTATTCTCTTTATTATTTCTTTTTAAATTTTGTTTTGTTTAGAATATCTTAAGAGTGAAGCTAAATTGGCTTTATATAATCCCTTTCGTTAAATGAAATTATAATTTTATTGTTTGAGACTCTTAGAAAATCTTTTTGTAGAATATCGTGAAAAGAGGGTTAAATATGATTTTTTATTTTTTTTTTTTTTATTCAATAAAAAAAAATTGTAATTTCTTTGTCCTTTTTGGAGTGAGGTGAACATATGATTTCTATTACACTTGGAAATCGGGATCTTCAATCTCTTTCTTGTATTATTTTTCTGTTTTCTATTCTTTGTTTGTAAATAGAATTAAAACTCCAAAAACATTTTCCCTTTTATATGTAAAGACATTTTTTTTGTTTTAGAACTATCCTATCAGCAGAGCCTGGAATGTATCCCCTCCAAAATGTGCTCCCCCCACCCCCAAAAAAATGGGCCACCTATCAAGTAATTGAGCAGTAATTACCTCTTCTTAAACCAAGTAAATATTTTCTTATTTTTAATATTTACCCAATCGAAGGCCCAGAGCCACTCAACATAAAGGATTACTGAATAATGTCATATGAGTGTAAGAGGAACAGGTAAGAAATGCAGTACATAAGGTTATATAGGAGAGATAAAAGTTAACCCTACACTTGAAAACATTAAGATTGTATAGCTGGCCAGTCCTATTCGAGGATATTTGTCTACTAGGGTGGCTAGCCAATCCCTATTGCTGACGCTTGCTTAGATGCATTTGTGTTTATTCAACACCCACCTGTGGTTTATACTGCAACTATACTGAGCAGACCGTAGTTATAGTTTCTGGGAAAGTGTGTGTTATCTAGCGTGATAAACAATTTGAACAAGGCCAGCACACTCAAGCCCTTGGCCATGATGACTTTGTGCTAGCACAGCTATTGACGTCACCCAAGAGTTCCGTCTACACAATTTCACTCACAAGGCTTGGGTCAACCTGTGTCGTGGTTTTCAGGCACTTTCCAAAGGTGCTGCATGCTGGGATTGACCCCTCCAGTCTGATAACATCAGGAAGTTTGATCTTGGATCTCATGATCAGAATGCGATAGTTCTAACCACTCAGTCACATGCCCATTTAAGATTGTAGTGATTAGGAAAACATTGTCTCTGAAATCTGTTCCACAAAGTAGTGGTTCTTGGGAAGAAGCTGTCTGAGTTGAACTTCTCACCAATGGAATATTACGGTGTATGTAGCATGGCAGGTCTTAGCCATGAAGATCAGGGTTTGTGGAAGTGTGGGAGCTTGTCGGAACATTTGCCATGAAAATAGTGATAGAATAGCAAGATGCTTGTGATGTTTCATCTGTGGGATAGGGGTTGTGAGGGGGGGGGGATAATCAACCACTAGGCAGTGTATATGCTTTTGAATACTCAAGACTGGGCAGCTCCAGCCCAGAGATGGGCTTATAGACTCAAATATAAACAACCACTATTTATCTCTTTCCAAAACAAGTAAATGTTTATAGACTCAAATATAATGATAATAATAAAAAAAAAACACTGATTTTGGCATTGAATAATGCAACAATGGTTAACAATGTCATAAAACTGATTGAACCAAACTATTTCGTGACCCAGTGAGGTTTTCACTATTAATATCCTGTGAGATTTGCAAGCTCACTGTTTTCTCATCTCAATATTGTAAAAGTTCAGCAAAAAGTTGTAGAAGTTACTCTGATTTCCTCAGTTTTAAAATTTCTTAATTCTAAAAAATAAATTTTAAAACAAACTGGTAAAATCAGAAAATTTGTGAATACTTAACTGCTATCAAATTTGAAAGTGAAAATAGGAAGTAATTTGCATTGTAGACAGAAAAAGTTGACAAACAAGATTAGGGATCATTGAGAGCTCACTATATAGTATAATCTATTTGCTTAATTCTAGCTGAAGATTGTCTTGTTTGTAATTCATTCATGATCAAGAAAATTCAATTTACATTGCATGCAGTAGTGAAAAGGTTAGATGAGATTTTATCTCTATCATTATTATTATATTTTTTTTTTTTTTTTTTTTTTTTTTAAATACTTTGAGCTTTGCCATTATTGTATCGCAACCAAAAATTTTATAAGAATTTTTTTGTTTTGTTTTTTTCTTTGGTAGGAGAAACCAATAATGTTTTGTGAAATAAATGAAACATCTGAAAGCCAATTTTAGATGTTACTAATACTAATTCCTTATCTTTTACTTTGCTGATAATGTGATTAAATTTAAAGTCTAAATTGTTTGTCTGTTTGGAATATATCATCCATTGCCTTATTTTAAATTTAATCAATTTGTGTGTGTGTGTGCACACACACACACACACACACACACACACACACACACACACATATATATATATATATATATATATATATATATATATATATATATATATTGCACAAACAAATGTAATTTTTTAATTTCTTTTTTTTTTTTTTTTTTATTAATTCATTTTCTACAACTTATCAATCCCTTTACAGCTTATTTAAAGCCAGAAAATATTTTTCTTTTTAGATAATAATGATTTAGTGATATACCAGTTTTACTAATTAACCTATAGCTGGTGGGGAAAAAAGCTGGACTCTTACCTTTTCTAATGGTATTTGCATGTAATCGATATAATGAACCCAACTGGAATTGGAACTTGGCTCTCTGATTAACAATTCCAAGCCATTATCTGTTACACCACCTGTACATCCAAACTTACAGCACCTGTTATTCCCAAGCAGTCATCCATCTAGGTACTGACTAGGCTTGACATTGCTTAACTTTGGTGATTGTACGGGAACTAGTGTCTCAACATGATGTGGCTGTAAGCACATGTAAATCACTGATGTGCAACACACCTACATTGCATATGCACTTGCAAAATCACACACAATGTGACAGGGAATTGGGTATTTTTTTTATAATATAGTTTTTTAAATTTTATTTATTTATTTTTTTTTTAATAAATATATTCTCTAATTAAAATATATGAATTAATCTGTTTACCTTCAAACTGCAAAAATACATTGTAAAATATTTTTATTACTTCAAATGTTATTTTTAGTGGATACCTGTATTTGAGTTGACGTTCCATTTATTTATTTTTTTTTAAATAGTATTTATTTCAGCTACCAGTCTTCACGTTTGAGAAAACTTATAAAAAAAAAAAAAAATGTTGCCGCAAGTGAATCTTCATCCCCTTTTGTATGAGAAACCTCTAACTGATTTGGCATACTTTAACTGCTCAGCTATGAAGAGTTTCTATTTGCCTTTTAAAGCACACTCATTCATTCAGTTTTCTTGAAAGACATATCTGCTCAGTTTTGTATTCAAAGTGTAAACAAAGCAATGGCTAAAGAATTCATGGATTTTATTTCATAATCCATGTTTTTACTTCAAACATTATTTTGCATTGCACAAGTCCCAGTAATTATTTTTAGCTCTTTCTGAGCTAAATGTGAGGCTCTTATGGTTGTTATAAAGTGGTGGAAAAAATTCTTTTCCACTTGGTAGCAAGGATTTTAGCTATAAAAATAAGTGTTTATTGTATATGTATTGTATATTTCCGCATATAAGGTGACCTATAGATAAGACGAGATGCAAAATCTAGGTAAATTTTCATGATTTTTATCTGAAATCTGTTGTATAAGATGATCAAAAACGTAGGCTAGCCTATGTTGCCAGTAGCAGTTAGGCATCTCAATGATTCCTACAAGTACAAAATAAAGCTAATGTTATTAAAAATGTTGTTTTTCTTATCTTTATCAGCAAATCAAAAGGAATAAAATAATATAAAGCATTAACATGAATCTTTATGAAAATAACAATTTCATTCTCATGACTCATACGAATAAAAACAAAAGTTGCATATTCTGTAATGAGAAATAAAAACTTTTATGGCATCTTAAATGTTTTAGTGCTTAACACCACAACTTCCCCCCCCAAAAAAAAAACAAACAAACTGTATAATGTATGTTATTAAAAAATATAGTTTGCATGTTATGCTAAATGTTGTTATTTAACGCCACAATGATAATGGATTTTAATTAGAAATATAGATTGTTATCCCAAATTTTGTTATTTAACACTATGAGAAATAATGATTGGTGTGAACACACCTATAGAATGAAAGATTTGTTTACTTTACTTGTGAGTGTTGCTCAATCAAACATTTGCAAATTGTTGTCTCTTGAATATTTCATTTTAATGTGAAATAAAGAAGTAAATGTAGTTTTATTACATTTATAACTGTAGTCAGTTATGTGCCATGCATCATACACACTTAGGTGATCATATATCTTTCAATACATGAAGATACATGACTGACGAGGCAGATTTTTTAGGTTGCCATTTCTTTCTGCAGTAGACCAGTTGCCATCCCAGGCTTTTGAACCCAGTCTGTCCTGCTATTTATTCATAGCTGGATGGAGAAGAGGATTTATACCTTTCCCAAGGGTATTAGCTTGTAAGTGAATGTAATGGATTTGACTGGAATTCAAACTTGGCTCTCAGATTCCTCAATCCACGCTGCTATCCATTACTCCACCATGTCTCCTGTAGTACAGCATTATAATGTGAATTGTGTCAACTAGAAATATTTACAGCAGTAGTTACCATACAGAGACAGTTGTTAGCCTACCATGATCCATGCTGCAAGCATACTAGCCTACTTACTAGTGCCAAAACACCACAGGATTTAAGGTTAGCTTTTTGTAACTGGTGTATTGGACAACTCCCTATTTTGGGGGATAATTTTTAGGATTTAAAGGTCGATTTATATGGGGGAGTATATGGTAATTTTTATGCAAAGGCCTTTCTAGCTTTAGGACGGAAATCTGTCAAATTATATATGCTTGCCTTGTGTATTTTTTTATACAATATATGTACGTGTACCATTTTTAATAGAACACACACACATACACACACTGTATAAAAAAAAATGCAGATTAAAAATATTGACTTTTTTTATATTTAATAAAAGAAATACATGTGTTTCTTTTTATTAAATATGTGTGTATTTTTCATATATTATATACATAGGTATATGATTTTTGCATTAATTGAGAGATCTGTATATTTTAAGCAAAAGAATTTACTTAAAAAGAAATCTGTGCCATGTCCTCTCAAGATGTGGACAATTGTGGCTCTCTACAACTTCCTGTTCTTTGTAGCCCTTAGTATGTCTTTTTGCTATATTGCCTAATATCTGTTCTGATAACCATTTACACAAACTCTTTAGGTATGTTATTCACTGCTTTCCTCTGTCTCTCTTGCATTCAAAATATCCTGTAAGTGTCAAATTTTCCAATATCACATATTTTAATTATTCCTTTATTACATTTTGTTCATTAGTAAGGAAAAAATGTTTTAATGTTGAATATAAAAAAAAAAAAAAATATCTGCTGAGGTCTTTATTTGGTCTTTACAAAAAATAACAAAAACCTTTTGTCCTTTTTGTGTTCCTGTCAGTATACACCATTTCTTCTTAGAACAATGAGAAATAAGGAAATTCTTATTTTTAATAAGAACAATATGAATAAAATGTCAGATTTTAAAAGGTATGTCTGAAAGTATCTATTGGAAGTTAATTTGATTAGCAAACAAAAAATGTACATAATTTCATTGATAAATGAAAATTTGTTTAAATCGGAGAGCCAAGTTCCAATTCCTGTCAGGTTTGTTATATTCTCTTAAGTGCAAATACCTTTGGGGAAAGTTCTGAAACTACTTCATCTTCCCCCAAGCTATGGGTTAATTAGTATGATTTGTATCTATAAATCAATGTTATCTTCCCAAAAAATTCTAAAAATATTTTTCAGTTTTAAATAACCCATAAAAGAACAATCAATTTCTTAAAATTAAATTTGTACATTTTTTGCAATCATAACAGCACTGTCATTCTTGGTGAAAAACTCATGTTTATCTTGTGGTACTGAGAATACTTAAATTTTCACACACATATGCACATATATATTAATTCCTTATTATTTGAAACACTATATTTAAAGGAGATTTTTATTTTTTAAATAGGGTAAATTTACATCTGCTGTCTATATATATATATATATATATATATATATATATATTCAAGAGTTTTAATAAAACAAGTTTTGAACCTGGGTCCTCCTTTGTAGAAGAAACAACCATTTAATCCAGTATGCTTTACCACTTGACTACAAAGAACATCACAGTTCAGTGAGGCTCTGTTTTCCATTTTAATATATATATATATATATATATACACACACACACACACACACACACAGTCTGTCTGTGGATGACATTTTTTTATATATATATATATATATATATATATATATATATATATATATATATATATATATATATATATATATACCATCCACAGACTGTTTCACTGTATCACAGCTACACCAATGTGGCTAGACATCTGATTGCCTCAAGCCAGGATCAAAAACTCATTTGGCATCAGTTAGAGATTTTACCCCTGAGCTACCAGTGCTGAGGAAGGTGAATTTTTATGTACTCGAATAAACATGCCAATGATTGAGAGAGAGAGACACACACACACACTAATTCTTTGATATTCTTTCTGAAACGAGGGAAAAATTACTGACATTTTTATGCATATGAACTGAAAAAGTGTTTTTTATAAAACAACTATGCTATATTTGTAAATGTTATGTATGATATATTGCTAACTTTATTAGTACTTTCTAAAGCTTTGCTTTGTCTCAGATTTAGATGACCAAAAAAATGTTTTGAACCTTCAATGACCAGAGATGACCAACAGAAGTCTTTGGAACCTTTCCTTTAATGTGCAGTTCAAATAATTTTGTAAATGCTTTGAAAATTGATTTGTTTTAATGTATATCATATTTAGGATCAATTTTAAGGCTTATGAATTAAAAAAAAGTATCCCTTTTGTATGTTCATAATCTTATGGTTCTGTGCCTTTTCACTAACTTACCAAATTGTATGTTATATATAGTTAAAAATAGTATTTTTCTTTGTTTTGCAGATTGTGGGAAAAGGTGCCTTTGGAGTTGTTCGTCGGGCGATGTACCATGGCCACAGTGTAGCAGTAAAATTGATTGAGACAGAAACTGAAAAGAAAGCCTTTATTACTGAATTGAAACAACTGTCAAGAGTTTCACATCCAAATATTGTTAAGCTATATGGAGCCTGTACAAAACACCCTGTAAGTTGAACAGTAATTACTGCATTAACTATATTTTCTGTTGTTTTTTTTTTTTATTTTTATTTTTTTTATCCTCTATAGCTTGTCTAGTGTTAGTTATGAGGGGCATTCAAAAAGTTTCTGGAAAAAGCATGTTAAAATAAAACTATGCAAATATTTTGCTATTTGTTTGCAGCAAAGTAAAATTGGACTTTTGTGTTATAATCTGCATAGACTGGAAGTATTTTGAGGTAATAGATTGAAGTTTGCTTTAGTTTAATCTTCCCCTTCTACTTCAGAATCATACCAAAAGTGAAGAAAGAACTACCATTAAATTTGTTGTAAAACTTGATTTGAAAACTGAGGACATTAGTATTGCTTTCAGAAAAGTGAATGGAGGTTTATTTGGGGGGAGGGGATATCAATTTACAAATAGAAAACTCATTTCAAAGAAGGAGAATGTGAATTGATGACTGGATAGGCATAACTACCAGCATCAGTTTTGGAGGAAAAACAATTAATGCTGTTCAAAATTTAATTGAGGCTGGCCTACAATTAACAGCAGAAATAAGAACTCATTCCATAGATATCTTGGTTCAGCCTACAAAATGTTATCTGAAAAATGAAAACAAGCTTTTTACACATTGGGTATCAAAACTGTTGTGTCTAGATCAGTAACCGACAAGAGCAGAACTTTCAATGGAAATTTTAAACAAATGTGATCAAAACTGTGAAAGCTTTCTGGAGCAAATTTTAAATGAAAATGAAACTTGGCTTTACCATTATGATTCTGAAGACAAAGCTCAGTCAAAAAGATGGTTACCCAAAGGTAGAAAGAGTTTCATCAAAACAAATGCAGACTAGTCAGGAGAAAGGGTTATGATAATAGTTTTCTAGGATGCAGAAAGGATTTTTTGTCTATATTTCTGAGATAAGGTATCATAATGATTTACATTTCAAACTGTTGTCCTCATCTTTATTGCTATATTCATGACACCTTGGTTGTTGCATGCTCCAGCTGTCTTAAAGTGATATATGTTAGAATTTTGAACCAAACCCTTTATTTAGTCCGGTGGGGGAAGAGATTGTTCTAAATCCATGTGCCATGCCTTTTCATAGATCTCGTTTTTCGTTAATTCTCTTTGGTAAGATAACTCTCCAAGTTTTTGTTCCCTCTGCTGTGGCCAGGGATTGAACTCACAATTCTTTGGATCAAGTCACTTTTTGGATTACTAAACAAATGTTTTTATCCTCTGTGCCATGTTCAATACTTGGCCACAGCAGAGGGAACAAAATCTTGGAGAGTTGACTTACTAAAGGAAATTAACTGAAATTGAGATATCTAAAAAAAAGTCATGGCATATGGAATCGGAACAATCTACCTCCTGGACTATATAAAGAGTTTAGTTCAAAATTCAACTGTATGTCACCTGAAGAAGGTCTGAGCATACAATGGCCAAAATATTGTGAATATGGGAATAAAGATGGGGACAATAGTCTAAATGATGTAAATAGAGGGGATTTTCTCTGTTGACATTTTGGAGGGTAAAAAGTTAATACTGTCTGCTTTTTACAAAAGGGTTTTGAGAAAATTAGCTAAAAGTTTAGCATAAAAGTGACACAGAATGATTGACTAGAGGATTTTTTTTCCACCATGGCAATGCCCTGGGCAAATTTTCTCATCACACAAAGGGAACATTACAAGAATTTTAATGGGTGATCATTAGAGTATACAGAGACCTGATTAACACATGTAAGTGTTTTCTAGTTAATGTAACATGAACTTTTCTGGAGAAAAACCCCCCAAAAACTACTAAGACATATCACTATTAATTGAACTATGTACTTAGTTCATGTCACGTTAACTGGATAACACTTGCAACAAAAGAATTCGTGGATTTACCAAATTACAAAATTCATATAAAAAATTCTCACTTGAAATATTTGAACTTTAGCGTTGCAACTTGCATGTTCCAATATTATATAACTGTTAATAAATAAAACATTTTTAAAAAAACATCTTTCGGTCTACAACGCATTTATTTCATCTTCGAGTTTTGATTTTAAAGGAAAAAATTACAGCCTGATGAAAACATGAAGTTTTTGAAAGTACTAGCTGCTCTAAAAATACACCAGATCCATCTGACAACAATTTTATACATAATGATCGAATCATTCAGTGGATTGTTAGTAAGTTAATGCTTATATTAAGTCTGTTAGTGAAGAGAATTTGCCATTAATTGCATTAATATTGCTAATTGATTCAATGTATGATTATCTCTTTATAATATCATATTTATGCTGCCTTATATATCTATATATATATATGCATATATATATATGAGGCAAGATTAGGTATACAGTAATAAAAAACAAAATGGGCATGCAAAACATTGTATTGATTATACAAACATATCAATCAATAATACTTACTATTTATAAAGTGGTCTGCTGATCCCTATGCAGTGTTAATGTTAATTTCTATGCCCACATTTATATATTCTGTCAAGTGTCTTTGTAAATTTCTGACTCCAATTTTTTTTTTTTTTTTTAATGTAATCTCTCTTGCACTGTGAAAACAACTAATTCCCCCCCCCCCCCAAATGCTCTGATTTCTGACAGCATATATATAACTTGGTACTAAACAATTTTCGGACTATTTTTATGTTAGCTCACAAATTTAATTCTGAGCTATCTATGCAAGTTAACCTGTTTGTTATATCTATTTTGGTAGGATTATGCTCAGGCTATATTACAGAAGCATTTTTACTCATGAATATATAGTTCCTGTTTATTTCCATGAAAACTGAGCACAGTAAAATATCCATGTCATGTTTGTTCTGTCTGCCTGGGAAGAGTCAAAACAAGTGGTGAAAATGTAAATTAATCTTTATTGTAAACAAGCTATAAATTAATTCAAACAAATACAGAAATTTAAATATCAGAAGTGTTTTAACAGATGATGGAAAATGTGATGTCAAAGGCCAATGGTGCATTCTGTCCTGGGTATGATGATAAACTACATCCAGCCTCTGATCAGGAGGTTGTGAGGATCATGGAACCACCTCTTAATTGCTGTTGTGCCCAGGTTCACCCTGTTAGGGTCACAGCTATGGACAAATAGTTAACCCCCAAACTGATGTCAAAACATGAAAATATAAAATTACATTAGAAAAAATTACCAGCCATACATTTTCATAGTAAAAAAAAAAAAAAAAATTACCAGCAATACATTATTGGATAAAAAACAAAAACAAAGAAAAAACAAAATTACCAAAGCACACAAGAAAATAACATTTCAGCATTAAATAACCCATACAGAGTTGAAATGCCATTAAACAAACCAATGGTGCATTGAAATAGAAGATACTTACCAAAGTACTAAAAGTATCAAGAAACAGGAAATTTTCAATAGAAACAAGGATAAGAGTGCTGAATTGCTATGTAATATCAATCCTCTTATATGGCAATGAATGTTGGGCAATTTCTTTACAGATGAAAAGAAGACTTGATGCAGAAGAGATAGTTCTACAGAAAGATGCTGAGAATATATGTTGCATGTAAGCAACAAGGAAGTTTTGAGAAAAATGGCAACAAAAAAGACAATTATATATAAAATTAAAAAAATACAGTTGAAATTTCTAAAACACATAATGAGAAAAGGCCTGGAAAATTTGACACTCACAGTATATATTAAGGGCAAGAGGGCAGAAGAAAGAAATGAGTAAACTATTTAATGAGCTTGTGCAAATGGATGGCAGAACAAGAGCTGGGAGTGATAGTAAAAACATTGTTAATAGCTTTGAAAGATAGAAAATTGTGGAGAGCCAAGATTGCCCACGTCCAGTATGGACACAGCTTATAGAAAAAAAGAAAAGAAACTAGCAATGTTAAAAGTAACATACATCCTGGTATAATTAACATTTCCTCTTTATTTTAAATTAGTTCTTTAATCTCTTTTGATTGATCCGTTTTCTACAGTTTATCAACCCTTTGTGGGTTACTTAAAGCCATTTTTAGATTGTAAGATTTTTTTTTTTTTTCATGTAAGTAATTATAATGAACCCAGTAAGGAACTGGGTAGGTATATATATATATATATATATATATATATATAAAAATAAGGGTATTTGCCTGTAAGTTAATATAACGAACACAATGGGAATTGGAACTTGGCTGTCCAATTAACAATTGTGAGCCATTGTCTATTACACCACCCACACATCCAAGCTTATAGCACCTGATATTCTGCCAAGTGGTCACCTATCTAGTTACTGACCAGGCTCAATGTTGCTTAACTTTGGTGATCATATAGGAACCTGTGTTTCAATGTGATGTAGCTGTAAGCTTTAATCATTTATAAAATCTTTTTAAAATTTGGTTTCTATATCTAATACTTAGTATTTACTAAACTTAGTTTAGTCTGGCACAAGAATATATTGTGGAGCACTTAATTAAAACTAGGAGAATGAGTCTGCATTTTCAGTTTTACTATTACTCTGTTAAATCACCTTTAATAGTTAGTATGTAAAAATATTAATTTAATTTCTTTACAGAATATAATTTGCAATTGGTTGAACTATTCATAGCCTGACTATAAAACTTAATTATTTCACATATTCATGACAATTGACACATCATTTTGCAAATATTTTTTAAGACTCTTCTTTTAAGATTCTGATGTTTGGTCATTGAAATATTCATTTGGAGAAGTGGGTCAGGCTGAGAAATTTTCAGCACCACTCTTTTACTTGCATACATATTTTATAAATATAATAATATAATAGTATATAAAATTTTTAGCACTCACTTTTACATAATATATAAAGTAAGAAAAAATATCCAGTGTTCATCTGATTAACACGATTTACATTCTGCCTTGTTAACATAGATTTTGTTGGAATAAAATCAATTTTTATGATGATACTATTTGATTAGTGAAACCTTTCAAAATAAAGTTTTCAAAATTGACTTGTATACTTATCATTTTACACACACATACATAGGCATGGTGGATTAGTGGATAGCAGCTCGGATTGAGGAATTGGAGAGCTGAGTTTGAATTCTAGTCAAATCCATTACATTTACTCGCTTGCTAATACCCTTGGGAAAGATATCCTCTTTTCCTCCCTCTAGCTATGGCTAAATAGCAGGACAGACTGGGTTCGATAGCCTTGGATGGCAACTGGTCTAGGAGAAGGACAACTCTGAGTTCAAAACCTGCAGAGGGTTCTTTGGGTAACTTGTGGCTTGTTGTGCACCAGGTCTCTGATTTTGGCCCTTCAAAAAGTGTGGTTGGTTCTGCACAAAGCCTTCACCACTATAATCAAATCATATTATGTGCTGCTGTCTGGCTGTCAGTTTCTAGGAACTGAGCTGCTTGGTTCTCATATGTATAATATAATGGGAGAGTCCACAATACATATATATGATTAATGCGAGTAAAAGATGATTGATGTTATCTTCAGCATCCTGACTATAGAGTTTAGTAGAAGGACCTGTCCATCCACTCTTCAGGGAATATCAGCAATTTACTGCTTATATTTTTTCATTTTTTTCTTTTATGCATATTTAACACTGTAAATTTTCTTCTATGTTCATGTGTGCGGTCATGGTTGCGTCTCTGTGGATGTGCGTCTGCTCGTTGTGTGCTCATTTGCACAAATGCAGGTAGAAAGTCGTGATCATTTTGTTCTTTGTGTGTGTGTATACACACACACACATATATATATATATATATATATGTTTTTTGAAATACTTATAAAATAAGTCTTAAAAAATTTGTTGATATCAGATTTTGAGTGGCATTAACTGTAATTTTTCCCATTATATAGATCGGTCTTGGTATGTTCTGTAACGACGGAAAACTTAGTTTTATGAAATTTTTTTTCTGTTTACTGACTTCATTTGCATCATAATAAAACTTTTTTTTTATGTATGAGATTTGTGGTGCTTGACTTTTAGTTTACATTTTTATTTATTTATTGTCAATAGCTGAAAGGATGTTTTATTGACTGTAAATATCACTAAGTGTTTGATCCATTAAAAATATTGGTTGTTAGCAAAAAGGACAGCCCAACATGCAAATTACAAATGGCTGATACCATAATCAAAAAGTGCAACACTGAAATCTGAAGGTGCACTGAGATAGTGAAAGATGTCTTTTAAAAGCTAGATAAAGTATTAAGAAATGGAAGTTTTTTTTCTTTTAGAAACAAACAAGAGTACTGAACTGTTATGTAATATCAATTCTCTTATATGGCAGTGAATACAGGACCATCTCATAGATGAAGAAACTTGACATAACAGAAATGTGGTTCTACAGAAGAATGCTGAGCATATTATGGTCCAAATGTGGACAATGCTGGAGTTTTAAAGAAAATGGAAACAAAGAATCCTTATATTTAACATCAGAAAGACCTAGTTGAAATTTCTAGGACACATACCGAGAGAAAAGAGCTCGGCGAGTTTGATATTAGGTTGGTGCAAAAATAAGTTCGTTTTCTAACATATGTTACTATATGAAAAAACGAAATTATTTTTGCACCAACCTAATAGAAGAACAATGCATAACCTACCTAGCGAGGTTGAATAAGTGGGTGGCAGAACAAGGTTTAGGAGGGATAAAAGACAAAATTTATTAAGAGCTACAAAGGACAGAAAATTGTGAGAGCTATGATCATCAATTCCTGAAAGAGCATGGCACATAGAAGAATTTGTTTTAATTTATAAGGATATTTATAGAAGTACATTATATCAATAAATCAATTATTTTGAGAACTTAATGAAATACTTTCATCGTAAATTTTAGTAACTTTTTGAAAAGGAGTATTTACTCTTTTTGACGTTATCAATTTCACTAATACTCAACATTATTCTGATGATAGAAAAATGAAAATTAACTCCTTTTTAATTCAATAAGTCTATCGTTCATCCATGCATTGAATATTGCTGTCCCATCTGGTCTGGTGCTTCTACTATGTATTTAGAGATTTTTCACAAAATCCAAAGAATCTGCAATGTTATAGGTCCTGACCTAGCATCTTGGCTTTAGTCACTTTCCCACCACTGTAATGTAGCTTCCTTGTGCCTTTTCTATAAATATTTTCATGGTGATTGTTCTGATGAGCTTTCCTTTGTTACTGTGACTTTATGAAATAAGATTGGATTGGCAGTTAGGTTTCTCATTATTTTACAGTTGAAATTGATAGACATAAGTTTCTTCTCTTATACTGCCTGCATGTGAAACTCTTCAGGCTACTTGCTTTCCAATCAACTTGGCATTTAAATTTTTGAAGATCAGTGTCAATTGTTATCTTCTGTCTCCTTAATTCATGTTCTTTTATATTGAATTTCCTGTTAAAAATGCAGTAAAAACAGCCCTAGCTCAAGAACACCCTGTCTAATTTTAATGAAATTTGCCACAGTACTCAGCAGGGGTTCAAGTTACAATATGTTCTTAAATTAGTTGGGATATTATGTATTGTTTAAGCTGTATCTCTGGGAACAAACATACATACATGTAAGATTTAAGTTTTAGTATTATATAGATAGATATTATTTCATTCAATTTATGACCGTACAAAAATATTTTTACTATAATATTTTAGATAACCAAAAAAAAAAAAATTAATTTATTTTTACTAATGTTTGCACACTAGAAGGCCCAAGAGCCACTCAAGGTAGAGGGTTACTTTGTGGAGTTGTATTAGCATAAGAAAACAAGATAACAGTAAAAAAGATAGCTAATTCTAGAATTGAAGAGGTCAACATTTAATTAACAAATAAAATTTCAGAGTTCAGGCAGAGACATTAGGAATATGGAGTTAAAGTAGACTTTTGAAGGAACTGAAAACCCAATCTTAAACAGGAAACAAGGGATGAAACTTTATACCTGTTCAAAAGATCTGGGAGGAGTGTAAATCAGATGATAGGCCAGCCTATCTACTCCTGTTGGGAGAGGAAAAAAAATAATTACTAAATAAAATTTCAGACAGATGTCAGAAGTACAGAGTTGAAGGAACCAGAAACCCAATCCCAAATGGGAAACGAAGTATAAACCTTTACTCCTGTTCAAAAAATTGGGGAGTAGTATGAACTGGAGATTTGAATTTCACTGTAGAAGAAAAACATTTGATCTTACAAAAAAACAGTAGAAAAAACAATCTACTTCCTTGTTTCTGTTGATGAGTAAATTTTTGGTGAAATTATTTAAAAAAAAAAAAAAAAAAAAAAAAAAATACAATGATGTTTTGATAAAGAAGGTTGTTGGAGCAACAAGTAAGTTTGTGTGCATTAACTATAAAAAAAAAAAAACCAAATAAATTTATTCGAAACTGATTAAATCCACAAAGACAGAATAAAGATATATTTCTTATCTTCTATCAGGATGTTGGCAATCATGGCTCTTCACAATTTCCTGTCTTTTGTAGCACTTAATAAATTTTGTCTTTGTAGTGATACTAGCAAATTAGTATGCATAATTTGCATAAGCACAAGTGAACACTCATATAAGTGGTCACTGAGAATAACGAAGCAGTAAAACGAGCTTAGCGGCTGATTAGTGCTAACCTCTACATCACAACACTGGTGTCGACGATAGGATATCAATTGTCTCTGGAAGATCCAGATTTTGTGGATACATGGATTCGTTGTTTCTCTGCCACTGCGAGAACAAAAAAGTTGAAAGACAGCAAGGAAAAGAGAGGTGAAAATTAAATCACGGATTTATTTTTGGCTACAGCTGGATGCGAGGCTATAATGAAAGTCTCCACCATGGCATATCCCTCAAATTTGGAAGACCTGACTTTCGAAAAAATAAGTCTGATTATAAGAAGAAATACGAGACCCAAGAAAAGGCTGGTAGTGGCAGAAAGAACGAAATTCATGTTGATGAAACAAGAAATTGACAAACCAATTATAAAATATCTACACTGTCTACGGAATGCAAGTAGATATTGTGAATTTGAAAAACTTGGACAAGACGAACAGACTATTGAAGAGGACGTGATTCAATTAAGATTAATTGAAGGTATGTGCAATGCATCACACCGATATAAAATAATGGAACAATTACAAATAGGAAATATGTCTTTAAATACATGTATTGACTTTATTCAGCAACAAGAACTAATACAGAAATACAACCATCATAAAAGTCAACCTAGCGAACAAATATTCGCTGATACGTACATGTTAAAGATAAAAAAGTGTTCGTATTGTGGACGTTAACATGAAATAAAAAAGGAAAAGTGTCCAGCATTTGGGAAAACTTGTAATAATTGCTTAAAAAAGAACCACTTTCAAGCAGTGTGTAAATTAAAAAAGAAAAATTTTGAAAGAATTGAAGAAAATGACACCAATAGGGAAGTTTTTACATTAAAAAAATAAGAGTATAAAAAAAAATTGAGCAGAAAAAGAAAAAAGACATTATAGTAAAGGTCAAAATTAATAACTGCAATTTAGATATGCAAATGGATACTGGGAGTGAAGTAACACTGATACCAAAAAATTTTGGGGTACGCATTGGTAAGCCACCTTTACGAAAGAGCAGTTTACAACTCCGCCAATTTGATGGGTCGGCTATAAAAACATTAGGATACTTTGAAGGTTCCTTAGAGTTAAAAGACAAATTTGAAGTAATACCTATAGTTGTTACAAGTTGCGAAAAGAACCACAGACTTATTTGAAACAACGTACTTAACATAAATTCTACCAAGTTAGTTAATGAAATAAAAATGGAAAAAACTGGAAAGTTAAAAAAAACTATGAAGCAAGTTTAAAAGTAAAAGAAAATGTTTCCCCCTCTTATTATGTGGCACGGAAATTACCAGTACATTTATTGCCATTAGTAGTGACAAAACTATGTAAATTAGTAGAACAAGACCTTCTTGAACATGTTCCGCCTGGAGGTAGCAAGTGGGCATCACCCATTGTAGTGTTGAGGAAAACAGATGGTGATTTATGTATTTGTGGAGATTACAAAATAGGAGTAAATCACAAGATATGCTCGGATTCATATCCCATACCCAATGTTGAACTTGCATTGCATGCACTGGCAGGAATGACCGTTTTTTTCAAAAATGGATTTAAAAACGGCATACCACCAAATACCAATAGATGAGAACTTCAAAGAAGTAACCCTGATAAATACGCCAATAGGGTTACTAAGATGGAAAAGGATGCCATATGGAATAAAAATCGCAAGTGCCATATTTCAAAGGGCCATTGAACAGGTTTTAGGAAATGTACAAAATATGATTTGTTACCAAGACGACATATGCATAGGAGCTACTAATGAAAAGGAATTAAGAGAAAACTGACTTAGTCTTGAATAGATTAAGAAATGCTGGAATGACAATAAATGAGAAAAAATGCGTAAGCAATTCTATTTCAAAAGAAGGTATATCACCAGACCAAGCCTTGATAGAAAAAATACTAAAAGTAGCTACACCTACAAATAAAAAAGAAATGGAGTTTTTTTTTGGGATGGGTAAATTTTTTACAGGCGATACTTACCAAAATACACGGACTTGATGGAACCGTTTGCAAATTTAAGAAAAAAGAATGTGGAATTTATGTGGTCAGACGAACAGCAAAAAGCTTTTGAAAGATTAAAAGAAATTATGTCAAAGAAACCTGTAGTGAAAATGTTTGATCCAAAAAAGGACATAACACTCACTACAGATGCAAGTGAACATTCAATATCGGTGATATTATCACAAGATGGACATCCGATAATGTATTTATCGAGAAGATTAATGAACACTGAATTCAATTACTCGAACATAGAGAAAGAAGCATTGGCTATCATGTGGACAACTACTAGAGCCCGACAATTTTTAATTGGAAAAAAATTTCTGTTAAGAAGTGATCATAGACCATTAGAGTTTATATTTAACCCAAGGAAAGAATTACCCAAAGTCATAACATCAAGGATTCTACGATGGGCGATAAGATTGATGGCATTTGACTTTGATATAGAGTATGTCAAAGGAAATTCAATTCCACATGTGGATGCACTATCAAGATTGAGGTTCTGCAAGGAGTCAAAAGATAAAACAGAGGAAGAATTTGAAGATTCATTCCTACATTTGATAGAGACTGATGTTTTGTCTTTAGAATGAATGGCTGCGGAAACGAGACATGATCTAGTGCTAAGTAGGATATTATCGAGAATAAGAAAAAACTCATGGGGAAATTGTTCTAGGGCAGAAAGACCCTATAAAGAAATAAGACGCAAATTAACAATAGAACATGGAGTGATTTGTAATGGGAATCTGGTAGTTCCACCAGAAACACAAAGAAAACCGATAATAGAAAGTGTACATGATGATATACACTGTGGAGTAGCAGCCACACAAAAAAAGGATAAAATTAGAAACTTGGTGGCTGGGATATTCAAGAGATGTCAAGGAGTATGTAAAAAGGTGCAAAAAATGTAAAGAATTAAGAAACTTTACACAAACCAAATTACATTTGTGGCCCAAAGAAGTGGAGCCATGGAATCGTGTGCATATGGATCATGCATACATTAATGGAGTGGGATTCTTATTAATACTAGTAGACTCTTTTTCAGGTTGGCCTGAAATAATCCGGGTTACAAACAAGAAAAGTTCTACGATAAAGCAGATTCTAAGAGTCATATTTTCCAGAAATGGCGTACCAAAAACCTTGGTATCTGATAAGCCCCAGAATTTTGTGATGAAGAACTTAATGTATGGTTAGAAAAAATAGGGTGTAAGCCATATAAGACACCTCCATATCACCCTCAATCGAACGGATTAGCAGAAAGAATGGTGCAGACTGTAAAAAAGGGACTAAAAGCATGCTCTCAGCAAAAAGAAAAAGTTTTTCTACCGAGGCTGCTTTTAAGTTATCGTACGATACCACATGCGGGAAGACTAGAAAGCCCATCAGCTTTAATGGGAAGACAGATTAGAGCTCTGCTAATGATGTCATATTCTACAAATGAAAAAATGTGGTACAAAAAGAACAAAGATGCAGATCTGGAAAGGGCAGAATTTATCATGCAGAAAGGCCACAATACAGCTATAATAAATAGAGGAAATGGCAATAGTGTATTAGCCCATGCAGACCAAATAAGGAACCAGGGTGAAGAGGAAGCGCAAAACGACGAAGAAATGTCTTTAATTCCGTCTGATAACGAGTTGGTAGAACAACCATTACAGAAGGAAACATCAAAAGATGAAATAATGCAGGATCAAGAGGGCCAGAATGAGTCTGAAAGTTCGGATGAAGACCAGATAATGCAAGAAAACACATATGACTACAGCCTAGCGCGGGACAGATCTAGGTCTCCCATGGAAAGAAATACGGGAGAGAGAGAAGTAGAGCAATGTGATAACAATTGCATGAGAAGGAGTACAAGATCTACAAGAGGAATAAAACCCTTACGTTTCAGGGAGATGTAGTGATACTAGCAAATTAGTATGCATAATTTGCATAAGCACAAGTGAACACTCATAAGTGGTCACTGAAAATAACGAAGCAGTAAAACAAGCTTAGCGGCTGATTAGTGCTAACCTCTACTTCACAACAGTCTTTTTTTTTTTTTTTTTTTTTTTTTATCTCTCCTAAACCCTGTTCTGCAACCCATTTACTCAAGCTTGCTAGGTAGGTTATGCATTGTTCTTTGATGTCTCTCATGCCTTCAATCTGTCCTGTGAGTATCAAATTTTCCAAGCCCTCTTTCCTCATTATGTGCCTTAGAAATTTCAACACTCTTTTCTGATTTTAAGTACAAGTGTACTTTTTGTTTACATTTTTCTAAAACTTTGTTGTTGCTCACATGATCAGTCCATGGTATTCGTAGCTTCCTTCTGTAGAACCACATTTCTGTTACTTCAAGTCGGTTCTTCATCTGTGAAGTGATTGTCCAGCATTCACTGCCAAATAGGAGGAATGATATTATGTAACAGTCTGGTACACTTTTCTTGTTTTCTAATGAAATTTTCCTGTTTTTTAATACTTTGTTAAAGTAATTTAATTTGTTTTTATAGTGAAAATTTATAAGATTTTTTTCTGGTATTATATAAGCATGAAGCAGAATGCAAGTTCACAAAAATAACACTTTAAACTGCTGTGGACATACTTGTGCCTTTACAAAACTTATGTTGCCTGCTGCATATATACATTTTCAAGACGTGAAATATTAGTACCTAGTGTTTGTGTTATAAACTAACTAGTGTTCAGTGTTAAACTGACACAGACATATAGTAGTGTACAGTAAAACCCATTTCGTTATGTTTCTATTATGTTTTGGGAGTGTCATTGAGTTTAGTCTGTACTGCAGAGTATCTGAACAAAAACTAAATGGTGGTGGCTATAAGAAATCATTTAGTACTCTTTTATACTTTTTTTTATTTCCAGTAAATGGCAATTTCTATTTTTCCTAAAAGAGTAAATAGTAGAAGATAGACAATCCTATCATCCAGTTCAACTCCACCCCGATCTTTTGAACAGGAGTAAAGGTTCATCCTTTGTTTTCTAGTTAATATTCAGTTTCCAGTTTCTGCTAAAGTTTTTTCTTTCTCTTTTCCTTCTGGTGGACCCTTGCATCTTGGTGCTATTATCATCTTGCTTGGGGTGGTGGCTTTTACATTGTAACCCTCTACCTTGAGTGGCTGCCGGGCCTTGTACAGGGTTGACAACATTGTAAAAAAAAAAAAAAAGAAAAAAAAACACAAAAAAATAATGCAAGAGTTTAAGTTTCAAGTATAACAATTGGTTTTAATATATTTAATTATATCTAGACCTTTCTATACAGATTTTGGCATTGTATATTTCATGTATCATGTCCATTCAGGAAGTTGGTGATCCTGGTTCTCCATAACTTATCTTTTGTAGTTGTTCTCACTGTTATACCCTTATCCCACTGAGTCACTGTTTTGCTTTTCATTAACACAAGGCTGTTAGATTACTCGATGTATCCCTTTTTTTTTCCTCTTGCCTTAATATACTCTGGGAGTGTCAAATTCTCCAAGCACTCTGTCTTCATTATGAATCTCAGAAATTTCAACTGTTTCTTTGTGATTCTAAGCACAAGTGACTTTTTTGTTCCATTTTCCTTAAAAAGTTCATTGTGTTCACATAATCCTTCCATGGTATTCTTGGCATCCTTCTGTAGAACCACATCTCTCTTGCCTCAAGCCTCATCTTCATCTGCAAGGAAATTGTCTAACATTCACTGCCACATATCTTATGTGGCAGTGAATCAATTGTTATTACATAGCAGTTAAGCAATCTCTTCTTTGTTCCTAACAAAATTACATTCTATATTTATGATTTATTTAATTTTGATCAAGTAATATTCAATTTATTTAGAAACTTATGTTAAGAGGTTTCAGATGAGTTAATTTAAGATTTCCTTTAACTGGACTATTTGCTGTTTTACCTTTTATATTTGTTGTTATAAATATTGCTCTAACTGCTGTTAAGTATTTAGTACACGTTTTCATAAATCTTTTTATGGCCATTTATAAAGTTTGTATTCAAATATGCAAGACTAGATATGCCTCTTAGAATTGAGAATTTTTTTGAATAACGAAATACTATTAGATTTCAGAATTTTTTATTATACACATAAATTCATAGTCTTATTATTGAGTCATCAATATATTTTCCTTGACTTTATTTAACTTTAGAATAACTTATTAAGTCAAAACTGTGGTCAGATGTATTACAGAGAACCATCAGTGAGTTTAGATTGTTGTTATACAGAATAGGTTTTTGGATGTTTCACCAATGTACATCAATGGTCATTTTGTGCAGTTTTGTATATTCCTGCCTCTGTCCTGTTGTTGCCATCTCATTTGATGCTCACTATATCTCTTGTTTTAAAGGTTGTGTTGAATTTTAAATGTCAATTGATGTACATGAATGAAACATCAAGAAACCTTAAAGAAAAGATTGTATGAACACTGCAGAGATATTCTGCATAACAATCTAAACTCACTGATGGTTTTCTGTAATACCTTTTTAGTAAATTTCACATTGTTGTAAAAGAATAGTTTCAATTTTGATTATATGAATGCAAAAAATGTTTCAATATCTTAAGCTTGTTAAAACAGTTTATTAAACAAGGAGTGCTGAATGCAGTGAAACAAGAAATAGTTTGAATGTGACAGATATGAAGAGGAATTGGTGGAATTTATGATATATCAACCTCTGTTAGGTTATCTAATGTCAAAATATTTCATTATAAGTATAATAAAAAGATCCTAGGATTAAATATGAATTGTAAAGGTCTATGGTCGGACCTTAGTAGGAATTTCTTTCCAATCTGAAACTAACAAGCTCTATTTGTCATCCATATTATTATTATTTTTTTTTTTCTTTAATTGTCAGTCCAGCATTTTTTTTAACTTCTTCAAAACCATACTGGCTTTCCATTTTAATTTTTTGATTGACTGGTTTTCCAATCCCAGTTTCTCAAATTCATAATAGTTAGCAGCCTCTTTTAAATGAAGAACATATTCGATAACTGGTTCATCTACTTTTTGAGAAATATTCATAAACTTAGCTCTCTCTGCATTGACTAGTTTTTTGTTGAGTGTTATTTTTTTTCGCTATTAGTTGACTTATATCATCAAACGTCATTTCCTCCAACTGTCTTGGGTGTGCAATTGCTGATAATTCTCTAATGGCCTCACAACCAGTGGTTGTCAAGAAGAACTCTGTTATTTGGTTTTCTCCTCCAATTGATTTTGAATCCTTTAGCTTTTCTCTTCTAGCTTTAGCTGCTGCTATTCTAAACCACGCTTGTGTGCATTCATAATTATCAAGTGATAACTGTTCATTTGGTTTGTTAAATCTTGGCATATCATTGTTGTGTAGTGTTATCTACTCAAGTGCCTCATGGGTAATAGCTATAGCTATTTATAGGCTTTGTGACTTCATATGTAAATGAGGCACTTCAGGACTCTGCCTTCATTTTCAAATGTTATAAACTATTCTCAGTATATGCTTTCATCTGTAGCATAATTACTATAAGATTTATTTTTCTTTTGTTGCACTTCCTTTGCATTTTTCCAGAATAAACTTGAAGAGTAAATAGTGTCAAGTGTACATGTGTATTGGATGTATGTATGTATAGTATAGTGTAGTGGTTATCAAAACAAAGTAGAATCAGCACACTGAGTGCTAAATTCAACTTCCAGCCTAATTTGTTGCATTCACTTTCACCCAAATATCCTTGGGGAAAGGTATGAATGCATCTCTTCTCCCAACTGTAGGTTAAATAGCAGGGAAGATGGGAATCTATAGCCTAGATTGACAACTAATCTTGGAGAAGGACAACTACAAATTCAATGGTTGGAGGAGGAGCTGGCAACTCCACTTTGTAAACTTGCTACTAAAACCATGGCATCAACATCTAGTGTAGTGAGGCTGTGGCTTTATTCTTTACAGAGGAGTCTAATGGCACTAAAGAGGATGAAATGTGTTTTTATCTTTTACATGTTTTTCATCAAAATAAAGTAAACTTACAATTTACCACAAATAATTCCTAAATAGTATGCCTGCACAAGCAATAAAGTAAATAAACATATTAAACGTAAGTTTTAAGTGTCATTGAAACTTTGAAACAGGAAAATAATTGTAAAAGAGAAAACACTGAAAGAGCCTTTTTTTTTTTTTTTTTTTTTTTTTTTTAAATTCATTTTAAATCAAACAAAGCCACTATGATACAAATGATTACTGATTGTGAAAGAATGAGAAAAAGAAAAACATTAAGGAGAGAATAAAAGAGGAATTCAGAAAACAGAAGATAATGATTGACATTGCATTTGCATTTTTGAAGGTCAAAGTTGACTGGAAAGTAGCTGGAAGTGAGTTCCACAAGTGCAAGAGAAGAAACTGTTAGCAAGAACAGTTATATCTAGCTATTTCAACTCCCAATCTGTGCTTAAATACTGCAAACTATGGTAAAACGTGTAATCAAGTGAATAAAACTGTTTTCTACTTTGTCAGCTTTATCATGCTTTGTCTGGATTCTCTCTCTCTCTTATCTATACATGTCTTGTTGACACACAAGACAAAGACATATTATCTAAAATATATGAATCTTTTACTTTTAACCCATTCTGAAAAAAATTGGATAAGGATTTACCTTAAATTCAATGCAGAAAAGCTGGGAGAATATGAAAACAAATTTTAACAAAATCTCAGAACTACAATCCGAAATTAATTTGTGTCAAGTTTTTTTATTATAAATTCAGAAAATATATTTTACATGATATAATTTTGTAGAAATCTGAATCTATAGTGTTATAATATTGTCATTAATATTTTACTTTCTTTTTTTTTTTTTTTTTTTTTTTTTCTCCTGTAGTATTTCTCAAAGCTTACTTGCTATCAATGGAGGCCATCAATTCTGGTTTATAATGGTTTATAATAGATTTGAAGCAATGTCTAGTTTTTCTTTTCCTAATTCAGCAATAACTAAAATAGGAGTTTGGCATAATTCTCTTATTTTTATTTCTTTAAACTCGCTGCAACAGAAGCCAGGAATAATAAGGAATGTTTAATTTTTGTTTATTGTGGTACATTTTGGTGATCCATATATAGAAAACACTGTTTTATTACTTAAATATTATTTTTAGTGGATATCCATATTTGAATAGATGTTTTGTTTATTTATTAAACAGTATAATTATTTATTATCATGTAGTGGCTTGAATATTTGAGAAATCTTAGAAAAATATGCACTCTCTGGCAAGAATCAACCCTGTGTTCTTTTAGGGAAAACCATCACTAGATCTGATGTGCTTTGACTTCTCAGCTAAGCAAAGACCAAATAGTGCTTTTAAACAGATTTTTCCCCGATTTTTGAAATGTACATCTCTGCTCAGTTTCATATCTTAACATAAACAAAGCAATTTTAAAATCCATTCCTAAAACCATCTATCTGTCTATCTTTGTATAATATTCTGTTCATATCTGTCTATTTCTCTCTGTTCATATCTATTATAAACTGTTACATTGGAACATGCAAGTTACCATGACAAAAATGCATATTTGTTTTGATGTCTAAAAGACATCTTGTCAGGTGGTACCATCAACATTAACCACATGATGATGTCTTTTAGACATTGAAACAAATATGCATTTTTGTTGTGGTAACTTGCATGTTCCAATGTAACAGTTTATAATAAATATCTATTGCTCTACTCTTATATTGAACCCTTTTTTTAAATTAATGTTTGAATTTATATTCTTTTTACATGCACACACACACACACACACATAATCTCTTGATAGAATTCAAGTGTCTCCATGTCCTTGTGGGTGACAAACTATTTTCCACCCTGCAAATCCTCTCTCACAGACAAAATGTCACAAGCCTCTCATTGTTCCATCACTACTCCCCTGGAAAGTGCTTGGACAAACTACATTTTTTTCCTATCTCTGTTCTCAACTATCTTTGGTATTGTTCAAGTATTATGTTTCACAAATGCTGCCGCCATAAACTTGGTAAAAAATTGGCTGGTTTTACCTACTCAAAACCGTACATCATTCCTCAAATTCGTCACTTTTAAAAATTGATTTTCTTTTCTTTCCTTTTTTGCTTTAGGAACTCATATTTATCATCCAATCACACTCCTAACAAATTAAAATCCAGCTGTTATCTTTTCACTTTTTGAGAGCCTATAGTAAACCTTATTTAAATGACAGTCATGTAGTCATAATGGCTGGTTACTCTTATTTTCCGAGCACTTCTGTCTGCTTGGATGGCTATCCAATCCCTGTTGCAGACACTTGCTCAGGCACTTAGGGTTTGTCCAACATCTACAGAGGTCACTTGTAGTTTATACTGTAACTATGCTGAGCAGACCATAGTTACAGTTTCTAGGTAAGAGTGCGTGATCTGTCATGACCAGCAGTTTGGACAACGGCAATACACTCAAACCCTTGGTGACGATGACTTGTTACTTCATGCTAACACAACCATTGATGGCTTTTAAACAGTTTTGTTTATCATTTTTACTCACAAGATTTCAGTCAGCCCATACTATGGTTTTCAGGCACTTTCCAAAGTTTCTGCATGGTAGGAGACAGATAATATCAGGAAGTTACCTCCCTGACAAATTGACTATGGTGAGAATTGAATGTTTCATGATCAGAAAGCAAATGTTCTAAATATTTGGCTATGCAAACCTAGGTATAAGCAAACAATATGACAAAAACAGTTTTTTGACCAATGAGAACAAATGTGGCCTGATTTTTTTTTTTTTTTTTTTTTTTTTTTTTGAGCCAAGCCAAATTCATCAGTTCACAAAAAAAACAAACAAAAAAAAACCAAAAAACAAGTTGATAAAAGCAGTAGAGAAATGATGTGGGCACATAACTGAGTGATCAAGTTACCACTTTTTTTACTCCTACTGTTCAGCCAGCACATTACTTTTAACTCTGGCTAGTGACCGTAAGTTATAAAATTCTCATTATCACTCAAAAATAGTTGTTCTACTTCCCCTACATTCCCATGAAAACTTTGACACAGATACAGACACATCAAACTTTGCAACCAATATTATAGTCATGAAAAAGACTTTTATTTGAATGGAACTCAAAGCTAATAGAGAACTCACTTTGTTCTTTTTTTTTCCCTTTTACCAAAAAGATATTTCAGAAGTATGTTGTGTTTTTTTTGTTTTTTTTGTATATGTGTTACTTGTGATATAACATGTGATTCATTTATTTTGTCATTTGTATTCGTGTTATTTTTTTTTTTTTTTTATTGCTGGAATGGTAATGATGAGATGAGCCGTTTCCAGACAGGGAACATTACTGTTGGTTGAAATTTTTAAAAATCTTTCTCCAAAAAAGGTTTTCAGGAAAATAGGTTACTCAAGTTCAGTTATCGCCCTTTCTAGTATTGAGGGGAGGCTTCCTTCCTAACGTTTTGAAGGAAAGACTTGGAATATGCTGAATATTTAATTACTCCTGTTACACATATATATTTAGTATTTATTTGAAAATAATTATACTCTTTTGATTTTCATTGGAATAAAAATTAAATTTTTATTCTCTCTCCTTATCGATGTACTTCAGCTACTGCTTCTGTGTAGCTCAAATAGATTGAATTTGAATATTAAGTGAAAATTTCAGATCAAATTTCACAGTTACTATGTTCAATTGTAGACTTATTAAGCCACCTATATATATTCATTGAATTTGTTATACTGATGAATCCAGTAAAATAATTACTTTTTCTTGAAATATTAAATTTTATGACATAAATGTTGATATAACAAATTAACATATATATTATTTTATTTTTTTACCTATTTTACTTGAACATCTTCTAGTCCTATCAAAAGAAAATATTTTTGTTTTTATATTTTTATCATTCACAGTTCATACATTGTTTTCTTTTCTTTAAGCTACATAAAGGATAATTTTGTCTTGTAATCTTTAATGAAAATTACCTCCCTTAAACAATCATTTTAAAAATATTTTTCATTTCGTTTTCTACTTGTAAAAAAACTTATCGTCTTTAATATTACAATAATAATAATTATTTGAGGGAAAGTTTTTACTTTTTAAAGGAGATATTTTATTTGTGAATTTTACTTTTGGAAAACGAGATACCATGTTCAAAGGAACAATGATTTAATCAGTAAACTACTTGTTTATTTGTTTTTATTATTTATTAAAGTTAGTTTTTAGTATGGCTCAGTGAAATGGGGCAGTAGAGAATATGAGCAGGAAGATTGTGTTGCGTCAATCTTTCAGTTGGGGAGATCTTGCTTGTCTTGTATTTGTCGGGGGGGAAAATGAAATAAGATCAATAAATAAAATAATAATAATGAGTAATAAAAAATAAATTTTCCCACAATGAGTAAAGGAACTGAAAATATGATTACCCTATTAGGTTTCAAAAAATGATGTTTGGTAGCATTGTTGAAGCCTACAAAAAAAAAAGAAAAAAACAAAAAACATTTCCTTTCTCTTTGTTCCAAGATATGAACCATATGGTAATTATGTTCCTACTAGGGACTGTTAGTTTCCTACTAGGGACTGTTAGTTTTCCTGGTCCACTGATGACTGAACTTTCTTCCCACTTTCTGATGTATGGTACTTACACATGTCTTCCAAACACCTCAACCAATGAAGTAAGTCAAGCTTTCTCTTTGGTTGTTCAAACACAGTGCAAAGCTGACTTGAGCTCAAACATGAATACAATACTTATACTTACCTACCCTAACCTGTGGACCAAAAAGAAAACTGACATACCAAAGACATTGAGAACTTTGTTCTACTACAGTCACCATAAAAAGAATAAATGTTTGTAGTAGAAACTAGAATTTTTGTATGCTTCCATTTTCTTTGTTTACATATTGAACATGCACTTTCACCTAAAATATACACAAACACACAACCTTGTTAACTTCCATATCTTTTTTTTTTTTTTTTTTTTTTTTTTTCTTTTTATTTCACCCCAAGCAAGGTAGTAAAGCCACTGAGACACAAGAGGTTACTGGATGGGGAAGAATTAGAAACAAAAACAATTGCTAAGGAACAAGAACAAGAACAAAGGAAGAGTAATCAGGGGGACAGTAGATATCAATTGACATTACACTTAAATTTTTGAAGGTTAAAGTTGGCTGGAAAGCATAGAGGCAGAAGGGAGTTAAGCAAGAAGTGTGAGAAAAGAAATGGCTAACATAAAATTTGCAGTTAGACAACTCAACTGTAAATTGATGAAACCTCATCACCAATCTGTACTGCAGTTAAATTCAAAGAGTCTAGGCACCATAGTGAAGAGTTCATTTAGACAGCATGACAGTATTTATAGAAAAGGTACAGACATAACTTTATAGCAGTGGGGAAAAAGACTGAAGCTGAGCTGCCAGAACAGGGCCAATAATATTGCTGATTCTTCTTTGGATTTTATCAAGGAGCTTTAGGAGCACCGGACCAAATGTGGTGGCAGTATTCTTAGCATTGATGAATGGTAGACTTATAGATATGCAAGATAGATCCTGGAGAGAAAAATTCTCGTATGACATAGTGAACTAATTTTCTTAGCAGCTGACTTACTAATGGATTCAATATAGTCTTTTCACTCCATGTCAACTGAGAACATTAGCCCAAGAGGGCATATTGGGTTACTCTCTGGAGGTCAGCATCAACCATGCTGATGGAGAGCAGAGAGGCATTTCTCAGGTGATTAATAAAGAGCAGTTTTATTTTGGAGGTTAACAAGCCATTTTAATTTAATCTTAAATCATTTTTTCTTTTGCTAACTAGATTTGTACACTAGACACTATCTCAACCATGAGGCCGGTTTATTCTTCACAAGTGTGTTTAATGCAGTAAAGATTAAATTCATGACTAATAATTATTTGCATGCTAAATGTCTCAATGCTGATTGTAAGCTGTAACATCTGCAAAAGTTTCTAGAATGTTTTACATTAAAATTATTTAATTAATAATGATTAGCATACATTTGTTAATCATTAAAACATTTTCTTTGACTTTATAAGATTCCAATTGATACAGTAAAGTTTTCAATAAAATCTTTATAATAGTGTTTTAGATTGAATAAGTAAACAAAAGTAAACATTGGTAAGCACCAGTATGATTTTCTGGTTTCCTTGACCTGTAATGACATTTTTTTCTGCAATTTCAGTATTTAAACTTTTGAAAGTAACAACTTGCTTTCTTCAGTAATAGTTTCACTAGGTTTCAACAATTTGTAATATGGTGTGCCTTTCATATCTCACCAGATATTTTTCTCTAAAGGTTAAGTTTTGCTTTTGATGCTGCAGGCTTTCTTGGATCCATCCATGATTTTTTTTTTTTTTTTTTTTTTTTTTTGTACTTCTGATCATTGTAGTTTACTTACATTTCATCTGTAGTGACAGTCTTTGCCACCCCACCCCTAAATCTTTTTTTTTTTGTTTCATGTCTGGCATAAAATTAAATGCAGGTATCACTTTTGAATGACCCAACACAAGTTTTTGAGCCAATTCCAATATTGATTGAGTTGGGTCAAGTTATTACTTTGCAAATTCTTGTGATTTTATCAGTGTTGTTTGTTCAAGCAATATTCAATTTTTTTTTTTTTTTTTTTTTTTTTTTAAACCATTTCAACTGAATCATTAATCACCTTCTTTACTTCTGCTTTGTTCCTTTTCAAGTGGAGCAAGATGCTCCACTTGAAAAGGAACAATATACAATGACACCTCTCCTGTCATTATTTTATACATATTTTTCTTAACATAGGTTAAATAAACACATAAGAACAAGCAATGCTGGTTTTTGATTGTTTATTCAGTTTCTATTTTTTTTAAGAGAGTGATGGGAAATTTTCCACATATTTAATAAATTGTGAGGCACCCTGCTTATTTGTTTTTATGGAGTTGCAAGCCGATTCTGTTCTTGATTTTTCTCTTGTTTGCTAATTAACTTAGATTTTTAGTGAATATCTAATTTTCATTATGTTACTCGAGTATTTTCATGGCATTTTGACTTTTTTGTTGTAGGACATTTTTTTTTATTTTATGTCATTTCATAGCCATCTTAGTATTATTATAAAAAAATATATTTTTATAATAATAATTGCAATTATATACAAATTTCATAATCTTATATGAATGAGTTTTGACAGTAAATTTGATAAGATAATTTTGTTATTTCCAGGATAGAATTTTATATTCTAAAGCTAAATGCTAAAAAATGTTTAAGTAGTTTGATAATACTGTTGTCAATTCATTTTCTCTTATTTATCCAAAAATGCTATTAGTGATATTGAGGATAAATTAATAGGTTGCCTCCCTTAAATAATAAGTTGCATTTCGCGGAAAGTATTTTCAAGGGAGATAACCTTGATCACGAGTTGTTCCACTTGACTATAAAAAAAACAAAACATTGGTTGTTGGACAGCAATAGCAGAGTTTTATTGAGATAAAAATTAGTTTCTGTGTTTTAGTGCATGACTAACCAATAATGGGTACTATTTTGAATGATAAGGAATCGGTCGATTAAAAAGTATTAAAAATTGCTGATTAAACCGCATTTTTTTTTTTTTCTTTAAATTTCATATTGGTTTGAGATGCTAGCAAAATCAACCTTTGTTCCAGTTACAAAGTTATACTAAATAAAATATGTGGCTAAATTTGTATAGTAAACAAAGTTACATACGACATAAATATTGGATTTGTTTCTAAAATTTGTTAGGTTTTTATCCTGAGAACTTTAAATATGTTTCCTAAGAATGATTATCATGCTTTTCCAAAGATTGTGAGAAAAAAAAAAAATGAATTAAATGTTTAATAAAGCATATTTTAAAAAGAATGTTTGTTCTATTCATGAAAACTGTTTATCTTTCTTTTTAAAAAATAGTATGTTTATTTTTAATACTTGAACATTTTTTTTTCTCTTAGAATGGTTAATAGGTGAGTGAAAGTTTTGTAAGGATGTAAAAGTGAAAATATTTGGAAATGTATTTATATTAAGACTTAATAGGAAGAAAATATATTTGATGGTGTATAAGACAATTCTTTTATTTTATTTTTTTAAGAAACTGCTCAAAGAATATTTATATTTTTTTGTTCTTTTTGAAGATGTTATTTGGTAGGCTAATATTTATCCTGATACTATAGACTACCTGTACTTGTACCTCACCTAACTCTGTCATATTATATATAAGTAGATATTCTTAAATTCTATTATGAATGAAATGTGTAATTGATTTCAAGGATTGATAATTTTTATCTTATTTATTTTTTTTATTGATATCAGTAATAATTAATTTATATTAAGTCCTTGTTTTGCGATAATTGATTTGGTTAATTCTGCTTATTACTAAGAAATATTATTTTCTGATTAAATATGTTTGAAATAATTCTGTGTATATCATATTTGTGTCTCTACCTGTATTTGGCAGTCATGGTAGGGGACTTTTTTTTTTTTTTTTTTTTTAAATCACTCTTACACTTGATTGATCATTAATTTAATTTTTACTATTACATACTAATAATTGTCATACACTTCTTTTCTTACATAAATTTATTTTACATGAATGCTATTTTGAGTAGGCAGAAAATTTAAAATGAATTTGAATAAAAATAACAGAACACAATATATATATATATATATATATAATGGTTACAGACAGTGGAAATTTGCTTTTTGGAAATATATAAGATTTGAAAATGTGGATGTCTATTTCTGTCTGCTCATTCAGACAGCTTAAGCTAAAAAAAAAAAATTGAAACAGCATATTTAAATCCAGATTAGTATGAGTATATAAAACAATTGAAAAAATAATACACTGTATAAGCTTGTACAAACATCTTTTTGCATATTGGCTCTGATTAAGCCAATGTCACAGCCCCCCTTTTTTAAGATGTAATATTAGTTGATGTCTGCATTATATAGTCATATAAGTTTGGAAAATAATAGTTGCACTGGTTTGTTTATTGACTAATTGAAGGTGAAAAGGTACAATATGCTGTCATTGTTTTATAGTCAGCCATAAACAAAAATTGCAACTATTTTTTTTTTTTAACAATGGTTGAAATCTTGAAGTCAATTTTGGTATTGCATATAAATTGTAAGATAGGTATATATTATGTCCATTTTATTGTATAAATAATTTATTATAGATTTTCTTCCACATTTTTATCTTTTTCATTATTTGGACTGATCATACAGTAAGATAGTATATAAGTTAATACTATTAAGTAATTATTTCATTTGTTTGTTTATTATTAGATTAGTAGTTTTAAATTGGCTTCAGATCATCACCAAAAAGTACTTCCAGAAACTCAATGTGGATTCTGTGCTTCTTGTGGCCCAATTGATATGATTTTTTTATACAAGGCAACTGTAAGAGAAAAGCAGGGAACAAAAAAAACCCTTTTCTTTGTTTTCTATAACTTAAAAAAAAAAAAAGCCTCCAGGAGCTGCATTGTTTTGGATGTCTCAACCACTTTATCTTTCTTGTTCAAGCAATGCATGCCAATATGTCTGAATGTGTATTCCACCAAAACATGCTATCAGAACAATTTCCAATCATAGGTCAGACTAAAAAAAATGGATGCATCTTGGCACCTATGCTATTATCCTTGTATCTGGCTGCAATGCTACACAAACTTTCCTCAGACAATCTGGGAGTTGACATCAAATGTCAATATGATGGAGGATTTTTCAACCTTAGTAGACTTTGATCCCACTATGGATTAAATAAGGCATCTAACACATGCGCAGCACATCTTGGAACTTCAATATGGTGATAACAATACTTCCCTCTGTCTTTCTGTGAACAACTTTGCTATGTCCTATCATCACTATAGCCGTTCAGTAAACATCAAGAAAAATAAGGTCTTTGCGCAGCCAGCCTCAAATATCATCTTACCAGATTTTGATATTACTATTTCTGATACACCTCTTGAACAAGTAGAGCATTTTCCATATTGAAACTGTCTTTTATCAAACAAGTGCATCTCAGAAAAGGGTGTGGAATACAGAATTGAAGCTGCACAAGGGAGAATTGGGAAAGCTAATCCAAAATGTCTTCAATAACAAAGACTTAACAACAAAATCTATGGTCTATGCTGTTGCCATTTCAACTATGCTATATGTCTGCATGATATCCAGAAATTTAAATGCTTTCACCAATAACAGTTTCATTCAAACTTAAACATCATATGGAAATACTATAATGTCTTGGAAATAGCCAAAAGTCAAAGCATTGAATTGCTGATCATGAAACACTGTTTTTGATGGTCAGGACATTTAGCAAGAATGAAAGAGTCAAGTTTTCCACGTCAAGTTTATTCAGCAATCTCGCTTCAAGGAAAAGACTACTGGGGTACCCTCTTCAAGGACTCAAGGACCAACTCAAAACAGCTTGGACTTGAGCCTAAATCGTTTGAAACACAAACCCATGACTGTACTAACTGGTGGTGTTCTATCATCAGAATCAAAAACTTAGAAGAGAAAAGTAAGTCAAACTATGAGAAAGGCTCGACATAATCAACCTTATCCTTCACCAACAATACCATGCAGTCAATGTCATCAACTCTTCCATGCAAGAATTAGTCTGCTCAGTCATCTATGCCATCATAAAGAAAGTGACCAGCAAAGAAAAAATTAAATTCTTGGATATGAGATGAAGCTGCTGCTGCTGATGAGTAGTACTAGTAAAATTTTATCAGTTTAATTGTATCACAAATATAGTTTAATTTCAAGGAAATTATTTATTTTTTCTTTTTATTAATGTTCACTCAGTAAAAGGCCCAATATCCATTCAAGGTAGAGGGTTACTGTGTGGTGTTCTATGAGCATAAGAAAGGGCAAGAAGTGAAATTCATGTGTCTATGCAGGAAAGATAACAGCTAACTCTAGACATGAAGAGATCAAGATTGTTGTGATAGGGGATAAAACAAGAGAATGAACAGACTTTAGAGGGAACCAGAAACCCAATTCTAAATAGGAAACAAGCGATAAAACTCTACTACTGTTCAAAAGACTGAGAGGAGCATGAACTGGATGATAGGTGAACCCATCTACTCCTATTGAGATGTCCATTTTCTTTTATTTTGCACTCCTGTGCAACTGAGATGTGTCCCTAAGCTCCTTCTTGAAACTGATTATTCTTTGATAAATCAGTGACTGTGAAACAGTAATTGCAAAATGCTACTAACTTAATTAAAGGACAATTTGATAATGTTTTTCAGTTATAAAATATAACACTTTTTATAAAATCTATAAGTTGACAATAAGTCCTGTTTTGTTTTTTTTGTAATTGAAAAAAATGATTTTAATAAAAAATAAGAGACTGTTTATTCTATTCCACTGGTCTGATATAATTTTTTTAAAAATCTTTTCTTTTAGGTATGTCTTGTTATGGAATATGCAGAAGGAGGATCACTCTATAATGGTAAGTATAAATGCTACGATTCTTTCAAATGTAGTGAATTTATTGTGGCCAAAATATCAATATAAATCCTGCCACTTTGATTTCATCCATCTGCTTGCTTGTTTTTATAGATCAGGGAAGTAGACAGTATGTGCTAGATGTTATCATAAATGAGAAAGAGTTTTATTTCTTGGAATTTATGCACCAAGTTTCCTTAGCATCTTTATATTGGCACCTTCAGGGCATTTTTGAGGTGGGTAATTTTCATTGGTAACTGGAATGCCATTCTTGATTCTGATTTAGACTACAGGGGCAGTAAGAAGAGCACTAACATTCCTCTTGTGGATTTATTGCTAAAATTGATTTGATTAATACATTTGTGGTGAAGGCAACCATAGTTGTCTCCCCCTCAAACTACTTGACTATAAAAGAAATGGTTGAACCTCATTTATGGACAGTAAGCAAATTGCATTGAATAAAGCTTTACTACAAGCTTAATTGTTTGTCTGTTTTTCCTTACAAAATCTGAAAAAGAACATCTGATGCATGTGGAATAGACATGAACAGATAACAGCAGATTGAATTTGGTACAGCAGCTGTGATTAGGAATAAGTTATAGAACCACTTCAAATGCAGGATTAAGTCATTTGGTGCTGACTATAGTTTCCAACTAGAGAGCGCAATCAAATCAGGAGATTCTGGGCAAGTAGCTATAGTGAACACAGAAATGGTCTCCTTGTTTACTAAAAAAGGGCTAGTCTCTGGTACTTAGAGCTAGATTAAAAAGAATGATTTCAAAGGTTACAATGTAGCTATAGAATTGTGTACAGAAGAACTTCAGAATGCTATTGATTGACACATTGCCAATGTCACATGGCTATATGGATGATGACGTTTTTCTATGAACAGAAGCTTCTTTGAACTGAGTTATTTTGTGACTACAGCCAAATGCTTTTTTAACAGTCTGAATTTGACCTTGAAGTGTGAGAGTTCTATAACAGCATGAAATTCAGGAAGCACTGGAATAGGTTGAGACAATGTTTTGTTTTATACATGCACTGAGCTTGGATGAAGCAGGGATTTATTTCCCAGTGTTTTACCAACAGTATAATAAAGCTGCTTTGTGAGAACACACATTGTGGTGATGAGATTAGTAATTTGTGGCCCTTAATTATGTTAATCACAGTTAAAGATTTTGGTGAAGGTTTAGGTAAACTTATTGCACACTGTACTGGAGTATCTTAGTAACCCCTGAACAGACCTATGCTGTGAAGGGTAAGAGAATAACATGTATTTGCTAAGCATGATCAAAGTTGATGATTAAGAAGTTGTGATAGATTTAGATCAGTCCAAGACATTTAATAGGGTCAACCATTATTTCTTGGAAGCTATCTTATCTGTGGCTGGAGTCAAACGACACTTTTGCTCCTAGATTTGCTTCTTGCATATGGTAGAAGTAAAAGGTGTAAAATTGAACCTATCAACATACAAAAACCTACTACATGCTATGTGAACCACAGCAATAATGCCTCTCAGACTGAGAGCTGTTGCCTCATATTCCTCAGGGAGTCAACAGGACATGAGTAAGTGATGTAAGGAAGTTTGTATAGCATAGTGATTATCAGTGCAGAAAGTGGAATTCAAATTCCAGTTTGTTGTGATCACTTTTGCACAAATACCCTTGGAGAAAGGTATGAATCCATTTCCCCTCTCACTATGGATTAAATAAGGCATATATGGCTTTTTAGTCTTGGTTGGCAACTAGTTTTATGAGAACAACAGCTCTGAGTTCAAAACTGGTTGGTTGTGGGGCTGGCAACTCTGCTGTAAAAACTTACTCGCTACAGAAACTGCAACAGCATGATCTAGCATGGGGAGACCATATACTCCTCAGGGAGGTTAACGGCACTGAGGAGGAGGTAGTAAGGTAGATAAATAGATGACCTTTTTATGTGAACCACCTTCAAAGTAATAATTGAACCATTGTGCCTAAAATACACATTTAATTCATTATTTTGCTCTTAATGAACAACTGAAGAGCTTCCTCAAGACTTTTTATTTTATAGTCTTAATTGCAGTAGATTATTTACTTTGACTCTTGTATACTGGAGAGATGATATTCATTTATACTGAGTGAACAGATAGATAGGCATTGTTTTAGCCAGCTTTGTCCTACAGGAGTCATAGTGGAATAATGGATAGCGGCTTGGATTGAGGAATCTGAGAACCAAGTTTGAATTCCAGTTGTGTTCATTATATTCCCTTACATGCTAATGTCCTTGGGAAAGGTATGAATCCATCTCTTCTCCTCTCAGCTAAAGGTAAATAGCAGGACAAACTGGGTCTTATAGCCTTGGGTGGCAACCAGTCTAGTAGAACAACTCTGAATTCAAAACCTGAAGTGGGTTGTTTTTCCTCCCCTCCCCTCCAAGCTATGGGTAAATAGCAGGACAGACTGGGTCCTTTAGCTTTGGTCTAGGAAAAGGTCAACTCTGAATTCTAAACCTGAGAATGGTTGTTTATAGTATGGATTGAGGGTGACCCACATCCTATTCAATGGTCTTAGGCTGTTGGTCAAGAGCTTGAAGAGATGGGTGTTGCCAAGCTATTGGAAAGCCCACTGAAAGGACCTTGAAGAGGAAGAATCAAGCAACACCATGCCTGATCAGCAGATCCTGGAGGAGGTTGTTCATTTCTTCTGTTCTCATGTGCCCCTGATGATTGAAGCAGTCAAGGGACTATTGATGATGATGTCCTACAGTAGTGTTGTGTAGGAAAACTGACTAAACTTCTCTACACTTATTATTGAAACATAAATTTGTCTGTCCACTAAGTAGAATGTCTTCTGATGGAACAGTGGCAAAAAGTGGATTACAAGGACATAGCACTTTTCAGTCATACACTTGTCACACTAAACTACTGTATTCTCAATCCATGTTCCCATATGATTATGCCCTTCTTCACTAAACTTTTTTCCAGTGTTTTTCTTAGTCTTACTAACCACAAACTATGAGCAGTGTATGAACTTTATAACAAGTAGTAACAATAACATTTTTTTTTTTCTTTTCAGTTCTTCATGGTGCAGGTCCACAGCCCAGCTATTCAGCAGCACATGCCATGAGCTGGGCCTTGCAATGTGCAAAAGGAGTGGCTTACTTGCATGGGATGAAACCCAAAGCTCTCATACACAGAGACCTCAAACCACCAAAGTAAGTACTGCATTATTTTTTCTTACTATTTGTCCTTGCTTGCTGTTTAAGTTATTGTTTAACTGGCTACAATGTATTGTAGACCTTGCATAGAAAATCAGGGTAAAGTGTGGATTAAAGTGAAATTTTGTTTTATAAGTGATAATCAAAAAATGCTGTTTTAAACAAAAAAGACTTAATCAATAGAAAACAAAACAATGAGCTTGAAGGAATTTACTTTATTATCTATAATAAGTGCCACAAAGAATACATCAGAAACCCCAAGAAACTGAAATAAAATATATGAACACAAAAGGGATATTTTACAAAACAACACATTAAATACATTAGTTGCTCATCATAATGAGACAATATTGATATAAAAAATTCTACCCTAATTAATAGAAAACAATTCACCGAGATGAAAATGTTTAGAAAGTGCTTTAAGCACTAGATTATCCACAGTAAATTTTTGTCCAGGTTCTTAGAATGTTTAACCATTCTTGGTAGATCTTCTATTATCACAGTGTGGGATATTTAATAACAATGATGAAAAGAAAAAGAACCTAAATTAAATCTACTAGATTATATATATATATATATATATATATATATATATATATATATATATATATATATATACCCAAAAGATATACAAAAAAATTTCCCAACATTTCTTGTTTGTGTGCATGTATAGTTGCATCAATGTAAACAAACTTAGTCCGATGAAGTTCTGAAGGATGAAATGCATCACATGAAAAACTTTTTCCACTTTGTAATGCATCCCCCCCCCAAAAAAAAAAGTATAAATATATGTCCAATAAACTTGTCTGAATATCTTAGATGATGTAGCGTTAGTTATTTTCTAGATTATTTTGTTTTTTATTGCCATGTTCACTTTATTTTGCATCCTAAGACCATTAAACAAGCAATGGATTGGAAATTTCTGATACACTCTGCTGGCTTCGCAGTTGTAGAATGTAAAATAACCTGAGTATTGGTATTTAAAAAAAAAAGCAACAGAAGTAAGATGAAAAGGAAAAATAGTAATAGAAAAATAGTATCCCTCACTAGGAAAAAAACTCATTTTATTTCTTGTAAAATATGGTATTTTACTTTCTTCATGAAATGATATGAAAACAGATTTTATATATGCCTTATTTAATTACTAAATAAAATTTTCTGTTGTATCAACTAAAACTATATTAATAAACAGGTTGCTGTATTTGAAACAATGGAATGTTTAGTCCTTTCTTATCAAAGTCTTCTCATTCTCTTTCACCCCTAATAATGCTTTGTGCCTTAGTGGCATTATCTCCTTGCTTGTGGTGAATTTATTTAAAAAAAAAATAAATTAAATTTTTGAAGATTGTAAGTGGCAGGGAAGCAAGAAATCAGAAGGGAGTTCCATAGGAGGGAAGGGAGTTGCATCTAGGTAGTTTAACAGTAAAATGGTGAGACCTATTTGCCACTTAAATTCATGCATTTGAGGCCCCAATGAGGAAAGCTCATCAGAACAATTGACACAAAAATATTTGTAGAAAAAACAGGCAGAGTTCTGACTCTTTTTAGGAAATCCTGTTCCAGGTAATTTCTAGGATATTTTCCAAATTTTCCGGGACAGAACCCTTTCATGGAAGTTTCATAATTTACCATTACGTCTAATATTGACGCATTCAACTAGTTTTATTCTTACCTTTTTTATGATGTAGAGTTAATGATGAGGTATCTTTGGTTCATTACTGACAAATATATAAAAAAAGCCTCTCCTCACTACCGGAGGAGAAAAAAAAAAAAAAAAAAAAAAATGAAAGTTCCTGTCTGGTTACTTGTCCTTTCCAATGCTAACTGTTCTGGAAATGGGTGATCATTCTATATTGAATTAAAATGTGAAAGTTAACCCCCCCTTTTAAAATGTAAAATATTTTTTTTTTTTTTTTTTCTGAAAAATATTAAAATTGTGGTCTAATTAGTCCAAATCACAGAAAAAAATTACTAGAAAATTTTTTTCCTGTTGAATTTGAATGGTTCTTGTGTATAAATTTAATCAATTTTCTTTAATGAATAAACTAAACCCTATGAGGTGTACTCATGATTTTATTGTTATAAAATTAATACTTATGAAAAAAAGTTTCTTTAAATGAATATCCCTTTTCACAAGGTGTAATCTTTTATTCAAATAAATACTCTTTATTTTCCCAGATTTTTCTCCGATCTTTATAAGTAAAAATAGTTGTTAAACCATATCAACTTGCTGAATAGTACTAATGTTGAATGATGATGTCTGATATGATAGCATAATTATTAATTCTGATAATTTATTTCAACTTAATTTACAGAAGTAGTAGTCAGGACAGAAATGTCAAGGAAGTGTTAAAGAGAAATAGAATGACGATTCTGTGTTTCAAGACTTGGATAAGATATGTGTCTGGTGATGTTCATGCATATTGTAAGATATGCCAAAAAATCATTTGATATTAGCAACATGGGCTTATCTGCTGTTAAAAGCCATGTCAAAGGACGGACACAATGCTAGAGTAGGTCAAAGCAGTGAACTGTGAATGACTGATTTCTTCAAACAACCTTCCACCCATTTCAACAATGGCAGAGAGTCAAGAGATTAGAGAAGTCCAGCCATCAACTTCTGAAAGGTAGCTCCATCCCAAGTTACACCCCAAAATATTTTTCAAGTGAAGCTGTTTTGGAAGCAGAGATTCAATGGGTGCTAAAAAAATGACCCTCCCTCTCTCTCCTTTTTTTTTTTTTTTCATCATCTCCTGTTTGGATTTGGGCATGTTGTTTGCTTGTATGTTTCCTGGCAGTAACATTGCCAAAAAAAAACAGCATACCTGATTTGTTTTGGTTTGACACCCTATTTTAGAGAGGAACTTACAAAAAGGCATTAGGCAATCAAATTACTATCATTTTATTTGACAGATGCCTGAATAAGGTTACTCAGACTGAGCAAATGGACTTAATTGTTCCGTACTAGAGTGAAGAGAAGGTAGTAGTAAATTAACATGACTCTCAGTTTATGGGACATACCCAAGCAGAGGTGTTTGTTGAGAGAATGAAGAATTCTCTATTTCCACTTGATCCAGACAAGCTCCTAAAAATATCTAAAGATGACTCACGAGTAAACTGGAAGTTTGAGATTATTTGAGGAGAAAAGAAGCAAGGAGGATCCAAATGCTTGAGGTTTAGTAAACCTTGGGAGCTGTTGTCTCCATACAGTTCATGGGCATTTCCAATGAGGCAAGAATAGAAGATTGATGAAAGCCTAAGAGCCCTTTGGCAGATTTTTCATGATACACAAGTTAGGCAGGATGGTTTCATTGAAATCACAAAACTCTCAAAATTCCCCCTCAAATTTTGTGCTCATAGGTGGATAGATTTGCCAGTGGTAGTGTGGGCCATTGAGATATAGCCATCTGTACAGAAATTTATGAACCACTACAAAAAATTCTGCAAGGTGGAACCAACATCAGTATCCTATCTCATAGTAAAAATGGCTGTTGGTGATCCCTTTCAAGCTACATTTTTTTTAATCTTTATTTCAAAGCTGCTCAGACCCTTCTTTGAAGGTTTTGAAAAGGATGCCCCATGGTACCTCTCTTTTGGCAAAAGAGTTTAAATCCATCCTGGTTAATTTGCTTTCATGCTTCATGAAGAGAGATGTACTCGAGGCCAACAGTGCACCTTTACAATTTCTCAAAATGAATGTGTTGAACAAAGAGCTTCATGTACCATTAAAAGAGGTTGACACTGTCCTTGCCACCAAACATGCTGTTATCAAATTCTATGAGAATCTTCCTGGCAACCAACTACACAGGAAAGAATGTTTAACCTTCCTCTCTACAATACCAAAGAGTCTACTGGAATTATGCAACAGTAAGATATTTAAAACCTCTTGATCTTTTGTTCATTATTAGTGAACAGAGGAGTGATGTATTAAAATTTGAAAGCTCTTCCAGCTGCTTTTGAATGCCAAATGGCACACTGCACAGCAATGTGGCCAAATTCTTGCTGAATATAAAAGATTACTCAAGAAAATAAACAAGAGTCCGTAGAATTTAACTGTGGAAGTAACTCCTGTCGAATACACATGTCTAGGAAATTTTTTAAGTAAAGTAGAATACACAAATCTGTGGAAATTACTGAAAAACCTTTTCACATTGTCACATGGGCAAGCTGAATACTTGAAAGTTGAAAGCTGATACTCTGTAAACAAGGACATTTTGGTAAAGAGAAGACATTGATTTCTCTAAAGCTTATACAAGATTCATTGTTGGATGGCCCATTAAAAACAATACCCAAATCCCTAATACATCATTGCAAATCTTCAACAATGATGTATGTTAGTTATTTGGAGGAGGAAAAGAAAAAAAAAAGAATCTGCAAATGAAATTAAAAGGAAAGACCTCAGCTCTAAAATCATAAAAATGGCCACAAAGGTACAGAAAATAATGACCAGCATCAAAGTATTGCAGCAAGAAGTAAATGCAATGGCAGAGATGGCTGAAAAAAGCAGGACTTTACACTGTCTGCAAAATCAAATGCCTAATGCAAAGGTATTTGAGAGGAAAAAAAAAAAAATAGTGACCATTCTAGATATGACTTTGAATTAAAGGAAGAAAGATTACAAAGCTATTCTTACTAGAGCTTCATGTTTTTTTTTTTTTTTAAATTTTTTTTTTATCTCTGGTTATTTGAGTTTGACAAAAGCAAATTTAACTTGAAATCTTGATTTTAGTTCATTTATGCCAATGTAGCTATAAGGATGCTTATAACACCCCATTATTATTCTATCCATTAAATCAGGTTGTCTCCAACTGAACCCAAGATACTTCAGTTACTATTTTTAAACCTAAAAACGTTCTTATAAATCATTTAAGTAAAACAAAAAAAAAAAAAAAAAAAAAAAAGAAAAAAAGTTGTTTTAACCTAATGCCCAGCATCAGTTTCAAATAGGTTATTCCTCTAAAAGTAATGTCTACCAGCCTTTGTCTGTTTTTCAATTTTTGTCCTACAACCATTTATTTTTTATGACGTACCAGAAAAAAATGTTATCCATTAAAAATGAAATTAAAAATTTACTGTCAAGAAAAAAAAACACTGACAAACATTACTGGTAATTTAAGCAATAAGTATAAAAATATAATTTTTATAATTGTGTTAAATTATTTTGGTGAGCTTTTGTCCATTTTTCAACTTTTGTTTTAAGAAATATTTTTAGCAGAAATATCTCCCGTCAATCATCCTGACATTAGAGTTCAATAAAAATTAAAATAAATTTGACAATTTGCAGGTTTTGTTTTAAACAAATAAAAATAGTTTCTACTTAGATTCGATTTTACTTGAATTACATTGTACACTAACACTAGAAGCACTAATTTAAAGTTGAACAAATAGACAACAAAACTAAAAGTTGAAAACAAAAAAGTAAACAAAAACATTATTTTGAATTAAACCTTTTTTCTTTTTTTTTCTTTTTTTTTTTTTTTTTGGTACTTATCAATTTTGAATGAAAATGCTTCATTATGTTTCATACTTATATTCACAATTAATTCACCAAATATTTTCAGTCGTTTTGTAAACTAATTGAGCAATAATTTGTATTTATAATCTTCAGACATGCGTTTTTGGTTACTAAAACCTGAAATACGAAATCCAAGGGAAATAATCTTTTATATTCACCCTGAAATTTGAAACACGTCTATACATTTAAAAAAATATCCAGTTTTGAATGTAAAATATCAAACTCGAGTTTTATTTAAAATAATCCAGAGTATATTTGTTAACTGTAACAATAACATTAATTTTGTGATTTGAGGTTCTCAGATAATTAAAATTTTCCAGGACAAAATATGAACATTTCCCAGGCTTTTTGATAAAAAACGCCCATTTTTCCAAGGTTTCCACTCCAGTCCTGGAAAATTTACATTTTTTTTTTCCCAGGGTGTGTAGGAACCCTGACAGAGGAGAACCATAATTATAATTATCTCTTATTAAAGCTTATATATTGTTTTTATTTGTATACAAAATCATATTGTATAAAGCAATATTTTATTTTATTTGTAAAATGCAAATATATTTTATTTGGCACAGAAGATTTCAAACAACTGATAATCAGTTTGCATAGTATATTACTTTTTGTTTTACACAGTTTAAGAAGCTAATGTAAACTTCAGATTTAGGTAATCCTTCACTTAAGTGACATAAAATAAACTGCTATTCCCTGAATGGCATAAAATCAATAAGATCAGGGTATATACGTTTATTGCAATTAAACATTATTACAGTGGACTACACAGCAAATAAATGTTGAAAACACGGGACTGTTCTTGTATTGCAGGATCCACAAAATGCTGATGATGAATAATAATGCCATGAGATTATATCCCATAGTTGATTTCCTGGATTTCCAGCATAAGTGGCCCAGCCATCTGAAACAATATGGCTTCCAGGCAGAATATATCACATAATTACCTCTTTCAGAGTCTCGCCTCACTGATTTGGCACCTCCATTTTCTCAAAGCCCTACTCAATACACCACTAAATAATCAAATAGGGTGCCATTGTTCATGGTGATATTTATGATGAAAAAATATTTAAAGATATAAAATGATAATTTTTGTTTGAATTTCTGGGATGAGGAGTTATTTACTCTATATTTAGCTGAAACATTGTGATAAAAACAGCAAAGATGAAGACGATAGAATATAAATATTGTAAATATAAAATGATAGTTTATTTTATGTCGTTGAAATGAAGCCAAACTTTGACCGATTATTTATGCCATTTATGTGAAGGATTACCCAGATTTATTATCCTTTGGTCCTTTAAGGTGGGGTGAAAATGTGGGTTTCTGTTATGAAATGTATCCACAAGTTATATCCTTGGGGTGGCCATTTATTAGAAATAAATCAACATTACAAATTTTCTAACTGAGCAAAAGAGTTGTATACACTGTTTGGTTGTTTTAGATTGGGATCACAAATTATTTAATTGATACAGGTAATCAGAATTGCTGAAGTATTACATGTGAATAGAAGGATTCATTTTGGCCTATGTTCCTTCTGATATTAAATTTTTTGTTTTTTTACACAATATGGTAATTACTAAAGTTATGCATTCATTGTTGCTAATAAACTCAGTAGATTAATATATTAATACAATAATAACTATCTCACTTCCTATATAATGTTTGTGTCTTGTTTCAACAGAAATTGTAGCTTCACCCAGTTATAAAAAATGAAAGTTGTAAAGAAGTAATAAAACTGAAGATGCTCTAGTCTGTTTATATCAGGGGTGGTCAAACTTGCTTAATTTAAGAGCCACTTATGATAAAGTTCAGATGTTTGTGAGCTGCAAGACATAACAAAATTTACACTTCAGTTTTTGTTGCATGCACACTAACATTAAATTAAAGTTTTAATCCATTGGAGCCTCAATTCATAACCAGTAAATAATTATAAAGCTTGAAATTTTTTTTTTTTTTTATTTACCTTTTTATCTTAACTGTGATGGGGGGGAAAAAAAAAAGAAAAAAAAAAGAGCTCAGCCAACATATTTCAACAAGCTGCATATTAAAAGTCAGTCATGTGTCACTCATGAGCTGCAGTTTGGCCACCCCTGGTCTTTCATCACAATCCATTCCTCTTTTCCTTTGTCTCACTTTTTTTTTTGTTTTCCTCTAGCTTTTTTAATTACATTTTTTTTCTCTCTTACTTTTTCAAATTGTGTTACCATGTAGAAATGAAGAGAAGAGATGGGCAGTTGATGACTGCATTGTATGTGTGTGTATATGTATATGTCTGTAACACTTTTCACTGTGTATAGAGATATTCCACTAACCCTAAGTAGAAGTGGCGTATGATCATATCCCATTAAAAATGCTGATTCACATATGATTACCAAATTGAAGTAACATTGAGCATAAATGGGTGACTGCTTGGGAATACCATATGCTGTAAGCTTGGATGTGTAGGTGGTGTAAAGGATAACATCTCTGGATTGGAAATTGGAGAGGTGAGTTCTAATTCTAGTTGGGGTCATGATATTCATTTGTATTGCAAATATTCTTGGGAAAGCTATGAATCAACCTCTTCTCTCTCCAGCTATGGGTTAATTAGTAGGACTTGTATTGCTAAATCATTATCTCCCCCCAAAAGTCTTACAATCTAAAAATATTTTCTAGCTTTGAATAACCGACAAAACGGTTGATAAGCTATAAAAACAAATCAATCAAACCTAGGTAGAAGTGTTTTAAGACATTTTATGTTTATATATTCTTATTATAGATACAAATATTTAAGTAAATGCTCTGTTTATAATAAACAGTATTAAACAACATTTACCGGCCTGAATGTCCAAGAAATTTTCACAGAAAATATTTGTCTTCTGACAGGATTCGAACCTATATCCTATATGGAACCGTCATTTAGCTTGATGTGCCTTTACCAATTTGGCCACAGAGGAGCATTCGGTTAGCAAGGTCGAATTTATTGTATTTAAACTTCAACCTTCCATGAATCTCTCACATACATTCATATCTGCTCATAGCGTATTAAATGTAAACAAATGACATCACACATTATGAAATGGACAAAGTCCGACAATTATTTTAAGACATTTTATGTTCATACATTCTTATTATAGATACAAATATTTAAGTAAATGGTCTGTTTATAATAAACAGTATTAAACAGCATTTAATGGCCTGAATGTCCAAGAAATTTTCACAGAAATATTCGGAGGACAAATATTAAAATAATTGTCAGACTTTGTCCATTTCATAATGTGTAGATGTGTGCGTGTATGTGTATATATATATATATATATATATATATATATATATATATATATATATAAATAATAATAATAATATTTTTTGTTTAAAAATATGATTCCTTTGCTACATAAGAGTTCTCATGTTTCAAAAACGAGAGCCGAAATCATCCAAATAATTATTAAAATTAAGTTGGATTGTGGTGTTTAGTCCCGTTTCATCTTCAAGCGAAATTTTAGGAATAAGCTATCTCTCGGTTTACGTGTATTTTTAGGCACGGTCCGTTACAGAATTTGTTATTGTGGGAGTGGCTAGACTATTTTCCTTCGTTAAGTGGTCAGGGAGTTAATTCTTGTTGTTGTTTTTTTTTTATGCTAATTATCTAATGTGAAAGTTTGTTGATGTCGGCAAAAAACCGTTAACTCCTGCCTATGGTTTAATAATTTTTATTTAGGAATTTAATGATGTGTAGTTTTTCCTGTAAGCATAAAGGGCATGGGTCATCCCAGGTTCTACAGGTATGGAAAATAGTAAATAAAACAAGAACCTACATACTTCTGTATGGAGCACTGTCTTCTTAAAAATAAAAACAAAAATACTAAGGAACCCCCGGATTATGCATCCAATGTGTTCTTTTCTATTTTCTGCATACCTGCACAATGATATATATGTGTGTGTGTGTGTGTCTATATTTCTGAGATGAGGTATTATGTACACTATTTACATTATTTGGACTATTGTCCTCATCTTTGTTGCCATGTTTATCACAATGTTTTTGCCGTTGTACGCTCCAGCCTTCTTCAGGTGGTTGGAATGACGAACTGAACTCTTTATTTCACTCACTGGGGTAGGCTGTTCTAGTTTCACATGCCATGTCTAATGGGTGTCAGTTATCTCCTGTTAATTCCCCTCTCAAAGTTCTCTACTGCCTTAACCAGGTATTGAACTCACACTCTTTGGGTCCTGTCACTGGATCTAACTGCCTTTATCCACTGTGCCATGTGTCCTCAAGGACACATGGCACAGTGGATAAATGCCAGATTCCCAAATTGGTATATGTTGGACTATGGCCTCTAGGAGTAAAGTTGAAAAAGTGTGAAACACTGACATTTGTATTTATTATTTAGAATTGTGACACACTGACATTGGCATTTATCATATAGAAGATGCACTATTGAGAGTTGTGTCCCTTTTAATTGAAAACGTGTGACACACTGACATTTATTATATAGATGTATCTGAAGTTATAGGAATGTTTTTTTTAAACACAGTCACCATGTTGTGGCCGTGTTCATACTTAATGTTAGTGAGTTGATAACATTAACTAGGAACATGATCACAACATACAAATATGTATATATGATGTATATAACTTGTCAATTATATACTAGTTCATTATCAACGTTATAGTTTGTAAATAATGTTATAACTTTTTTGTATTTGGTTCTCATTGTGACCCCCCTCCCCAATAATTTGTTTCATTCAGCAAGTAAGGTGATTTCCTTGTTTAATAAAAGTTAATAAAAAAATATTTCTTTTTTGTTCTGCCAACATGAATTGAAGCCATGAGTCAATTTTTTTTTTTATTTCTATTGATTTTTCATTTATTTTATTTTATTTTTTTTTATTTTGAAAATTGTTTTTTGTTTTTCTCAGTTTGCTGCTGATTATGGGTGGAACTGTACTGAAGATTTGTGACTTTGGTACAGCCTGTGAGTTTCAAACTCACATGACAAACAATAAAGGCAGTGCTGCTTGGATGGCCCCTGAAGTTTTTGAAGGTAAGTTATAAAAAGAAAATATGTAATACTATTTGGCAGCAAAGGTTAAATTTCTTGGTTTTTAGCACATTCAGCATAAAATGACTTTAATTAACAGGGAAAGTCATGAAACTGCTAAGTGGCAAATATTAGTTATATAATGTTTCCCTATTTACATTATTCGAACTATTGTCCTCATCTTTGTTGCCATATTAAAACGTTTCAGCTGTTGTACAATCCGGCCTTCTTCAGGTGGCTGGAATGTCGAACTGAACCCTTCATTTCACTCACTGGGGTAGACTGTTTTAGTTCCACATGCCATGTCTAATGGATGTCAGTTATCAGTTATCTCCTGTTAATTCTCCCCACCAAGTTCTCCACCACCTTTACCAGGTATTGAACTCACACTCTTTGGGTCCTGTCACTGGATCTAACGCACACCTTTATCCACTTGAGGACACATGGCACAGTGGAGTGTACAATGGCTGAAATGTAATAAATATGGCGACAAAGTCTGAATAATGTAAATAGTGTACATAATACCTCATCTCAGAAATATAGTCAGATAATGTTTCCCCTTTATGATATTTGCTTCTGTAGAGTTGCATCTTGGATCAGCATCTGGTTAGGTTCCAGATACTGCTTCTTAGGTGATTGCTGTGGCTGGGTGCAGAAAAAGTGGTATATTGGACTGGCATCTGGTAAGGTTTCAGATGCTGCTTCTTGGGTCAGGTAGCATGATTGAAATGAGACCACATGGTCAAGAAATCACTGATGATGAAAAACACTTAAAAAAAAAAAAAAAAAAAAAAAAAAAAAAAATTTCATTTGTGTTGATTAATGTTTCAACAATGAGTCAGTACAGCTTTCTCACATAGTAACATATGTGAGAAAACGACATTATTTTTGCACCAACCTAATACTTGATTTTGGAAATAAGAGAAAGTGAATTGTGTCAAATAGGTTTCCCTCCTCATAGTGTTGATAGGGATGGACACTCATCTAGCCAAACAATTTCTTTTTTATGCAACTTGAACTCCTCCATCCAGTCAGCTTATTTAGGAAAATTCATAAATCACAGTTCCCAGATCACAATATTTTTGTCAAGACTGAGTCATGATAGATAAGAGTGTTGCCCTCAAGGGATGTGAACAGTCATTCCCTTTTAAAGATTTATTCTTCCACTCCTAGCTTGTTTAATGAGCATCATTGTATATCGCTGCCATCCTTGTCTTGATTTTGTCCTATATATATATAAAATATATATATATATATGCACACACTGCTGTGACTAATATCTACTTTCTAGTGATGATAGTCTTTAATGAATCTCCATTATTCTGTTAACTTTATTGTGGGATCAGATAAATAATCATTTTTAGGGACTCCTGAGCTACCTGTCTCACAAACAGTCTCGTTTAATTCAAGATAGCAAAATTCATCTAATAACTTTCAAGCTTAAAATGCTAAAATTAAAATTAGCAGGAGATAACTGATAACTGACATCCATCAAACATGGCACTGGAACTAGAACAGTCTACCCCAGTGATCGAAATAAAGGGTTCAGTTCGATATTCCAACCACCTGAAGAAGGCCGGAGCGTACAACGGCCGAAACGTTGTGACAAATATGGCGACAAAGATGAGGACAATAGTCCGACTAATGTAAATACTGTACATAATACCTCATCTCGGAAATATAGACAGACTTTAAAATGCTAAGTATGAAAGTATTGTAGTTTATCAATGAGTAATTATTTATATCTTTTATATAAAGATAAATGCATGTTGTGCATTGAATAAATGCACTGCATATGTCAGTCATGTGCCATACGTGATACATGACTAACGAGGCAGATTTTTTTCCCCGCATTAGTTTGTCATTTCTTTCTGTGGCAGATCAGTTGCCATCCAAGTCTGTAGAACCTGGTCTGTCCTGCTATTTACCCATAACTGGGAGAAGAGGATTCACACCTTTCCCAAGGGTATTAGCATGTAAGTAACTGTAATGGATTCAGATGGAATTTGAACTTGGCTCTCTCTTTCCTCAATCCGAGGCACTACCCATTACTCCACCATGCCTCCCACTGCATATGTACTGAATTTTATTTAAAATTTCTTTTTAAATTGATGCTCAAATGTAAATTTTGTATTTCCTACACTGCGAATTGTTAATACACAAGTATAAAAGGTTGTTTTCATTTTAACCAGACATATTAAAAGAATTTTGGGAGTCTATGCACAGATGATTTTCTTATTGTATATACATTGTGATAAGTAGATGAAGTTCTTGAAAATTCTTTTAATATTTCTTGTATGCAGAATTAATAACCAAGATTCCAGGTTGAAAACATTTGGCATACACAATTGGAGAAAAAATATGAAATGTTTTAATCATCTTTTTTTTTTTTTTTTTTTTTTTTTTTTTTTTTAAATAATTCTAAAAAAGAATTAAATCAGTAACATGTAGTTTCTGTAATGTTAAAAATGTCTTTTATTTATAGCCAAGTATTTAATTGTCATTGTTGGCTCTGATTTCAGGATGCAATTACAGTGAAAAATGTGATGTCTTTAGCTGGGGCATAATTTTGTGGGAAGTTTTTACAAGAAAGAAACCATTTGATGAAATGGGTGGCCCAGCATTTCGAATTATGTGGGCTGTGCACAATGGTAAATATATTTTTATGTACCTTTCTGTTTGATTTCTTCCTACACTCCCTTATTAACTGTTTTTTTGTTATTGGCCCCTCTTCTCCTATCTTTTGTTATTGGCCCCTCTTCTCCTATCTTTTGTTATTGGCCCCTCTTCTGCTATCTTTTGTTATTGGCCCCTCTTCTGCTATCTTTTGTTATTGGCCCCTCTTCTGCTATCTTTTGTTATTGGCCCCTCTTCTGCTATCTTTTGTTATTGGCCCCTCTTCTGCTATCTTTTGTTATTGGCCCCTCTTCTGCTATCTTTTGTTATTGGCCCCTCTTCTCCTCTCTCGTGTTATTGGCCCCTCTTCTCCTCTCTCGTGTTATTGGCCCCTCTTCTCCTCTCTCGTGTTATTGGCCCCTCTTCTCCTCTCTCGTGTTATTGGCCCCTCTTCTCCTCTCTCGTGTTATTGGCCCCTCTTCTCCTCTCTCGTGTTATTGGCCCCTCTTCTCCTCTCTCGTGTTATTGGCCCCTCTTCTCCTCTCTCGTGTTATTGGCCCCTCTTCTCCTCTCTCGTGTTATTGGCCCCTCTTCTCCTCTCTCGTGTTATTGGCCCCTCTTCTCCTCTCTCGTGTTATTGGCCCCTCTTCTCCTCTCTCGTGTTATTGGCCCCTCTTCTCCTCTCTCGTGTTATTGGCCCCTCTTCTCCTCTCTCGTGTTATTGGCCCCTCTTCTCCTCTCTCGTGTTATTGGCCCCTCTTCTGCTATCTTTTGTTATTGGCCCCTCTTCTGCTATCTTTTGTTATTGGCCCCTCTTCTGCTATCTTTTGTTATTGGCCCCTCTTCTGCTATCTTTTGTTATTGGCCCCTCTTCTCCTCTCTCGTGTTATTGGCCCCTCTTCTCCTCTCTCGTGTTATTGGCCCCTCTTCTCCTCTCTCGTGTTATTGGCCCCTCTTCTCCTCTCTCGTGTTATTGGCCCCTCTTCTCCTCTCTCGTGTTATTGGCCCCTCTTCTCCTCTCTCGTGTTATTGGCCCCTCTTCTCCTCTCTCGTGTTATTGGCCCCTCTTCTCCTCTCTCGTGTTATTGGCCCCTCTTCTCCTCTCTCGTGTTATTGGCCCCTCTTCTCCTCTCTCGTGTTATTGGCCCCTCTTCTCCTCTCTCGTGTTATTGGCCCCTCTTCTCCTCTCTCGTGTTATTGGCCCCTCTTCTCCTCTCTCGTGTTATTGGCCCCTCTTCTCCTCTCTCGTGTTATTGGCCCCTCTTCTCCTCTCTCGTGTTATTGGCCCCTCTTCTCCTCTCTCGTGTTATTGGCCCCTCTTCTCCTCTCTCGTGTTATTGGCCCCTCTTCTCTCAGTGACCACCTCAAAAACTATCTGGATAGTTTTTATGAAATTTTATTTTTTATTTTTTTTAAATTAATTTTTTTTTTTTCTTTCAAAAATGGAAATTGTCAAATTTCTTCATTTTAAGATCATGAAACGTGACTTGATCTTGGATTAGATAAACCTGTTAAGATTCCAGTGAACATGTCTTTTCCTAATTTTTCTGAGAGTTTCTATTAAGATTCTTTTCAATCATTGGTAACTTTAGAAAACTCCCTTTTCCCTTTTTCAAGATGCCATATACCTTCAGAACATCAGTGTTTATGGCTCTTCATGGATTCCTTTTTATTAGCTGTGACTTTGTGGGAAATATAATCTGCACAAATTTAATAGAAAGTCTAGTGATGATTTGGAAGCCATCTTAATCCAGATAAAACAAATACTAATTTTTCAAGCTGTATTAGGATGACAAGATGAAAGAGGTTGTGTGTGTGTGTTTGTTGTGTTTTTTTTTTTTTTTTTTTTTTTTTCAACTTGCTAAAGAGAAATTGATAAAAACATTGTTGACTTGTGTTAGGACGAGATTTGTTCAGTGTTTGCAAATTCTTAATTTGTGAAAGTATTTCATCTTTTGATAGTTAAATTTCTTTTCAATTTATTTTGCTCTCTTGTAAAATTGTTCATTATCATTCAAGCTAAATTTGCCACATAGTTAAAAGTAACTTCATTGCTGATTTGATTAAACAATTAATTTCTCAAATTGACCAATGCTTTGTCCAGGTGGAAAGCAGTATTTTACATGCTTAACTTAATTAACTAATATAAAATTTAACAGTTAATTTCCACTTTTCTCGCAGACTATTGGCATTGAATTTGAACTTTATTTGGTGCCTATTATTGTAAGCTGTTACCATATCAAGTTTAATCGTTTTAAATTTCTACCTTTTTTTCAGTAGTAGTCGTCACACAAGAGTTACTTCCCTTGTAACAGTTTCAAACAATAAACTTAGTATTTGTTAATGCTAATTATCTCCCTTGTTTTTCCGCTTAAAATTGAATTTGCAATAATAATATTTTCATCAAAGATGTAAACGTTATAAAGATACAGTACTCAATGTAAAATATAAAAATGCAGAGCAAACATGTTACCTGAAACAGACAGTTGCAGGAAAATCTAAGAGCAAGTAAAGTCCATCTCTTTATATTGTGTAATATAATATATTGGGTTGGTGCATAATTATCAGGCGTTTTTAAAACAATATTTATTATGAAAAAGGAAACAACAATTCAACAATAACTTTTTAAATGTGTATGATCATCAACATGCGTTAAAATAAAAGAATATTTTTATTAAAAAAAAAGTAAACAAAACAGAAATTTTTATTAACAAATAACATGCATATAAAAACGCTTGATAATTATACACCAACCCTATATATATATATATATATATATATACGCTCTGAAAGTGAGGTCTACTATTTATGTTCACAGAAACTTCACCAAATACTGGTGTCACAAAATCAGTCAGTCAGTTATGTGTCATGCATCATACACGCTTAGGTGATCATATATCTTACGATACATGAATGATGAGGCAGATTTTTTCCCACAGTAGGTTGCCATTTCTTTTTGTGGTAGACCAGTAGCCATCTAAGGCTGAAGAACCTGGTCTGTCCTGCTATTTACCCATAGCTGGGGGGAGAAGAGGAGGATACATACTTTTCCTAAGGGTGTTAACACATAAGTGAATGTAATACATTTGACTGGAATTCGAACTTGGCTCTTTGATTCTTCAATCTGAGCTGCTATCCATTACTCCACTGTGCCTGCCCAGGGCACAAAATACTATGGTATAAAGTAATTTTCCAGTTTCAAAACACCATTTTTCCATATACAGGTTGAGAATCTTTTATCCAAAATTCTTGGGATTGGAAGTGCTTCAGATTTCAGATTTTTTTTATTTTGGAATACAGGCTATTTAATTTGCATGTAGCATCTATAAAATGGGGCAACTTGCAAATTGAACACAAGCATAAACATGATATCCCATTTCTTAACATAGTTTATACATATACCATAAATAACATATACTCTGCAAGTAGTTTTATGTAAAGTTTAATAAATTTTGTGTACATACAGATACAGGTAATGATACTAGTCATGTAATGCTCACAGATTTTTAAGTGCTGAAAATAAGATATCACATAAAAATGTTTTGTACTTTCTGTACATGTACAAAAAACATGATAACTACTTACAAAAATATATAATTGCAGGACTTTTTGACATTTTGAATATCTTTATTGAGCATGAAACACCTGGTAAATAATCCATAAACAAAGGTGTTGTTGTGACAATCACTAAAAAAATACTGGTGCCATTGTAGGCTATATAGATGGGCTGGGAAACTCGTACCAGGGCAGATGAGGTCACTTACAACAACTTCGCATTACCTAGAAACTTTCCTAGTGCTTTCTGAAATTTTCCATTTGTGGCATATCATTTCAGCACATGAAAAACTTTCAGACTTTGGATAAAGGATACTCAACCTGTAGTCACTGCCTCTGGCATGCATTTTTAGCAGCAACACACAAGCAGTCTTCATTTGATAGGTTGACAGCTGCTGAAATAGATTACCCATTATGTAACTATGCTGAAATCCACTATTTGGTTTCCATAATTGTTCAGCAACAATCAGTGAATGCTAATGGTACAATTCTTTTCTACATGGAGGATTTCAGTTTCAAACCTCTGTTTTGTTTGCACTTTCATGTCGGGTATCATAGTGCCAGACTGCCACTGTTGCTATCTGCAAGAAGGCAAAAAAATATTGAATTACTGGTATGATGATTTAACTTGCATTGCTATACCACCAACATAAGAGGCATTACTTTTGAAGTGGTCCTTGTAATATATATTTATTGTGTATCTTTTTAATGAGCTTATGAAATGCTATACTTTTGCCATATTTTGTTTAGAATAAAAGAGTAAAAAGCAAAATATATTTTGGCTTATTAATAGCAAAGAAAAATTCGAGTTTATTGCAATACTTTATTAGCCTTATAATTAATGTCATATTGTCATAAAAATGTTAATCTGTAACAATAGCTAACTTACAGATGGACATATTTTTATTCATGCTTTTCTTTTTACTGGTTTTTGTTTATTTTATTAAATTTTTGCTTGTTTTTCATCAAGAGGTAGCTTTTTATTTGTATCTAAAAATCTTTTCTTTACTGTTAATTAAAGAAAATATTTTGACATATAAAAACAATTATCTTCATTTTTGTCTATTTTGTATTTGAGTTTAGGGATAAATTCATTGTATTTTATTACTGTGGTATGAACAACTATTTTAGTCCTATATTTTTATCATTTTATCAGTTATCTTAGAATAATCATAATTCTTCAAGTATTAACATCAAGAAAAAAATTAAAAATATTATCTAAAGAAAAGAGGCTCAAACTATTTAAAAAGCAGGATTTGTTTATGAATAATCTAGACTGTATCCATTTTCAAAAATCTGACCAAATGATTCAACATCAAAATTTTTATTTATTTTTTGAAGAGCTTAGAAATATTAATAATATTAATAACAATAAAACATCAATGCATCCTTATGTTTTTCTTTTTCACATATTCTTTCACACTCATAACCCCTTGTATCTTAGTGGTTTTATTGTCTTGGTTCGGGTTAAATGATTAAAAAAAAAAATGAATGTCATATTATGTGTTACTCCATGGCTATATGTGGTTTGAATTAAGACTTATTGTTCTTCTAGACTGTTTGCCTACCATGATTAGAGAGTTCAATCTACTCTGCTATTTAGTCCATAGCTGAGGGGAGAAGAGTTGGATTCATTTCCAAGGGTATTTCTTCAATAGTGAACACAACAAACTCAGGTTGCTGATTTCTTGTTCTGAGCCACTGTTATACCACATTCATATATTTTATGCACACAATTCATCTCTATATTTGTATTCCTTGGAGTACTGATCATCATGATTTTGTCTTGGTTATATTTTGTATTTATATTATATACATTTGTTAACCTGTGTAGCATCTTATGAATACATGAAATTCATTGTGTTTCTCTTTATATGATTATATGATCCCTTTTTCTTCTCTGGAGTTTCATTTAATTTCAAGCACTGTTTTTATGGAATAATAAACACTATATTTATTAGATCATTTATTGGAATGGTTGGCAAAACATTGATTAATTGCCAATTGATTTGAACTTCATAAAATGGTAAATAATAATTTCCTTATAGTTGGTTCACATATTTTAATAATTTAATAAATATTTATAAATTTCTGAATAAAAGAATTGTTTTCATATTTATTTCTTTATAAATTGGTAACTGATAAGTATTGCATTGTATTAGTTTTTAGAATGTTGTAAATATAAAATTATTCTTGTAAATAAACAATCTAATTAACAGTGTTTAATTTTTTTGTTGTAAATTCAAAGAGCAAAAAATGTATAAATTTTCTTCCATATGTTTTATTTTTATTACAATTCTAATCATTTCTTTTTGAAACAATAAAACTTGCTGAGGAGTGAAAGTAGTTAAAATAATAGCAGTGTCAAGGGAAAAACCATATATTTTCTTTGTGTGTGTGCACAAAGTTACATGTTAGCAGGAATTCTTATAATTAGTTTCATCTTGTTACCAGGCATATTAGAAACAAGCTTAAAAGCTGCCCTATTGGGCAGCATTTAAGTTAGCTCCCATGGAGGGCTCTTGATTGGGCCTTCATCACAATAGGTAGGGAGGAGTAGATGCAATAGGCAACAATAAACTACAGAAGAACTCAAAATTGATCACTGCATTTAAGTATTGCATTAATATTTAGGCTTACCTTTTAAAAGTTCAATGATGATTTTTCTGCTGACACTTAATTTAAAGACAATTTTTACTTTCTATACAAACAATTATTTTTATTTCATGGGTCACTTTTGCTGGATTCTGCAATTAATTTTGATTATTCTCAAATTTATTTCTAAGTTATAAAAATTGTTATAAAAAAAAAAATTTATCACAAAAAATAACAACATTAAACAATTGCAGTAATGAAAACTTTGGGAATTTAAAATTTCAGGATTGTGAGTCTAGATCTGACCTGCATTGTCTTTACTTTGCTCACCAAGTCAGCCTGATTCCAAAATGATATATGTTGGACTACAGCCTCTAGAAGTAAAGTTGAAAAGGTGTGACACACTGACATTCACATTTATTATATAGATTAATAATTTTTGGTATTCATAACCTGATGAATCCAACTCCTTTTTTACTAGAATTATGAGATACTGATTATTGTTATTAATTTAAAAAATTTTTTTTAACCATTTCACTCCAAAGAAAGCAATAATGTCACTAAGATGCTAGGAGTTACTGAGAGTAAAAAGAGAATGAGAAGACTTTAGTAAAGAAAAAGCAATAAAAGAGGGTTCAGGAGGAAAGTAGTTGGTGATTGATATTGCATTTAAATTTTTGAAGATTGTAGGTGGTAGGAAGGGAAGAAACCAAAATAGAGTTCCAGACACTAAACTATTAGAATAGAACTTAGTTATATCTGGCCATTTCAACAGTAAAACAATGAGACCTAGTTGCCAATCTAGTACTGAGGAGAGTTCATTAGAACAATTGCCATGAAAATATTCATAGAAAAGACAGAATTTGACAAGTTAGGTCAGAATCAATTACATTACAGACTCTTTGGATTTTGTCAAATCTCTAGATATATTACAAGAGCTTTAGTAAAATTTTAATTTTGTTTTTTTTTTTTACGCTAAAGTTCGCACAATACAAAAAGCTCAAGAGTCACTCATGGTAGAGGGTTATAGAATGAGACATGTGACATAAACATAAGAGGAAGTAGAAGGAAGTGAAGATTATGAGAATAAGAAGGATAAATGACTAACTTTTGACTTAAATAGATCAATATTGTAGTGTTCAAGAAATTATTCATAGAGGAGTTTGTATCACAAAATAGCAGATCTTTGCGAAAAAAGATGTCTAACCAAAACTTTGTCCTTACAAATTGAATATGGAGGACATGTGTGTGATTTGACTTCATGGATGTAACACTGAGTCCTAAGCTATAAAAGTCTGAACTGGTAGATCTAAAGAACCGAGTTCATATCAACATTTTTCATGGAAATAATGATAAAGTAGTGATAGGCTTGCAACATTATGTCTGGGGGTCGGGGAAGGCTGTAGAGTGGAAAAAAAATGATCTGTTAGACTGCATAAATGATTTTGAACTCTATCAATGCTGGAAAGGGAGGATTGTGCAGTTCCAGGCTAGACATGACAGTAATATTCTACATTTGGTCTAATCCAATTCTTATTAGCCTATTTGAATAAAAAAAAATCTGTTCATGCTGATATTGTGTACTTTACTCAAATAAGGAAGAAACATTCTCAGCTTCAATCACTTTCACCCCATTGTAACGTAGCTTTCTTGTACCTTTTCTATAAATATTTTCATGATAATTTTTCTGATGAGATTTCCTCTTTGGTACCTAGACTTTATGAATTTAAGCTCAGTACTAGATTGGCAACTAGGTCTCATCATTTTATTGTTGAAATTGCTAGATGTAACCATAAGTTCTATGTTAATAGTTTCTTCTCTTGCACATATCGATTATGGAACTCTTTTTCCTTGCTTCTTGTTTCCCAGTCAGCTTTGATCTTCAGAAATTTAAATGTTATGTCAATGATCATCATCTGTCTTCCTAAATTGTCCTTTTCTTTTTTCTTGGTCTTTTTCCCTCAGTAACCCCAAGCATCTTAGTGGCTTTATGACCTTTACTGGGATAAGTTATTTACAAAAAATTCCTATGAGAGTACCAGTGTTGTCTTTTATCAAATTGGTTAGTATTTTGGAAGCGGGATACTGTTTGACATGATGAATAGACTCCTCCTTTTTGTAACCTGCAGAACTTTATTTTGGTCACTTTGCAATAATGAGAGTATCTTCTTGGATCAATATGTCTGTTGGCTAACAAATAGTTGATGCTGAATTTTGAGCTGAAAATTTAAATTTATGTGAATAAAACAGTCACTACAGATTTCATAAAGAAGATTGTTGAAAAATATTTGTTGGGTAAAATGTTTTTTTTATTATCATTAGGCTTATTCATGTACATACACACACATATGAAGAAATCAGGGCCCATTCTAGGTAGTAGCCCAATTGTAAAGGAGCTGGTATGGGAAATAAACTCTTTAACTGAAAATCAGTATATGCTATAAAAAAAATGTAAAATTAACTTGCATGTATTTATATATTATTTACAGTTAAACTAATGTCCTTATCTTTGTTATTAATATAAAGTTTCGACCACTGTGCTCTCTGGTTTTCATCAAGTCTCTGTTGATCTTGGTAATATTCAGATAGAAAATATCCTTGTATAGCTGTAATCGCTACAACTTAATTGGCAAAACAATTATGTGCCATGCGTGGTACACGCTTAGACAAGCGTGTACCTTTCGATACATGACTGATGAAGGAGATTTTTTCCTGCAGTGGGTTGCCATTTCTTTCTGCGGTAGACCAAACAGCCATCCAAGGCTATAGAACCTGGTCTGTCCTGCTATTTACCTATAGCTGGAGGGAGAAAAGGATTCATGCCTTTCCCAAGGGTATTAGCATGTAAGTGAATGTAATGGATTCAATTGGAATTCGAACTTGGCTCTCTGATTTCTCAATCCAAGCTGCTACTACACCGATTGAGTCTATTAATATACCTTTTGTCTGTAATAAGAAAATATTTTTAGTCCAAGATAAGACAGTGTGTTCTCACATTATATATTTATTAATGTGAAATAAAAAGTATATAAAATGTATAGATAAACATATCAAATGCAAATATAGCTAACTTGAATTTTTAAAATCCTAAATCATTTGTGGGCTTGTAATGGTGGCCATAGTCTGACACAATACTCATGAGACATATCTACATATCTCCATATCTATAATTCTCAAGATGTGTGTGTGTGTGTGATCGGATGTTGTTTATGTGTTTCCACAGTTTTCATCCGATTTTGATGAAATTTTTGTTGTTTGATAGATAATTCTTCAGTGCTGGTTTTGAGTCCAAATTGGCTGGAAAAAATGACAACCTTGAAGGTGAAAAATCAAAAATGATTTTTTTCCACTTTGCACAAAAATTAAAGGCAAAATTTAGTGTCTTTTTTAAAAAAAAAAAAAAAAAATTATAAAATCAATTTAGAGAGTTGAAATCTAAAGCAAAAGATTATTAGAATTATAAGAAAAAATCATATAAATAAAAATTATCGTATATTATTATTATGATAGTCCATAGAAGAGGTTCCTTCTTTGCAAGGTTGAGAATGCAAAAATGTCCACATTCAAATTGTTAAACCCCCTTCCCCATTTGGGGATGTGCCTCAGTTGCACCCAATTGTTGTTACTAATATTGATTTTTCAGGTGGGCTGACTTTAAACTTAAACTGCTCCAATTGAACAGCAAAAATTCCCAGTAATGAAACACCTGGTTGAAAACTAGTTATACTGCTAGTGTATTATAAAATACAGTGGAGTCTTTTTTTTTTTTTTTTTTTTTTTTTAATAAAAATATACCCCAATTTTTAAACAGAAATTCAGTCCCTGAATGAAAAGAAGCACAGGCAAATAAACACAGATCAAACTGAGGATGTCCTGAACAGTGGGATGTGTCAGTTAATCGTTGGCTTCCGTTGATGCTGTGTACATTCACTCCATTGCTGTATATTTTGTTGTATTTTTATATATTATTTTATTTTATTATTATATACACCCTAATAGCTCCAAAGAAAGTTAGTGATAGCTGCAAGCCCAAGATGAAAGTTGTGGGAACCACAATTGAAGAGAAAAAGCAAATAATAGAAAAACCTGAATGTGGGATGCATGTCTTTGATCTAGCAGTGAATTTTTCGATGCCAAAATCAACCATATTCATGATACTGAAGAACAAAGATGTGATCAAAGCAGCAGATTAATTCTTATGGGAAAAATTGTTTCAGTTTTCGACCAAATCAGTTTTTGAACGACTTGGAATGAATTAAGTTTGTGAACAGAGGTTCCACTGTACTTGAAAGTCGGTAACAATAAATCAATAAGTAATACGAAACTATGAACAGAGAATAATCAATTTATCATGGATTGCTTTTAGACATCATGATCTAGTTAGGGAATTCTGAGCCCATTAATATAATTTTATTTGTACTAAGGAAATATTTTTAGTTCTAGATAAGGCAGTGTGATCTCACATTTATTAATGTGAAAAAGGAAGTATATATAATAGAATAAAGAACAAATAGGAAACATTTATCAATCTAACATGTTTTACTTTTATTATTAAAGCTTTATCAGATATGGAGATAAAGAAGCTTTAACAAAAGTAAAACCTGTTCAATTGTTAACAAACAAATAGGAAACTTTTTTCTTTATCCTATCATTCTACTGGATTCTGATCCACACACGCATATATATATATATATATATATATATATATATATATATATATATATATACACACACATACATACACTGACCAAAAGTTCGTGACCACATTGATTTTTTTTTTTTTTTTTTTTTTTTTTTTTTTTCCTCTAAACTTAAAAAATGAAAATGAATCCAGTTTCATGTCTTTAAAGAAATACATTTTTTTTTTATGTTTGCATGCAATTATGCAATAATTTAAATCAAAATGAATATAAAATAATTGTCTATATTTCTGAAATGAGCTATTGTAATTATTTCCACTAATTACATTGTTCAGACTGTTGTCTTCATCTTTGTTGCCATATTCATGATATTTCGGCTGTTGTATGCTCTGGCGGCCTTCAGGTGATTGGAATTTGAAACTGAATCCTTTATTTTGTCCATGAGGTTAGATTGTACTAGTTCCATGTGCCACTTATAAACTTAATGTCTCAGTAACCATTTTTTTAACAGATCTCATATTGCAATTTTTTTTTTTTTTTTTTTTGGAGATTTGAGTTAAACCTCTACAAAGCAGTGGAGTTGAAATATTTGCAAATTTCTGCTCTATAGTTTAGAAAAGGTATCAGGTTGTAACAAAATTTCCAAAGCTTATGCAAATAAATTTATAATGCTTGTACAAAAAGTTTGTTTGAATTTTATATAAGGGTTTGCATATATACACAATAGGTGAATTTATTTATCCAAATATGCAAAATTAGCCTTTTTGTATGAACTTAGAGAAACAATTCAGGGTAGTCGCAAACATTTTGATCAGTAGTGTGTGTGTATGTATATATATTCCAGAAACTACTGTTTACATGCACTACTGAAGTCCCCATTCTACGATCACAAAATTAATATATATGTACAATAGGATGGTGTTTCTATGGGTTCAGTTTTGAGCCCAATTTTTAGTAATTTCTATATGTCTAGTCTTGAAAATAATATATTTAATAAATTTAAAAAATCCTCCATCTGCTTAAGATATGTCGGTGATATCCTTATCTTAGTCAAAAAGATGAATGAAATGTATTAACTTCAAAAACAATTACAAAATAATTATGTCTTTAAATTTACATACAAACTTAATAATAGTAATAAAATTTCTTTTCTAGATATATTGATAAACACTAATAATAATAATAATAAATTCACTATCTCCCCATATAAAACACCTACTAGCATACATTTAAGCACTCTTAACTACAAGAGTGAATATCCAAATTACTATAAAATAAAAATGATAAAAAAAAAACTAATAAATATTGCAAAAATTAACTCATCCACAAAAGATTTTCTACTGTGAACTAAAAAATATAAAATGAACTCTTATTAATAACTTCCCTAATTATATTGTCGATGAACAAATAAGATGTTTTATTAGAAATTTTAATACAAAGCAAATAGAATATATTTGATTTTATGCTGAAAAAGCTTTATATTTTTATACAATAATGCAACAATCTTGTTATTTCCACAACATATTTTTAAGCTAATAATTTTGTAACATTTGGTTTCTTTTTTTTTTTTTTTTTTTTTTTTAAAATGTTCCACTGCAATGTATCATTGCTAATAATTCTAGTCATTACAATCTGTCATTTGTCAAGAAAAATATTTCATTTTAAAGGTTTTTGTTTATTTTTAATATAAGACATAAATTTTGCAAATTCTAAAAAAAAAAATTGCCCTGGTGCTCTCATTTTTAAGGAGTCCTCCAAAGTAATTTTTGCCTGCCTCTATCTAAGCTAAATTCATCCACACACACACACACGTGTGTGTGTGTGTGTGTGTATATATATATATATATATATATATATATATATATATATAAATTTTTTTTAAATAATTAATGGAGTTAAAAAATTTTATGGCATTTTTATTACTTCAATAATATTTACTATAATAATGTTTAAAGTTTCATATATATAATATAATAACATATATATATCATATATATGTCATAACAGATTGTGTATGTTCATGTTCCTATGCATGTTCATGAGTTCGCTCAGAAACATCTCATTTTCACAAGGGTATATTTTTAATTTAATTTGTTTTTCTATTGTGTATTTTTTAATTATTGTATATTTTTTTTATATTTCCTATTTATTACTTTTCATTGTTGTTTTTTTTTGTTTTTTTTTTACATATATACATGTATACTATATTTAAAATATAAATTATTATTTAATTCATTTCTATTAAGTCACTCTGACCTCGATTAATTTCTAATGTTGTTAAACCTAATTCTTTCAGCCTGTTTCTTGTATTATGTAATTCATGTAAAAACTTGATTACACCTCCTTGAAGGTTTTCTAACAGATTTTTTATACCCTTCCAAATATGGTGACCATATCTATACACAAGATTCACAATACAGACATACATAAATTTGATAAAACACTAGAAAGTCAGTAAAAAGTGAAGTCATATTGCTGGTCATAGTCATCTGCTTAACTGAAATTCATTTTACAATTGACTCTTTAGTCTGCAAACTGTGCAACAATTGGCAATTTGATACCACAACTGCAGAATAACAAATCAATTTTATAATGGATCGGTTTTAGCCCTTGTGATCTTTTGGATTATGTAAATGGGTGAAGATAATATTTATTCTGGTTTTATGAACTCTACAGAGTAGATAAAACCATATATTATTTTTCTTTGTCAGTCTGGCTAGATATATATGAAGTCAATACTAAAGATTTGGATAAGTGTAAAATTATTAGAGCAAAGTGAAAATAAAATGTAGCATTACAAAAAAAAAAAAAAAGATATGAAGTCAGTATTAAAGATTTAGTTAAGTCTTCATCATCATAACTGTTATATCTTAGGCTGTTGGGAGGAACAAAAATAAATGAAGATGAAATTTTAATGTAATAAAACAACTTTTATTCATTTACTGTCTGAGAACAGAAAGGACTTGTTTGGATTGAAACAATGTGTACCACCTTGTTGCCATGTTTAATTCAGAAGTGCCATACTTGCCTTCCAGATAAGGGAAGTAACTCTGTTGTATTTTGAGTTTATGTCCTTTATAAGGAAAGGAAATTAGCTTCCTTTAACAATAACCATGTGTGGTCATAGATATGCTGAACACCTGAGCAACCCCTATGTCTCAGTTGTGTGCCAGCTCCTGTTCTCTGGGAATGATCTTCCAGTCCACTCAGTGATGTCTGACCATTTTTTTTTTTTACTGTCTGTCTTCTCTTCTTTTACCTAAGGTGTTCCTTGTAAGATAGCGGTGGAAAGATTGTTGTTATGACATGTTTGTACCATTTTAACTTTTCTCTTCTTGATGGTGGTTATGTAGGCCTGTTTTTTTTTGTTTGACGTCATTTGATGTTTGTTTTGTTTGTCATTTGTGATTCAGTATATGTAGGAGATGTTCTAGATTATTCTGTATGATCTCATTTTTAGGCTTGAATTCTTCACTGTAATTTTTAAAATAACTTCTCAGAAAAAGAAGATATTGTACAAATAAAGAAGAAATAATTAGTAGTGGTAGTATGAGTTCAGTTTTATCCCTTTAAATGGAACCTAATTTCTCGATATTCATTCTGCTGCTGTAAGCAATTCACTGTATCTATAATTGCTGACAGGTATTTAGAAAAGTGAAAGAGAAAGCTGATATTAATATCTGACAGGTAGCAACAGTCAGATACCAAATCACCAGCAAAGAAAGTTAGGGGACATATGTGAAATCTGAATATATAACAGCCAAGAAAAGATAAATTATGTAAAAATGCTAAATCAGAGGAAATGGAAGAAGGGAGAAATGTTCATGACAACCAATTGATTGTATTGTAAATACTTTACATTGTAGTGTAATCAATATTTACTGATTTTTTTTTTTTTTTTTTTTTTTTTTGTGTGTGGTGAGTGCAAAAATAATCTTTCAAATTTGTCAGCATTACTTATAAAAATATAGCATAACGGATATTGTGAAAAGAACAGAAAGTATGAAAATGGAACATTATAGTTCACTGGTATGAAGTCAAAAAAAGAGAAAAATAAATAAAAATTAGATTTAATTAAGATGAATGACTATTAAAACTAATGAATGCAATGTATGAGAAAATTGAAATTTGTTGACAATTGTAACTCCACAACTGAAAAACTTTCTACAAAAAAATAAAATGGATTGTTTTTGGTGCTAAACCCAAGATATTATCTGGAAATTTGCCATTTGAGGTTCTGGTAAAAACTTTTATGCTCACTTTGAGAAAAAAGTGATTTATTATGCTATTATATTCTATATTTTTATTGCAAAAATGCCATTTATAACTGATTTTTTTAATTGTGTAAGGAAAATGATCTAATAAATTCATTTTCTTTTCTTCCCTTTTATAAAGTACAATAGTTAGTATTTTTATTAGGTTGTTGGTGGGTTGATTTTGTTTAGCAGCATATCAACCTCTATAGGTTAATTAATGCTGAAATCTAAATATTTAAAACACAATTTTACGGCTTCAATTAAATGTATTTTGATGCAGTTGTATGCTTTCAACTACAGATGAAATGTATTGTTGGTCATATTGCTATGAATAGGTATTGCTGGTATTTTTACTATAAAAATGTATTTTTATACTTTCATAGTGTTTTGTTTTTGTTTGAGAGTTCACTATTTGCCCATAGTTGGGACCCTAACAGGTGTTACCAATCTGGGTAAGGGTAGACCTGGGGAAAAACAGTAATTGAGGTGGTTCCACGCTCCTCAAGACCTCTAATCTCCCAATCAGAGGCCCTGCTGCCAGATGTAGTTTATCGTCATACCCAGGACTATTTTATTAGGTACTATATTAAGTATACACTTATACATTAATCAGTTAAAAGCAATTTTTTCCACTAGTCTGGTTCAGAGCAAAAGGCAAAACTAGCATGGGAAAGATGTATTAGCAGTCATCTGATGCAAAAATATGCCCTAGTATGATGAGTAGAATCCCTATCTCTATGGATTCAATAAAATGTTCAGAGAAACTATATTCATTAGTTCTCTCAGTTCTAACTTTCACAGCTAAAACCTGCCATGTCATGTACATTGTGGCAAACCATGCTCATTCCATTCATATTCAATTGGTGATGTGAGTTTCACTTAAGCAGCAGCTTCAAACAAATTGCTGCTTTGTGGGACCAATTCTCGAGAGGATGCTTCCCAGATCACTACAGTGTTAACCTGTTCAAGTCGAGGGTTAACTGTTATGTTCCCTACATAACCCCATAAACTGTACCACTTACTCTGTAAACCTCTATCTTGACTGGCTCTTGGGCCTTTTAGAGTGAACGTTACTGCAAGAAAAAAAATGTTTGAAATTCCAAGAAGCTTACTGAATACATTGTGAAGATGACCAAAGTATACAACAATTAAGTTATAACAAAGATACTAATCTATGTAAATTAAATATTTTGAATTTTAATAAATTTCACAATACTGAAATCTTCATTGGTCCTGATTCTTAATGTGGAATTACTATAGTCATGTTAAAAGAAATATGAAATAAGTCACAGTAAAATTATTAAGCTCATTCACATGGAATAAAAATGAAAAAGTTGTTTCAAAATAATATAAAAAAAAATATAAAAGGTATGTATACATCCAGGATAAAGGAAATCAAAAAAATATAAAACAAATTAAGCCTAAGTCACCAAAGAGAAAGCAAAAAGGTAAAAAAAACCCATTAAGAAACCTACCTCAAGTTAGCATGATAAAGAGTGCTCAATAATCTAGACTAGAAATTTTAAAACTAGTCTAGAAAAGAGTGATTACACAAAGATGGTCAGAGAGATGGTAATCCTCAAATGGTTCAACAAATAAAAATGAGAAACAACCCTAGTTGGTATTATTGCTTGCTTGCTTTTGTGCACTGGGTCATTTGAGGATTGCTTTATTGCATGAAACTAGTTGTAACAGTTGATGCCTTGGATTGCATTTATGCATATTGCATGTGTGTGTATATATATATAGCGAGGTGAGATTGATTTCAATTGAGGCTCACTAATGGAGTAATAAACAGACTCTCTTCCTCTGTTAGGTTGGGGTAAGATCTTCAGAAAACCTTTAGTAACTCCTAAGCTCCTTATGCCAGGGATACTGCTGAGTACTGTCTGCAAAAGACTGTTTGGTCAACACTCTCCTCTTTAGCAGGTGGATGAGTTCTCCAGCAGAACCAATGGTTGGCAGTATCTAGTACAGTTAGGATGCTACTGTGGGGCATTTGATTAATGCCTCTATTGTATTACTTCAGCTTTCCATGGGGTCAGGTGCTAGTCAAACTAGGGAGTGCTGCTGTTGGTGAGTGATGACAGTTTGTTACTATAATCCATTTCAGACAATGAGAAAAAAGAATCAGTCCTGTGTAATGGAGCAAAGGCAGTTGCATTAAGCCTGAGAGACTGGAAGATGTTTGTTTGAACTCTCTGCAGTAAGTTGGTTGCATGCTGGTGAACCTGGAGTAAGTTAGTTGCATGCTGGTGAAACTGCAGGCAATTCAAGTATGAGGCAGTTGCTCCAATATCCAGCAACCTTATTGAAGGATAGCACTGCCTGCCCTGTGACCGGTTTAGTCCCTAGAAAAGGTGGGGTAAAAATTGCTTACTCGTGTCTTATCCTGATCAGCTTGTCATAGCTGATGGGCCTTCAATATGGCAGTACCTGACAGGGAAAAAAAAAAAAAAATGAAAATATGGAAGCAGTTTAATCTGATGGTTTCTATCTGGACTCTCCTGGATGGAGATGACTTTTAAATTCTTGTCTTTGTTGAATGATAGACAGTCAATGATATATAAATATACATGTTGAAAATTTCTCAATTCAACCAAACACCAGTATTATTTCAACTTTTTAACACTTACACACATCAATAAGACCATAAATTAATAAGAAAAAAAGGTTTCTGCAACAAATATTTATTTTTCAACATTTTTCTGTTTCCTTGTCAATACATTTAAACTAACACTTCTGTATTGATCACATAGATTGAACATTATACAGTGAAAGCTTCAGTTCAAAATTCTGCTAATAACTTTATCAGGCTATAGACTTATTGATCCACCTTTGAAAATACTATAAGTATAATGCTATGAGTATATTAATTGTTATCTCAAGCATTACATACTTGGTACACAATAGTATGAGGAGAAGGATAGTGGATAGATCAAGGCAACTGGAGATGTCGATGGACATTACATTTGAATAGTTGGAGATTATAACTCTCAGGGAAACTGGAATAGGGAAGGGAGTTCTACAGGCGAGAGGTGCGAGACATGAAGCTATTGGAGTAGAAGAGACGGCTACATTTAATATTAGGTTGGTGCAAAAATAATGTCGTTTTCTCACATATGTGAGAAAACGACATTATTTTTGCACCAACCTAATAGTTTTGACAGTGATAGGGTGAGAGCAGGATGCCAGCCTCATAGGGCGCTTGAATTCATGAAGTCTTGGAACCAGCGAATGCAGCTCCTCGGAGCAATTAGCATGATAGTATTTGTAAAAAAGGCAGAGAGAGGCGACAGCGCATCTGTGGGAGAGCAATTGTAGATGAGATGCCAGAACAGGACCTATTATATTGCATATCTGCTTCTGGATCTTATCAAGAACCCTGAGACAAATAGAAGGGGCTCCAGACCATATATAGCAGCAATACTCCATGCAAGAGTGAATTGTTGATTTGTAGATCTGAAGGATCGATTCCAGAGAGAAAGATTTCCTGGTGCGGCACAGGGAGCCAAATTTCCTTGCGGTGGACGAAGCAATAGACTCAATATATTTGTTCCATCTCAGGTCAGCACACAAAGTATTATAGTACATGCTACAGTAAGAAATTATTTAGAATACAGTGAAGAAAATTTTTTTTTTTTTTTTTTACTATAAATTATTTACTATACACAAGCTATATGAAAAAAGTCAGGGGTTCCATTATCATGATGTGGGCTTATACACAAGTATATATGGTATGTCATTGTTGACATGAAAAGGCTGCACTTCTGAATAATGTTTGAAAAAAATTAGGTTACTCAACAAATTTTTTTTCATTATTGTCACTTTTTGTCTAGTTTTTATTTTTGGTACCACTGAATTAATGCTTGCCTGGTTTTCACTGAGTCCAAGTATACACTGCCTGACCCAGGGATTGAACAATTACTATGTCACCAAATTGACAAACCAATGCTTTAATCCACTAGGCTATTGTCCTGTAGGACAATTTTCTGTGAAGAACTTGGAGCATTAAACTCAACCTATCTGCTTGCTGCTGTGTGCTATGCATGACTGCACTCACTTAAGCTTTTTTCTCTTTTGTTAGAGCTGCTGTTGAAGACTTGCTGTCATTTGTCTTTATTTATGGCTCTCATATTATATTTATTTCTATGCTAGGTCTACTAATGGATCCTCATAGCCTAGTATATGCACTGATTTTTTTCCTTTTTGTAAATAACACACTCAGAGGCAACCTTTCAGCAGGCAATGCCATGTTTTGCAAAAGCCACACAACATTTTGGTCTGATTTTCATGGCAAATGTTCAGATAAACTCCATTCTTTAGTCCCATCAGTTTGAACCTTTACAGTGAGGTCATGCCATGCTACACCCACAGTCATATCACCTTCATTTACTCTGTATTTCAATTGTGAGAGGAAGATCTACTCGGAGCTTTTTTCTTGTGTGAGTGCTTCCCTGAACATTACAATCTTAACTTTCAAATCAAAATTCATTTGTTATCTAGCCTCATTAATAACATAATCTTAATTTCCTACCATGTCTTATATCACAATTCTTATTCATCACTTTAATAGTAACTCTTCCTTGAATGGCTCTTGAATTGGGTGAATCTTAATATTAAAAAAAACATACTCCATTAACCTACAGCTAAAATACTCCTCTTCCGCCTCCTTTGACTATGATAAAATAAGTAGTCTAGGATTTTACTGACCCTGGCTGTTACTATATGAAGCTGGACAGAGATAAGCCAACATGCCAAGATGAACCTAACTTTTGGCAAACTACATAAATATGTTTGAGAAACAAAATCTGGAAAGCTACAAAATCATGAGTTTACAAAGTCATTGTGCTGTATGCCATTGTTTTGTGGAGCTGAACCCTCAGTTACATACCACTACCATCTTTGCCTATTCAAGCGCTTTGATATATATTGTTGCTTCTGAATTATTCTCAATGTACAGAGAAATGAGTTCCTATTTGTGGAGATGAACACACCTCTCTAGATGAGGTCTTTTAAATACCCTCCTGTTGAGAGGATCCTAATTGAAGAGATACAAGATCTCTTTAAAAAGCATGCTCATCTCTTGTGGGGACCAACTATTGTCGGTGGAAAACAGAAGCTGCCAACAGACATATGGGAACAAAAGATCTGCTTGGTAAGAACAGAAGTTGTAGTATAAGTCAGAGGCTTCCTTTGACTGCCAGAACTATTGCAGCTGATTTGGGAAAGCCATTTACTTTTAGGTGGAACTCACTGGCAGTCAAAAGACCTGCAGCACATGTGGAAAACTCTTTCAAATCTTTTCTCATGTAGCCAAACCATGATTGTATAAGTATATAATTATAATTTTCAGTTAACGTTTTAGTGTCCATTTTTTTCACTAATGAAACACATTTTTTTCTACCTGATGAGCATGAATTGTGTAAATACATATTTTAGTTATTTCAATCTATATTATTGATAAAATAATCAAAATTAATGCTTGTCTGTTATTGAAAAAGTGCCTTAAAATGGGTTCCACTGGTGGAAAACTGGATACTAAAAGGTTAAGTAGACTTATTCCAAATTTATCTTTGTTCATATTAAAAAAATGTAATGTTTACATCTATGTTTGCAAAATCCCAACAGTGAAATGCATTTTGTTATAGAAACAAAAACAATTATCAAAACTTGATGATTAGTGTAATATGTCAATAATTCTCATAAGATATTTGCTGTGTAAGTTGATATTTTTGTCAGATTAGTGTGGCACAAGGCTAAAAATGATGAGGAGAAAGTGATATCTATCTTCTATGTAAGGGTGGCTAACTTTGCTCCAACTCTATTTGAGTACTGACTGGTGAAAGGTATGCAACTATTTCAACCATGAACAAGCCTCTTTGCATTTGTTGATGTTAACTGCATTAGAAATCTATGCAACTTACAGTTGAACCACATAACTGAAATGACTGAAATTCTTTCCATCTGCAGTTAATAGGGCAAACTCCTAGATGCCGAGTGAAGGGTTTTTGGTCTTGAAAATATCAGGATTAATTTTTTTCAATCCTTTACAGACCTTCATATGAAGAGTTCTTTGATTTAACCTTTGAGTTACTCCAGCAAGTATTAGTCATGATTTGGAAAGGATCTCTCCCACCCACTTAACAGAAGAGGTGATTGATGTTCAGTCATTGGAAATGGCACAAGCTTAAGGGAAAAATCCATGATAATGATTAATCAAATACTGAGATAAAGAGTTGAGTTTTCCTTTTTGGTTCACTCTGAGACTTGATTGAATCAACCAAACCTTTTCTTGCATGTGGCTGCATCTCTTGCTTGTAAATTCTGTAATGCATGTCCTTTTGATGTGCTTTATCATTGACTCTTAAGTTTTTGGCCCTGATTGGGTTTTTGGCTTTTGGCCAGGAGTTAGGGTACTTCGTTCTTTCTGCCAATGCTAAACAAGAAGATTTAAAAGTCTTCATTTCTTTTTCTCTGCAACAATTCTAGCCAATTGCAATAATTAAAAATGTTCTGCTGACTAACTTCCATCTTGAACACTTTCTTTTGTTCATCTTTTTTTCTCTCCATATTCTTTTCTTCAAGTGGTTCTCTCTTACAACTTCTTCCCACTCCCTTTCTCCTGCTTACTTTTTCCTTTCATGAGCTTCCCTCTCCTGCATACTTCTTTTCTTTCTACTTACCATCTTTTTTCCTTACTCTCTCTCTCTCTCTCTTTATTTTCTCTTTTTGCCCATTGTGTCTTTCATCTACTTCTTTTTCTTATTTTGATTCTTTCTTTGCCTTTTATTCTTCTGTCTTCCAAACTTTCTTTATTGTTACTTTTTGTCTTCTCTTATTGCCCTATGGTATTTCTGTTACCACTTTAATTTTTGGTTTCTTTCTTTCTCTCCATTTTGCTGTCTTTCTATATTCTTTTGTCTATTAATATTTATTTCTCTTTTTCTCTGTCCTTTCTTTGTGTGTCATTTTTTTTTATTTTTCTTCTCTTTTTCTGCTTGTCACTCTTTGTTTTCACACTATTTTCCCCTCCTCTTTCTTTATCTTCCGTGTCTCTCTTTGTTTGTCTTCAAGCACTCGCTTTTAGAATGCAATCTAATGTCTTGAGGAACAGTGACTTAGCATTTTTTGACATTTGGATTCTATCAAAAGAGGATTTGTAGGCTTTTCAGTTTTGCCCTTCAGCATTGGTTCTTACCAAACAGTCCTGGCACAAAGAAGTGACTTTGACTACCATTATCAAATTGAAACATCTTGGAAATTTGACTCCAAGAAAAACTTTACCTTTTGTAGGTTGAGCCGTGATACAAATTCATTTGCATGACTTGTTTCTTTGCAAGATTTCAAATGACTTTGTTTCATTTTATCTTTCTCAACATTTTGACATTTTTTTTTTTATTTTGTGCTATTCATTTTCAAACAGTACAGAATACCATTTGAATGAAGTTACTCAGTGTTGGGTTAAATTTTGTGAAATTTGTTTTAAGATCTGATGAGGTTTGTTACAAATCAACTAGAAGACAGAAGTTTTACTGAAAATCCAAGATTAATTAAATATAGGAAAATAGTAACTTTTGTTGATTAACTGCTAATAAATCATGTAGATATCATCTAAGGAAAAAGTCATGTATAGATTACACTTGAGTTTCAAATAGATGAGGTTGTTGGAATAAAAAGGGTGGCTGGAATTTTTAAAAATAATTTTTTTTCAGTCATGAAACACTTTGTCCAAGAATGCTGATAGCCTAAATTAAGGTGTAGGAGGAAAGTTCTTGAATTTTTAACAAAAGGAATAGTTGGAATAAGGATATCTTGAGTGAATGTTAAGCCTGGCCAGTACCTAAATTGATGACCACTTAGGAATAGTGCTGCTATAAGATTGGATGTGCAGATGTAGTAAGGGGTAAAAGCTTGGAATTGGAAATTGGTGAGCCGAGTTCCAATTTTAGTTGGGTTTATTATATTTACTTATGCGCAAATACCCTTGAGAATGGTAGGAATCCATCTCTTCTCTCTCCTGCTATGGGTTAATTAGTAGGACTTGTATCAGTAAATTCTAATTTCTAAAAAAAAATCTTACAATCTAAAATATATTCTGGATTTAAATAACCTGTCAAAGGTTGATAAGCTGTAAAAAAAAACAAATTAATCATTATAGTTAGACTGATGTTCTCATCTTTGTTGTAGTTGCAACATTTCAGCTATTGTGGTCTCTGGTATTTTTCAGGTGTCTATTAACCTGGGTAACCATCAGGGAATTTTGAACTGAAAACTTTATTTAATCTATGGTGGTAGGCTGTTCTCATTCTGCTGTCAATGTTTAGGGATCACTTGTTTTGTTCTTCATTATACCATGGCCAAAAACAAAGTTGAGTATATTAGTTCAAATATTTAATGGGATAATGGGGATGATCTGTCTAAATTTCTGGGATGAGAAGTTATCATTATTTACATTTGCACTAATACACTTATCATTATTGTTATTATCGCAATGTTTCGACCATTATGCCCCCCAGATTCATCAGGGTCAGATTCAATCTAGGTAATTTTAAGGAAATTTCGAATTGAACATTTAATAAAATGTTCAATTCCAAATTCTATGATGGTAGGTTGTTCTCGTTCTACTGTCCATGTCTAGGGATATCTTATTTTGTTCTTTATTATACCATGTCCCTTTAAAAAAAAATACAAAGTAAAAAAAGTGTGTGTGTATATATAATTATAAATTAACTGATTTAAAATGTTTTTTGCTACACAGTAATAACCATGTTTCAAAAATGGAAGCTAAAAACTTCAAATTTAATTTTGTAATTAAATTAAAAGCATTAGTTCCATTTCTTCTTCAAGCAAATATTGGATGAAATGGAACTAATGTTTTTAGCTTCCATTTTTGAAACATGGTTATTACTGTGTAGCAAAAAAAAACATATTCTAAATCATTTAATTTATAATATTTATGCTCTGCAAATTTACATTGAGCACTCTTTTGTAAAAATAAAAAATATCAATAACAACACCAGATTATATATCTTACTGTTCTTTTTATTTATATATATATATATATATATATATATATATATATAAAGGAGATTAATTAGCATTAATTTCAGTACTGCATTGATCACTGTGAAAATGAAGCTGATATATCATAATTCATCATGTTTCCCTTTGTTTATTTCAGGAGCTCGACCACCTTTAATTAGGAATCTTCCTAAACCACTGGAGTTACTCATGACCCGGTAAGCACAATATATTTCATTTACAATTCATGTTTAGCACAATTCTGTAATATTCATTGTTAAATCTCTAACAACCACTACTGATGACATTTTGTTCTTTTGTTTGATAATAACATGATTGTTAGTAAGCACAACATATGTGGAACAGACTGTAACCAGAGAGAAATAGTCCTACCCATGTTTTTCAAAATGAGATAATACTTATTTTGTTTAGATTTAAAAATAAGTGATAGTTTTGCTTGGAGTTGCTTTTACTCTTTCTAGAGTATAGAAAGTTTACACGCATTGTCACTTCTTTGTATATTGTATTTAAAAAGAATCTTTACTTTGATCTCTACTTATATTTCTAACAAGAAAAAGCACTACTATGGGAAAAATATTTCACCTAACATTTGTTTTTATATATCATACTCATTTGTGTTTTTTGGCTGTCAGACTCGTCTGTCTTTGTCTTTGGCTGTCAGACTCGTCTGTCTTTGTCTTTGGCTGTCAGACTCGTCTGTCTTTGTCTTTGGCTGTCAGACTCGTCTGTCTTTGTCTTTGGCTGTCAGACTCGTCTGTCTTTGTCTTTGGCTGTCAGACTAGTCTGTCTTTGGCTGTCAGACTCGTCTGTCTTTGGCTGTCAGACTCGTCTGTCTTTGGCTGTCAGACTCGTCTGTCTTTGGCTGTCAGACTCGTCTGTCTTTGGCTGTCAGACTCGTCTGTCTTTGGCTGTCAGACTCGTCTGTCTTTGGCTGTCAGACTCGTCTGTCTTTGGCTGTCAGACTCGTCTGTCTTTGGCTGTCAGACTCGTCTGTCTTTGGCTGTCAGACTCGTCTGTAATAAAAAATATTGTAATAAAAATATTGGATTAAAAATAAATCCATTATTTTTTTAGAAATTGCTTTGCTTACATATGATATTGAGCAGATATAGGCTTTCAAGAAAATCTGAGTAAGGGAGTATGTGTTCCTTAAAAGGGTCAGTAGAACTTTGCTGGGCTGTGACACTCTCTGTGGCCGAGTGGGTTAAAGCACATCTGATCAAACAGTGGTTTCTACACATAGCAAGGTCACAGGTTTGAACCCTGCCAGAGAGCACATTTTCTTAAGTTTTCTCAAGTGCATAGGCCGGCAGACATAATTCACTGTTTAAATAAAGATACAGAGCATCTATTTCAGACATGAGTATTCACTAAAAATAACATTTGAAGAAATACAATATATATATATATATATATATGTGTTATTGTTATTTCCTCCTTGATGATTTTGGTTAGTATGTATGCTGTGTGTATATTCTATCTACCAAAGGTTTAGTGTCTTGGGTTAGCTAAGGGGCAATGAATACAGTTTGCCATCAGAGGCCATTATTAGTCACCTGATAATTGCACATTTTGTGCGCATGTAACTATTAGTTGTGACAGACTAATCAACATCATGTTTTTTTTTTATTGAAATTGTATATTTGGACAACAATCTTTCTTTTATACATGTTTCGTTAAATGTGATGTACAAGGAAAATTAAAATTTTATCTTACAGTTTCTCTTTTATATGGACTAAGAGAATATAGAAACTGTTGATAGTAATTTTTGTCCCAAGCTCTTTTGCCAATTTAGCTATTTTCAAAAGGTTTTCCTCTTATATAGCATATAACAAGATTGTATTTTAACTAGTCTTTCTGGAAGATAACATTTTTATGGCAATAAATGAAATAACAACTTTTATTATGCCTATGAACATATTTTATATTAATATAGTAATCATTTCACCCCAATCAAGGAATTACTGAGTGTGAAAAAATATGAGAAAAGAATATAAGAACAATAAAATAACAGGAATTAAGACAGAATATAATGATTGACATTGCATTTAAAGTTTTGAAGTTGAAAGTTGACTGGAAAGCAAGAAGCTAAAAGAGAGTTCCACAAGTCAGAAGTGAGATAAGAAACTGTTAGCATAGAATGGTTAAATCTAATCATTCTAACTGTAAAATAACAAGACCTTGCCACCAGTCTTGTACTGTGTTTGATATCAAGAAATAGAGCACGAATGATAATAAATAAATAAAAATAAGAGACAAGTGAACATTTAATTATATTTATTATATAGGATGAAACCATATTGTATTTTCTGTCACTTGTTTTAGTTTGATACACTCTTATTTGTGTGGGTTCTTCTGCTGCTGATATTTTTATTTATTGTTATTTCCCAGAATCTAACAGGTTATGGGCCCAAGATATATGATAGCTCAGAAGATGAAGTGAAGAACTAGTAATAATCTATATACTGATGCTTCAATCCAGAACTCTACTGTTATTATTTGATGGTGATATTTATTTCTTGTTGATGCCTTTTTCACACTTGGATACAATGATGAAATATTTTGTTCTTATGAAATAACAACTTTTATTATGCCTATGAACATGGTTGATTGCAAATAGTTGAACTTTTGATTGAACACAGTGTTAAGGTGAATAACTGTGATCATTATGGTCAAACATACTTGATATGTCTAATACATACTAGTAGTTTAATACTCTGGTTAAATCAGTGCAAATGTAGATAACAGCAACTGATATTTGCAAGTGGTCATCTATCTTGGTATTGATCAGTTGCAGCATTGCTTAACTTTGGTGATTGTATAAGCCTTTCAATGTGATATGGCTGTAATTTCTCAGCTGTGAAAATACATTCTACATTAAAAAAAAACATATTTTAAAAGAAGTTTTAAAATTCTCATCTGAAAGGTTCATGGGGCAGTGATTTTTTTTTTTAATTTTTTTTTTTTTTTTTTTTTTTTTTTTTTATCATAGTCTACCCTCCAAGAAGTTAGAATAATTAATGCAACATTTTGTTAATTTACTTTTTCTAAATGGCAAATTAAACACATTGAAAGTTTACAAGATGTTGGTGGCACATATTGTAGAAATTTCAACCCAGATTTGATGTATGATTCTTGGATTTCTCAGGAAAGAAAGAATGCCTCATTCTGAAATTAATTTTATATTTTGTCATTAATATAGTTCCAAAATTTTTAATAGTTTTGTGAAAAAGATTTTATAAAGGTATGGCATATATTTTAATGGCAGATTTCCATGGTTTAAAGCAGTAAAGCATTTTACAATTGTGTGAAGTTTGTATTCTGCATATTTTTCAATGCAGAACTAATGTTGACAGTACAGATAACAAAGGGAAAACTGTATGTGATTTAGTTAAATTAAAATCAGCTTTCACTTTCAGTTTAAAATAATTATTGATAATGGATTTGATCTCTTGCTTTTCTACTGCTGTCAACTGCTCATTTGATTCTATTCATTATCATTGTAATGGTGGTAACAGGGTCAATCAGTCAGTCCATATTTTTTATTTAAAATTTTTTTTTTTGCCCCATTTCTGTGATGTGATGTCCAAGTTGTATTTGTTTTATCTTGATGCAATCAAGAAGTACATAGTTTGTGCTACTCTGAAGCATTCCTATTTGATTTTCTGTTAACCACTTGATCAGAGAATGGATATATCTGAAGGGATGCAAATTGCAGCATTGACTTAAAAGAATACCAGATAATGTTTTAGTCAAAATGGAGTGGGTGAAATCTAAGCAAGTTTTATGATAGCAAGCAATAAATACTGACCAATGAACAGGAACTTAGCAACGGCAAGTATTGGAAGTTTATTCAGTAGAGAAACACTTTTGCAAGATGGGCTGCAGAAAATCTACTGACAGATGATCAATCTGATGAACACTTAAATGATAGTCCATCCTAATATATATATATATATATATATATATATATATTTTTTTTTTTTGTGACATGTTTTGTTACTTAAGACTTTATACATTTTTACCCAATATTATTATTGATATATAAAAATATGTATCATTATCTCATTCATATATATATATATATATATATATATATATATATATCTGCTGGTTATTGTGGATGTCTGCCAATTTGTCACATACCATAAATTTAAGTAATTTATTTTAGTATAAATGAAATGGTACCTGAGAATTATTTTCCATGTCTCATCAGATGTTTCATAAATTTTTTTACAATCCCTTCATCAAGAAAAAAAAGAACCTTTATTATTTTACCATTTTTTTTCTTTAGCCATGCCATTTCATACCTTAAATTTTCGTGAAGTTTTGGTTAATACATCATCTTTTGTGGAATGTTTAGACAGTAAAATACCTGTTATTTTTTTTATCAAGATTATTCAGTGTGAAGTCTAAATCTTTATTCTGGTTGTTTTTCTTTCTATGGGAAATATTGTAATGTTGTATCTACCATACTTTTTTCTTTTTTTTTTCTAAATTTTAATAAATGGGAAAACACATACATTTTGTATTCAAAAAATATACGCACAACAAATTTGGCTTGTGTTTTATTTTAAATAAATCATCCAAATAAAAAGGACAACTTTGAAACCTTATTTGAGATCATTAAAATGTCCCAATTAAAACACTTGGAAATTTAGAGTTTGTCTTGGCGACTGTTCTGCCAAATTTGATTAATATCAATTCAGCTGTTTTGAGATTTTGGCGAGAGACACACAGCCTTTGGGTTATTCTAACCCCAGTCACTGTACACATAAACTAATTTAGTAAAACTTTATTTTATTACAGTGTAATCTAATATAAGTCATGCTTGAAGTTTGTCACTGTGTCATATTTATTAAATTTTACTTTGTAGTCATCAGTATTCACTGATTTATAGCAGTTTTGCAAATGAAACTTGAATATTTAAAATAAATTTAACACTTTCACGAGCACAGTGGCATTTTTTACAAACTATGGGCAGCTAGGTCTCATTATTTTACAATTGATATTGCTAGATCTAACCATTCTATGCTAACAGTTTCTTCTGCATTTCTTGCTTGTGGAACTCTCTTCCAGCTTTTTACTTTCCCATCAACTTATATTTAAAAAAATTTAAATACATTATCAATTGTTATTTTCTGTCTCTTTGAATCCTGTTCATTTGTCATCTTTAAAAATGATTTTTCTAAGATCCTTTCATTCTCATTAACTCTTAGAGGCTTTATTACCTTGTTTGGGAGTGAAATGATTAAAAAGAAAAAAAATCCCTCCAAAAATTGGAATCCTCATCTTTTGTTTCATCTGATACTTTTGTTTCATCTCTAACTTGGTGTGTGTTAAATTCGCATTTTAAATCATTAATAGTTTTTTTTACATTTTAATATTTATGTGGTTAGTGAAAGTTTGTAACTTTTTCTTAAGAATTGATTGTATGCTTTTATAGGCTTCATATATCTTCTGTGTTCCATGCAGCTTTGGGACATGGGTGATCATGATTCCTCACAACTTCCTAATTTTTTTTGTAATTCTTAGTAATATTTGTCTTATCTGCACTCTCCATCCATTCACATAAGCTTGTCAAGTAGGGGATCCACTACCTCCCCCATTTCTTTTACTGTGTCTTGAGTACCACATTTTCTAACCCCTCTTTCCTCATTATATGGATGTGTGGGTGGTGTAATGGATACTGGCACAGAATAAGTAATTGGAGAGCTGAGTTTGAATTCCAGTTGGGTTTGCTACATTCACTTATGTGCAAATATCCTTAGGAAAGGTATGACTACATCTCCTTGCATCGGGTAGGGGTGAAATATTAGGTTGGTGCAAAAATAATGTCGTTTTCTCACATATGTGAGAAAACGACATTATTTTTGCACCAACCTAATAGTAGGACTTGTATATGAAAAAAATCATTTGTTATTCTCAAAAAAAAAAAATTCTACAATCTAAAATTTAAATAACTGACAAAGGCTTGATACACCATAAAAAACAAGTCAATGAATCAATCTTCACATATATCCCAGAAATTTCAACTCATGAAAAGACTGTGAAAAATGTACTTATGCTTATGTCTCCTGTATGTATTTGATCTTAGAATACATTACTAGGTTTGTAAAATAGCTTTATTGGAGCTAGTCTAAAAAAAAATCTTAATTTTTTTTCCCCTCCCAAAGTTAACTAATAATGGTTACATTTACAACTAACTTTTAATAGTAATATTAGTAGGCATTGTCTTATATTAAAATGTGTTTTGCAGTTGGATGCTTCATGATGGAAGGTTTCCTCTTTTATGTGCCATGTTCCTTCAGGATATAGCTAATCATGGCCCTTCCCATCTTCCTGTCCCTTGTAGCTCTTAATAAATTTTGTCTTTTTGTTATTTCTCCCAAATCCTGTTCTGCCATCCATTTGCTCAAGCACATCAAGTAGGTTATGGGCTTCTTTCCACTCTCTCTTTCCCTCGATCTGTCCAGTGAGTATCAGATTTTTCAAGCCCTCTTTCCTCATTACATGCCTAAGAAATTTCAACTGCCTCTTGATGTTAAGTACAAGTTTTCTTTTTGTTTCTATTCTCTCCATTTTTGGTCCATGGTATCCTTAGCATCTTTCTGTAGAACCACATTTCTGTTGCTTCAAGTCTCTTCACTGGCATACATGAAGATAGATATCACATAACAGTTCAGTAATCTTTTCTTTGTTTCCAACAAATTTTTCTGTCTCTTAATACTCTACTTAGCTTTTGAAATGTATCTTTGGCCATCCCAATATGTCTTCAGATCTGTTGTACTTTGTTAGAACACTTCCTAGATTTTTAAATTCCTGTACCTGCTTGATTTTAGTTTTCCCAACCTGTAATTTGCATTTTGGACCTATCCTTTTGCTGATAACCATGCATTCTGTCTTTTTGTAGTTTATGCTTAGTCCTTTCTTCTTGCTTTCCTTTGCTAATTTCTGTAGGAGCTTTTGCAATTTTCTTTCCATGTCTGCTATCAGCATTGTCATCTGTGTATGTCATATTGTTAAGATTGTGGTCACCAATAATGAATTCTGACCTCTAATTCTCTCAGAATTGCCCTGCTGTATAAGTCTGGTGAGAAGACACATCCTTGTCTTACACTCCTTTCTATTTTTGTATATCAGCTGAACACATTTTCTGTCTGTATGCAGGTGGTTTGCTGCCAGTGTAGATTGTTGAAATTGAACCTCCTGACAATATGTATGCTATCAGATTTTCCTGATGTTTTTGACAAGTTTATTTTTTTTATGGCTTATCAATCAATGTTACAAAGCATTGATAAGCCATAAAAAAAATTATTTAAAGCTGAAACACATTTTTGATTGTAAGAATAATTCTTTTTTGTGAGTGAATATTTCATTAACAATTTTCTAGGAATCATTTTCCAGGCACAAATTATTTAACTCCTAGCTGGAGGAGGAGGTGGATTAATACCTTTCCCAATGGTATTTGGTCATGAGTGAATGTAACAAATCTAACTAGAATTTGAACCTGGAGGAAATAAATAAAAATTGAATGTTTTAAAAAGTTTTTCTTGATTGAAAATAGTTTGGATTTAGTGAAAGATTTTTGGTAGGAAATCAGTTAACAAATAAATTATGTGCATTTGGTAATGTTTGCATTGTCAGTTTTATTATTAGACACTTTTTATATTTTTGGAAAAATTATAAATGTATTTTTAAATTGAAAATTGCTAATTCTTTATAGTTTACATTTTTTTGTTTCACATTTTCAATTTTTTTAATTAAAAATTGATTTAGTACTATTGCATTGTAAGTTCATTCATAAACATTATCATGTTGCTATTATCATTACTATTAGGTTGGTGCGAAAATAATTTCGTTTTCTAACATATGTTACTATGTGAGAAAACGAAATTAATTTTGCACCAACCTAATATTATTAATGATTATTACTGATTTTTAATATTTTCTGGTATAATTATAGTCTTGTAATGGTGATGAATTTTTTTCTTTTTTTATTTATCATTTTTTTTATTTCATCCTTTTCAAGTGGTTTCAACTAGTAATTTTTGTATAGTTTTCTTCAGTAATTACTATCACACATTTTAATCTGTATATTCTGTAGGATATTCTACTTCAGGACATGAGCAATTATGGCTCTCCATAATTTTGTGACCTTTGTAGCTCTTAATAAACTTTATCCTTTTGCTATCTCTATTAATGTTCTGGCAACCATTTACATGAGCTAGATTATGCATTGCTTTCCTCTGTCCCTTTTGCCTTCAATATGTCCTGTGAGTGTCAAATTTTCTGAACTCTCTCTCCTCATTATGAGTCTAATGGTGAATATGAAAGTATGGCAGCTTTGAAAACCTTTGCTCTGATCATTCTGATAAAGGAACTCCCAAATTTGTTGGTGAGGGCTTCAGACTCAACACAGTCTTACATGAAGTGCTTTGAGGAGGTAGTGCTGCCCTGGATCAAGAGATTGGATGCTGGAAGACCCTATGTCTGGCAACAGGACTCTGCACCATGCCACACAAGAAGAACCCAGTCATGGCTGTCAAACAATTTCTGCAACCACATCACCCTTTGCATCTGGCCACCCAACTCCCGAGACTGTAACCCTCTTGATTATTATGTGTGGGGTGCAGTTGAGCAAGAGACCAATAAAACTTCTTATAAAACCAAAGATGAATTGAAAGCAAGGATTATGGCAGCATTCACCAACTTAAACAAGAAGACTGTCCAGAAGAGTTACAGGATATTCTAGTCTGGAGGCTGTAATTGAAGCTGATGATAATTTTATTGAATAAATTTATTATTTTAAGATATATTTACCAAAATTGAACAAAAATATCTTAAAATGAGATGTCATTATTTTCATTTCTGTGTAATTTAGATGAAAATTTATCCATCCCACCCTCTGTGTGTATTTTATATATATATATATATATATATATATATATATATATATATATATATATATATATATATATATACATACATACATGAAAACAAAAAAAAAACTCCTCACTTTTGTTTATTAGGTATTGAACTGTATCACCTCATACCCATGAACTTGCTTGACTTTTCCACTAACCTGATGAATATTAATGAGCATCCCTATACCAAAAATTTTGGAAAACCAATAACATTTTTGCTTTTGTATGTAAATACCTGTCACAAAATAAAATCCTTACATTTGCCTTGATAAAGTCCTTCAACCGGCTAGGATAAGTTTTCCTTTTGTCTTTCTTCATATAATATATACAAATATATTAAAATGTCTGAGGAATAATAACTGCTTAGCTTCTTTCTATTTTTTTATGTAATGTTTTGATATACCATTTTACAGTAAATATTATTTTACTTGCTCTCAGTCCTTTTTTAACATGTATGTATTATATGTTAATATATATTTTTAGTGTCTTTTTAGAGCTATAATAGAATTCTGTACTTCCCATACATTATTCAAAATTAAGTTAAAAAAAAATTATATTATATAATATGTAATTCCTGTTTAAATTTCAGTTAAACAATATAGAATATTGTTGTAAAAAAAAAAAAAAAAAATACTTTTATTTGTTAGTTTGTTGTTTTTTGGCTAGAAGGCAAAGGTTTGACATCCGGTTATTTCAAGATAAAAATCTTATCAAATTAAACTGGTTCATAATTCATATCTTATTTGCCTGTCAGATATTCAGAAAGAAAACTGAAATTAAGAGGCAGATTTAATTATTTACTAAACTGAAACTAATTTTTATTTGGACTAGTAAGTGTTTAGTGCAAAATATTACAAAAATTTGTCTATAATTTTACTGAAAATTTCTCTTAGCATCATAAAGGAAAAATATCAATGCTTGTTAAAGGTTTGAAAAAAAAAAGTCTTTTCAAATGTAATAAGGGCAAAAATGTCTTTTAAATGTCATAAGACTTATTTTGCACTCAGTTGATCATTTCTTGTTATTGATGCAATATTTATTTAATCATTAATTTCTCCTGACAGTGCAGACACCAGAGATTTTTTTGTCTTTTGATGAAAGATTTTAAATGTCATTTTTTTACCTTCCTTCCTTTTTTCAAAAATCTTCTCTTCTGGCAATATTTGTTAATGAGACAACGCTCATTGCAAAGATTGTCCAAGTTACAAGTTTTTGTCTTGGGAGTCAACAAACAGCAAAAAATATTGAAGGATTAATTATTCATCCGTCTTTTTGTTTCTTATTTTTGTTTTCATTTTTTTGTTAATCTATTATGTATTTTTTTTTTTTCTTTTTGTATTATTTAATTTTAGAATGTTTAAAAAAAAATATCCTCCCAACATACACCTATGTTGGGAATAAACTTTATTGGAACTAAAATTTATATATATACATTATATATATGTATGTTAGTGCTAATAAAGTTTATTCCCAACATACTTATTCCTTGTTGTTTTTTTTTTTTTTTTTTTTTTTTTGTGGAATAGGAAAATTAATGATTGATATTTAGTGATTGTAAATTAAAAAAAACAAAAAAAAAACACAACATTTTGTTTGCTATTTTATGTATTTAATATCATTTTCTTCAATTTATCTTGGTCAATTATTAAAATTGCTTCTTGTCTTTTCTCTTAATTCTTTTTTCATGATAAATACATCTCTAGTTGCAGAATACTAAATGTGAGGGACAAAAATCAAAAAAAAAAGAAAAATTAACAAGAGTAAAACTATATAAATATATTTTTATCCTCTTTTGTCTGCTTGTTTGTAAAACATCATAAAAAGATGTTACAGTTAAAAGAAAAATTGATGAGTCATTTAAATTTCCCTTTATTGCTACTGCAAAAATTAATTATTCAGCTTCTTCTATATACCATGTTCCTTCTGTACATTGCCGATCATGGGTCTCCACAACTTCCTGTCCTTTGTAGCTTTTAATAAATTTTGTCTTTTGGAAAGCTCTCCCAAATCCTGCTCTTCCACCCATTCACCAGGAAGGTTTGCATTGTTTCCCTGTCCCTCTTGTCTTCAAGCTGTCCTGTGAGTATCAAATTTTCTGTGCCATCTTTCCTCATTGTGTCCTAGAAATTTCAACTATCTCTTCCTGATGTTATGCATAAGTGTTCTTTTTGCTTCCCTTGTACTTCTTTGTTGCTCACATGTTCGGTCCATGGTATTCTCAGCATCATTCTGTAGAACCACATTTCTGTTACTTCAAGTCTCTTCATCTGTGAAGAGATTGTTCAGCATTCACTGCCATATAGGAAGACTGATATTACATAACAGTTCAGTACTTCTTTTCTTTGTTTCAAATGAAACTTTTCTGTTTCCTTAGCTTTTGGAAGGCAACTTTCATTATCCCAAGGCACCTTCGGATTTCAGTGTTGCACTTTCCATCCTCTGTTAAAACACTTACCAGATATTTAAATTGTAATACTTGTTTGATTTCAGTATCACTAATTCATAATTGGCATGGGTTGTTTCTTTTGTTCATATACATGCATTTAGTCTTCTTGCAATTGTTGTTTAGTGCAACTAAAAATCATTATTCAGCTTAGTGTATTGAAATAATTTTAAGTAAAATAAGTTAAAAGTATGCTAGTCAGCAAAAGATAGTTAACTATTGAAAAATACTAGATCAATGAAAATCCACCAGTATCTTTGGAGTTCAAATTACGGTCTTTTTTAAAATTTTTATTCTCATTAAATCCTGAAAGAAAACTTGGTTAGTAAGTGTATACTCTTGAAGTTTTTATTCCTTTAAGAACTTTTCTGTTTATTATTAATCACCTCCTTCATTTCCCTTTTTTTTTTTTTTTTTTTTTTTTTTTTTTTTTTTTTTTTTAGGTTTTATCATTTCCTTTACTTCTTTTCATGTTTTTCTCAGTCTATAGTTCACCTCTCCTTTTAATGTGTATTACCATTTTCTCTTTCATTTATTTATAAATTCTTTTCTCTCTCATTAGTGTTTTTTTTTTTTTTTTTTTTTTTTTTTTTAAATTAGTAGTCTTTTTATTAAAAACTTTTATAAATGGGTTTATGGGGTAAAATTTGTTCCTATTTTTTAATGTAGATTACAGTAAATGAAAAAGACCAAAAAAAACAAAAAAAATCTGTTTTCGAAAGAACTTTTTCGTATTTTCAATATAGGTATATAGTATCTTCATGAAACATAATGGAGTTAATTAACTCTATGAAATCTACTTTTTAATTGTTTCTTGTTCCCCAGAATATTAGTTCAGTTCAACAGTACATTTCTTAACAATGATATAATTCAATTCATTTAGAAAATTCATCCTATTTTCCAGTGTCACAGATCTCTTCTCATATCTTAATAAATTGTATGAAAAAGCAATGTAAAACATTATTTTTGTACTCTGTAAAGATTGGCTCTTCACTTTGATAGAATATACTTTTGTTATGCATTATAATAAGCAATTTTTTTCCCCCATTCCAACTATTCTTTTTTTTTTTTTTTTTTTTTTTTTTTTTCATATTCAAGCTTCATACTGTTTATATTATTTGTTGTTCTTTATTTATCATAACAGGTGATTACCTGGGTAATTCTTGTTGTCCAAGCCTGAACTATTTCTACCTGCCCAATGAATTCTATCTAATACTCACTACTTATTGACACTTTGCATATGACTAATTGGTTAGAGCAGTAGGCTTATACATACGAGATCAGAATTTCAACTTTCATCACAGCATACTTGCTTTAGGGCAAAGTTCTTTCTTGAAAGCTCATAAATTTACAATACCTTTGATACATTGTAGAAAACCACCATTTGCTTTATATTTCACAGATGCAAATTCCACTCAAACAGCTTACTCCCACAAACTGCTAGTTTGTGGAATCAATTTCCAAGTGTATGCTTTGCCAATCACTACAATCTTAATCTGTTCATGCCTTATTGTCTGTTATCATCTCCACACATCTTTATAAACTGTGCCTCTTACTCTGTAACCATCTACCTTCAGTGGCTCTTGGACCTTGTACAGGGTGGACATTATTGCAAAAAAAAAAAAAATTGGTTGCTGAAAAGTTTGGGGCCTGAGCAAGAAGAGAATGATCTCACTCCATGAAATGTACATACTATTTTACATCTAATGTTTGGTGATTCAAATACTGTTACTGGTATCACCTTTAAATCATTTGAAAATTTCATCCCTTTCGCAGTTCCTTTTAAGGTTTGGAAATAGGAATGTTTATGACCTTTCCAGCTAATTTCTTATGACTGATCATTGAATTAGTGCTCTGCTAGTTTTATCACCATAAATTTTTTGAAAAATGTTCTCTTTCAAACTCCTTTTAAGGTGTGGAAATAGGAAATAGTCAAATAGAGCAAGATTGGTGAATAGAGTAGATGGCACATGCACCAATCTCCAAATTCTTTAATGCAAACATTATCTTGCTAGTTCTATGAACAGGTGTATTGTTCTGCAAAAAAAAAAAAAAAGAAAAGCACCCCCCTTTCAATATCTTCTCTCACCATTTCTCTTTCAACATCACTTTTATTCAGCTTGGCATGTGAATAGTATTTTGCATTAAATGTTTCTCCCTCCTCAAGACAGTCATCAAAATATTTTCCTTATTCCAAAATACTATGATCATTAATGTTTCTGTTGACTTATGCATCTTAAATTACTTTAGCTGTAGGCAACCTGAATGATACAAACTGGTTTTATCAAGAAATTGTTAAAAAAAACAAAAACAAAAATACAACAATCATTAGATCACTGAAAATGCTTCAAAATTATTTATGCTAATATTACATATTTCTTTATAAGGAAACCTTTGGCATTCATTGACTGAGTGGCTAGTGCTACTTTTGGTTGAAATTTTATATTTTATTGTTCTAAAAATTTTCACTATTGAAAAATTTGTAAAATGAAATCAATATTGTTTCTGATGGTTGTTCAAATATTTTTGTACCTACTTGGTTGAGATTGAGAGCTTCTGTATACCCAGCTGCTAATGATTTATAAACCCAATGTATTTGCTGGTATCTGTACAGTTTTGTTGGTGAAGATTCATTGATTGGACAGAATTAGGTCATGTACATGATCAACAATTTCAAAGATTGGAACTTTTGAAGGCCTTTCCAGACCATGCTGTATCTTGATTTTTAAAATCTTCATATTAGAAGTTGGTGTTCCACTTCTTTCCAGTTGAGTATGATGGGCACTTGTCACTCTGTTTGCATCATACACTAATGGATTTCCTTTGGAGTTTTCTTCTGCAAGAAAAGAAAGTTAAGAAATAAGTGCAAGCATCTTTAAAATTGACACTTGACAATATAAAAAATTCTTTCAAATTACAAGGACAAAAAATTATTTGGAATTTGCCAAGTAAGGCTGAGAACTTTTTGGTATCTCTTCATAGCATTATTGTGAATAAGAACAATAAACTATATAAGTTTTCTGATGTTATATAATTATAAAGAAATGGCAAATTAAAAAAAAAGTAATCATAAAGTTATTCTGGCTGTAGTCTGTCAAGAACAATATAGAATAAAAAAAGATATTCCTTCTCAAAATGACATGTGAAGAGAGTTGGATATTGTTTATATTTTTTCTTGTGTTTTACTTTCATTTATGATTGGAGATTTTTTTTTGTTTTATTTTAGTTTTCTATTTTTAAACTGACACATTGGATGTCGTCATCAAGTGAAAAAGAACAATTTGTCTGCACTTTGCTCTGGAAGTGTTGATGGAAGATGTAAAATGTAAGTTAGGAAATGAGAGAAAGCACAAGTCATGTCAAACTGTCATGGGTGTGAACCCTAATGGTGGCCATTTCTGTTTCTTTCTGGCCTTTATTCTGATTCATCTTTTGGAGCTGAGAAAAATGGGCAAAAAATGAGATTGTTGTGAGGAAAAGAAAATTGGATAGAAAGATTGGTGGGGGGCAGGGAAGGGACAAAAGAAAAAAAAAACTGTAGAGGTTTTTTTCCTTCACCCATCACAATTATTACCCCACCTCCTCCTCACATTTTTTTGATTGCTAAGCATATGCATTGTTTAGGTCCAGCTGAATACCTTGTGTTTCCCAGTTTAGGGGTTTGAATAATCAGTACTGACTTACATCATAGATATGATATAGAAGAAAAAAAAACAAAAAAACATATATTCTCTATAACTTTGAAGAGTCATTAACATTTTTTTTTTTTTTGTTAGTGGCAAGTACACTTTCTTTGTGTGCATAATGTTGTTAACATAATGTTTGGGCTGAACCATTAAATCTTGTCAGGTGGAAAGTCTGAAAGAAAAGAGGTAAAACCTTATTTCTATAAGAAAAAGAAAATGTCTACAGCAAAAAGAAGAAAAAATGTATTGGTCCTTAATATATCAACTGGATCATTTATTTCGGCAGTGCTAGATGTGTAGACTTGCCATCATGTTCCCAGGCTATACAAATTTTACATGGTAAAGTTACCCAACAATTTCCCTTTGCAATGTAAGCCACATGGTGTTGAGATATATATATATTAAAGATACCTTAAAGAAAATAAAATGATACTTAAGGTTTAAAATGTATTTAAAAAAAATGAAAAATCTTGCTTGAAGCTTTCATTTGAATTTTAATTTGAAGTTAATACATTAAATTTAATATTTCAATTCTCCAAGGGCTTGTCCTTAAAAAAAAAAAAAAAAAAAATGTGTCAATTTCATAAAATTAAATGTGTAGAGGGTAACAGATGCAAAAAATAAATATTTTTTACAAAGATTTTCCAAAAAAGAAACTTTTTGAAAATAATTTAAGTCCTGAAAGTTTCATTAAAATTTGATTATCTGATGTTTGCAAGAATTTCCAAATCGATGTTTTTCATTGTAAAAAGACATCGAAATTTCGCATTCAGATTTATGGTCCTGCATTGATGCCAAAAAGATTTTTAACTAAAATTACAAGGTTCTAAAAAGGGTAAAAAAATAATTTTTACATAAAAATTCTTTTATCACAATAGCACAAAGGTTTTGATGGTGGAATTTTGTTTTTATACATTTTTTCATCATGAATTTTTTACAAAATTTTTGGCAGTAGCTGTATATAATGTATATAACATTACATGCATTGTTTTAGAAGCTCAAAAAAATGTTTTTGTAAATATGTTGATAGAGAGTATCAAAATATATTTATACATATACTTGATTGGATTGCATACATACATATACATGTGTGTGTGTGTATATATATATATATATATATATATATATATATATATATATATATATATATAATTTTTTTTCTGTGTTTGAATGTATACTTTTAATAGTATACAAAATATATGATATTTGTGTAATATAAATAGTTGTCTGTATCTCCTCATCTATTCTGTAATGGAGAGCCAAGTTCAAATTCCAGTTAGGTTCATAACATTCACTTATGTGCAAATACCCTTGTAGAAAAGTATGAATCCATCTTCTCCTCCAACTATGGATAAAATAGTAGGACTTGCATCTCTATCTCAAAAAATGTTAAAGCAGTATTCAGTCACAAAAAAAAGAAGTTATTCTTGCAATCCAAAATGTTCTTGCTTTAAATAACCTACAAAGTATTGATAAATCATAAAATAGCAAATCAGTCAAGCCATATGTATTCTTTGTTCTTTCTGTGTATTAATGATAGTTCTGTCATGTCCACCACTATAAGGCTTATGGCTATATAACTTTAAAACACCATTTCTCGTAGATCACCAAAGTTAAGCTACGTCAAGCCTGGTCTCTATCTAGATGGGAATACCAGATGCTGTAAACTTGGATGTGTGGTGGTGTAATGGATAACAGCTTGGAATTAGAAATCAGAGAACCAAGTTCCAATTCCAGTGGAAATACCTTGCTATGGGTTAATTAGTGGGACTTGTGTCCATAAAATTCATTATTATCTCCAAAAAGTTCTTACAACCTAAAAATATTTTCTGGTTTTAAATAACCTGCAAAAAGTTGATAAGCTGTAAAAAATCCACTTCTACATTTTACCTTGCCTTGAGGAATCATAGAGAAGTAGCATCTTGTAGTTAATAGAATTTATAAAAATAAGGAAAAGGCTATTCTTAATTTATTTCTTTGTTCACTAGGTAACCATGACATATTTGTGAAGGATATTGAAGTGATCCAGAACCTATATTGGTAACAAACTGCCTGTATATGGATAGAAAATGAATTCAGTAAATATACAAAAATTGAAAGGAGTGTAAAGTAAGTCTAACTGAACTTATTAACTATTTAGTGATACAATTCTGAGAGAATTCGAAGTTCTATCAGGATACATTATTGGTGGCCACAATCTTAATAACATTAGATATGCAGATGAAATGGTGTTGATAGCAGGCATAGAAAGGAAACTACAAGAACACCTAAAGAATGTAGTGAAGGACAGTGAGAAGAAAGTGAAACAATTTAAATATTTGGGAAGTGTTTTAACAGAGGACAGAAATTGCGACACTGAAATCTGAAGGTGCATTGGGTTAGTGAAAATGCCTTCCAAAAGCTAAGTATTAAGAAACAGGAACATTTCATTAGAAACAAAGAAAAGAACATTGAACAGTTATGTAATATCAGTCTTTTTATATAGCAGTGAATACTGGACAATCTCCTCTGAGATGAAGAAGACAAAAATGTGGTTCTACAGAAGGATATGGTGAATACCATGGACTGAACATGTGAGAAACAAGATTTTAGAGAAAATGGAAGCAAAAAATTACCCTTATACTTAACATCAAGAAGAGACTGTTGAAATTTCTAGGGCATATAATGAGGTATAACCCTCACTTGTTGATCCTGGTCAACAGTAACCAAATATGTAACGCCACTGTCAGCTCTAAACAGCAGTAACAAAATATGTAACCCAATCATCTATCCTCAAGTTCCTTCAGAACACTGTGGTTACCATTTAGCTGAATCTTCACTTCTTAGTATGTGACTCATTGTTGCTGGTATTGTGATGGTATGCACAGTTCCACTTGACCTAGCTGGCGTTTGTTTGTTCATGACCATTCACTCCTCTGCCACGTTTTCTTTGATTTTAGAGAGTGAGAAGATTGCTGATGAAGCAAACTGAAGTGAGCCAGTTTGACAGTTGGAGCTACATAAAAAAACTATAATCCTTTGGAATAAAGAATTAACTTGGGGTAAAAATGTAATGATTTGATTTATGTATGATTTGTTTTATACATCAGTTTTAATCGTTCCCACTTGTTATAATCAAATAACTCTGGGATCCCCTTCAGAGAATGCAGCTGGTTTTGACAAAGTTAACCTGACCATTGGTCTTGAAAAGACCTCCAATCTATGGTTGACTGGAGCAGGAAATAGCTTGTAAATTTTAATGTATCCAAAATGAAACTGCTCTCATTTACCCACCCCAGATAAACTTCATTGCCTCCTGTCAGTATGGTTGATGCTCATCTTCACAAGAGCATCTCACTGCATCTTCTTGGTTTCATGTTTTCCACTGACCTGAGGTTGAACAACTGCATTGAATCAGTAGCTGGTTCTCTGTGTTGAGCCAGAAGGTTTTTCTCATCTGAATCCATCCTTCATATCTACAATTTGTCCATGCATGAAATACTGTTGCCTTATATGGTCTGATGCCCCTGCTGTTCATCACAAGGTTTTTGACAAAACTCAAAGATGGATATGCAATGTGATCGGTTCTGACTTGGCATCTTAATTCCAGTTACTTTCTCACAGACATGTTATTTTCCTCTGTCAACTGATCTGATGAACTATTTTACTTGGTACTCTGACTGCATGAATTTAAGTGTGCTACTAGGTTGGCATCTTTTACTTTTGAAACAGTTAAATGTAACTGCTTTCTTCTACTCCAACAGCTTCTTCTCTCGTACTTCCCAAGAGTCGAACGCCCTTTCTCTTACTTGATTCGCTAATAACTATAATCTTCAAAACTTTAAATGTAATGTCATTTGACATCTTCTGATTTTCTTTCATCCCTGTTCTTCTTTTTTTCCTTTCCTCAATCTCCTCTATACCCATTCTTTTCTCTTACTTTTACTCTCTGTTACCCCTTGTATACGATTGGCACTCCTGCCTTGCTTAGAGTGAAAAAAGTAGTAACTTAAATTTCTAAGTTCTTTGGGGCCAACACAGAAGGTGTCGGTGAATGATATGGATTCCAGTAGCAGTAGTATGGGGGACTCACACTACTTGTTCAAGCCTCCGGCTTATATGGAGTCCTGTGTCTGACAGGGGTGGGGTTGACTCAGGTCACTTGACTTCTACCCTAACCTTTTCAAAATTTCCGTATATAAAAATACATTTACTCAAGTGGCTTTCCAGATTTGGGGTTGTCCAGCCTCCATTTGAGACTGGTCAGAGGAATCAAACCACCCCTTAACTCCAACTCCTTCATGCCTCATCTTGCACCATAGCTCCATGCAGGTGGTAATAATCTCTCTCTTCCTTTTCTGGGCTGGTGTGATGAATCCAACTTCTAGATGGTGTAGCACAAAAACAAAAGCGATTCTTTTCAGTCATTAATTTTTCTTTATCAGCATGTCCCATGCTGTGATTTCTCATCATTCAAGAATTGGAAAAGGAAAGAAAAATTATTTACACTCTCCTTGAAATGAAACTTTATCTTTGGTCTTTGCATTTTTTTTTTGATCAACATGTAGCTTTTTTTTTTTTTTTGTCCATGGTCACTTCAAAATAGTAATTAATTTTTTTCTTATCACTTGTATCCAAAGGAATCTGAATTAATGTTTGAATATAACATTTTTCTCTGGACAAGTGTCACAGAAATTATAATGATTAAGGCATCAAGTCAGTCTCTATCTCTGTGAGGACATCTCTCTTCTGGGTGGCTGATTCAAAACAGATGGTTTTTCTTGGCTCTTTTTTTCCAGAGGAATCATAAATATTGGTCACCACCCTGGTCAATTTATTTACATGTTTTATTTCATCTGAAAATCTTCATGGATACCTTAATGGTATGTTTCTTATTGATGGGAAGTGAGGAAGGACAGGTAGTCTTGGTTTTATTCAATCTTACTTTCAAATAATTCCAAAGAAGATCAAACCCAAATTTAACTAGATGGTAGTTAAATTTGGGTTTGATTTTCCTTGGAAATATTTGAAAACATGATTTTTCAACACTTTTTTTTTTTTTTTTTTTTTTTTTTTTTTTTCAATTTTCTTTTCAACTCTTCAATCCATCTTCCTGTGAATTTCAACAATTATCATCCAGTTAGTAGACTCTTTCCTCTTCCTCTTCTTTCTTGCCTTCTCTTTTTGTTTGATCAACCTCCTGAGATCTCAGCAACACAGAGGAAAGAGTGCTTGGAAAATTTGATACGCACAGGATGAATTGAGGGACAGAGGAAAGCTGCACATAACCTATCTAGCAAGCTTGAGTGAATGGATGGGAGAATAGTGTTTAAGAGAGATAAGAAAAAGACAATTTATTAAGAGCTACAAAGGACAGGAAATTGTGAATAGCCATGATTACCAAAGTCCTGAAGAGACACGACATATAGAAGAAGAAAAACAAAACTTTTAAAATTTGTTTGGTGGCATATGATCTTTGTAGATGAGCCAGTATCAATTGAGATGAGTTTCTTTTTGTCTCTTACTATAAGTTCAATCTTTAAGTATAAATATCTTTTTCCTATTTTATTCATGAAATAATGTTTATGGTTACTTCAAAAAAAAAAATTCTGTGAAAGATAATTTCTTGCATGGAAGTGATATTTGAGGCATAAATATTAAATATACTTGTTTATTATCAATATTTAAAGAACAAAGTAGAATAAATTTCATTTATATTTCAGTGTAAATTAATATTCTCAAAATAGAATGACTATAATAATTTAGGGTTTATGAATAAAAACAAATATTAACAAAATCGACTAAACACATATATTTATCACATATTGATTGCCTACAATATTATTTTAAATATTTTATGAGAAACTTGTGTACCAGATTTGAGATGTTTTTTGATTAGATTTTGAAGATATGAGATTGTTTAAAAGTTTGTTTTTTTTCTTAACTCACAATAGTCTGGTAAACTAGCATATGACATGAAAGTGTGCATGTAGCAGAGAAACTCCCATGGACATATTGATGCATACTGAATATTTGGAGATCTAACAATGAATGAAAGCACAGTCACCTTTTACAAGAATGGCATAACAGTTCTTCATTGCTAGCCAAAATGCATAGTCTCTATCAGGAAAAAGAGTGATTGGATACAGAAAATTTGCTCTCTGTATGTTGATGTTATTGTGGCCATTATATCTGTTGTAGGTTTTGTGGGTTTATGAAACACCAGTTCTCATGATCACTGAAGTCAAGCAATGTTGAGCCTGGTTAGTATCTACATGGGTGATTGCTGGTTAATACCAAGTGCTGTAAGCTTGGATGTGTTGGTGGTGTAATGGATAATGGCTCCGAATTGGAAATCGGAGAGCTGAGTTCCAATTTCTGTTGGATTCATTATATTCACTTATGTGCAAATATATGGGGGGAAAGATATGAATTCACTTCTTCTCCATCCCCAGCTATGGGTTGTATCAGTAAATCAAAAAAAAAAGTCTTAAATCTAAAAATATTTTCTGATTTTAAATAATCTGTAAAAAAACAAAACAAATCAGTCATGTAGGTTTTATGGAAATAAATGGGAGACATTAATTTCAGACCATCAGAACTAATTTCAGAATTACTTGAGAATATGGTTACTCTTAAAATTTCTCGAGTGACTATTATTTTGTATAAGTTTTTCAATATACAGACATGGTGTTACAAACATTTGATTTGGTTCTTTTTATGGTGTTATTTAAAGCTGAAAGCTTTGGATTATAAGAATCATTCTATTTTTTTTATTATGAGTCTGCATTAACAATTTTTTTAAGAATCATAATGATTTTTCCAGATACAATTCCTACTATATAACCCATAGCTGGGGATTGGAGATAGATTTATACCTTTCCCAACTGTATTTGTACATCAGTGAATGTAATGAAACCAACTGGAATTTGAACTCTGATATCTGGTTTCTCATCCTGAGCCACTATCCATTACACTGCCCACACATTCATGTTTCAAACAATATAGAACAGAAGTAATTATTTTGTTACTTTAAGAAGCTATTTTGTTTTGGGTGACATTGAGTTAACTTGCTAGTCCTTATTTAAGCATAGATGTTCCTCAGAATCATTGTATGCAAGTGTAACTGACTTTTCTGGATCATTAGCAAATACATTTCTCAATGAGATAATCAATCATGCATTAAATCTCTTGGAGTACAATTTACTTTTTTTTTTTTTTTTTTTTTTTTTTTTCTGCTGACATTTTTATTTAATTTTTATTTTTTTGCCTGATTGAAAATTTTGATGCTATTGATATCTGTCAGTATTATAGTATGTACAACACAAATGCTATCACTAATCAGCTATTAACAAAGTTTTGTTCTTTTATTTTTTTTTCTTCTTGGAATCTAATTAAGCTGTAAAACCATTTCCATAGTAATATATACAAAATATATATATTTAAAAAAATCATTCATGGAAAAACATAGTTATGAGATAAAAAAGAAATATATTTTAGTTTCCAATGTACATTCAATTTGTATCTATATTATACACTCGTATAATTATAGAAAAACTTATATTCTTTTGTATAAAACAAAAATGTTAAATATTTTTTTATTTATTAGATTGAGTCATAAGTAATTTCCATTTCCAAAACAAAACTGCTTTCATTTAATCACCACAAAGAAACTTTTCTGACTGCCATCAGCATGGCTGATGCTAAACTCCAGGAGAGCAATACTCTACACCTTCTTGGCCTCACATTTTCCACTTGTTGGGAAGTCGTGATATGTTGTTGGTGTACAATCTAATTTAGGTAGCTGTGATTACAAGTTATTCTGGGTGCTGTCTGGAATAAGACAATCTTGAAACTATGTACATTGAAAAAAAAACATAATACAGTAATGGTTATGCAATGCATTAACATTAAACGAGTGAATTTCTGAATGAAACTAAAGATTTTTGAATAAACAAGTAACCGTTTATTTGATGTTTTCTACATTATGTGGTGTATTTAATAATTCTCTTGAGAAGAATAGAAAAGTTTTCTTACACACATTGAGGTGTGTTTAATAAAACCCTTGAAAAGAAGGCAGAAGCAGATACTTTGTTGGAGAATTTATGTTGGCAAAGCAGGAAATGTTGATTAGTGATCCATATACGAGTTCACAACACAGAATCCCCTTCTCAGGTGCTGGCTCAAAAATAAAACTCTTCAAATATATGAGAAAAGCACTGTCCTGTCAGTTGTTGAATAATAATATGGATTTTATTTTTGAATATTTTAAGACACTACCAGAAGTGCCACTTGGAGCTATGTGTAAATGTCTGATTTTGGTCATTTGACTCCTGACTTTGAGATGGCAACTTCTGGTTGACCTGACACACTGACAGGAATTGTAGTGACTATATTGAATCAATTGCTACATCTACCGCAAGGAAAGTTGGCTCACTGTGATTTGCTAGAAAATATTTCTTGTCAGAATCCATCTTGCACATTTATAAATCTACCATTCATCCATGTATTGAATACTGTTGCTATATCTGTTCTGGTCCTCTTGTTGTACATCTTGAGATTCTTGATAAAATCCAAAGAATGGTCTATAATGTAATTGAACTTGACCAGATATCTCAATTTCAGTCACTTTCTCACTGATATTACATGACTTCTCTCTCTTTTCTACAAATATTTTCATGGCAACTGCTCTGATGAGCTTTTATTTCCTGGTGCCCTGACTGCATGAATTTAAGTGTACTCATAGATTGGCAAGAAGGTCTCATCATTTTACTATTGAACTAACTAGATGCAACCACCAACTTTAATTTAATAATTTTTTTCTTGCACTTTCCACCTGTGGAACTCCTGATTTCTTGCTTCCTGATAACTACAATGCTCAAAAATTGAAATGCAATATCAATCGCTGTCTTTGAGACTCCTTTTTTGTCTTTTTCCCCTATTCTCAGTTTTCTCATTTTCTTTCACTCCCTGTAACCCCATGTTTTAGTGGCACTGGTGCTTTGCTTGGGTCAAGTGATTTTATATTTATTTATTTATATAGTCTACAATCACAATACATTTGTTGCTTACATGTTTTCCGTAATTGTCAATGATGACCTGTTTAAATTCTGGTTTATCATGTCCACCCTCTGAGCTTAATTTTCTATTTAGCATAGAGCTGACATTTAATTGGTTGATCAAGACAAACACACAAGTCTATTTTTAATTCTGACCATGTGTTTTCTTATCCCTCCCCTCTTTATCTTTCGGAAAAGAGGTAACATTTTGCTTTTGAAATTTAAAAAAAAATTATTTAATCACCAGTCACTTACAATTCGCTTGACAAGGTACAATATAGTGCTGAAACACAAAAGCTATTGTGCAGCAATTTTAACATGTTTTTGTTCTATTATCTAAAATTAAATAATAATAATAATATATTGCTCTACTTTCTACTTAAAATTTCCTATACTATGTATTGTGCACTTTTCAAAAGTAAATGCTATGAATGACTGTTATTTCTCTCATTTATATATATATATATATATATATATATATATATATTTATAAAAAGAAAGATCAGTAAGATATATAATCCGGTGTTCTTATAGATATTTTTATTTTTACAAAATAGTGCTCATGTTTTTGAACTTTGTATTTTTACAAAATAGTGCTCATGTCATGAACTAATGTCTTTAATTTAATTACAAAATTAAATTTGGAGGTTCCATTTTTGAAGCATGGTTAGAACTGTGTAGCGAAAAAAACATTTTAAATCAATTAATTTATAATATCTATCTATCTATATATATATATATATATATATATATATATATATATATAAATAATTTCTAGCATGTTCAAATCTTGGTTAAAAATTTTATTTTTCTTGTGGCAGTAGGAGTGGGATATGTATAGGAAATCTTAGCCTCTTTTTGTGCTAAAAACACATTGATTTGGAGATTCTTGCAAAAGTCAAATAATTATCAGATTTTAATTGAGTTTTTTAAGACTTTTTCACAATTGAATGATATTATTTTAGAAGTTTTTTTTATTTTTTTAAGAAAATTTTGGTAAAAAATATATTAGTTAAAAAGCAGGACTCCTTGGAGAATTAAAATCAAATTTTTTTTTTTTTTTTTTTTTTTTTTTTTGAAACACCATTTGTTGAAAATCTGCACTGAATCATAAAATATGTGATAAAATTAAAACATTATTTAATTAGAAAAGCTTTTAATTCCTGTCATAAATATTGTGTGTGTTTATTTATTTATTTATTTATATATATATATATATATATATATATATTAAGGTCACAATTGTCTTAAGAAAATAATGTTTTTCATTGAATACTGAAGTTTTTACAAGAATTGTTTTCATTTTTTTTCATTTTTTTTTTTTTTTTTTTTTTTTTTTAAGTCAAATTTATTTAGTTTTAAATCTTTTAAAATTGTGCATAAATTTCCATCTTTTATTTGATATTATTAGCTAAACACTATATTTTCTAATCATAAATAGAAAGACCTAGTACAAATCATAAAACACCAATAGTTTAAAAACAATTTTGAATTTTTCTCATTATGTGTATAAATGTGCCCATTTTTGTAAATGCAGATGTTCATACCCAACATTATCAGAAAATAGGATCTGTAAATATAGTAAATTTAAACACAAAATATCTAAAATTCAATAAAACATTAGATTATGGAGAATATTTAAATTTTTTTAAAGATTACTGAGTAGTTAAAAATGATATATAAAAGGTGCTCATGTTATATTCAATTATTTTATTTTTTTACAGATAAAGCCCCACTCTCCTGTAAAACAGCACTAAATAAACATCAACACATCTACAAATTAAATAAACAACTACTGACATGTTAAAAAAATGCATTTCTGAGATATTTTAAACTTAAAGTAAAAATATTTGTATCAGATTAATTATACTTTAAATCAGCTAATATTCCTCAAATAAAGTTTCAGAAAAGTATATTCTATTTTGGAAAATTTTTTTAATAAAGAAAATTATATTTCAATAAGCAAAAAAACTCCTTCCAGTCAATTTAAATTAGTTTTGAAATAGAGCAGAGTATTTTGCTTATTGAAATTATATTTAATTTATTAAAACTAAAATAAAAACTTGAACGATTATTCATTTAAAAAAAAAATTCATTTTAAACCTTAGGTATTGCAAATCTGTGGAGGTACCTATATTATATAATGTCTGTAAATCTAATATAATTTACTAAATCATCTCTCTCTTGATGTGTGTGTGTGTGTGTGTAAATATAATTCCCTAAATCATAGGCAATATTATTAGTTTTTTGGCTTACATTCTTTTTTTTTTTCCCTTGATTGTCAATTGGGCAGTAGAAATATCTAGATGGTATAAGTTGCATTTAGTAAACATAGTCCTTTTTTCTCTTTTTATATTTTATGTTATTCTATATTTTCTTTCTATGTTCTCTTTCTTCTTTGTTGTATTTCATATTTTTCCTTTAATGTCAATATTTTATTTCTTTCTCTCAATCATGTCAATTCAATCTGTCTTTCCCTCACTATCTATTTCTGTTTTCCTCTCTCTAACACTATTTGTATTCTGGTATTCTGTATCCGGATTTTTTTCATTCTATGTACCTCTATATTTTTCTTTTCTTTCTTTTTTTTTTCTTCTTTCCATAGATTTTCACTTTAAAGGGAAAAACACTTTAATTCATGGTATTAAAAAAAATGAATAATGTTTGTAAGATTTTTACAACAGCTTTACTTTCTCTTTTCTCATGATCAATAATACAGAACTTGCCATACAGAAAGAATTGGAACTGGTCTTAGGATTTGTATTGACTTTATGTTGAATTTGGAACAAGTATCTAATGAGTGGCCCTATTTCATGTGTTGTGGTAGTTCTTGTGCATAAATGCTTGACTGAAATTCTTTGGATTTCTATTGATTTATTTGAGGAATCTCAATTGGGATGTGAGGATTCAGAAAGATTGTGAAATTGGAGTGTTTATTTTTCTTGTTAATGGATGAATCTCTTACAGAAATGAATTAGGAAACACAGTTTATTCAGTATTTTCATGTACGAGTTTATCTGTTTCACTGTCTGTCTGTCCTTGTGTTTGTCTTTCTGACGATCTTTATCTCCACCTACCCCTCTGTCTTCTTCCCCCCCCTTCCCGATCGCTCTGTCTCCTTCCCTCTCGATCGCTCTGTCTCCTTCCCTCTCGATCGCTCTGTCTCCTTCCCTCTCGATCGCTCTGTCTCCTTCCCTCTCGATCGCTCTGTCTCCTTCCCTCTCGATCGCTCTGTCTCCTTCCCTCTCGATCGCTCTGTCTCCTTCCCTCTCGATCGCTCTGTCTCCTTCCCTCTCGATCGCTCTGTCTCCTTCCCTCTCGATCGCTCTGTCTCCTTCCCTCTCGATCGCTCTGTCTCCTTCCCTCTCGATCGCTCTGTCTCCTTCCCTCTCGATCGCTCTGTCTCCTTCCCTCTCGATCGCTCTGTCTCCTTCCCTCTCGATCGCTCTGTCTCCTTCCCTCTCGATCGCTCTGTCTCCTTCCCTCTCGATCGCTCTGTCTCCTTCCCTCTCGATCGCTCTGTCTCCTTCCCTCTCGATCGCTCTGTCTCCTTCCCTCTCGATCGCTCTGTCTCCTTCCCTCTCGATCGCTCTGTCTCCTTCCCTCTCGATCGCTCTGTCTCCTTCCCTCTCGATCGCTCTGTCTCCCTTGCTACTTCTGTTTCCCTTGCTCCTCCCATCTTCCTCCTGATCACTCTGTCTCCCTCATTCTGTGTCTCTCCCTGTCCCTCTCTCTATCTCACTATCCCTCTCAAGGAAAGCTTAAAATTTTTCTGCTTGACAAATAAATATCAGAATTTGCTAGGGAAGGGTTTGTTGATCAGGCTGAAATTTTTTTTAAAACATCTATGTAAATGTGTATGTGTTTTTGATTCTTTTTTTTTTCATTTAGACTTTTTGTTTTTTTTAACTTTTTATTTTATTTCTTTTATAAATTTATTTTTATTTAGGAGTTAATATCTTAAAGGAAGTTATTTGAATTATTCAAATGAGTGAATTAGCTAAGTGCCTGTTTTGAAACATGCTGTTTCAGTCGCTCTAATTGTATTTTGTGGTAATTTTTTGTAAATTGCGCACACACACACACACACACACACACACACACACACACAAAAGAAAACTCTATTCTAGATTGGCATCATAAAAAGAAAACGTCCAAGCATAAAAATCAATAAATTTATTTGTGGCATTAAAGACTGGAGTATTTGTGCAGGTTTCTGTGAAAGAATGGACCAAGAGAAAAAAAAACAAAACAAATTAAAACCATTGATATGTTGATAGTCCTTGTAAATTGTTGGATAATCCTAATAACTTATCATAAAATATTTCTCTATAGAAGTGAAATTCATGAAATAATTTTATGCACAGAATTTTTCTCTATAGATACATAATAATACATTTGTTATACTCATTTTTTGGGCAATTTGTAGCAAATACCAGCTTCTTTACTTAGCATACTGTAAGAATATAATGGTAATGATAAAGAATAATCTTTGATTTGTGATTAAAGAGTGAGAAAAAAATCTGATTTGAAAAAAATAATTAATACTACATCACTAGTCCCTGGCCTTTTTGTGTCAGGGATTGGTGTCATGAAAGACAATTTTTCGAAGTGGGTGGGATGGGTTGATATTGGTCATGTGCATAACAATGCACAATAAACAAGACTACGATAATCAATAAAATTGAAAAACAAGATTTTAAGTTTTTTCTGTGCACCCTGGTGCCAAATGATCCACGATACAGTGCTGGGTGGTTGGGGACCATTGTCCTACATGACCAATATATTACAATTGATATGTAATCAAATTATAATCCATGACAGATTTTAGATTGCTAATTTTTATTTTTTTGTTTTTTATATATAATAAAGTTCCCCCAATACAAGGCTTGAGAAGCACTCAAGGTAGAGGGTTACTGAATTAGATTTGTGATATGAATATAAGAGGCAGTGATAGGAGGTGAATATTATGAAGATAAAGAGGATAGATGATAATTGACCTTGACAATTGTAGTGTTCAGTGAAGCTTCTACAAAGTAGCATTTTTTTGGAAAAAGAATTATCCGAGTGGAACTTTCTCTTTGCAATTGGAATATGGGGATAAGTGATTTCACTCTGGAGTTTCAATATCATTTGAAACAAGGCTAGCTTGATTTGACTTGATTCAACTTTGTATTTAATAAGGGAATGTGGGAGGTTCAATTTAGTTATCATCCACATCCCCATAACTGGGGGTGGTTGTAGGGTTTGTGTACAGCTGAGCAACTGTTAACTTTCCTACACATATTTGGGTTGAAAGTTATGGAGGTATTCATTCATGTATAATGTGTCTTAAATGTAGCAGAAATAATCCCACTCCTGGTCAAATCACAGCCAGTCATCCAATTTGAAGGCATACGTTGGTCACAGGCGTATGGCTATTCATTCCATTGGGGTATTCTCTGCCCCGACAATTGATTTCAGTCTCTGAAGGCCTCTGCCCAGCTCAGCAATGTTGTGTTAATGTTCATTTTAATTGCCTAATTTTTGCTTTAATCCTGATTTGACATTTTCATAAACAGTTGTCATTTTTTTTTTTTTTTTTTTATTATATTAATAATCTGTTTATAATCTGTTTCGATTTAATGTGTTTTAAGCACAAGATAAATTTTATAGAAGAGGAAAAGCAAAAATGTTCCAACAATTGTTATGCAACAAACAACTGGGATTATTTAAAAAAAAAATGAACTGGTTTGTAGCAGAAAAATATATATAAGTGTCAATAAATGGAAAATCATGGAATACAAGTTGCAAAAGAATTAACAAACACACTTCATATAAGCAACAAAGGCAAGATTTCTTTCAAATTCCAACCACCTGCCTTTCAAAAGGCAAGTGCTTATATCCACTCAAAGTGCTCATCAATGGTTAAATAAAAATTTTACATAAGCTGCTGAGTTCTCTGAAAGAGAACTTGAAATAATGTCAGTTTTTCAACCATTTTTAGCAGAGAATACATATGGATATTTGATTGGCAAGGTAAACTACTGTGTTCTTTCTAAATGAGTTTAATGAACAGATCGTATTTTCTTGAGATTGAAAGGGTTATAGTATCTTTTGTACAGTCAGTTCAATAAGGAGATTTGTATTTTAAAGAATTTTTAATGTTTGCTCATTCACTGTAAACAATTTGTTTCCCTCTGTTTCAAAAACACATTGTACTTCAAGAGAGAAAAATAAAGCCTTTAGATGAAGCTTTTTTCTTTTTGTTCAACAATTATATGCAAACAAATCATGATAAAACATAATTTTGGATTGATTTTAGTCACATTTTCCTCTTCATTCGGTTTATCATAATTTGAATCAAAATCTGGCAAGTTGATTTGCAAATTGATTAGTACTTAATTTTGTATTTTGGAGCATTTTTATTGCTATGATTATTTTATTTTTGAAAAATTAGCTGTAAATGTAAAAGCATAAAGTAGACAACCACAGGGAGAATGCACAGTTGATGGCCCAGCCATACAAATAAAAAAGAAATCACTGGTGGCTGGTTAAACAAAATAATGTGGATATTTTTTACTATCATTGAATATAGCAGCCTATTTGAAATTCAAGATGTATATGGCAACAAACTAGGAAGCATAAAGAAATCTCTCTCTCTTTTGTTTGAAACCTGTGGAGCTGCTGTTTCAGTAGCAAGTAGGTTTTATGGGATGGAGTTGCTAGCCTCCTGCCCAAATGCTTTGAAATCATTGTTATCCTTCTCCTAGGCTGATTGCCACTTAAATTTTAGAGAGCCCTGTCTTGTTATTTTACATGTGTGTTATGGGAAAACAGATATAAAATTTTTTTATGGGCATTAGTATAAAATAAGCATATAAATTCCAACCGAAAACAGCACTGATTGCTCAATAAATGAATGCCGAATGTTTCCTTATCAGGAAATTGTTAATATTATCATTGCCATAAAAAAAAAAGAGGGTTTGAGGAATTTAACATGTACAGGACATTGTGATGACAAGAGGGCAGAGGGAAACATCAAGTAACTTAGCTGGCAAATTTGTATGAATGGATAGCAGAGCAAAAAAACAAAACAAAAAGTCATTGCTTAGAGCTACAAGAGAGAACAAGCTGTGGAGAGCCATAATTACCCATGTACTGAAGAGACATGGCATATAAAAGAATGTTTTCTGATACCTAATTGATTGTGCGGAAACTCAAATGCCATACATCTGTTTTCTCTTCATGAAGTGCATGCCTATGAAAATGAAATTGGTAGCCTTTCAGTATTTTCATGTATGAAAATGAAAACATTAGAATTATTGGACTTGTTGCCCTTTCCCTCAACAATCTTACCTTTCAAACAATTTCAAAACATGAAATGATAAAAGCAATTATAAAAAAAATTAATAAAATGAAATTAACCATATTTTGTTTGCTAATCAAATATTGATTATCTACAAATATTTTTCCATGTTTTTACTTTCATCCATTCAGTTTAATAATTGTTTGCATATATGTTTATCTATCTCTCTCGTATATAATACATACACACATTAATCCCTTGATTAATGCCATTGTGATTAGTGTGCTAAAATTTTTATATACCAAAAGTGGATTAGTGCATGCATAATACTCAATTATTGTGGTAAAACATTATTCAGTTTAACCATAGTAATTTACTGTTGTACACATTAGCCACACTAATTGAGGGATTTCTGCATGTCTGTGTTTTTTATATATATATATATATATATATATATATATATATATATATATATATATATATAGAGAGAGAGAGAGACAGTAGAGCAATAATTTTTTATTTAATTTTTTTCATATAGACAAAAAACAATTTACTCACTACAAAGATGCAACTTTGTTTTGGTGCATTTAGTTGCACCTCGACTAGTGAGAAACAAAAACGGTTATCCAAAACCATATATGTGATTAAATAAATTATGAAGGCTCAATAAATTCATATCCCGATACTTAAATATTAGCTGCATTTTTTATGATATCACACTATACAATGTTTCATCGTTGTGATTATTTTTCACCACTGTATTAAGTGCTTTATCAATGAAGGTGATTATACAGAAACATATTTATTTGTTGAATAAAATAGACAAATATGATTTTTTTTTGTCATTAGCCTGCAAACTTAATGCTGTATCATGTGTGTTTGAACTGTGGGTAAAATAGCAGGGTAGACTGGACTGTTCAGTTTTGGTTGACACCATTCTAAGTACTCTGAATTCAAAACCACGGATAAGTCAGGAGGAAACCACTATCATTCCGCAAGAATAACCATGGCCAGAGTTTGTAGATATTAAAAGTAAAAGAAAGTATGGAGAGCCATGATTACCTACATCATGGAAGGAGAGAGAAATAGATGTGTGTGTCACATAGAAATCTCTGGATTTCATAATTTATTAGTTCACAATAACTTTGTAAATTTTAATACAAATCTCATTTGTTAAAAAGTTTACACTTTTAGTCACATTTTTGCTGCACTATTGCCCCTTGTCTTAAAATATAATTCTGAAAATTAGTGGAATACTCAAAATTATCTTAAACTTTGTAACCAAAAGCAATTAAACTAATAATTAATAACTATTGCTATTAATAATAGTTATTAGCCAGCTTTACATTAATGATCTGTTCAAGATTTCATAAATTTAGGCCACTTCCTTTTCTTTAACACCCATCTACCTCCTTTTCCTTGGTGCAGATAATTGTTGGGTTGCTAATTATGATTTATCCCCAGTGCACCTGCAAGTCACTTGCCCACCTCCCCATGCAAATCTTGAGATTTGATAGATTTCCGTTTTTGTTTATAAGAATAATCAATAGACATCCTCTTGTTGACTTGTTTGATTGTTAGTTATATATCCTTAATTAACTTTCTATTTTGGAAGGAAAATTGTCGGCGTGTACAGGAATCCTGCAGGAATTCAAATTCAAGCTCAACAAAGCAAATATAATAAAAATTATATAAAAGAACATTTGTTATATGATATACTCATATATATAAATTTGTAGGTGTAAGAGCTTCTGATAAATGTTTGTATGAGTGTGTGCACACTTACATGCATATACAGGGTGCGATGGGTAAATTGTCGCCCCATTTATATTTTTAATTTCATGTATGTGTGTTGTTTTTGATTTTGTTGCCTGCACAGTATAGTAGGGTCAGTTTGGCACCATCTGTGAGAAAAAGAGCCCCATTGCACAATTCACTCCACTAGAAATTTGTAAACAGTGTGCTGTACTACTTGGCATTTGTGCTGGAAGCTCCAATACAAACATTTCAGAATATTTTGGTGTCAATCTGAGGACAGTGCAGAGAATTCGGAAAGAGTTGGATGAGTCTAATGGTGATTATGAAGGTACTCTAATTGTTCTGATAAAAAATGAACTCCCAAATTTGTTGGTGAGGGCCTCAAACTGAACACTGAGGCCTACATCAAGTGCCTTGAGGAGCTAGTGCTGCCCTGGATCAAGAGGGTGGCTGCTGGAAGACCCTATATCTGGTAACAGGACTCTGCTCTATGCGACACAAGCAGGAGAACCCTGTCATGGTTGTCAAACAATTTCTGTGACTATATAAGCTCCTACAGCCTCCCAACTCTCCAGACTGCAACCCCTTGATTATGAGTGGGGTGCAGTTGAGCAAGAGACAAACAAAACTCTTTGTAAAATCAAAGATGAACTGAAGGCAAGGATTATAGCAGCATTCACCAACTGAAATAATGAGACTGCCCAGAAGAGGGGTCGTTGCCCAAATACACAAAATATAATTCTCTTGTTTGTCTTCTGTGTTCTTAAGGATCAAAATGGATTAGCTCTTTTTTTTGTTATTTGGTTTTTCTCTTTTTTTGCTTCCCCTCTTTATAGAGACTTTATTTTATTATCCTTGCTCTTTCCCTCTTGTTTGTTTGTTATTTATAAGTTTGTCCTTGTATGTATGTCACCCATATTTTAACATGTCCATATTTTTAGGAATAATAGAATTATATTTAATAATTTCAGCTTCCATACCATTCCTCTCTGGACTCCTGTTGTATTTCCTTTGTGAAACTTTCTTTTGTTTAGAAATAGGTGTGTTAATTCAATTTTGTGTCATTAAACTAAGAAATTATCATGTAACTTCATTGATTGATGAATTAAGTTTTGATTTTGATTTTATTTTTGTTTCATTTTTTTTTTTATCATATCGTAACATCTTCTGTGTTTGAGAAGTGAAGTTTCTATATTTAAACTTGGTGACTAATCATGTACAGTGGTATTGAATATTAGCTTGTGAATGCATCTTGTTCTGAGTGAGCTCTGAGTTATTTATGTAAAGGGTGATGAAAATTTCTTTTCTTGACCCACTTCCTAAATTCAGTTTTCTGACATTTAGTCATTGGAATGCTGATTTTGTGCATTTGATTGAAAGGTGTCCGAAAACATTTTAGCACCCCCTTATAGTATAGGGAGAATATGTACTTGGCATCACCATTGTCTTTTATATATACTCAAAGTATATGCGAGAAAGCAGACACTCTTTGCTTCTTTTTCATCATTTACACCAAACATATCTTAAAATATTTTGTATGTACATTGGACTGCGTCATATGGTCTTTTTAGTTATATGGCTTAGGGCTGAAGTGAATATTAGTTATGGTTGAGGATGTAGCCTTGTTTCTCCCCTCACTCTTACTTGGCCAAGAGTGATGAGTAATGTGACTACAGTATATTTTAATCTGCATGAAGAAGTAGTGGACAGATTAGACATTAAAATGCAGGCTGACAATGCATCAGTGACTTAAAGATGGAAGACAATCTAGAAAATGATGGTGGTACTAATAAATGAAGAATTCTGTTCTCTGACTGAGATACATATTTATGTGACATTTTGTTAATGTCAACCAACAAATTCTACCTGTTTAATTTTTTTTCTATTTTTCTATTTTCCAATTTTCAAATAAGATACAGAAAGATGCATTCATAACATCAAAAGATACAGACCTTACTCTAGTGGAGGCTTTTGATACAACCAAGAACAAATTTTTTTTGAAAAAGAAAGGAAAAATAAAAAAACTATGATAAAAATGTTAACAGTAAGCAACAATCATGAAAAAATTTATAATCTGCTATTAACATACATTGCCTACTTAATTTTTAATAGTCTGTAGGAAGCTGAGGAGGACCATGATTGTCCACATTCTTGAAGGATCATGGCATATAGTGAAAATCTCTTGAACTATTGATTGGGTGACCTTGGTGTAAAGCGATCTTATTTTGTTTTAAGTGTACTCATTAAGAAGTCTAATGTTTTTAAAATCCTATTGTCATTTTTATGACATTTTCATTGATGAAGTAGTGAAGAACAACTGAACTGGTGCGGGGGGGGGTTGCAAGGTTTAAAGTTTAAGTAATAATGAAAAAAACCTCTTTAAATCAGTTACAGGTAATAGAAAGGTGATATTGTTCATAAACTATTAATATAATGGGAGTATGTCTTTGTTCTTCCTGTAATATAATTATATAAATAGTATATTGATTAGGAATTGATTATTTATAATTAAAATATGATATGATTAATACATATTACAATTTAACTTTTCTTAAAATAAATAATTGTTTTACATTTTTTTTTTTTTTTTTTTTTGTCTGAATTTCAGGGATTTATAGTTAATATTTACATTCTGATTATTGTCTTCATCTTTATTGTTATTATCACATCATTTCAGGCATTGGTTTACTGCCACATCACGTTGAAACACCAGTTCCTGTACAATAAATTATATGTTTACTTGTAGCCGAATGAAAATAATCATTCTATTTGAATATTTATCCAGTATATGGGACTATTGTATATTGTGTGGGATTTAGACATCGTAGCAGTTTTCTATACTATACAAAAAAGAAAAATCTCTGAATTGAACACAAGGGATATTTTTTTTGTTTTTCAGTATCTTATTATTTACTTGCTTTAACTGCTATCTTTGTTTATTTGTTTAGACATTTTGTAAAGCACATATCCTCAACCACACCAAGCAGTGTTACTACAGTTTTAGTAGCAACTAAATTTTTAGAGGGCTGAGTTGCTTGCTCAATATCCGTGTTGGATTGCCTTATGTAATATAGGGAGAAGTGGATTCATGCTCTTCTCGAGAGCATTAATCTGGAGTGAACACAGCAGATTAGATTGCCAAATCTACTTTCCACTAAAAGTACTAAGAAACAAGAAAATTTTGTTAGCAGTGTAGCACTCTTTGTTTCTATGTAATATCAATAATCCTGTATGGCAGTAAATGCTGGACAATATCATCACAAATGAAGAAACTTGAAGTAACAGAAATGTGGTTCTACAGAAGGATGCTGAGAATACCATGAACTGAATATGTAAGCAACAAGGAAGTTTTAGGAAAAATGGAAGCAAAAAGGGAACTTATATTTAGAATCAGAAAGAAATAGTTGAATTTTCTAGGGTACATAATGAGATGAGAAGGCTTGGAAAATTTGATACTGACATGAGAGATTAAAGGCAGGAGGGACAGCAGAGAACAATGCATAACTTACTTGGTGAGGAAATAGATGGTGGAACAAGGTTTAGGGATAAATTTATTAAGTACCACAAAAACAGGAAATTGTGGAGAGACATGAATGTCAATATTCTGAAGGGACACAGCACAAACAAGGGGGACAAATCTTTAAACAGTTTTTCGAAATCCAATCGAACAAGTGCATCAAGTATAATAATTTAAATATCTGGGAAGTGTTTTAACAGAAAGTGTGACACTGAAATCCAAAGGAGCATTGGAATAGTGAAAGATGCCTTCCAAAAGTTAAGCAAAGTATTAAGAAAAAGAAAAAAATTGTTAGAAACAAAGAAAAGAGTAGTGAACTGTTAGATAATATTACTTCTGCTATATGGCAATGAATGCTGGACAATCTCTTCATGGATGAAGAAGAAACTTGAAGCAACAGAAATGTGGTTCTATAGAAGAATGCTGAGAATACCATGAACTGAACATGTAAGCAACAAGGAAGTTTTAGGAAAAATGGAAGCAAAAAGGGAACTTGTATTTAGAATCAGAAAGAAATAGTTGAATTTTCTAGGGTACATAATGAGAAAATAGTGCTTAGAAAATTTGACATTTACAGGAATAGTGCTCAATATGAAGTAGAACCTCTAAAATGTAAGAAAATTGCAGAATAAGAAATAAAATCAGCTACTCAAGTTTCACCTTTAAATTGAAGAATTGTCAGGCCAGGTTCAACTTCTGTTTTAGTTAGCTTATGACAAGCTAAGTAAGATAAACTGAACCTGGCCTGATGAGATAATTATTTATATTAAGGAAAGTTAAATTGTAATATGTATCAATCATATCACATTTTAATTATAAATAATCAATTCCCAATCAATATACTATTTATATATTTTCAGGAAGCAAAAAAGACATACTCTCATTATATTAATTGAAAGCAAGAAGGACAGAGGAAAATGGTGCATAACAAGCTTGTGTACATTGTTAGAGGTTAACAGAGATGGGGAAAAAGACAAACTTTAATAAGAGCTTCAAAGGACGGGAAATTGTGGAGAGCCGTGATTGCCCATGTCCTGAATGAAGGAACATGGCACATAGAAGAAGAATGCCTTCCATGCTGCTGTTGATATTCATTGTTCATCTGAGACTAAAATTACTCTTTCTACATTGCTAGCTCCATTATTATAAACTTTAGAAGCAGCACATGTTCTCTGATACAAATATATCCACATAAACTAACTCATCCCTTACATGAGTGTTTGGATGTGTGACATTTATTTCCTATTTTTAATGTTCTAAATCCTTTATTGCGTGCACGTCAATATTGTGATTTTTGTATTCTCAAAGATTGACTCTCTGATAGGAAACTGCTATTAAATTTATATGTTGAACTTGGGATGGGTCTTAAAATTATTTGTATTCCTTTCTTGTATCTCGTTTAAAAGCCAACCCAAATTGCTGGTCATGTTATGCTGCTCAAAATGGACAGTTTGGGTGACGATGGAAATGTTATAACTACTAGAATTTTTGCAGCTAATGGCATCTTACAACCTCTAAGCTTGCTATTCTTCTGTAGTTGCGGACTACTGTTGCAGTTGCTATAACTACTTATGGCTTTGAAGAACTGGGCACCTTTAAAGATAAGTCTTATAACACTTTGATGAATACTTCATGTATGACTTGTAGGTTTTAAGAGATGATGAAGTGAGTATCTTTAAAAGGAAAATTGGGTCTGTGTGCAAAATTGTCTCTCTGTATTAGTAAAAGTTCTCATAACAATGCTTTAAACCAGGCCTTTATATTAATGCTGTCAAAATATTCTAATTATTTTACAATGTAAGATATTAGTAAATTTCATATCTCTGCGTATATGTGAGGAAGTAGAAATATTAGTAAAAGATTGTATGAATATTTCAAAATGTATCTATCTGCATATCTATATTGGAAATTTATTTATTGACGTTTCTTATATAGCTGTCTTTATATCTAATTTGTGCGTGTTTGTGCAATATATGAAAGATGTCCAAGTGAGTAGGTACATGTTAATTTATGATTGTCTCTAAATGTAATGTCTCTTCAGAATTTGAGAGTTGAGCCAGATTATAGTTATAAGCAAGAACTATTAAATCTTTATGATATGATTATTAGACATGATTATCAAGATGGGTTTGGCAGTGGAAATTAATGTCTGTTATTATGGTTAGTTTATGATTAGCCAAATATTTCGAAGCAAATAAATTTAAATGAAATATTGTATGAACTTAAGAAGGATCTTTTTAACAAAAGAATACACTTAATGCATTAGTCATTCATTGTAATAGGTCTGATCATAATTTTGACTGAAACAATGTGGTTCTGATTAATTTTTTTTTTTTTTTTATAACTACTTATCAACCTTTGTGGATTATTTAAAGATGAAACAATTTTTGGATTGTAATTTTTGGTTATAATCTGCAAAGGAATGACTGCTAAAAACATCTTCTCCCCAAATTTATAGACAAATTGTACAGATGCATGCTGGGATTTCAGCCTAACAAATAAAATGGACCACCTCTCTGTCTCATCCACCAATTTTTGTTCTGTCTTGTTTTGAAGTCAGAATGCTACAATCATATCCTTTTTGTATGTTAACATCATTTTTACTTTGTGAACTTTTTGCCTTATTAGTGTTGCTTTGCCTGGTTTTGTTTTGCATTTATATTGTTTGCTTAGTATTATTTTGCCCTGTTCTTTTTCTTTTCTTATTGTTTATTGGAAATGTTGTCAATTCCATTTGTTAAGCATTTTTGCCAATTATACTTAATCATGGACAATTATTCTACAGTAAGAATAATTAATTTTTTTTTTTTTTTTTTTGTGAATGAATATTGCCATAATTCTTTTTCCAGATAAGTTTTGCTATTTAACCCATAACTGGGGGGAGGAGATTAATTGTTGAAGCTGTTTGCTAATTAAGCAGGTTACATTGCACAGCTTTGATGAGAAACGTGAAGAGAATCCCAATTTTTGGCAGAAGCCAGTGTGAAGAAACATCAGGTGGCTCTAAAGAGTTGAGTTACACAAATGGATACTAAACAGTATCAGAAATGCCTAGGACTCTGTCTTGTACAGCTGAACCTCTTTAGAATCTATCATAAAAACTTTGAATTCTACATTTCCATCATTCTTTTGAACAAGAATATATAACCCATGGAACTACTTACAGTTTCTGCCTTTTTGGAAACTTTTCTTTTTATTACATTATGACAGCTAAAGAATTAAGTTTAATCTATAAATTTTTATCTTTTTCAAGCTTGTAATGCTTTACAAATAAGTCTTTATAAGACATTTAAATTATTGTTTGTCTGCAAAAAGCTATCTTAATTGAAAATTGAACTGTGGCGACTTTAAATGACCTTGACTTCATCCCCACCTATCCTGTCATCTTTTTATTCAAAGTATCCACAATTTACCTCTAAGAATGTAATTATTTAACTGTAATACACATAAAAGCCACAAATTAATTTTATTTTCGGTGACCTCCAGGGATCTTGGAGGTTGAATTTGACCTTGCTCACCTTACCATTTGTGAGGTCAAAAAACATTTTTATACTTTATAGTAAAATTAGCATCTCACTATTTTGCTAGAAATTGCTTTATTTATCCAGAAAGATCATACTGTGCTCTTTGATGGCTTTTTCTGACCTCTGAATTTAACCTCTCACAACCTCTGTTGTAAATGGATTAATTGTGAGTGTTCCTGCCCAAAATTAGGTCAGTGTGCCTTGTCTTTAGATGGTGGTGCAGAGACACAGAAGCTTCTGTTAGCATATGTGTATGTACCTGTGCAGTTGTAAGTATTTCATTTACAATATTATATATATATATATATAATGTTTTATGTGGCATTTTCCTTCAGGACATTAAGAATCATGACTCTCCACAACTTCCTATTTTTTTTTTTCTAGCTTTTAGCAATGTTTGTCTTTTTACTATTTCTCCCCATCCTTGTTCTGCCATCCATTTACATTGTCAGTTACTTGCTGCTTTCCTTTTGACCCACTTGCCTTCAGTATGTCCTGTGAGTGTCAAATTTTCTAGGCTTTCTTTTCTTATTGTGTGCCCTAGGAATTTTGACTCTCTTTCTGATTTTATGTATAATTGTCCTTTTTGTTTCCCCTTTTCCTTAAAATTTCCCTATTATTCACATGTTCCATCCATGGCATTCTCAGCATCTTTCTGCAGAACCACATATCTGTTCACCTCAATTTTTTTTCTTCATCTGTCAGGAAATTGTCCAGCATTTACTGTCATAGAAGATTCAAATCAAATAACAATTCAGAACTCATTTCTTAAAAGGGTATTAGATTTGGTCAAGGTTGTCAATGGAAGTAACAGATTTGTTATTGCTGTTTATGCAGGTAAGTGGGTATTTATGAGGGGTACTGGGTAGTTTTCAATCTAACCTACTTTCTAAAATAACAAAACCTCATAATTTTTATTTTTTGTTGTTGTTTGGAGAACCTTTTTGGTTGGGCTGTGAACTTTTCAATATTTTCTTATATTGTAAGGACTGGTTTGCTCTCTTTTTCTTTGTCAACCACTTTGATATACTAGTGACTCTACATCATGATATTTGGTAATTGGACAATGCAGGGAGAATTGGATTCATGCCTTTTTGAAGATCATGAGTGTTAAGTGAAAAATGAAGTGCCAGAAAGAATCGAACTTGATATGATGATTTCTTTTTGTGTCAATAAATATTATGCTACCCCCACCATTTTATACACACACGCACACACATGTGTGCGTGTGTGTGCATAGTATCTGATCTTACTTGTGTAGGTGGGTGTAAAATCATTGTGTGGTACTTTTGGTCCTTGGCTTGGTTCCAATAATATTCCTTTGTACATTATGTAAGCTTGTTCACCCCTCTACGTGTTTGGAATGGGTCATGCTAATAAGATATTGGTCATAGCTGTGACCGTACACTCATAGCTTCAATTGAATAACAGCATCTCTGTTGACCTGGTGATTATTTCGGGTCAGCGTCTTCACATGATTACTTGTAGGACAAAGCGCTTATCCATTCTAAATCACATTTGTCATATGTAAGCACATAGAAACTAACACAGATACATGCATACACATGCAGACACACTGTTAACTGACTTGTTCATATTGGAACAAACATATTTATGCATACATTGAGAAACCTATATATATATATAGAAACTTTCTTAATTTAAATAATTACCTGTGGGTATAATATATAAAATTTTCATGCTTCATATATGATGCAAATGTCTTGATTTATATGATTTGGGCATATTTAAATGTTATCAAATGAACATTTATGAAAGTAATTTTAGTTTTTTTTTTTTCTTGTGGATGATTTTTTCCTTAATCATTTCACCCCAAGCAAAGCAATAATGGCACTAAGACACAAGGGCTTACTGGAAGTGAAAGAGAATGAGAGGACTTTGGTAGAAATAACTGCAAACCAAATCTGTTTAAGATTTGGTTTGTGGTTATTTCTACCAAAGTTGGAAAACAATATATAAACCTCTACTCTTGTTCAAAAGACAGGGAAAGATTGTGAACTGAGCGATAGGCAAACCTATCTACTCCTGTTGAATAAAAAAAAATAAAAATAACTTGTAAACGAATTGTCTGTCTTTACAAAATTGAAAGCCTTTAAAAACCTGTTTCTGAATTCATATAGGTTTGCTAAGGAATTTTTTCAAAAAGTTTTAAATTTTTGGAAAGTACATTTGAATACTTTTCTCTTTAAATCACATGTATAATTATATTTAATATCCAGACAAACATGTACACACTTTTTCAAATATGTATAGAAAACAAGTCTATCTTCAGTGTGTATATGTCAATTTATTAAGATGATTATGAGGATAATACAATTTGTGTAGTGCTATTTTAAGTATAAACTTTATGCATATTTTGTGTGTGTGTGTATATATATATATACACACACACACACACACACACCCTAGCATTCCAAATTTATTTTGTGAATACCCATGTTTGAGAAAATGCCCCATTTTTTTTTTTTTTTTTTTTTTTTTTTTAAACCATATGAATTACATCTGCCAGTTTTCATATTCAAGAGATTTAAAGTAAATGTCCTCTCCAGCGGGGCTCAAACCAGTGTCTCACTTTGTAGCAGAAACCACTGTCAGATTTTGGGATAAGAGCTGAGACATTACTCTATTTATTGAACAATTTAATTCATGTCACATTGACTGGTCAACTCCTACAACAAAAAAATTCTCAAATTACCATATTAGTAAAAAACGCACTCTCTTAAATTTTCAAAAAAAATTCAACCTTAGTGTTGCGACCGCACGCTCCAAAAGTTTTTATCTGTTAATAACACATTTCTAAAAAAACATATTTCGATTCGCATTTAATGTTTCATCTCCTATGCTACCTGGATTTACTAAAAACAAAATAATTTCCATGCCTGAGGATGACTGTATGTACAATTGAAAGTACTAGCAGATTAAAAAAAAGACTTTATACAACTTGTAGTTATTAAAAATAAGGATCATAACATTCATCAAGTGGTTTGTAAGTTAATGCAACTTTAAAATTTTGTTTGCAAAGAGTTTTCGCCATTTTATATCATTAACTTTACGAATCGACTTTTTGTATGAATGATTCATTGTAATATAAATTGAACTGCACCACATATTTGAGATATATATATATATATATATATATATATATGTGTGTGTGTGTCTTCAATCACTTGGCAGTGCTGATTTTTATGTCTATACTGTCTGTAAATATCTTATCACCAATATCAAACACTCTTCTCTATAAATACAGCAAATTTTAAACATATGTATATAGAATTCTCATATATTTAATTGAACAATCAAATGTTTACTTTTATTTGTACCCTCATATACCACTCCCTGTTTCATAGCCACATATTCTAATAACTTCTCTTGACCTTAATTAAATCTTTTCATTGCCAAAATCGACAGTAGCCAATATATAAGTACACCCATGCTAAATTGCCAAAATCAAAGATCATAGATCCAGTTCATATCAATAAAAGCAAGTTACTTGCTCAGTATACTTGGTGTTGCCAAACGGAAATACCAGATTTGTTCACATTAATAAAGTTTATGGCAGGGATTCTTCACAGATGTTAGTATCTTTCTGGGTAGTTATTCATCTCTTTGATAAATGTAGAAAAATTTGCATTTGAAAATATATTCAGATTTATTAAATGCAGTAAAAAAGAAAAAAATAGATATCTATGCATTGTAAATGTGATTTTCTAAGCATAGCTTAAATGTGGCACAAATGTATGGGGTGCCCAATGAGGATCAAACTCACTACTCCATTGGAATTATTCTAGCAAGACAAGTTTGCTAACCATTACACCATACTGAAGTGCCCTACCTATGAATTTTAATGATATAGATAAAAATAAGAAATTGGTTTGTATTTAACTATACAAGTATGTACAGTAATCCAATTAAAAAAAACAACAGTGACAAAACCTTCACTGAAGTTTCTTGAAGAGAAAATAATGACATAATAAATATGTTGATATTCCACACTAATTCAAACAAAAGGTTAGGGAGGAAGCCTCCCTTTCCGTACTGGGTAGAGTGATAATTGTGGACTTCAGAAACCTATTTTCCTGAAAAAATTTTTTAAGTGAGAAACTTTATAAATTTCAACTGAATCTAGCACTGTCTGTTCAGTTAATGAATGCCAAATGTTTCCTTATTAGGAAATGGCTCATACTAACATTACATCATCTTTTAGAATAATGTATACAATTTAAATGTGTAAGAAAATTCAACTTACTTTCCTGTTTGTTAATCAAATAATTCTAAGTATGTTCTTTGTCTGTTTTTTTTTTCTGATCACAGATATTTCTGTACGCATAGTTGATTATCACAAAACTGTAAAAGTCTTATGAGAACTAGAAAATCCTCTGCCTTTCAAAATAAAAAGGAAAATTCTTAAAAGCCCATTCTGTAATTTGGATAACTTTTAAAGTTTTGACCAGCATTATTTTGCTTTGGCTTTCATAATTAAAGATTCTAAAAGATTTTTTGCACTTAATGGCATCCAAAAAAAAAAAAAAATATAATGAAGAGAAATCAGGATATATTTCTTGGCACCTATTACTATATTAATATCTATTAATAGCTATATGCATAATGTAGTGTCAACTTCTGTTTTCTTGTATTGAGAGAATATTATTTTATATAGCAAAAAATATACAGCAAAAAAAGAAAAAAGATTTTAGTGGGCACAATGCAGGAATATATGCTAACTCTCACATTGGTATATCAAAAGTCTATAGCCTAATAGTGAAAAAAAAAAAAAAAACATTTACACAATAAATATTTTTCAATGTAAATAAGCCTGTAATGTAATCAATCCTGACATCTTAACTTCAGTCACTTTCTCATTAGCATGACATGGCTTCCCTTTGTCTTTTCTACAAGTATTTTCATGGCAATTGTTCTGATTAGCTCTACTCTTTCGTGACTTGACTGCATAAATTTAAGCTACTAGATTTGGAACTAGGTCTCACTGTTTTACAATTGAACTAAGTAGATGCAACTGTTTTTTCAATTCTAATAGTTTCTCACCTGTGGAACTCACTTCTGATTTCTCACTTTCCTGCCACATACAAACTTCAAAAATTTAAATGCAATCCTAATCATCATCATTTGTTTTCCTAAATCCTATTCGTTTATCTTCCTTTCGCCTGACTAAAGTCTTCTCATTCTCTTCCACTCCCAGTAACTTCTTGTGTCCTATTGGCATTGTCTTGCTTGGGGTGAAATGATTAAAAAAAAAAAAAAAAAAAATCTTCCTTGTTCTTCTTTGGGGATTATGGCTCTCCACAACTTCCTGTCTCTTGTAGCTCTTAATAAACTGTCTTTTTATTATTTCTCCTAAACCCTGTTCTGCCATCCATTTACTCAAGCTATGTATGTTATACATTGTTTTCCTCTGTCCCGCTTACCCTCTATCTGTTCCATGAGTATCAGATTTTCCAAGCCCTCCTTCTTTATGTGCACCAGAAACCCCAAATGTCCTGATGTTAAGCATAACTTTTCTTTTTATTTCCATTTTCTTGGAAACTTTGTTGTTGCTCACATGTTCAATCCATGGTATCATCAGCATCCTTCTGTAGAACCACATTTCTGTTGGTTTCAAGTCTCTTCATCTTTGAGGAGATTCTCCAGCACTCATTGCTATACAGGAGGACAGATATTTAGCACTATTTTTCTTGTTGCTAGTAAAGGTTTTTTTTTATTTCTTGGTACTCTGCTTAGCTTTTTGGAATACTTCCTTGGCTTTTCCAATATGCCTTTGGATTTTAATGACACACTTTCTGTCCCTCTGTTAAAACACTTCCCAGATATTTAGATTTCCCCACTTGTTTGATTATTTTTGGTATTTCCTTTTTGCAATTTACACTTTGGGCTCGTCCTTTCGTTAACAACCATGAATTCTGTCCCCATGCAGTTGATGTTTAATCCTTTCTTCTCGTATTCCTTTACTACCGTCTGCAGGTGTGTTTGTAGCTCCCTTTCTGTATCTGCTATCAACATTGTGTTATCTGCATACCTTATGTCGTTAAGGTTAGGGCCCTTTAATAATGAATCCTAGTAGAGCTTCTACTTCTATCAGAATCATCTAGCTGTGTAGATTGAATGTCTGCTGAGAATAAACATCCTTGTTTTACGTACTTTTTTTTATTTTTGTGTATCTGCTGAACTCATTTTCTATCTGTATGCAGGCCATATATGTCATTATAGGTTCTTGATTATTTTGATATCCTTCCCAAATGTATCAAGATTGCTGAGCAGTTCTAACAGATCTTTGTGGCATACTTCATTGAATGCATTTGTGTAATCTATAAAACAGGTACACGTCCTTCTACATTTGTATTGCTCTTTTTGATAACATTCTGTGTGTTCCTTGTTCCAGTGTCTTTGATGAATCCACACTGTTCCTGTTCTTTCCTGTTTGATTCTGCTTTGCGTTTCGTCAGAATTTGGATAAGTTTTGTTATATGGTTCATTAATTTGATTGTCCGATTGAGTTAGCATTCATTTACATTTGGCTTCTTAGGCAGTGCTATGAAAATAGATCTACTTAGGTCTTCCAGTATATCACCACTGTTGTAGATTTTATTTATTTCTTTAATCTTGTCTGAAAATTGTCAAAATCATCTAAGGCCTCCAGCATCTCTATTACAATTCCATTTGGACCTGCTGCTTTGTTTCTGTTCATTTTGGCTAGTGCAAATGTGGTCAATTGATATTTCTGTGTATTGAATTGATGGTCATTCTCTTTCATTGTGGAAGAGTTTTCTGATATATTCATTCCATCTCTGGAGTATTTTTTCTTTCTTTAATATCAGCATTCCTTCATTGAACTTTATGCTTCCTGTTTATGAGCATGTCTTTTGTCCTATTAGTTCTCTTAGTGGAAGTTTCAGATCAAAATCCATTTAATTTTCTGTCAAACTACATATTGATGCTCCATCTTTTATTTACCTAGAATAATGAAGCATGTAGCATAGATTAGAAGTTATTTTGACAATAATGTGGTTTAGTTCCTCAATGGAGACAAACATGAATGGACGAGAAATTATGTAATTGTTTGCGGTTGTCTTTTATTTCCAAGTCTGTCAAAGAAGTATAATTAGATGTTTATTAATGTTCATAAAAACACAAAATCATACAGTAATAGTTATAAGAATCTGAAAGATAATTAAGAAAAATTTAATTAATTTTATTCTTTCTTTACATAAATTGCAACTTTTTTTAATTGCAAATTATATTAATAAATTATCTTAATGAAAAAATACAATTTAGCAGTTAAAAAGTGTGACTAAATAGTCATTATTTATACAATATTTTGTGCCAATCATAAAAGGTTGCATTTATTATTTATGCATTTTTTTATTCTCAAGAGTTATTTTGAAATTTCCTGTATGCTATTTTTGCTTCTCAAGTAGAAACAAAAATTACAGAGAGTTTTCTATTAATTTCATCAATTCTCAGTGGAAGAAAAATAATTCCTAGGCTAAAAGTTTTTCTAATATTTTGTTTATTTAAATGTTCTTTTGACCAGGAACTAAAATGTATATTAGGAGTTTGCTATGAATGAATGAATAAATATATATATATATATATATATATATATATATATATTTATTTGATAGTGGCATTGATTCTTTATGCAGGATGGTGGGTATATTGATAGGCAAAAGAAAGCAGATGAAGAAGGTGCAAGGTTTCCTTATTTGGAATTATCTAATCACTTCCAACAGAGTAGGTTCCAGTAGATATAGAACACTTTGGTGCAAACAATCTGGTGCAGCTTTTCTGGTGCAATCATATTGATGCAAGCTATTTCAACGCATACCCATTTTGGTAATTGTGTTTTTACAAGGAATTGCCTACAATTATCTGTAATTTTTCCCCAGTATTATAATGTGAAGTATGTAATATATGTGTGTATATATGTATACACACTAATATATCTTTTATGGAATCTAATAAAAAAATAAAATTAATCATATATTATATAAAATGCAATACAACCAACTTAATTATTTGCAATAACTCCTCTCCACTAACTGATGTAGTACGTATAACCAACATTATATACTAATTTAAATGTCCCTTGGGAGAATGCATCTCCAACAGAAAAACAAATATATATGTTGGGTATACGACAAATACAATAACAAGAAGGCTTACATTACACATGTCTGACCATTCATTCATTGCGAGACATCTACAACAACATTCTTGTCCGCATTCACAATATAAAAAATTACTAATTGATAACACAACTATCCTACACTATGAAAACAACAAAATTAGATTACAGATACTAGAAGCAATTTATATTAAAAAATTAAAGCTGGCACTGAACAGAATCAACTATGAATACTGCAGTAATGTTCTGAAATGCCTGTAAAGGAACAGTTTTTTTCATGCTTTAATACATGTGTGACCATGACATAGAAAAAAATTCCATAATGGATAATTTTTTCATGTTCTAATGAATGCTCAGCACATTGTCAACTGTTTTGCATTTAAAAGCATAATGAAAAAATACAGTAATGGATAACAACGCATAACTTTGTATAAATACTTATATTAATGAACAACATATAGTTTTATACTACTTGCACTCCTGAAGATGATCTTGGAAAAAGATCGAAAGTACTTGGAAAATGAAAATAAAAGAAATTTAAACAGCTATAGCACATTTATCTCATCCTTTAACATCAATACATGGAATATTATTTGTGAGTATGAACAGATTTTGTTAAAAATTAGCAGACATAATGTCTGTAATTTATTCAATCAGACAAACCTAAAAGAGAATTTGCTGCCTAAATACACAAATTTTAAATATATATATATATATATACAGATGGCCTAAGATTGTGATCAAGCATGAAACACTGTTGCCACTTCGTGTTGACCTCAGTGTCCACTTCTCTATTTACATATGCTCTATCTCTGATATTGAACACTTTTACCCATAAATATTGTATACGTTAAAACAATACTTCTCTCATATATATATATATATATATATATATATATATATATATGACCTGAAGATCATATTCAGGTATGAAACAAACTGTCCTCTTTTATATTTTTATATCTACATATGCTCTATCTCTGATATTGAGCACTTTTACCCATAAATATAACATACCTTGAAAATATATTTTTATCATTATATATATATATATATATATATATATATAGTGTGTTTGTGTGTATCCAAAAATGTTAACAACACAAAAAAATCACTGTGCCTTCAGGTTTCATGGTATAAAGTGATCTTCACTGTCCAGAAAATGAAAAAGGGAGAAATAGTCTCTATATATATACGTAACCTATGGCCTCTCATAGTTTTATCTTTGCCGTTTTCTCTAAGCAAACAAATAATGTTTTGTGTTCCTGCTCCCTCCACTCATGGATTAGCTATATGCTAGTGTTGTTTCTGTCTGTTTCATTCTCTGGACTGTTCTAATAGCATAGAACTATTTCATATGATAAAACTTGAAGTCTGGGTGAAATTTTTGTTACTCTAGATTAAATTCCAGTTCTGTTCTAGGTTGGTTTTCTTACTGGAAATTTCTAGACCATTGAGTATTTTGGCTTAGGACCAGTTTCTTTTGGGATTTTTCTTTTGTTGCTATCAAGTGTAAAATTTCAGATATAACTAAAAATATATCTCAAAAGACAATATAAGTAAAGACAAAAGGAAAACTTATCTTAGCCAACACATTTTATCTTCCGATGGACCTTATCAAGGTATATATATATATGTGTGTGTGTGTAGTAGAGTAATGGGCAGTGGCTGGGGTTGAGGACTTGGAGTGCTAAGTTTCAATTACATTTGAGTTTGTTACATTCACTTACATGCAATTACACTTGGGAAATGGATGAATTCACCTCTTCTCCCACCAGCTATGGGTGAATAGCAAGACAGACTGGTTCCTATAGCTTTGGCTGGGAGAAGAAGACAAAAGGCAAACTTATTTTAGCTGATGTTTCATTTTCTGATGGACTCAATTAAAGCAAATGTAAGTATTTAATTTGGCAACAAGTATTTATATACAAAATTAAAAATGTCATTCATTTTTAGAAATTAAGAACACTCATAAATATATATCAGGCTAAATGAAAATCAAGGTAAATTATTGTAGAAAAAAGAAGAGAAAAAAAAAGTGATGAGAGGGTTCGCCGTCAAATCAGCTGTTTTTCTTTGCTGTCGGTCACCTCAAAGAAATGAATTGCGAGACTCCTTTTCTCGGCTGTTACACCGTGCAGCTGTGAAACAGACACCGAAATCAGACATGCATACTTCAACTGCTTCTTGGTCCGCCAGTCTATTCACACATCCGACTCTGTTTCACGAAGTCTGCCAAATGACTCGCCTTCTGCTGTGCCGCTGGCGCCTCGCCTTTTTATGCTAGTCCGACTCTGCTGAAATTTGCATGTGTACTGGTACAATCTCATTTTGGACGAGACCTGCGCGTATAAATCGTGTCTTCAACAGCGGCCATGTTTCCTCTCGGATTTATCATGCAAGCAAGACACGTTCGCACACGTTTCGAGCTCCGAGGTAAGTCATCACAAATATAGAGGATGCTAAGTGATGTAATTTAATGTCTAATAAACGAAAAGTAAAATCTGTATTGGCTAAGATGTTTTCCTTTTGTCTTTATTCATATTGTCCTTTTAAAGATGTATTTTTAGTTATATGTGAATTTTTACACGTGTATATAAATATATTTTTCATTCATCTCATATAATAAATCCTACAAGAAATTTTATGAATTCCTTTATTGGAACAAATGAGGCACATTTTTAACAAGAAAATAATTTTGATGTATTAAATACAAATCTGCACCAAAATTGATCCATGCCGAAACAGGACACACCAATGTTACCAGACTGAAATGTTTGCACCAGTGTAGCGGCACTGAAAGATTTGATTTCAAGGTTGCAGTGCTCCTCCAATCCTGCTGAAGTTCTAGGTGGTTAAAAAAGCATGGGGAAATGGCTACTGTCTTTCCCATAATCTAAGATGAATTTTCCCCTGTGAAAAATGCCCTCAAAAATCACCCTGCGTCTGAGCACTGAAACAACAAGTTGTACAGAGGAGTTTGCCAGTCCTCATGAACTTCAGTCATGAGACATATAACCTTACAATTATCATTCGTATATAATAAATATAATGTCTTACTTTATCTAGGCATACTGTATGGTATCTTCACAAACCCCAGCTATGTAATACAAGCTGTATATTTAATAAGAGGTACAAAATATGATAATTTGTTGTGGGAAAGAAAAACGACTTGCTCATATGTTAAGGTATTACAAATATTTAAAAAAAAAAAAAAAAAAATACCTAGCTAATTATAGCATCTTAGCGTAGGCAAAATACATGTAGCATCTTAGCGTAGGCAAAATACATGTAGCATCTTAGCGTAGGCAAAATACATGTAGCATCTTAGCGTAGGCAAAATATGGTATGTGGTTCTATAGAAGGATACTGAGAATACCATGGACTGAACATATAAACAACAAAGCTTTAGGGAAAAGGGAAATGAAAAGGACACTTGTATTTAAAATCAGAAATAGTTGAAATTTCTACAGTACATAATAAAGAAAGAGGGTTTAGAAAAGTTGATACTCACAAGAGATATTGAAGGCAAGAGGGATGGAAGAAAGCAATGCCTAACTTACCTAACAAGTTTTTGTAAATGGTTGACAGAACAAGGATTAAGCATGATGGCAAAAAAGACAAACTTTTCTAAGTGCTATAAAGAACTGGAAATTATGTAGAGCCATATTCACCCACATCCTGAAGAGACACATTTCATAAAAAATATTAATTCTAATATAAAGGAGTTAACTGTAGTTATAACAGAGTAACCTCCTTTAGATGAATTCTTTGCTGTTTGTATTCTGGATGTTTCTACTATGGTTATTGAATTGCTTACATGCTAATGTCTTCACAGAGTTAAAATCATATATAATGTATTAAGACTCCTACCTTCATGAGTCTGTTTATACTTCACAATAATTATCTATCTTCTGCTAGAAAATTTATGCAAAATATTAACTTTAAAAGACATTCTGAGAGGATACAAAGAATACATTTTTCTTCTCTTTCCTAATTGAAGAATTTGCAATAGCTACTCTTGCAGAATGTTACCCTTGAGATAAGAAAATGGTCATTTATTAGCCTATGACTGGATGAAAATCACTAGCTCATTAGTACTTAGAAGTTTGCAATGTTGAGCTAAAATGTTTGGGAGTAAAATGTAAAATTCAGTGAAAAAATTACTGATTACTTTTCTACTTTTAGCATTACCTATAGGCAGAATTGAGAATAGAAATTAACAAGGTTCTTTGAGAGCATTTGTTCAGATATTTTAAACATTTTTCTATCTCTTTTTCAAATATTCTTCATTTTTTTTCCATTTATTTGAAATAAAAAGGAAGTTTTTTTTTATTTTGTTCTTTGTATCTTGCAGCAATTTGGTATTTAACAAATTAGTATAAGAGAAAAGAAAATTGAACATCGAATAGGCTGCACTAGAGGTAGTTTTGCCCCACATTACAAATTGCTACAAAGCCAAGGCATTAACCTAAAAACTTGAGTCTTGTTCTTAAATAGATCAAGACTTTCATATGGATGTCATGCATGGCACCAAACCTGTTCAGAAATATCTAAACTGTCAGCTGTCTACAATTGCTTTTTCAAATCATTAGTTAAAAATAGCTTTGAGTGAGTGAATCCTGAGGGTTTTGCCAAAGACCATCCTTCTTTGAACATTATGTACCAGTGCTACAGAATCACACAGAACTGTAGCAAATAATAAAAACCACATCACTTGGAGACTATCAACAGCAGTGACAACTAAAATGGATAGCACATGTTACTCTAAGAGAAAATAAGGACATAATCAAGATGTTGACATTCTACACTATTTCAAATAAAAGGTTAGGAAACAAACCCCCATCAATACTGGAAAGAGCAATAACAGCTACTGGACTTTAGAAACCTAAAAATTGAAAAATTGTTTTAAGAGAAAGATTTTATAAATTTTAACCTTTTTATTTGAAGTAATGATGATTGAAGTAATTTGATGATTTCAACATCTTGATTATGTCATTATTTTCTCTTCGTGTTACATGTACTATCCATTTTAGTTTTGTTGCTACTGTTGGTAAGTGATGTGATTTCAGTTATTTGGTACAGTTCTTTGTTTGTGAATCTTTAGAGCGCCTGTCCACATTTGATTCTTCAAAATATATATATATATATATATATATATACATTCTTTTTATAGATACAAATATTTAAGTAAATTAAATGCTCTGTTTATAATAAACAGTATTCATAACATTTACCGGTCTGAATGTCCAAGAAATTTTCATAGAAAATATTCGTCCTCTGACAGGAACTGTCGGACTTTGTCCATTTCATAATGTGTGATGTTATATATGTGTATGTATGTATGTATGTAGAGAGAGAGTGAGACATTGTAAGTGTTGGTATTAGTGCTCTCTGCTGAGTAAAGGCAAATATTTCTAATAAGTGCTTCCCACTTATTGAAACAAATCTGTTTCTTAAGTGGGCTTAATCAACAACTGCACACACAAGGTTTTCTTCCAAAGTTTGTAAAATTTAGTCAATAATCCTTCAATGGCCAACAACTCATCATCTGATTTAAAAGTGCCTGTTGCATGGTTGTCATAATGTGCCACTTCTGCTTGATCATCTTTTAACAATAAAATTTCTCATTTATGACAGAGCTCTTCACAGTATCATAGATACACTTTACACTTGGATGAGAAGTTATCATTATTTACATTATTTTTTTTTACTTGGACTATTATGCCCATCTTTGTTTTCATCATCATGCTTTGGCTATTGTGTTCACCAAACTTCTTCAGATGTCTGACTATCCAAGTAACTTTTGCAGAATTTAAACTGAACACTTTTAATATATAGGGGTAGATTGCTCTTGTTTAACTGTCCATGTTTGGGGATGTCTTGTCTTGTTTCTGTTAGTACTGCTCAGTTATTGTTCACCCTGTTTCGACAGAGTACTTACACCAGGTAGTGTAAATAACCTTCTATAATCTGAAATATCTTTCGACTTTAAATAGTCCACAAAAGGTTGATGAGTTGTAAAATACAAATCAATCTGTACTAATTTGTTCAGGGATTGAACTAACAATTATGTCACATTAGGATGAATTGTGGAATGAGAACAATTTAACCCTGTAGATTAAATAACGTTCACTATTCCCAGAAATTCAAACAGAAAACTTGATGAAATATCATTAAAGGATTTTAGAACACACACACACACACACACACACACACACACATATATATATATATATATATATATATATATATATATATATATATAAAAATTCCATCTTACTCTTATTCTGTTTCTCAGATATATATCCATTTATATGTTAGTATCAGTGTATTTCTTTTGCTTGCCCTATATTTATGACTCTTACCTTAGAACCAGAAAGATAATTAAAATTTCTGGGATAGATAATGTGGAAGGAGGCCTTACAGAATACAACACTCACAGGACATATTGACAAGAGTGGAAGAAGTAAACTCCAATGAAGCTACTTAATGAGCTTTTTGTAAAGGGATGGTAGAACAGGGTGTGGGAAGAATAGGGAGGAGACAAATATTACTGAGAACTACAAAGAATAGGAAATGATTGAGAGCCATGATTGCCCATGCATTGAAGAGACACTGCATATAAAAAAAAGCCATTATTTGTGTTCATGCTTTTACATAATTGATTCATCCTTACGATACACTGATGATTTGCAAACTAGTTTTCCAGATCATTGTTGGAGAGTTAAAATCCTAGAATATCACCTAGTCCTTGATTATGCTGAGCTTTCAAATTTGCCGATTTTTTTTTTTATGGCTTATCAACCTTATTTGAATTGAGGAAATATTTCTAAATTGTAAGAATTTTTTTTTTTTTTTTTTTTTTTGAGATAATGATTTTTACTGATATAAATTTTACTAATGAACCCATAGCTGTGGGGAGGAGAAGAGGTACATTTATACCTTTCCCAAAAGTATCTGCATGTGAATGAATATAATGAACACAACTTACACCACCTGCACATTCAAGCTTACAGCAACTGGTATTTTCAAGCAGTCACCCATCAAGGAACTGACCAGAATTGATGTTGCTTAGCTTTGTTTCAATGTTGATATGGTTGTAAACCCAAGCTTTCTAATATTTACTGTATAAATTATGTATAAATCTATATTCTGTAACTTACATGTCCATATATATTGATATAATGCTGGATATTTTAATGTGATTGCACTTCTGAACGTATCTGTTTTTATATAGCTGTTTGATTTGTATCAAAATATGACTCTTTTCATACACACATCTTTTCGCATTTATCTTTTATATCTAATAAAAAAAATTATATTGACTTATTTCTGGTTTTCTTACCATTTCCAGAACAAGTTCTATTATTTTTCCTTGCAGCCATTGTCCTCTGACTTATCTATCTATTGATTCTTTAAGCAAAGTTCTGACATCAGTGTCTTCAGTTTAGGAACTGCCCTTCCTTCTCTTTCCTATTCTGTTAGCAGGCTGTAGTCTCCAGAGCATCAAGAAGTATGCACTGTTCTCTTGAAACTAGAATGCAAAAACTAATAATTCTATGTTTTGCTTGTCTTTACATGACAAATAATATTAAGTCATGGGAAGTGGAGAGGTGGTTGCTAAAAATCAATAATTCATATACTTTCTTTGCAGAAAATACAAACAAACAAACATACTTTCAGCAAAACCATTCTTGACTTTTGCATGAATGTTTCTTTCTTTTTTGTATCAGTTGATGAGGAAAGCATTTTTGTAGAAATTGACTCAATCAAAAACTATCTTGGTTTTCTTTTTAATAACAAATAGTATAGAAAATAATCATTTTGCTATAACTTTACCAAGAATGTGGACATTATTGTGGTTGTTATTATGAACTGTCTATGGTAAACTACAACTAGATGCTCACTATACCTTTTTATATGTGTGATTTTTAATATATACAGTATTTATTATTTTTGTTAAGGAGTAGAATGTTATTTAACATTAATGCTAAGTTTAATTTCTGAGTCGTCATATATATATATATATATATATATATATACACACACATGCACACACATAGCACATAGATTAAAACTGTGCACACACACATAGCATCCATTAAAACACACACACAAAGAAATGGATTAAATCCGACAGATTGTTGATTTATTTGTTTAAATATTATTCTTTAAATGAATACTCATATTTGAATTGATGTTCTGTTTTTATTTATTAAACAGTATATTTATTTATTTACATCTGCCAGCCTGAATATTTCAGAAATCTTGTTAGAAAAATATGAGAGCGCATATTTTTCTAACAAGATTTCTCAAAATATATATATATATAATATATATATATATATATATATATATATATATATATATATATATACATATATTTCTCAAAATATATACACCTAGTGAGCCAGACAATCCTACCTAGGTTTCACCTAAACGGTTCGTCAGGGAAAGTCGGCTAAATAGGCAAAGTGAAACGCATATTTATAGGCAATAGCTAAAATTATACCATGTGACCAAAGAAGGAACCACACAAACGCAATACAAACCACCTGAGTTTTTAAAGATTTATTCAACAAAAAGGGGAGGGGATATAAAAAAAAAACAAAAAAAAACTGCACTGGTTTTTTAAAAAATTCGGATTTAATCTTGAAATAGAAACTAATTTGAAAATCACTATTTAAAATGGTACAATATCCCCGTATAAAAGAGAACCAGGAACCTCAATATTTAAACATAAAATCTAACCCCCCAGCCCATATCATAAGGCATACTCCAAAGAATATTGGGTATAGACTTTCTACTAATTCCTCCAATAGGGACATTTTTGAGGCCAATAAAACAAGTTATGAGGAAGCCCTATCTAAGAGTGGACATAAAAAGAAATTGGAATATATTAATATAAATAACCATAACAGTACTCAGAATAAACGTAACAATAGGCAGAGAAAGATTTTGTGGTTTAACCCTCCTTTTAATTTAGCGGTAAAAACAAAAATTGGCAAAATATTTTTTGACTTATTAGAGCAACATTTCCCCCAAAAAACTGAGTTACATAAAATATTCAATAAAAACAATGTAAAACTTAGTTATTGTTGCATGCCGAACGTAGGGACTATAATAAATGGATTGAATAAGAAAAAAACTAGGGATAATCCACGCAGTAATTCTCCTACTTGTAATTGTAGAAACAGAAATATCTGCCACTTACAGGGCAAATGTCAGCAAGAATGCATGGTTTATCAAGTGAAAATTTACAAAGATAGTGAGGATACTAACCCTAAAATATACATAGGTGCTACTCAGGATAAATTTAAAAAAAGATACTATAACCATACGAGTAGTTTTAAAAACGAAAAAATTAAACATAGTACCACGCTATCCACCTATGTATGGAAAACCAAACAAGAAGATAATAAAGACCCCATCCTTAAATGGGAAATATTAAAAAAATGCCCCAAATATAAAGCAGGCCAAAAATTTTGTAAATTATGTACAGAGGAGAAATTAGCCATAGCTTTATATGATCAACGTAACCAGCTATTAAACTCCAAAACTTAAATTCTTAACGTATGTAGGTATAAAAAATCTTGGTTACTAAATTAGACGATTTTTCCCGTTTATTTGTCATTCCACCTTGATGTTCGTATTTTAATATCCCCTCCCCTTTTTGTTGAATAAATCTTTAAACTCAGGTGGTTTGTATTGTGTTTGTGTGGTTCCTTCTTTGGTCACATGGTATAATTTTAGCTATTGTCTATAAATAGGCGTTTCACTTTGCCTCTTTAGCCGACTTTCCCTGACGATCCGTTTAGGTGAAACCTAGGTAGGTTTGTCTGGCTCACTAGGTGTATCTAGGTCTGCTCTACGGTTGTATTGAGCTCTTTTGTTAGTTGTTTACTCGTATCAGGGTTTTTTCTTTGGGCTTCAAACCTGCATATGTGCGATTTTTTTCGACAGACTTTCATGTTTGTAGCTCTTTCTTTTTTTAAAACCTTTTTTTCCCCTCGAGATTGATTTGATTATTGGCAAATCAAAAATTCGAGGGTTTTTTGAAACGAGTATAGTTATCTATATTTGTGTGTGTGTGTGTGTGTGTATATATATATATATATATATATATATATATATATATATATATATATATATATATATATATATATATATTGAAAAAATTTGTCACTTAGCTGCTCTGGAGTTTTGGAGATGAGCTCTTTTTGTAATTGTTCAGTCCACTTGTCAGGAGGTTTCAGCAGTTGCCCTGAAGATTGCATTGAAGCATTAAATGAACTGTCACCACTTGGTGTTGACCTCTGTATTCACTTTTTTTATTAACATATAAATGTCATTTTTTTTATTTCCATATACATTCAGTATACAGCTGATCATGGCTCTACATTGAGTCCTTTTTCTGTGAACTGTCATAAGTTCTTGAGTAAGATAGTGGATGGATTTCCCATTGCTTTCTCAATGATTTTGAATTTAGAATAGTTTGTCTCCTATACTGGCTACTATTCAAGGTTAAAATGCTCAATCTACCTTATATAAGATATATTTAAACATTATCTAGCTAGAGGCAAAAATTGTCACCATAGAATTCTCTCCCTTTACTGCTCTAGGTGCATTCTATTACCTCGAGAGGGTTGCTATAAATAAACACTTAACTGCTTTTCTGGTATTTTAAGCTGGAAATAGCCTTGTTCCAAAGCGATAGTAGGCTAAAGATCTGTTTTCTGACACTGTTTTGAATTCTTCTACACTTTACAAGAGGTGTAACATAGATTAAACCCACTTTAATTTTGTCACACTTTTTTTGTAAACAAAAATGGCCACATCAACATCCAACAAAGCCTTTAATCAGGAGTTTCTTTGATTTGGACTCCAGTGATGATTTTGAAAGCTTTACTCAAGTGGATATTGATGGTCAAGTGGTCTGAGATAAGAGATTGTTACAATGCTAGTGATGAGGAAAGCTATGATGACCACTGGGTGCCAAGTGGCTACTATCATTCATGGCTGACTAATTTTATGGAAGCTACTGGTCCCATGGATGTACCTGATAGCCTTTCTGAAGTTGAATCATTTCATCTATTTGTAAATAATGAAATAACTTTATTTGTCAATGAGACAAATAAATATGCTAGTCAGGTGAAAGAAAGAGGAAACAAATGCTGGTGTCTGCTCATATGTAAACACCTGGAAGGATGTTGCTTTTGATGAAATGAAAGCCGCCTTAGCCATTTTGTTTCTTATTGTACCCCAGAACTACACAGAGTAATAAAAGTTAAAATATGTTAAATTGTTAATGTATTTGTTTTTATTTTGTGTTCAATTTTTTTTGTTTTCACTGTCAAAACCTGCATCCAAAACATAATGCATTATATCAAAATATTACTTATCGATTCTTTTATTAGTATACAAAAAATAAAATTTAAACACACAATACAAAGAAAGTTATAGCAATTTTAAAACAGTAGGTGCTCATGTTTTTTGTGCTCTCAAAAAAATGCAGTGGCAGGTGGAACAATTCTAGTATGAATTTAGTTGGGTAAAGGTTAAATTATAGTTGCAGGAATAACATTGGCTACATTGAAACTTAAATTTAATGCTCAGTTGAGCAACCTGTGCCTGTTTTTCAAATGGCCATAGAATGATTTGATAAGTTATTTTCAGTTGCTTTTGTTTTTATTGTGAGATGAAAGTAATATTAATTGAAAAATTTAATTGACTGTGCTTCGTTGTGTAATAGATTCAATATGAAACCATTGTATTTTGTATCGGGGAACATTTGTATATATAATCTGCATAACAAAAAAAAACAAAAAAATTGTTAGTTTTTTTTTTTTTTTTTTTCTTGTATATTTGAGATACATGAAAGTATGGTAAAAGTATAATCCAATTGTGAAATTATTGAAACTGTGTGTATGTATGTATGTATATATATATATATATATATATATATATATATATATATATATTTACCATACTTTCATATATCTCAAATATACAAGAGAGAAAAAAAAACCCTCTGACCTTCTTCAGGTGACTGTCAATCCTTGTAACCTTCAGGGAAATTTGAACTGAATTCTTTATTTAAACTACAAAGGTAGATTATTTTCATTCTGTTATCCCTATCTTGGGATATCTTATTCTTATTTAGTGCTGTTCTGTTTGCATTGCATCTAAATCTGTATTATCTGGTACAGAGATTGAACTTACAATTACTATAATTCATTAACCGAGACTTTAATCAACTAAGCTATTTTTACATGAGCTGAAATGTTGTCATAATAACAAATATGAGGATATCAGTTCAAATATAAATGTATATAATGATGCTTTGAGAAGTTGTAATAAATAAAGCAACTAAATGTAAGGCAAAAATAATATCAATATCAGACAGATACTGGAAGGCTTACTTATTGTCTGTTTACAAATAAATAGGGTCATTAAATATTGACCTGAATGTTTGTTGTTTTCATTTGTTCTGATGACACATAGACAGGTAAGAGAAAAATAAATACAGGAATGAGGAATGGAAAATATATCTATCTATATTTCTGAGATGAAATGTTGTAACTTTTTATACTATTTACATTGTTTGGACTCTCATCCTAATTGTTATTGTCACATTCGCAACATTTCGGCCATTGTATGCTCTGGCCTTCTTCAGATGATATTTGTTTGAATTTCAAACTGAACACTGAGTAGTTAATCTTTATGTTGGTGTTTCTGAAAATTGTTTCAATGACATTTGTGGAGACATTCTTCCCATGTTTATTTCTTGAGTGATCCAGGAATGTGAAAGTTATGTCAGCCCATTTGCTTATTCAAGTATCTGGTTTCATAAATGGAGTTAGCTGATTGGCCTGTCATTAAGAATGTCCACTCTTCCCCAGAGTTAATGAGATAATAAATAGTTGATACTTTTCAGGGAATTTAAGAAATACTTTTATTTTATTTTTTTAAACTTAGCCTATGACTACATCTCTATGTAGCTTTGGCTAAGCACATGCAGTGCAACTAATGGAAGGGTTGTAGAGTTCATGATGACTTAAAAGGTTAGGAAAGAATCCTCTATCATTACTGGAAAGAACGATAACAGCTATTAGTCTTGAGAAGCCTATTTTCCTGAAAAATTGTTTTAAGAGAAAGTTTTTATAAATTTCAACCAACAGCATTACTAGCTGCTTGGTCAATAAATGCCAAATGTTTCCTTGTAGGGAAATGGCTAATCTCACCATTATCATGATCCCAACTGCAGTTGATCTGATAGTTAAATATTGCAATATGGCTGTAAATCTTATTGATGTATTGTACTTTTTTATAGTAGGTTATAATAAAAATACAAATTAGAATTGGTACAATCAAAATTCACTTCTATTTATTGATTATTTTTTTTTTTCTTAAATTCTTGTATTGCCATTAATGAGCAAACTTCCAAAAGAGACAGATACTCGTGAAATATTCTTGAGTGAAAGGAATTGCAAATATACAGTGTAACTTTAGCATTTCTCATTTATTGAAGCATTGCATTGGAAATGTTTTGCATATTTATGGGCAATTTCAAAGGCAGTGGATAAAAATGCTCATACAGTTTGTGTATGTTTATTCAGATTTTTTTTTTAAAGATCCAAATTATTGTGTAAAATATTTCTTTTTTCCTCTGTTTAAAATTTATGCTTAACAGATTTTAAACATAAACAATTTAAATTTATATATTTTGTTGATTAATTAAAAGGAGCTTTTAATTTTATTTATTACAGTCCAACCTCTTTAATCTGGCATCCATGGGACCCTGGCCATTGCTGCATCATGGAATATGCCGGATGACAAAAATCATTCTTAAAATAACCCTTGCCAGTTCATTCCACACACACACACACACATATATATATATATATATATATATATATATATATATATATTACTGTGTTATCAAAGATAGAACAAAGCTTAAAACAAAGATGAAACAATCATTAATGCTTCCAAACAAGGTTTTTTATTGTTTCATGCAATACAAAGGTTTAAAAAAGCCTAAAACTAAGAAATAATATATGCAGTGTAACCCGGATATAAGAGAGATTTTCTCTGGTCCCAAATTAGAGCCTGTGTTAATGTATATAAATTAGACCAAACCCGGATATAAGAGACTTCTTCTCCGGTCCCAACAACTCTCTTATATCCAGGTTACACTGTACTTGAATATGCAACTATATATAAGAAATGAGCAAGCCTGTATGACCAAAAGACTCTCCTGCTGTCAGCTGCTTTGCAGTGTTGTAAACAATGTGTGGCACTGCTCTCATAGTGGCCCAATGACCTAATGGCAGCTGATTTAAAAAAAAAAAAAAAAAAATAGTACTGGACCATTGAGTGCCAGATTAAAGAGGTTGGACTGTAATTCCTGAATCTTAAAAACAAAAAGAAACTGAATTTAAATGTTTGTATGTCTATACATTCTATAGAATCTATTTTCTGAGGAGTGATAGATTTTTAATGTTCATATCTCTATATACACTCCAGTATTTTCTATAGCTTCTTGTGTAACTGAAAAATGAATTTCAGTTTGTGTATCTGGAAAGGTAGAAACAAATAATGAATAGATAAAAGTTAGAATCATCACCCTCTTTTCTGGAACTAACCAAATTCTGCCCTCTTCAGATCTCTCACAGATATTGGCCTTCTATCAAGCAATTAACTATTTTGGAAACATAGTGTAAGAAAAACTACTTCACTTAAAAGAGTCCTCCCTCTCTTTCCCCTTTCAAGTAAAAACCCAAGGATATTCCTGTTGTTACTATACTGATAGGAATTGAAGTTTTTGGCATGCATTTCCACTAACTCAAAAAAAAAAAAAAAACGAAACAAAAAAAATATTTTTGAGTTATTTTATTTTTTTTTTTTCAATATATAACTACTGTACTTATCTCGGCTTATTGCTGTTTTTTTGGTCTCAGTTTATTTTCAAATGTTTGCTCCTCCCCTTCTTCATAATTGGTACCATTTTGTTTTGTTTTTTTTGTTTCAAACTTTCTCTTCCATTTCTTCCTATTGGCAGTAGGGCATGTTGAACTACTGAGAAGTATTCACATGCACACCTCTATTATGTTATCTTTTTTTCTAGATACATATGCAAATAAAAACAATAATTGATATAAAACGGCTAAGAAAATATGTGAAAATTAGAATATTTTTTTTTTGTGTTTATTTCGGCTAGTAGAACTTCAGCCAAAAAGTACTCCTTATATAACTATTGCTATAATATTCAATAAATTAAAAAAAATAGTGACTTATCATTGTCTAGTCACTTGAACTTTTCTTAATTTATTGAACATACAGACCAACATAAACATTTCTCTGTGGATGCAAGTATACAAGATACCAAATTATGCTTAAGCTCAGATATTACCTCATAAATATATTAAGAGTCATCTGATTTTCAGCTTTTATTTATTAGCATAGTACCCATAAAAATTACAGGAATACTATTGTTAGGATGGTGTAGTCAACAATGGACAGACTCTCTTACTCATACTGTGTGACACTTATATAATTCGCCCGTCAGCTGGTCCTTGCATTTGATTGGGTGATTCCTCAGTGATTTATGGTCAAATTATGTTGAAAACACTTGTTCTCAATCGATCACAGAAATTAAGCAGTATTGAGTTTTCTCAGATGACCTACTTTTCAAAATCTGACCGCACAGAATTTGTAAAAATTCCAAAAATACTTAGATGGGGACCACTTGGAAATCTGAAATATGCTTCATCTTTAAATAACTGACAAAAGGTTGATAAACCATAAAAAAAACAATCAATCAATTCCCGGTGATGTTGGCTCACACATCTCTAAACACCATTTTCTTTTTTCCTGACAGTAGTCTGTTTCTGATGGAATTCATTTGCCTGTTGTTTGAGTGTCTTTTGATTTCAACAGAATTTGGAGTATGGGATAGCACCCGTCTCCAGGAAACTCATGATACATCAATCAATTAATACTTGTAGTGAACTACTTCAGAGGGCAAAGTGGCCCATAGTGGCATGCATTTTTTTTTTTTTTTTTTTTTTGCAACAGTCAATGTAAAACTAGAGAAAATAGCTTACCTCCAGGTCAGAAATGGATTCAGATGTGTCTTGCATGTAAATTATGCCAAAAGGAAAAAAATGTCTATTTTGCATTTCAAACAGATAGATCTCAGTCAGATAGATTCTTGTGAGAATCTCTTTTTGCATATGTAAATTTTGGCTGTCACTGAGGATATAAAAAAGTGCATAATGTGACAACAGGTAGAGCAGTGACTTCTGTAGTAAACAGGAAACGTGTTGCAGTCAGTGG
>OZ010591.1:69211841-69252868 GCA_963932145.1 Acanthosepion lycidas
CTATCACTCCTATCTGATCTTGCTCTAAATTTTCTGTAACCCCTTGCGTCCTAGTGGCTCCCCACCTTGCTTGGGGTGAAATGCTTAAAAAAAAAAAAAAAATAATCTATCTATCTATCTAGTGTTGCCAGTAATTACTCAGGGTAAACAGCTTGTAACATTTATGTAGTAAATCTAAAAAAAAAAAAAATATTTTGCATAATAATCAGTAACTTTCATAATTTTGTTGGATTTGGTGCATATTTTGCCACAGTAGTAAATGTAGTTGATCTATTTTATTCAGGGTAGGCACTGCCTACCTAGACAGCATAAAAGAGCCCATATTAAATAAAATGTATTTTCTCAATTCTCATAAATATATCCTGATAGTTAAAAAAAAAAAAAAAACCCAAAAAACAAACTAAAAACTAATCTAGTTTTTACCATGTAGAATTTTTACTGTCAGATCTTTTCCTCTTTTAAAAATGTGAAACAAACAGTTGCAAAACCAAGCAGTGCTGTATCCAACCATCTGCATCAACAGAACCGCTCAACATTGAAGGACATCAGTCTTATGTGCTTGTAGTTACAATCACAGATTGTCTATGACTCATTAACAGCAAAGCATTACTATTCTCAAACAAAACTGCCATGCAAATTTAGTAGTAATGCAAATCTGTTGGGAGACTCCCTTCTCCAAACAGACAGTTAGAACAAAGCTCTGATCAATGGAAGACACATTCCAGTTGATGTCTTTTCGTTTTGGTCAAGATCTCTTCTATGCCCTATGAGAATTTAGTGATTTAACCAGCTAAGGTTTTTATGACCATTCATCCACTTTACATTAGGTCATATTAAACTAGAACTTTGAATTTTCAGTTTAATAATCAATCATTTGAACTCTTCTGGAACAATCAACTTGTTTTATATTGTTTCCACCCCTTTTGTCTCTGCTTGTTGCTCATTTTATTAGAACATTTTCTTTTTTGTTGTGATTGTCAGTAAAAGATTAACTTAATCTCAACTCTCAAGGTTTTTTGAAATCCTGTTAATACCTTGCTTAATCTAGTTAATTCTTTTTTCAAAAAAGCTTTGGCAGACCTTTATCTTTCAATTTCTATTACTGAAAAGAGGAAAAGAATGGGTATTTGGTTGGTTGAATTAAAGTGGTAAGAGAAAATGAAGGTGAGAAAGAAAAACTGTTTGTTTTTTTCATTTCTTTTTATTTGCAATCAGAACTGAAAAAAAGGTTAAGCTAAATAAGAAAAAAAATTTTTTTCTTGATTATTTAAGATGTATGCACATATATCATTATTATCAACTGATTTAATGTTTGAAAGTTTTTGTGTAAGTGTTTGTACATATATGTAGTATATTTGCAGCTGTGTGTCCACACCCGCACACATTTATTTCCTTGTAAATAAACATTTGACATAAACAATTGACATTACTTTCAGAGTATTTCTCTCTCTCATATATATTTCTCTGTGTGTGTGTGTGTATTGCTTAGTAGTTGACATTCACTTTCTTAATATGAGACCTAGGTTTGAATCTCACCATGGTCAATTTGTCAAGGGTGGGGAGACTTCCTGATGTTATTGGCCTGAGGAGTTGATCCCAGCATGCATCACAATTGGAAAATGCTTGAAAATCATACCATGGGTTAATCCAAGTTTTATGAGTGAAATCGGGTAGACAGAATTGTTTGGAAGCTGTCAATGGTTGTGCTAGGATTAATTCACATGTCATGTTTGAGTGCATTGGCATTGTTCAAACTGCTAAACATACCAGATTATGCACTCTTTTCCAGAAAGTGTAAATTTTGCTCAGTGTAGTTGCAGTATAAACCACAGGTGGTCTTTGGGTGTTGAGCAGACACAAATGTGTCTGGGCAGACATCTGCAAGAGGGATTGGTTAGTCAATTTAGCAGACAGGTGTGATTAGAAAATGAATAGCTGGCCATTATGTGGCAGCTTTCATATAATTTTGGAGTAAGAGTTTTAGGAAGAAATATGAATTCATTGTTTGAAGATTTTTTATCATTGTTAATTCAGAATAAATTTTATTTTTATTTACCTTCAACACTTTCTTTTTACTATGAATGAGTCAAAGATCAAGGCTATAACTACTATTTCTTTAATATATATATATATATATATATATATATATATATATATATATATATATATATAACACAGAATTCACAAAGAAACTAGATCAAAAAGGTTATTTTTATGATTGCTCTGAGCTAAACACCTGTCATAAGTATAGTTCTCAATTTTGCCAAGGCATTGCTGGTGGGTGGGGGTTATTCAGTCTCTGAAAAAGTAAAAATAAGATAAGTAACAATGTATTTTTTTAATGTTCTGTAGAAATATTTATTAAAGGAGAAAGGTGATATTTAGTGTGTTTTACTAAGCTTCTTGGTAGTGGTGCTAGGCAAAAAATATCTATGAATTAATATATTAATAATATATTAATTAATATCCAATAATCTGTTTTTCAATCTCCACTGAATATAAAATAAACCTATTTAATTATGTGATTTTATGATTTTTTTTTTTTTTTTTTTTGCTTTTTATATTGAACTTTTTCCAGGAATAATTATACATATAGCTGTATTCTATCAGTATGATTTCCTTAATTCCTCATTACTGATAAGCCATTTTCCTCCCAAATTTTCAATGCACAAAATACAAATTGAGGATTGAAATTCTTAAACCAAATTTTAGATAACAAAAAAAATTCCAGAATTTGGCGTTTAATCATAAAAATTCCAAAAATATTTAGTTTGTGCTAAAAATGAGTTGTGTGGTGGAGTATAAGTAAAGTCAGTGGGCAGCAATAAGTTGTCTGTTGATTTGTTTCCTTTAGGAAATTCAGTTTGAAATTCCTTGTAGGTTCCTCCATTTAACAGATACCTGATGGCTGGATGGCATAACACCTGAAACATTATGATAACAACAACAAAGATGAAGACATTAGTCCAGATGTAAATAATGTAAATACAATAACAAACTTATATATGTTAAAACTTGGCAATTGGTCCTTGCATTATAAATCAAGTGAATACTGAAAGGCTTACTTTTTGAATGACCAATTATGAGGCTTGTGAACTTTTTTTCTTTTTCTTTTTCTTGTTATTGTTATCAATTTTGTAGTCTTTATTATTCTGAAGAAACCATTTAAAATAATTCTTTTTCTTGGTTATGGCACTGATTTATAAAAGTTCTGGGCTAGTGGGGCTTTAAAATGTATGAAGTAGTCATTGTAATATTGCATTATAATATTATTAATTACTAATAATTCAAGGGGTGAAAAAAATTGTTTCACTTCTTGGATTGAATGGAAAAAGAATTTAGAAGGGTTATGGCCAGATCATATTGAAACACTAGTGATCATATGATCACTAGACTTAAGCTGTAACATTGTAAGCATGAATGTGCAGGTGGTGTAATTAATGGATAATAGCTTGGAATTGTTTATTGGAGAACTGAATTCCAAATACCATTGGGTTTGCTATATGCAAATACCCTTGGGTAAGGTATGAATCCACCTCTCCCTCCAGCTATGAGTTAATTAGTAAAACATGTATCACTAAACAATTATTTCCCCCTCTAAAATTCTTAAAATCTAAAAAGATTTTCTGCAGAGGGTTGAATGAATGAATCAAGAATTTGGAGTAAAGGCAGTGTTTTCTTTATTTGGTTCAAAGGGTATTGAAGCTTGATGAGAATTTAAAGTGGTTTATGTTCAATTTAATCTTATGGTAGTTGACTCAGCTTTGGCATCATTACTAACTGAGCTGTTTGACTGTAAGTCAAAAAGAAACACTTAACTTTGCCCTTTCTATTGTCACAGAGGAGCTGCAGAAACATTAAAGAAATTAAAACAAAGGAACTTTTTGGTATTTTTAATTTAAAACCTTTTTTTGTTTTTTCTTAGACCTCTTTGATAGACGTTCATCAGACATGAAATTTCAATAACGTCTGTTATTACTTGTGGAAACTTATCATTGCATTTCTCTGTCAATACAAGAATAAATGTTCTCCAATCAGGCAAACACAGAGATAATGCTAGAAAGTAAAATTCTGTTGCCAATTAATCACAGTTCCTGCCTATTTGCTTGTCAGTGGATTCTGAATGAAGCAGCCATAATTATCAACTGATAAATTACCTAACATATCACTTTTTCCAGCCTTACCCATCCTACTACTTTTCTCATTTTCTTCCTTATCTCCTTCTTCTGCTTTCTCTTTTCTTGATTTCATTCTCTTTTCTTGATTTCATTCTCTTTTCTTGATTTCATTCTCTTTTCTTGATTTCATTCTCTTTTCTTGATTTCATTCTCTTTTCTTGATTTCATTCTCTTTTCTTGATTTCATTCTCTTTTCTTGATTTCATTCTCTCTTCTTATTTCCTCCTTTCTCTCCTTTCTCTCCTTCCTCCTTTCTCTCCTTCCTCCTTTCTCTCCTTCCTCCTTTCTCTCCTCCCTCACCTTGTTTATATACTTAGATTTCTCTCTGTATCCTTTTTTGTTTGTGCTTTTTTTTTGTTTTTCTCTCCCTTTTGTTTGTCTTGTCTCTTTATTTACCTTCCATAGCAACTATCAAATCTACTTGTTCAAAGCTGCACCTTTCTTCAAGGCTTGGCATTTTTGATATTTAATCTCAAAATCTAATTGAATTGTCAATTTATTTTTAATTCTTTATTTCATGTTTTTAAACAAACACTACTGCACTGTCATTTTGCAAAGAATTAGAAGAGCTGTAAACTTTTTTGGGCAATATTTTGAATTTTTTACTTTACCTCAAGGAATAAGTACCAAGACTGAATTGTATATGCAAGCAACAATGAAATATCTGAAGCTGTCAAGACACTCATTCAAACTAGAATGATTACAAAATATACTATAGTTACTCTTTGCTAATCTGAAAACTTTTGAGATATCTGTGAAAGATAAACTTGATAACCTGTATAGAAATATGATCTTTCTTTTTTTTTTTCTTTTTTTTTTTTTTTACTGTTTTAATAGTAGATTAATTGATTTAAGTAATTTTTATATTGCCTTGATCTTTTCAGAGTGCAGATATATAGGTGAACAAACTGTTATGATTTAGTAAGATTGGCATATTCATATAACAGTGGATATCATTTATTATAATCTTGAAGCAAATTTATTGGGGTTTAAAGAGAGGTCACCTTGGGTTTGGAAAGAAGACACAAAAAATTGTATTTGGCAGACAGATGAGAATAAAAACAGTGCTGTCAACAGATATGAGAAATTAACAAAACTCATATTTTAAAATATAGGAATGAGGTTATTAAAAACTATGTAAGTTACTAATATAGAGAAGTGCTAAGATTGAATGTGACTTTACATTATAATTCATATTGTATTGTTTACTATTTACTTTAAATACTGTTGTCATATATCAAAAATACATATGCAGTTTTTTTGTGTGTGTCTGTAAAGTAACTTAAGAACAGCTTACCAGGTCCTAAGCAAATCTGCTTACCCAAGGGTTTCATGGAATAAATGTCTAAATTATAATTTAGGATTTTATTATATTTTATTGATTTTTTTTTTTTTGCTTGATTATTTTGATTTGATCTACTCTATATTTACCTACCTCTTCCCTGTGACAAGGTATACATGATTTTGATCTGAATTACATCCTCTATTTTATAATATGGGAAACAGGGTTTGTGTTATTCCTTGGTCTTTCATTGTGTTATATTCTGTGAAAATAGAAATATATATGCTTGAAAAACAAAGTGGATAAAATAAGTAAAGGTTTATTGTAAAAAAATCAGTACAATAAAAATAAATGTAACAGTTATGTACAAGGTTGTTGCAAGTCAATCCAGTAGTGAGTGCTACTATTTGAAGGTCAATAGTTCTTGTGTAAGTTTGAGTTGTACTCAACAGATCCCAGCTAGTATATTTAGCTACCCCCCTCACGAGGGTTGCATGTGGCACAAGGCTGATTTAACGTGGGTTCTCCAAGCCTGTAGGCTTGCCCAAAAATATTCCCTTTTGAACCTGTATAAACAGGTTCAGGGGCAATCTACCTCCATGAACAAGACTCTGCCCTTTGGTGGAGCCTCATCCGGGTTCCTCTCTGCCTTTGGGCAGAGAGTTTGACTGTCTAGCTAGAACAGATCTCAGCTAGTCTCTGTAGTCTGTTGACTTACAGATACTTATAGGTAGTTACTACCTATAGTGTAATCACCTTGCTTGGGGTGAATTGATTTAAAAAAAAAAAAAGAAGGTAAAGGTCTTATTCTTTTAGGACAAATAATTGAAAATGTGACACTGAGGGCCAAATATGCATTGGAATAAAAGCAAGGCAAGGTGCTGAGAAACAGAAAAATTTTGTTAGCAAACCAGCACTCTTTGTTTCTATGTGGTATCTATCCTCTTATATGGCAGTAAATGTGTGGGGAAAATTGTGAAAATGGCCTACCTCAGAAACCAAAATGGCGGCACACATGTTTTATGCCGGGCGGTCTTGGACAGTTAACGCGAAATCTCGTTGTCTCGTCATTTGCATGCAAATTATGGTCAGTCCTCAGCTCTATAAATCAGGCGCATTTTTTTTTCTGAGGACTGAGTTTTTTGCTTGTGAGAAGGTTGGACGTGTGACACTATTTTGTCGGTTACCCTCGTGTTTCCCATCTGCTATTATCAGTTGAGTCTTTGCTTTACCACCACAAGCTGGTGTGATTATCATGCCTCCTAACGCTCAGATCACATCGATCCCAAGCAGCAGGTCGTAACCGAGGGGCCTTTGACATGCCACCAAAACGTCGACCTTGACATGATTCCCTCCGTCTGTGAGGATTGACACAGTCCCGACACCACAACAGGCCCGGGACATTCCGTCAATCTTTAAAAATTTTGCGGTCACTTGGGACGTGCATCTGCAGTTTCGATGTGCCTACTCGCTGAGTGGAAACTGCATCATAGAGCGAAACCACAGAACCGTCAAGACCATCGCAGCCAGGAAGGGCTGTACAGTATCGGAGGCGGTTTACTGGTATAATGTTGCCCCGAAAGATAATGTTTCACTGTCCACAGCACCAGCTGATGCACTGCACAAGTATCATGTCAAAGTGAAAGGCATTGAAGCCAACCAGCTGCCTGAACTAGAAGTGACCGGAGGGAGATTGAAAAAAGATGTTGTTGTTTGGGTCAAAAACCCACGTGGCAAGTGTATGACAAAATACGGTAATGGACGTGTTACGGAGGTGATTAGCCTGCAATCTGTGAGAGTTGATGGGGTGCTTCGTCACATTAAAGACTTGCGACCGGTAATGCAACTGCGATGAAAGCGATTCTGAGTTTGAGAGTAGTGAGCGTTCGATCTGCCTGGAGTTAGACCTGCAGGGCAGTGACTCTGATATCAGAAGCCACCCGGTGGACACTGTGTTTACCGACACTCAAACCACAGACGAGAGCACGCATGAGGATGAAGCTTGTGTTGTCCACCTTCAGAGGGGGACTCGACGGCGATGATCGCCACCTCTTTGCCCTGTTTGTGATCATGTGATCAGCGGGGTGTGTGGGGAAAATTGTGAAAATGGCCTACCTCGGAAACGCCCGCAAATCTGTGCATCGTGCAAACTGTGATTGTAAAAAGAACCAAATTGGCGGTGCCCATGTTTTATGCCGGGCGGTCTCGGACAGTTAATGCGAAATATCATTGTCTTGTCATTCACATGCAAATTATGGTCGGTCTTCGGCTGTATAAAGCAGGCGCGTTTTTGTTTCTGAGTACTGAGTTTTTTTGCTTGTGAGAAGGTTTGACGTGTGACACTATTTTGTCGGTTACCCTCCTTGCGTTTCCTATCTGCTATGATCAGTTGAACTGTTGCTTTATCATCACAGAATGTTAGACAATTTCCTGAAGGATGAGTAAAAATACTAGAAGCAGCAAAAATATGCTTCTACAATTGGATACCGAAAATTCCATGGATGGAGTGAGAAAGCAACAAGGGAATCTTAAAGAAAATGGCACATACTTAAAATCGGGAAGCAACAGCTGAAATTCCTTGGACATATGAGGAAGGAGGGCTTGGAAAACTTAAACCTTGCAGGCCATATTGAAGTCAAGAAAGACAGAAGGCAGTGAGCCACTCACCTGATGAGCTTGTGTGAATGAATAGCAGAACTGGGGGTGAGAGCCTTAGAAAAGGGAGAAAAACTGCTAAGAGTCACATGAGATAAAAAGATATGGAGACTCATGATGTATGTCCTGAAGGGAGGCAACACATAGAAGATGATGCTCCCTGCCCAAACATTTTTAATTTATTTTTTAAAGATTAATCACAAATAGTATATGTTGTTTTTGGTATAAATAAATAAGATATAAATTGTTAGGTTTGTCTGTTCTCATTTTCTGGAAGATCGTGTTGCTGCTTGCTAAGATAATGATATTTTTTTTAAATATATAGTTTTTAAAAGAAAAAAAAAATGTAAGCCTTTTGTTTAATTCTGAACCAAACAGGTTTGTTTACTTGAGTATTTAAGCAAGAAAAGAGAAAGGAACTTTAAAGAAACCAAAATATTCACCTCTCTATCTCTTATCTGTATCTTCTGGTTGTCTTTTATGAAGTTTTCTGTTTTTTTTTCTGTCTCTCTCCAAGTAGAATTCTCTAATTCTTTTTTGAAGTAATACCAAATCTTCCCACTCTTCCAGCTACATTTCCAATATCTTTACCAGTTTTAGTCATAATATCGTTCATGTAGGTTCTATTTTTTCATTAAATTCTTGTTTGTCACTGTATTCTTATAAAAGAGTTTGGAATTATTTTGGGGACTTTTGATTAGGGAAATAATTGTTACTCTCCTATTCCAACATTTCTGACCCTGGGAATTATTTTTTTTTTTTTTTTTTTCACTCTGTTAACTGCTGCCATTATTTATTTTCACTTTTTTTTTTCTAATTGTTATATTAGAAAAAAAATAAAATAAAATAAAGGTGATCTATTGCTATACACCCAGCTCATGATATCTGTCGAACTGCTCTAAGTTAATTTTGGCAGCAATGATTAATCAGTGGAACAAATTTCTGATGGAAAGCTATTGAAGTGTATCATTTTTCAAGCCAGTGACTTAACATAAGACAGGAAATTCACTTAAGGGAATAAAATGTAATTAGAGAGTGAAACAGGCCGTATAAATTTAATTCTTTAAAAAATTTTTGTGGTCGTAGTAGCCATTTTTCCCTTTTTTTTTTTTTTTTTTTTTTTTTTTTAATTATGATAAAAATGATTGTCATTTGTTAAGGCTCAGACTAATAAATTAGTATCTTAACTACACCCAAAGTTTTTCATACTTGATATTTTCTGCAGTCAGTTCATTTTATGGTAACATAAATTGTGTTTAATTTACAGATTTTCTCTCTGGGTGTCACCTAAAATAAAATAAAACAATATTGATTCTTTGTATTGCGTCTAACAATTCTGCTTGATAAGTTTGTTAGAAATTTGTCAGCTTTGTTTATTGTTGAGTTGTTTCCCACTTTATTATCTTTAATTCAATCTAGAGCCAATACAGAAGTTATTACCCTGTTGTAGTAATAATGTTTTTTTTAAAAACTCGTTATTTACACATATGTACAATAATAAGATGTGGCAGAATTGCTGATTAATCAGTTAATTTACAAAGAAAGTAAATTTGTAAGAGGAGTAGGAAGTTTATAGGTGAAACTGACTGAAAGATGAATAAATGTAGAGAATAATATACAGAAAATATATAAAAAATACTTATGTTAATTGTTGCTCCATCAAGTGTATCCACATATAGAAAGTGTGTACCAGTAGTGAAGGGCCCATATATGTAACTTTCCAGGATAAATAATTTTTATATGATAAAATAAATTATTGATAATTTTTACTATCCTCTTTGCACTTGTGATAATTTTAAAAAAATCCCAATCCTTCATTTCTTAGGATAAATTGTGAACAAGCAGCATTAAAACTCATTGAAAATCAAGAGAATAAAGATTAAGAAAAATGTGATGAAGCAACTGATGACAAAAGTAGTCTTTTTTTTTTTTTTTTTTTTTTTAAATCATTTCACTTCAAACAAGGCAATAAAGCCTCAAGGTGTTAACAAATGGGACAGAATATGAGAAAAAGAAAACATTATTAAAGAGAGAACAATAGAAGAACAGGAATTAAGAAAACAGAAGATAATGATTGACATTGCATTTAAATTTTTCGAGATCAAAATTCACAAAAAAACAAGTAGTCAGAAGAGAGTTTGACAAGCAAGAAGTGCGAGAGAAAAAAATGGTTAAAATAGAACTTACAGTTACAGCTAACAATTCCAACAGTAAAAGGTAACCTAGTACTATGGTCATATTCATGAAGTCAGGATACCAAAAAGGAAAGCTCATCAGAACAATTGCCATGAAAATATTTATAAAGGGCACAGAGAAACTACATTATGGAGGTGGGAAAGTGACTGAAGCCCAAACAATAAAGATTGTGAATAATGAACCACTATGAAATATATTTCAGATTAAGAAAAGTAAATACAATGTTTGGCATAGAAGAACTATTGTCAACTATAAGATGAGACTTTTCCACCAATCTAGACTTTTTTTTTTTTTTTTTTGAAAAGCGGAAGAAATGTTGGAATAAATGTATTAGGTTGGTGCAAAAATGATGACGTAATAATGTCATTTTTTGATGTTATTACATCATTATTTTTGCACCAACCTAATATTAGGCCCCAAGAAGATTAATTTGAGTAGAAGTGAGTTTGATCCACACTCGGTGCTCCATATTCTTGGCTTTGTGTCATATTTATGTCTAGAAAATCACCATTGCCCTTTGAAGGCTATTTCTAGGCTGTCTTCATATAATACATTTAACTATACATTTTGACTTGTATACGTAAAAAGAATTTTGTATATTTGAAATTAAAATGTAAAAAATTGAAATTCTTTTGTAGTAAATCATCATCGGACATCCTTTATTAAATTTTCACTTATGTTAGTCTTAAATCTGTCCCTTGTGATTTGGCTGTGTTCTGATAATTTTTCTTACAAACTTAAAATTTGATTATTTTCTTAGCACACAGACTTGGGACTCAATTCATCTTCTCTGTGAAATATATTGAAATTTGATTTATTGTTTAAAAAAAAAAAAAAAAAAATTGAATCAGATTGAAATGTTAAAGAGTTAATTGTTTATATGCTGCTCCTGTAAAAATGATCTTTTTAAATATTTGATTTTATTAACCCCAGATCAATCTTCTGCAATTCAGCAGCTGTGAAATAATCATTGTATAAAGCAGAATGACATTGCTTTCTTAACGCCTGTATTAGAGGATTTCAATTTATTTTCGCTGTCTGACTAAATAGGTTTGCTTCTATGAAAAACAACTTTACCTGTGACTTGGTGAAAGTGATTGGATGCTTAAATTGATACACTTATAATTATACTCTGTTTGTCTTTAGTCACCTGAGTTCATTTAAACTTTATATTTAGATTCATATCTTCATCTTCAGGGTAGTATAATGGAAATTAGTGTGGAAAGTGGAATTTGCAAACTCTGTTCAAATTCTGGTCTCATCTGTTTCATTTACTTTTGCACAAATATTCTTTGGGGAGGCATGAAAGCATCTCTTCTTTCCTGAAGGTAGACAGGACAACTTATTCTTGGATAGCAACCAGTACAGGAGAAGGTAAATTCTGAATTCCAAACTGTGGAGAAGGTGATAAGAAATGATTCTATGATCTTTCACAAGAATTCATGGTAATTTTTAGTTAATAAAAATCTGTGGTGGGTCCTAGTCTATGCCCTGAAGGGAAATAGCATTAAAAAAAAAAAATCTTTTCCTCTTATGTAATATGGTTTTATCTGTCTTTCTTATATAATATTTAGAGATATTTGACAAAATCCAAAGAATCTGCAATGTTATCAGTCCTGACTTGGCATCTTGGCTTCAGTTACTTTCCCATCACTGCTCCACTTAGAAGTGATTTCTTCTCAAAATATGTTGTTTGCTCATTTGGAAAAGTAGGTTGGGCTAGGAACTTTTCATCACCCTCACCTTGTAGAATTTTTTTCTTATCAGTTCATCCCAAGCAAGGTGATTAATGCCTCTAACATACAAGGGGCTACTGGAAACTAAATCCCAAACAGGAAACAAGGGATAAACCTCTACTCCTTTTTTGTAAAGTAAATGTTAATTTTTAGATACAGCTAATTCAGTATAATCAAATTTCAAATCTGAATTGTCTGTCGATTTAAAAGGCTACATTTATTAGAAAATATATTCAGTTTAAATATGAGTCTTAAAAATGACTTTATAGGTCCAGCTTGTACTCTTCCTTTTAGCCAGAGATTGTTACCAAACAGTGAAATGAGCACTCTTGATAGAGATGTACATTTTAATTCCATAGCTGACTTAAATATTTCTACAAAGTTAAAAATGATAGCTTAAACAATTTTATTTATTACTGAATAATTTCTGAAAAGTTCAATAAAATCTTATCATTTTAGGGTTTAAAAAATTAACTATATTTTCTTGTCTCCAACTTTGATGCTAGTGGTTGTCCAGATTGATTGCGAGGGGTGGGGAATGTGTTATTCTAGGGTTTTATTTAAAAATTTAGTCAAATTGTGTATGTGTGTGTGTATGTATTAAATGGCACAAGCACATGTAAGTAACTCACACACAACAGTCATATAAATTTCATACATGCATACAAAGTGACATGCAGACAATGTGTGATGGATAGTGAATCAGTTCTTTTATGATATAGATTACTTGAGGAATTTTTCAAGGAATTGTGATATTAGCATTTTAAAAATTCCACCAGTGGCTCAGTATCGAACTGAATTAAGTTTGTTTTCAATGTCTTTTGCTCGCACCTTTTATTGTCACCAATTACTGTTTCAACACATATTATCTCTCAGCAAACATATTCATGAATGTGTACTTGGAATTCTCCTAAAAAAATATTTGCCAACCTTTTCTGTAAAAAGAGAAGAAAAATTAACTACCAAGAAAAAAGTTAGATGATTTGCCAGATGAACAATGGATTTTGCATAATGGCAATTTTTGGTGTTCTTCTTGTATTATATCTTTAAGAATCCGTCTTTTGTTTCATGATTCATTTACTTTGTTCTTTCATTTTGGTATTTTTTTCTTCTATTCTCTTTTTAGTGCTAATTTCCTTTCTTCCTACTTTGCAGTGCTAACCTTAATTCCATTCTTGATATTCTCCATCTGCTATAACATTTCTTCCATTCTTTTCTGATTTTAGCATGGAGGCATCTGGAGCTCAAAGGATGCATCAATCAAAATAGTAAAATTGAGTTGCGTGTGTGACAGCAGATTTCATGGACACTCTACCATGGGTTTCCACATTTTACTTGATTTGACATTCAAAGTGTACAATGCAGTGAATAAAACATTGCACTTTCTTTTCTTAATCCTTGATATTTCATGGTAGTTTATTATTCATAATCTTTATTGTTTTGGCTTCTCTTTCCCACCTTCATAATTTAGCTTCTCTGACACATTTTTTTATAAATATATTCATGGCAATTGTTCTAATGAGCTTTCTTATTTGGTATTCTGACTTCATCAATATGGCCGTAGTACTAGATTGGCAGCTAGGTTTCATTATTTTACTGTTTAAATTGTTAGCTGTAACTGTAAGTTCTATTTTAATAATTTCTCCTCTTGCACTTCTCACCTTTGAAACTTTCTCCTGGCTTTTTTTTTTGTCAACTATATCTTCAAATATTTTAAGGCATCATCAACCATGACTTTCTGTCTTGAGTCCTGTTCTTTTTGTCATCTCTTATCAAAGTTTTCTCAATTTCATTCACTCTCAGTAAACCCTTGTATCTTAGTGGCTTTATTGTATTGCTTGGCGAGGAATGATTAAAAATAAATATATTATTTCTATGATTCTTTGTGTTCTCACATAAGTGATTTTATTGATGTTAATATTGTAAAGTCTTATATCATAGTAGTTGATAATCAATTAGTCATATGAACTGAATAAGGACAACTTTTGTTCTTGTCTAAGGGAGACAATTTATAGCTTTCATTCTTCATGCATTTAAATTTGACTACCACTATAGTTAATAATAGTGAAAATTTATTTTATAAAGTTTTTATTTTATAATTTTAATATTAATGATGATAATATCAACTGATTACTGATTCAGACCAAATTGTTGTAGACCAGGCATGGAAAATCTGTCAAGTACAGCCGCTCTCCTACTTAGAAATGATAATGGTGAAAATTAACCGTTTCCATGTAGAAAACTTTTGGCATTCATTGACTGAACAGTTAGCATTACTGTCAGTTGAAATTTCTCAAAGTAGTTTTTCAGGAAATTGGGCTTCTCAAGTACATTTACTTTTATCACTTTTTTTGTATTGATTGGAGTTTATCTAACTTTTTCTTTAACATAGTGTAAAAAGTCAAGATCTTGATTATATCATTATTTTCCCCTTTTAGTTACATGTGCTACACATTTTTTTTGTTGCTACTATTGGAAGTTTTCAATTGATCTCTTTTATTTGATAAAGCTCTGTGTTTGTAATTTTGTAGTGCCAATCTAGAGGGTCTGATGAAGGATTGTTTTTTTAAGTCCTAATGGATTCATTTGCCTGAAGCCATTTTTAATCATTGATCTGATAAAACAGTTTATAGATGACTGTTTAGACATTTCTGAACAAATTGGAATCCCCATTTGACATCCATATAAGAGTCTAGATCTGATGATGCTAAATCAGAACAGGGTTCAAGTTCTTAGGTTAATATTTTGGTTTAGCAGCATCTTGCAGTGTTGAACAAAACTAGCCGTAGCACAATCTATCCTATGTTCCATTTTCTTATCTCCTATAATCACTGATTTACCCTTCTAGTTATCTGTTCTATTTGTAAAGATACAGGTTGAAATACATTCAGAAATATGAACAAACATAGATGCTATTCTACAACTTTTATAATTAAAAATTAGTCTTAAACCTGTGCTTACTTGGTAACAGTAATAATGTAAATTCTTCAAACTGAGCAGTAAAAATGTAAAGGTTTGGTAAACATGTTAGAATCAAATAAATCAATAATCTCTATTAGAAAGAAAGACTCCAGTGAAGAAATGTGCAGATATTTATGACTATTTGTTTTCTATCAACCAATACATTTGAAATAATTTTGAACAATTTACGCTATTTATATTGTTCAGACTGTTGTCTTCATCTTCATTGCCATATTCATGACATTTCGGCTATTGTACGGTCTGGCCTTCTTCAGGTGAGATATACTGGAATTTCAAATCAAACCCTTTATTTAGTCTATGTGGGTAGATCATTCTAATTCCACATGCCATGCCTTTTTTGGATATCTCAATTTCAGTTAATTCCCTGTAATAACTCAACTCTCCAAATTTTTATTCTCTCTGCTGTGGCCAGATATTGAACTCACAACTCTTTGGGTCAAGTCACTTATTGGATCTCTCAACCATGTGTCCTTGGCTAGGATAAAAACTGAGATACCCCAAAAATGTATAGCACGTGGAATTAAAGCTAAATAAAGAGTTCAATTTGAAATTCCAACTATTGTACAGTAGATGAAACATTGTGAATATGACAATAAAGATGAGGATGACAGCAAGAATGATGTAAATAATGTATATAGTTACAATACCTCATCTCGGAAATATAGACAAATGTTGTTTGAACAAATACACTTTTTTGTTTGAATTTTCTTTTAATCTCAGCAAGCAAGGCATTGTCAATATATATTTAATATCAATATATTTAAGTGAAATTTTCACTTTCCAGAATTATAGTTTATACTTATAGTTTAGATATCTGGAAAATATGAGATATATAGATATAAGTGCTTTCTTGTTGTTACTATTGTGAAAGAAATAACTTACACTATTACTCATCAGGTTTCATTATTTACATAGATTAAATGTATTGAAGAAAAATATATACATAAACAAGAATATGTTCAGCTGAATACTTAATTTTTGAATTTTAATATCTAAATATTTTCATCTCAAGTCAGATTTTTTACAGTTTTATCTAATTTCTGAATTTTAAGTTCTTATTCATTTCTTATATAACCATTCAAAATATAGATTTATCAATCTTGTCAGCTGTTTTATTATTGTCAAGATAGAAAAAAAAAATCTTTTTTTTTTTTGCTAAGTATATTTTACCATCATATTGCCATTAGTATTCATTGAAGCTTATAAAGGATTCACTGATATACAATATTTATAACATCTTTGGTTCTAGATATGATTGTTTAAGAAAACATTTTTAATATTATAGGTTCACAATTTCTTATTGGAAACCCTGGGATCAGACAGTTCTAAATTTGGAATTTTTCAGATTTTGGAATAGTACTGGTATTGTATGTGGAGTAGACAATTAAGTCAGTTATTAAACTTGAGGAAATCTATAAAATTTTCGATTTTCAAAGTGAAAAACAAAACAAGACAAAGCAAAAGACATAAAAATTACTCACCAAAATTAAACTTCAAAATATCTATAAGAAACAATAGCTTGTTTGACTGTTCTATTAGGAGACATAACTACATGATCTATGTATGGGTAACTTCCAAGGAAATTCAAACTGAACCCTTTATTTAATAAAGGGTTAAATTTAGAATTCTGTGAAAGTTACCCGGATCAACAGATACCTGAAAAAGTTGGGTACAATGACCAAAATATTGTGATGATAATAACAACATGTGGATATTAGTAAATAATGTAAACTGCTTGAGCTGAGCTAAGGCCATCTCTGAAATAACTTCTTTTGTACTCTACAGGGTTTGGTAAAGCTCAGTAAATTTCAGGATGTGGTTCATGTCAAGTTATATTTGTGGCCAAATGTAAGCTTTGATATGCAAATGAATTTTCATGGAAAAAAATGATTAGTTTTTTTAAACTTTTTGATTTTCAGTGATTGTCTGTAATGTTAGTTATGTGACTTACATAGTTATTGAAACCAAAACCTATTAATGTACCTTTTATGACATTCCTTATTCTCTTTTTTATTCTGTGTACTCCATTTCCTTTACTTTCTTTTTCTCTTTACTTTCTTTTTCTCTTTACTTTCTTTTTTTCTTTCTTTTTCTTTCTTTTTCTTTCTTTTTCTTTCTTTTTCTTTCTTTTTCTTTCTTTTTCTTTCTTTTTCTTTCTTTTTTCTTTCTTTTTTCTTTCTTTTTTCTTTCTTTTTTCTTTCTTTTTTCTTTCTTTTTTCTTTCTTTTTTCTTTCTTTTTTTTTCTTTTTTTTTCTTTTTTCTTTATTCTTTTTTCTTTATTCTTTTTTCTTTATTCTTTTTTCTTTATTCTTTTTTCTTTATTCTTTTTTCTTTTTTCTTTATTCTTTTTTCTTTTTTCTTTTTTCTTTTTTCTTTATTCTTTTTTCTTCTTTATTCTTTTTTCTTCTTTATTCTTTTTTCTTCTTTATTCTTTTTTCTTCTTTATTCTTTTTTCTTCTTTATTCTTTTTTCTTCTTTATTCTTTTTTCTTTTTTCTTCTTTTTTCTTTTTTCTTTGTTTCTTTCTTTTTCTCTTTTCTTTTTCTCTCTCACTTCATTCATTCTTCTATTTTGATCATTGCCTTTCTTTGCTTTTCACAATTGTTTTCTTAATTTCTCTTTTTCATTTTTTTAAATTTGCTTTTTATCATTTGCTGCCAAGATTTTCTTAGTTTTCTTTTTCTTTTATTTTCTATTCATTCTTTTTCTTCTCTCTAAATGTCTTTGTTCTTTTTTTTTTTTTTGGTATTTTTTCCCTTTTTATATCTTTACACTCTTCTTTACTTCTCTTTTCTAGAATTCTCTTCATCCTGTTCTCCTCTCCCTTCCATTTTTTTATACTCTCACTTTTTCTTTCCTATCTTGAATTTTGTTTTTTCATATTCACTCTCATTCTTTCTTTTATTTTGACTCCTTTGAATTTTATCATTTTCTTCATTTCAGTCTTCCTGATTAAAATGATTTTTTTCACCAGTTTTTAATTTCAATTATTATCTGTTTCAACAGGTAAAAAAGAAAAAAATATCTTTATATTGTTACGATTAATACCCCTGGGTTTTTTCTTTTTCATCTTCAAATTTTTAGCTAAAGTAGATATTTTTTTTTCAATTCATTCTACCAACAATTCAATTTATCTCTATCATCTTAGTGCTAACATCTCTATCCCTACAGAAAATGATCTTGCTTTGTTAACATTGACAGTTAATTAATTAATCTTAATTTAGTTTTTCATTTATCTTCTCTGAAATTTTTTCTTTTCCTAAATTTTGCAAATCTTTGTTGCTTTTTCTTTTTAGTATTACTCTCTAAATTTCTTTTATTGAGAAATTAGAGAGAAAGAGGTGAGTCAGTCATAAGGAGTCCTTTGTGTCTCTAGATGCATGTTCTCTTTTTTTTTTTTTTTTTATAACTAGTTTGCTTTAAATTTTGAATATAAATTAAGCCATTTCAAGATGGTAAAGTCAATATTAAAACTTCAGATAAAAATTTCGCTGAAGACAAAATTTAATCAGTCTTCATCTATTATATTGTAATAGAATATTTCTTGAAGGGTAAAAGGAGGAAATAACTTATTTCATAAAGTACAAATTGTTTTTCCTCTAATAATATTTTATGAAAAGAGCTAAGAATTATTTTTGAAAATTACATAATAAACACGTTGGAAATAAAAAAAACAAAAAAAAAAAACAAACAAAAAACGAGGAAACCTTAAGATGCAAAGCTGTACATTAACAAATATAAAAGTAAAAGGAACATTAATTTTTAGATACTGTTATTTTGATCCATGAACTATCATTTTGACTCCATTTTGTTTGTATTTTCCAACTGGTACTACTCATCTGGGAAACCTTTAAAAGAGTGCTGAAAACTTCATGGCCTAACCAAGAAGCTCTTAAAAATGTTGATATTGTATCAGATCTTGGAAAGTGGGTTGAGTGGAGAACTTTTCAGTATCCTTTTACTAGTATATCGATGATACAAAACAGGTGTTGAATGTTGATCTTAAGGTTTGACTTGTTTGTTGGCTTTTTTTAAGTAAGCTTCAATTCAGTTCTTTTTTGATTTTGTATTGATAGTTGATACATTGAATTATTAGGATGGATTTGTAGACATATAAATTAGTGGCTGATCTATAGAAATATTAGATTGTTTTCCCAAAAATTCTTATGATTTGTGGCTTTGGGAAAAATGTATCGGATTGAATAAATGCGTTCTGCTGGGAGCATGCAAAATAACCCAGGTTCAGCAGTTTGTTGATTTATTATTTATTCTGTAAAAGAAAATTTTTGATTGTTTTTCATAATCTGAAAAAGATAGAAACAAGAAAAGTAAAGAAACAAACAAGAAAGAACCCAACAAACAAAACAAAAACTTGAAAAAAAAAAACCCAACAACAACCACCACCTCAAAAGAAGAAAAACAAAATATTTATCACAAATCTTATAGTTTTAGCCAGTGCTGGATTAACCTGGTAGGAAATGGTATAGGGGTCCTCACCTTTTTGAAGGTCCAGCATCAAATACTTTCAACCTGATCTGGTAATGTTAGTGTTTACATATCAGGGGGAGCCACATCTTTATTTACCATGTCAAGTAACATCATGTTTAGGTTTTTAAAGTAATCTGAGTACTTTTGCTGATGGTAACAAAAAATAGAAAAGACAATTATAATTCAATGTTTATATTCATTATACCAATCTTCAAGTATGATATTTAGGTGATATGATTAATATATATATATATATATATATATATATATATATAGAGAGAGAGAGAGAGAGAGAGAGGTTTGATTTTTGTTGGAGGTGAAAATCTTTCTGTAGTAGGACTTCTCAGTATAGGCTGGCTGGCTGTTATTTACTCTGTTTAAGAAAAAAAAATACAAACAGAAACTCAGATATGTGTACCAACTAAAAATATGGTTTATAGTAATAAGGAATAATGTTGGATAAAAAAAATCCATTCAAATGCATCTATTAGGCTGGTGCAAAAATAATGTCGTTTTTTGACTTCAAAAGATCATAAGTCCTTTCATAAACTTTATTAATCGAAATAAGAACCATTAGAATTGACACATTTTTGCCAACGAGAAACAAGTTTATTTATCCCATTAGCATAGAAATCTGGAGTTCTGGAAGCAATGAAGTCATTGAAGGCTGATTCGGCATCATCTCGGCTTTTGAAGCATTTTTCGCGCAGGAAGTTTTTGAGATGCTTGAAAAAGTGATAATCGGTGGGCGAGAGGTCCGGTGAATATGGCGGATGAGGCAGAGTCTCGTAGCCCAATTCGTTCAGCTTCTGCAGGGTCAGTTGAGCAATATGCGGGCAAGCGTTGTCATGGAGGAGAATTGGTCCCTTCATATTGACCAATCTCTGGCACATACGTTGGAGCTTCTGGTGCATTTCGTCAATTTGTCGGCAGTACTTCTCCGCCGTAATTGTTTCGCCGGATTCAAGAAGCTGTGATGGAGGAGACCGGCCGCAGACCACCAAACAGTCACCATAACCTTTTTTGGTGCAATTTCGGCTTCGGGAAGTGTTGTGGAGCTTCTCCAGCATCCAACCACTATGCCGAACGTCGCCGGTTGTCGTAGAGGATCCACTTCTCATCACACGTCACAATCCGCTCGAGAAATGGGTCATTTTTGTTGCGCAGAACGATCGTAGAAGACATCTCAATACGACAATTTTTTTGATTATCGTTCAATTCATGTGGCACCCATTTATCCAACTTTTTTGACTTCCCTATTTGCTTTAAATGGCGAACGACTGTTGAGTGGTCAACCTTGAGTTCAACAGCAACTTCTCTTGTGGTTTTGCGAGGATCGACTTCAATTAAGCCTTTCAAATGTTCGTTATCAACCGCAGTCAGCCGGCCATGACCGTCTTCATCTTCGAGGCTCTTGTCACCATTGCGAAATTTCTTGAACCACCGTTGTGCCACACGTTCGTTAGTGGTTTCTGGGCCAAACGCATCATTGATATCACGAGCTGTCTCGGCAGCTTTTCGGCCTAGTTTGAACTGGAACAAGAAAATTGTGCGGATTTGAATTTTGTCCATGCTGTCGAAAAGCCTGCAAAAAAATGAAGAGATTGAGAACGATAACGAATAACATGATTCGATAGAGCGAAAAACGCGCTTCAAAATGATATATAACATGGCTATATATATCAATGAATTAATTCAGAAATCATATATAAAAGTAACATATGTGAGAAAACGACATTATTTTTGCACCAACCTAATACTTGTGTGTATTTATGCACTTGCTAGTTATGTATGTGAACATCACTCATCTGTAAGTATTTAATCACATAGATCATTAATGCCTAACAAAAGACTTAGTCTAGTAAGTTACTGAAGTTTAATGTATGTAAAAGGAAGCTGATATGTGATAATAAAATGCTCAATATTAAATATATTATTACAATAGTTAAGTAAAGTTTAAACTGCTTATCTTTCAACTTTGTTTTGTAGTTAGTGTTTGTCAGGGTCAGATAAATCCATTCTGATTCATCTGACCCTGATGCCCTGATATATAATTAATACAAATATAAAGTTTGCCACTTAGCTGATTGGTGTTAACTTCAGGATTTTGACTTTGAGTTCATAGACAGACCCTCCGGCAATCGCTCCATCCACTAGTCAGTATATATATATATATATATATATATATATATATATATATATATGAGAGAAAAAGAGATATTTGTATATGTATTTACAGTTAAATTTGTTAAAAATAGTGTTTAAAAAAAAAAAAGTCAGTGACATAATTACTTAGCAGGAATTGTCTTTCCACACACTTACAGAATTAAGAATGATTTAAGAAGGAATAAAAATAAAAATGAAGAAACTGTTGTCCTACAACATGCTGCTTAAATTCACTTCCTGATTGTTTTTTTTTTATTTCCTATTTGGGCAGTTGTTGCTATTTTTCTGCTTTATTCTAGGAGAAAACGGGCAAATCAAATTCCTTTGTAGAATTGATTAAAATTCCACTTTAAGATGTTCAAATGCTTCTATGATTTGCATCAAATTCCATTTAGTCTTCAGTTACTACCAGAACATCTTCACCAATTTTGTTTATTTATTACTTTGGTGGTGCTGATTGTGGGAATGGTAGAGTTGGGATTGGGATGTCTAGAAGATCCTTTTGACCTGCCTAACACCTTTAACCCCCCACCTACCCCTCTTCGGCAACACCTTCCAACCATTCACCACTAATCCTTGGAATTTCCTTACTGTTCTTGACAAGATTACTACAAACTAAATTTGGAAACTGTGTATACTGACTCTTTTAGTAAAGTGGTGTTGTATTTTGTGTCATTGTTTTACAAGTTGGTTGTTTGTGTCAAGGGTTTAAAAAAACAAAAAAAAAAAAAACAAAAACGAGTTTGCATTTTGTTTAGTTAAAATACCGTAAAAGTTTGTTAGAATTTAAAGTAAAGCATTTTCAAATGAATTTGTGAAATCTATTATTCCATAGTAATTATGGGTAAACATTGAATAGCTTGATGAACAAGGTTTGAGTAAAGTGGATAAAGTCTTTGTTCAATTGCTAACATCAAGGTTAGGTGAATCTAACTGAGGTTCTTTGTCTTTGTGATTTGCTTAACTTGAATATTTGTGTAGAATGGCATTTTGATTTTTAATTTTCATAGAAGGCCATAAATGTAAGCATCAATAAATTTGGACTGTGTGTGTGTGTGTGTGTGTGTGTGTGTGAAGGAAAATGATGTACCATATTTTCTTGCACATAATATCAGTAATTTCAAACAAAAATTAAAGGCAAAAAGGGAGGTTGTATTATACATAAGTACACATTTTCATAATTTTTTTACTCAGCTTAAAAACATCTTATTTGAAACAGCAAAATTGCAAATATACTCAGCACAATAGGTAATAAAACACAAAGTAGGCAGGTGTTGATAACAATTGTTTACAAAAGATATTTGATATATTGGCAACATTTGTTCTTTGGGAATTAGCATTGATGTCTTTCGTCTCAAAGACAGGAAATTCACTGAAATTGATGAAAAAAATAAATAGAGGGAATACACAAGATCTATCATATTTTGATAACATTAAAATTAGAACAAACGCTTAACTATTGTATAAATAAAGTACTATTTTTTTTTTTTTAGTTTTATCTGCTTGAAAAATGGGGTGATTATTCACTCAACCTCCCCATAAAGACGGCATATGGCACAAGGTCATTTTTTAACTTGGTGTTAAATATGTATATGGGTTGAGGACAAAAATTATCCTCTCCCTGCAACTGCTGTTATGCTGGAATCAGTATTATACTGACCCAACCTCTTTTAGTGCAATGTAGAATGTTCTGCTGCAGGGTTGAAATCCCCAGAACAAAGTGCCTTCATCCATCTAAAATAAGTAAACAGATAACACGCCTTCATCCAAGCCAAAAGGCTTGGAAAATGGGCCATTAATTTCCATATTGTGAAGTTCTTTCATGTTCCTCCATTTGCTGACATCAAGTATCTGGTTTGAAAACTTCAAACAATTTGAAAAAAAACCCAATACAGAATAGATATACAAACAACCCAACATTTTGGGTTGTTTGTATATTGCTATATAATGTACACTAGTACTTGTCATGTTACATTGCAAAATATTATGATAATTTATGTGGATTTAAAAATATTAAAAATACTAGTTAGCACCTTTCCTAAAAAGATTTTGAAATGAGTTTTGAAATGGAAATTAGAAGAAACATGGAATTGCCACCCATTCAGTTCATATATTTGTAATCTGCAATAAATATTAACTGTTAACCAAGTTTCAAATCTGTACATGCAATATCCTTGGTGTTACGACTATCTGAATTTCATTGAAAGCCTTATTTAGGAAAATGCAAAAAATGCTGTGGAATTTCAAGATGTTCTGATTTTAAAACTATTAAAAAAAAAATACAGATCTAATATTTGCGATTTATCATTAATTTCATCATGACAACTGTGAATTTTCCCAGATTTTTCTGGGAGGGTCACTTGTAACTTGGTTGATTTAAGATAGATGACACATTTATAATTTTTGTAATGTATTTATGAATGTTCATAAAAACTTTGAGTGATTAGCATATAGATGTGTATGTGTGTGTATATATATATATATATATATATATATATATATATATATATATATATATATATATATGAACACATGTCTGTAAGATCATTGTTAGAAACATATTTGCATGTATATGGATAATATTGATAAAGAATAAAGTGACTCCCCCCCCCCCAGTTAGTTATGGGTCCATAGAAGAAATGAATAGATTTTGTTCTGTTTTGCAAGTTCTATATCAGTAATCTGGATGTCAACAAGTCATACCCCAATCTATTGACTAACTTATCATCTATAATCTTCTAAACAGAAGGGAAAAGTCTGTGGGACAGAAAAAAAAGGTTAAGATCTTATCTGGTCAGCCATTCATTTTACAAGTGCCAATATCTGCCCCCCCCCCTGTTTTTGCCTTAAGTGTCCATTTGTGGTTTATTCTGTCTTTGAAACTGTTTTGTAAAATCTGTATATACTACAAGTGTAACTTACCAAATTTTGATGTATGAAAAATGCAGTTTCTTGAAAAGATCACTTCACCACACATGTGCAGTTATTTACAAATTCAATTTCTTTTTGTACCAACTAAGAATTTTGTTAGAAACAAAGAAGAGTACTGAACTGTTACATTATATCAGTCTTCCTATATGGCAGTGAATGCTAAACAATCTTCACACAGATAAAGAAAATACTTGAAGCAACAGAAATGTAGTTCTACAGAAGGATGCTGAGAATACCATGAACAAAACACATGAGTAACAACAAAATTTTAGATAAAATGGAAACAAAAAAAGACACTTATACTTAGAAAGAGTTAAAATTTCTAGTGCATATGAGGAAAGAGGGCTTAGAAAATTTGATACTCACAGGATAGATTGAAGGTAAAAGTGACAGAGGAAAACAATACGTAATCTACCTAGTGAGCTTTTGTAAATGGATGGTGGAACAAAGTTTAGGAGAGATAACAGAAAGTAAAAATTTATTAAGAATGAAAAAGAATAGGAAATGGTGGAGAGCCTTGATTGCCTATGTCCTGAAGGGACACAGTATATAGAAGACTAGCTTTGATGCTGATTGAATAGTGGAACTGTAGAAATTCTAAAATGTAGAGCTTGTTAGACTTAAAGATAATATTGTCAGTGCAAGTTTTTCCATGTTAAGAATGAGATTAACATTTAGTCCATGTAGCAAGAACCATAAGGTCTTAATCTATTCACTTTGTGTTGGAATATTAAGGGCAAAATGGAATCTACCCCTATGATTGAATAAAACACCAATAGTCAAAAATGAAATGAATCCCAAATTGGTCAGAATTCCTACATAGGATTAAATAAAAAGATCACATTTGAGTAGGCACAAATAGTGGGACAATTCTTGTAAACATTTGGAAGCTATGTCAGAATGCTAGTCAAGAAATGATCACTCTCAGCTGGGCCCATTTCAAGTGTATGAGGCATATACTCAGGGTTACATATGGTTTTGAATTCAGTTTTCCTCCTATACTGGTTGCCAACCAAGGATAGAGAATCTTGTCTTCCCTGCAATTTAACCCATAGTTGTGGGGAAGATAAAATGGATTCCTACCTTTCTAAAGGGTATTTATATGAAAGCAAATGTAATGATCTTGAAAGGAATTTAAACTCGGCTCATAGATTTCTCATTCTTATCCTCTAACCATTACACTATCTGCACTTCCAAATTCCTAGTTTTATATTTAAATTTAACAATGCAATGTTTTCAATAGGAGATATAAAAATAACCTTTAATAATGCCAATAATCAAAAGAGTATTATGCAAATGCAATCTAAAAGCTAAGCAAAGTATTAAGAAACAGGAAAATGTTGTTAGAAACAAAAAGATTACTGAACTGTTACATAGTATCAGTCCTCATATATGGCAGTTAATGCTGGACAATCTCATAGATGAAGAAGAGAATTGAAGCAGTAGAATTGTGGTTCTACAGAATGATACTGAAAATACTATGGAATGAAAATGTGACCAGTGACAAAGTTTTAGAGAAAATGGAAGCAAGGAGGACACTTTCTAGGACATATATACAATGAGGAAAGAGGGCTTGGAAAATTTTATACTTGAGGGTCAGAGGAAAACAATGCATAACATACCTAGTCATGTTGTGGAAATGGATAACAGAACAGGTTTAAGGAGAGATAGCAAAAAGATAAAATTTATTAAGATCTACAAAGGACAGGAAATTGTGGAGTGCCATGATCACCAACACCCTGAAGGGACATAGCACAACCACAATTATGGAAGAGACAATAAAATAAAAATATTTTTTTATTTTTTTTTATCTAATGCAAAATACATTTTTCTTTCCTTTCAATATTAAACAAAATGCTTTCTATCAAGCCACTAAATATATAAGTGGTCTCTTGAGTGGGGTGGGGGATAAAATAACAGATCTTTGCCACTTCAACCCTTATTATTCTCTCCTTAAAATGTCCTCAGAAAAATATTGAATTTTATGAACTACTTCTGTTAAATCATAGACTGTATATTATTATAGAGGACTTAAGTCGTTGTCTGTCTGTGTGTGTATATATATATATATATATATATATATATATATATATATATATATATATATGAAATTTTATGAAATTACATTTTTGCAGACACTGCTTAGATAAATCTATTTAGAAATGTTATCTTAGAAAAAGCACAAGCTTCCGTTGTTTTAAAAATTGGCGTCAGACTATTTTGCTCTAAAACATATCTTGGAAAATTATTTTATTCATTTATTTATTTTTTTTTGTAAATGTCATCTAGTTTCCAGACTTGACTGCTTAGCATGGAATATGGTGATATATCTACAAATTTCAAATTGGTAATTGCTCAACCACTTCACCAGCCTTTATGGATATTTTTAAGGGAGGAAAAAGTTATAACTGCAGGCCAGAGGTTTTATTTAAAATAGATCATTGAATTTTGTTGCCTCAGTTTGAAGACAAAATACAATAATAGTAGCAATCTGTATTGTTTTATGAATCAATAAATCCATAGCTTAACATAGTTATAAGCTGAAGGTTGATCTGAAATATTCAATGTATAAACTTTGTTTTGATATTAGTATTAACCATTGAATTAAGTGCCTTGACAAAAAGGAGCTTGTGTTAGAAAATATTTTCTGTCTGGATTTCTGGAATGAGAAGTTTTATATTACTTATATTTGAACTAATGTTCTCATTTTTGTTGTGATTATGGCCAGATCACCTTCTCTGAATTTCTGGGATGAGGATTTATTATTATCTATATCACTTATATTTGAACTAATGTTCTCATTTTTGTTGTGATTATGGCCAGATCATCACCTCTGAATTTCTGGGATGAGGAGTTATTATTATTTATATTACTTATATTTGAACTAATGTTCTCATTTTTGTTGTGATTATGGCCAGATCACCTTCTCTGAATTTCTGGGATGAGGATTTATTATTATTTATATCACTTATATTTGAACTAATGTTCTCATTTTTGTTATCACAACTTTTTGGTCTTCATTTAGTGTCTAACAATCCAGGTAGTTGTCAGGGAATTTTGAACTGTAATTTTATTTAATCTACATTGATTGTTCTCATATTCCACTGTTCTGGTCTAGGGATATCATGTCTTGTGGATTAGATGTTAGTTCATGAACCTGGTGGCATTGTAATTGGGATTTTAATCCCTGGGATGTTTAGTATAGACTTACACTCAGGGCAAACAATAACTGAAGAGTACTAAAAAGAAATAAACAAGATATCCCTAGGCATGATCAATAGAATATAAACAGTCTACACCATAGATTAAATAAAGAGCTGTTGGGAATTCTTTGATGGTTATTGGGATCAATGGATACTTGATGACTAGAGGGTACAATGACTGAAACATTATGATAATAACAATAAAGATGAGAACATTAACCCAAATGTAAATAAAGGAAAGTATTTGTTTTTAAAATAAATACCATACTCTTCATTAGGTTATGGACTTATTGATATACATCTGTAAGTAATAATCACATAGTATAAATATCTGTAAAGCAATTGCTTTTATATAAATACTATACAAAAAGGAGATAAAAGATGAAAATTTGTATGTCTGAAAACTTTACCCTAACCTAAAACTTTCTCCCCTGATTTCTTGTAGGTGTCCACTTAGTATTTTTTTTTTTTTTTTTTTTGGTATTAGATTAATAAGTTCAAGTTAGGATTTTATTTTATTTTCTTTTTTCTCCTCCTACCCCGCCAATAAATGTTTCTTGTGGATTCTTTACTTTATTGATTTTTCTGTCTTATTCTCAAGTAACTTCGTTTTATCACTATTTAAAAGAAAAAAAAAAAATTCCTATGCTAATTTTCAGCATTTGTTACACCATAGCTTCTGCGTATTTTTGGATTTTTGCCAACTAATTGAAACTTAAACAAATCTTTAAGTTTATACTCATAGAGAAGGTGGAAATTGTTGCAAGAACTTCTTTTAGAAAAGGAACAAAAATTCATATATTTTATCTTAACCTGTTTACAGCTACAGATAAACTCTCAGCAAGACAGCAGTTTAGTGACATGGACAAAATGACTTAATGTCATTCTTTTACACAAAGCATCTCTTTGGGCAAAAAAAAAAAAAGAAGGAAAATTAGGTGATAAGATAAATGTTGAATGTATATTATGTGCCTTAAGCGTAGATCCAGGGTTTGAATTATTCCATACTCATTTAAATTATTGTCTGAATTTCTAGGATTAGAAGTTATCATTATTTGCTCTATTTACATTTAGACTATTGTCCTCATCTCAACATTATCCCAACATTTCAGCTGTTGTGCCCTCCGGCTTTCAGGGGAAACTGGCAAACAAGAGTAGTTGTTGTAATGTACAGCAAAAGTTTGTTGAGATTGGGGGAAACACTTAATCGATTGCTCTTCCAGCAACTATTGCAAGATGAGAAAGATATGGGAGGTAACAAAAATAACACTGCCTTGGAAAGCACAGCAACTTTAGGAACAGAATGTCCATAGGACTAACTTCACGTGACACCTTGTCTTGCTAACTGCTTGTTTTCCTGTTGCTTTTATTAGCATGAGGCATCTTACAAAAGCCTTGATCTTGACCATTTGCAGAGAAGCCTGTATGTAGACATGTGAAGCTGTCCTGTTGCTAACAGAGAAAACCTTGATGTAACTGGTGTTGATAAACATGTCTGTAGGTGATTCGGGCTCTCTTTTGTGTCTATACTAACATGTGATGGCCACAATGAAAATTAGATGAGATATCTCTATACATGGGCAGTGGAACAAGAACAGTTTAACCCCCATGTCTGCCTCATTTGCAAAGAATTTCACATAAATGTGGTATTCCAGGGAATAGAAGAGGTGGTAATCTGTCGTTGCAAGGTTTGGGAAGTAAGGTAGGTGGTACAGTGTCTTCCTGCAAAGTTGCCATATGGTATCCCTGGTTATTCATGCCACATGAGGCCTGGCATTATCATGGGAGAACAGTATACCCTTGTGATTAACAAATGCTGGTTTCTTCTGCTTCAGTACCTGTTACACATGTTCCAACTGCTGTGAGTACATGCATGTCTGCAGTGATGGTTTGTTCCGTTGGTAGCAGCTTATAGTGCACCACATGTAGACTAGCCCACCAGATACAGAGTGTGGTCTTGTAGTGTGAGGCACAAGGTCCTGTGAGGACAACTAATGTCTGGCACACTTGGGAATGTCATAGAGGACCTACCTTTTGTCACTGTGGAGCATTTGCTCAAATATGGGTACATTGCAGCATTGGGGAAGCAATGAAAAACAGGCTGTCACTTGTTGCTTATTGGTTTCTAACAGTGTGAGGTACTCACTTGCTGAACTTGTATGCCTTCTCTAAGGGGTGCAGGTGAAGTCTGAATGTTTCATCAGAAACCTGGATGTGTTTGGCAAGCTCACCACAGGTTTGGCTGTTGTCCTCTCTGACTACCTTCAGGCCCTATCATCTAGGCATAGGGGTTGATATACTGGTAAAACAACCAAACCAAATCATCATCTAGAACCTGTGGTTAGCCACTCTGGGGCTCATCACAAAGTGACAAATCTCCCCACCTGAAATTTTTTAACCAGTGCCTGGCAATGTGTGTTCACTCACAGCATTATCCCCAAAGATGTGAGGTATTCAATGATTTGATGCAGCTGTGAACAAGCCCACCTTAAAGTAATAAAGCAGACAACCTCAAAAAAGCAGCTTCAACACTGGCATATATCTTTGCCACTGCTTAAGCTATGACTGATGGGCATGTGTGCTATGCACCTGCATTGGTCAAGAGCAGTGCCCCCACTCCAATCCCACTTTCCCCATACGTCATTTATTTGTCTATTAATGATCACTTCTTCCCTTGTGATATAAAAAAAATGGTAAGGACTTTTTTGGTTTCCTTATATGTTGGTTGAATATATCCATCGTCTTTTCTAAACTCTGAATCATCTGCCACAAACCTGGCTGCTGCAAATGCCAGAAAATATCCAAAACCAAGTCTATGTTCAAGCTTTCAACTCAGATGAATCATCTTCCAGGGGGGTGGGGTGTAAAAAAAGTAAAATAAAATGAAGTGAAGGAAAGAAAATCAAGTGTTTAAAGTGGTTGGGTTCTTTTTTTTTTTTTTTTCTTTTCTTTTCTTTTTCTTTTTTGTTTTTGACAGTGTCGTTATATTTTTTGTTTGAAATTGAATCTGATAAATCAAAATGCAGAAAGTCATGTCAGCAACATGCAATTGTGTATCAGTCATGTGCATTGTATTTTTTTTATATGCAATGAAGAATATACGATTGGCAGCTATAGTTATTATTATTAATGGATGGTTGCTTTTGTTGAATGTAAATAGCTTTGATAATTTTTAATCTTTTTTTATCAATTGTCTCTATGGCGTATTATAGTATTGTTAGAGAGGAACTGTTTAATATTATAGTTTTTGTGCTTATTAATGTGATAATGGATTTGTATGAAAATAAAGACATTTTAAAAATGCAATGAAGATTTTCTATTTTCATCAATTCTTTTTATGGGAAAAACATGACACAAGAATTACAAAGTTAAAATAATAAGTTTCCAAATAGAATATTTTTACTATTCCATGAATTAATCCAAATAATATTGTCAAACATATATACATACATACATACACATAAGGCATATTTTGGCAGCAAGATCTTGCAAACATGTTTTTTAAAATATGATGAACAAGTTCTGTCCATCAATCTTTTTTTTTTTTTTTTCTTCAGAAATCTTTCAAATTTCCAAATAAGTTGTTTTGTTCTGTCATTAAATTTTTCAAAATTCATATTAACTTTGATTTTATATTATTTTTTCTTAAGTACTTTCGAATGTTACTACATACATTTTCAAGAATTGTTCTATGTGTAGTTATGCAAATAGTTTTTAATTTCAACATTCTCACATTTGATGGAACCCAAAAACATACACATAAAAATTTCAGTTTGATTTTATATGATGTCACCTTGAGTGACTTGAAATTGGTTTCAGCAAATGTGGGAATCCCAGACTTAAAAACCAGTTGCGTAGCTACACAGAATAATCCTTAAAGACTAATGTAGCAACATTTGAAAGTACTCGTGGGTGGGATATAATACAAAGTAAATTTAATGAATTTTGACAAATTTACCAATAACACAAAACAGCTTATTCATAAATTTGATAGATTTAATAAAAAAACTTGATAGAGAAAACTTAACTATATTATTTAACACACACACACACACACACACATATATATATATATATATATATATATATATGAAATAGGTTTGGAGGTTACTATGCCAAAGACAGATATATAAAAAAGTGTTCAGAAAATTGAACTATTTTATATATCTGTCTTTGGCATGATAATTTCCCGGCCTATTTTACATACATTTAAATTTAGCTCTCGCTTAGCAGTAATGTATTTTGTTTTTTTTTTTTTTTTTTTTTTTTTTTTTTTTTTACAGTGTTTATCTTTTATAATGCCCCATTTTTCTAATTAACATGAAATTTATCAAACAACTACATTCCACAGTCTTTGGTGAAGATCTTTTTACAAACATTGCACTGGCATACACAAATATGAAAGAATTTAAAATCCAGCATTTATTAAAAAAATATTCATATACATAGTAGGCATGAATATTGTTAAACAAAAAGAAACCTTTCTCACTAGAATGAGATGGAGGACTTAGTTTGCTTTGCAAAAGTATGCAAACAATAATGAATATATAAAAAAAAAAAACAGTTTAGGACTAGGAAATACACCCTTGTAGTGGAAGAACTATCTCGCTTTGAAAAGGATTTAATTGTTATTATGGATAATATAAGGTTCAGGAAACAAAAGCAATTTTCAAAGGAACCTATCAGTGCAAATATCTGAAGTTACCAGATTTTATAAAAAGGCACTTGCTTCTTATGTAGAAAAGATCAATAAAGAACCTAAAGACATCATGGCCAAAATGGGCATTAGCAATAGAACTCATCCTGGCTTTCTTAACTGTTAAAATGATTATAAGGACAATTTCTATAGCTGCCCATCTTTCCACTTAATAAATTCAACTAAGACAGAATTGGGCATTATAAGCCAGAAAATTACATAAAATTACATAAAATATATGCAAACTACTAAGAATAGCAATGCAGGTAAATCAGTGGAAGGAATCCAATAAATGCATCTCTTGGTTTGATAAGATTGAAGATAAGAAAAAAAAAACGGGTATTTATCAAATATAATATAAATGTAATGTCAATCGACATCTGATGCCTTGACCTTGATCCCTGACCTTTACTTTATCCTTTTCCCAAACATTACTCTTACTCTCTGTAATCCCTTGCATGCTAATGGCACTCCTGCCTTGCTTCGGGTGTTTTACTTAAAAAAAAAAAAAAAAAAAAAAAAAGATTTTTATCCTACCATCACGAAGAAAGGATTATTACAAGCATTATATGATGGAAAAAATTTTGACATAATGCCAGAGCAGATTGAGTTAATATTGCATTGCTGAAAATCCGTTTTGGTCCATAATGGAGAAGCATGGGTGAAGAAGTCCAAAGAAGTAAACTTTGATTTTCCCGAAGGATCTTTCAATGGGGCAGAGATTTCCGAGCTGATGGGTATATTTATCTTAAGTAAAATTAATAAAATTGTCCACATGGTATTTACAAAGATGATGAACTAATTGTGGTACCAAATAATAAAAGAGCTAATGATGCCATCAGGAAAAAAAAAACTCTTTAAGCTCTTAAATTTTGAAATCACTGGAAATGAACATGAAAATATTCAATATTTGGATAATGAATTTAATCTATTTCCCGAAATAGAAATCCTAACACAGTGTTAAAATATGTAAATTTGAAGTTGAATCACCCAACGTGTGTAATTAAGTACAGATTAAAAGCAGATTGTCAAGGAAAAAAACAAGGGAAATATTTAATTAAAAAAAAAAAAAGTGTGGAGGGGGGGGGGAAGACCAAGTGAGAAGGGGCATAAAATTGAGATTATATTTAAACCCTTGATTGGTCAACAACTGAGGAATAACAGAATAAGAAAGAGAAATGTAATTCGTTTCACATCCCTCTTTAATCTGCAGGTAAAAACAAAAATATGAAAAATATTCTTTGGTTTAATAAGGAAAAAATTGTGTTGAATTTTGAACAGAAATATTATGAAATTGAGTTACAGTTGCACTAGCAATTTAAACATCATAATAAAGAGGTAAAATGCGAGGAATTTAAAAGCTGATGCACAAAAAAGCAGTGAAAGCAAGAAGTTATGTAATTGCAGAAACAAAAATAAATGTCCTTTGAATGGAGCCTGTTGCACAGAAGGTGTGATTTATCAAGCTGAAGTTAATGATAGTGAACAAAAAAAGTTTATATTGGATGTACTGAGGGTACCTTCAAGAAATGCTGGTACAATCATGCTTCTTCATTTAAGATACAAAACCATAGTCCACCAACTTTGTAGAATACCTGTTTGGAAGTTAAGAGAAAAAAAAATAGCAACAATCCAAGTGTACAGTGGAATATATTGAGAAGCGTCAAATCTGGTAGGACTAGCAGCAGTAGCTGTAAATTATGCCAGGAAGAGAAGTTGGTGAGTGTAATGCATCTGGATTGTGCAGGGTTGTTAAATGAATGATTCAAGATAATGTTGAAATACAGACACATTAACAAGTACATTCTTGGCCTCTATAAGCCCGGTTGAATTTAAATAAAGAGGCTTTTTTTTCTTTTTGCTGCATCCCCTTCCCTTCTTGAGTTCTGGTAACATAATATGGTTAAAAAGAAAATTGGGGTGTGTGGAGGAACATAATTTGCCTAGCTACCTGATGCGACCTCATGGTTGAAACCTGTGTTATACAGAAGGGTAAAATATTTTCATCTTATATATATATTTTAACAGATTTCTACCAGCATAAGACAAACATTCATAAACAAAACTTTTTTCTTTCATGTGCCATATCCCTTCTATATGCAGGCATTTATAACTCTCCACAACTTTGTATCCTTTGTAGCTGTTATTATTCCATTGGTAAGAAGTAAGTTCTACTCTGTCAGCTTCTTCCCAAGGATTGTTACCTTATGGAACAAACTCCTGAGAGGATACTTCCCTGATCAGTACAATGTTAATATCTTAAAGTTTATAGTCAACTGTTAGCTATCCTACAAATCCTCATAATGCACATTTCTTACTTCTCTGCAATAACCTCATTAACACTCTACCTTGAGTGGCTCTTGGGCCTTGTATTTGGCAAATAAGAGTATATAAAAAGAAGTGGGGACTGAGGAGAAAAGAACATAGTATATGAAAGAACTGAATCATGTGACTTATCAACATGGTAATGCTTCCTAAAATTTTGGGGTTATGCCACATGATATTAAAACACTAGTTCCTGTACAATCACAGAAGTTAAGCAGCATTGAGCCTGGTCAGTACATAGATGGGTGACTGCCTGGAAATACAACATGCTGTAAGTCTGAATGTGTGTGTGGTGTAATGAATAACTGCTCAGAATTGTTATTTGGAGAGCAGAGTTCCAATTCCAGTTGAGTTCATTATAATCACTTATGTGCAAATACCCTTGGGAAAGGTATGAATTTACCTCTTCTCCCCCCAGCTATGGGTTAATTAATAAAACTTATATCGCTAAAACCATTATTATCCCCCAAAAATAAAATAAAATTGCATACAAAATATTTAGATTTTGGCATTAAATAACCCATAGAGGTTGATATGCTGCTAAGCAAAAACAAAGTTTTTAGACAATGAAAATGAACATTTTCATCTAAGTCATCATATTTAGTTAGTAGCAGGATGAAACCATACTTATTCTAATTTTCTACCCATTGTACTTTGTAGTTGTCTTGTAAACATTAAGCAGTGTAACAAAGAATTTTATACTGATTAATTTTTCTCTTTTAACTCTAAAAACAGCCTAGGTTATAATTTTTGTAAAAATCTAACGTAATTGAATTCTCAAAGAAGGCACTCACAAAAACAATAAGTAAATATCAGAAGTAATAATATAAGATTGGCATTTGCCAGTAAAAGGGTTAAATATGTTTATCCACAAATGACAGATTTTTGTTCCTCCAGTTCTTGGATATAAATGAATCTAAAGCTCTTATTGTGATCGCATGATTGGCATTAACAATAATAAAAGAAACAGAAACAAAAAAACCTACTTGTCAAAATTCTTTGTTTTTTTTTTTTTTTTTTTTGCCACCTGGCATGACATGTTGGCTGTTACTGTACAAATGAACAAACACTTTCTTTGTGGCCTTTCCGTTTGGACAAGTCTGGTGTACTGTGATCTGTTTATGGATATTATGTTGACATCCTATTGAGGTTGTTTATGGTTTTTGATGTCTTTTCAAAGCTGTTTGATCATAGCTTAATCTCTTACAGGCTTTTCTGTTTTGTTTCTTTTATTTTTGTCTTCTTTTCTTGATGCGTATTTGTTTACACAGTTTTTGGATGCTCTTGATGTGATTTGTTGTGACAGGGTGTGGAATTCTGTGGTGACTTATGATGAATAATTGATGATATAAAAATCATTCTACACATACATTTGCATACTTGGTTCAGTGGTCAGACTAGAAGCAAGTTGGTGAAGAGGTTTGATACAAAGTGCTACTGGGATAAAGTTCATTTACTCTTAATTAGATTAAATAAAAATCTTAAATCAATAAGTGTACACATGTCCACCTTAAGTTATTTGACAACAGTGGCTAGTGTACTGATGGTGATGGGGTTTAGGCTATGCTGATCACATAGGTGGTATAAAAATGATCCTGAATAAATCAGCAATCATTATCAAGTGTTCTACAAAGTAAGAGATGAGATAAATGTTTCCAAAACAGAATCTATGATCTGGAATTTGAATGAAAACAATTATGGCACATCCTCTTAGTCCATCATAAAAATTCAGAATGTGTACTTAGTGAATACTAAGCACCTCAAATACATATGTGTGTGGATAAGTTATAACAAATTGAATATAGGAGATAAGAAAATGGAACATAGGATAGATTGTGCTAAGGCTAATTTTGATCAACACTGCAAGATGCTGCTAAACCAAAATATTAACCTAAGAACTTGAATCGTGTTCTGATATAGCATCGTCAGATCTAGACTCTTATATGGATGTCAAATGGGGATTCCGATTTGTTCAGAAATGTCTAAACAGTAATCTATAAACTGTTTTATCAGATCAATGATTAAAAATGGCTTCAGGCAAATGAATCCATTAAGATTTAAAAGAAAACAATCCTTCATCAGGCCCCCTAGATTATCACTACAAAATCACAAATAGCTTTATCAAATAACAAGAGAGATCAATTGAAAACTTCCAATAGTAGCAACAACAAAAATAGGTAACATATGTAGGTAGAAAGGAAAACAAATGGTGAGAAAGTAAACGATCAAAGAGCTATAACATTTAGTGAACTTAAGTCATTTTTCTGAAAACCTGTTTGATGGGAAAGATTTTATAAATTTTAATCAGCAGTAATGTTTGGTCAATGAATACCCAATGTTTATATCATCATCATCATCATCATCAGTGACTGTAGTGTTGCTGTGTAGCTGAGCACCTCCCTCCAAATGCTGTGGTTGTATGTTGATGTCTGGGTCTTTGTGAATGATCTTCCAGTCTACTCAGTGAGGGTGCCAGGCTATTTTTCCCTCTCTCTACCACTTCCTCTTTTGTGTAAGGTGGTACCTTGCAGGATGACAGTGGAAAGATTCTTGGCTCTTATAACATGTTTGTGCCATTTCAGCTTTGATAGTGGATATGAGGTCTTCCATTGGACCTGATTTTGTTTGATGGTGTCACACACTGCATCATTTCTGATGCTGTCTGCATAAAAAAGTATGTGTGTGCTTCTGTCATATCTCATTTCTAATGGTTGGATTATTCTACTATTAATGTCCTAAATTTGCAGGCATACAACAATCTGATCTTTGATTTCAGGTAGATGTTCTTGCCCTTCCAGATGTTTCTTAGTTTTGTGGTAGTTGTCATTGTTTGTGCTGCTCTTGATGGAAACTTGTACTCTTTGTATGGAAATGACTAATTTCCAAATACAAATCATTCTCACACCTGTTGTAGAAACCCTTCTCTGATTGACCATGTCTTCAGTTGTAGCTGTACTCACCACACTTAGCCAATTGCAGGTTGGTGAGATTATTTTATCCATAGTTGGCAGTGTTGGACCCAGTCTGGCTATAGGACTCAGTCTGTTCATAGCTGGGTGTAGAAGAGATGAATTTATGCCTTTCTCAAGGTTATTTGCACAATAGTGAATGTAATAAACTTGCCTGAAATTCAAACTTGGCTTTCAGATTCCTCAACCTGCTATTAATTGCTGAACTGTTACATCAAAGGGTAGATTCTATGGATAGGAAGGAAAGAATGGTTAACTCCAGACTTGAACAGGTTAAGATTGTAGTGATTGGGGAAACATCCTCTTGGGAGTCTGTTCCACAGGCCAGTGGTTCATGGGAAGAAGCTGTTTGAATAGAACTTACTTCTCACCAATGGAATACAGGGGAAATGTGACTGGTTTTCTACTATGTAAGTGGCATGGCAGTTCCTATCGGCGAAGGTTAGACCTGGCAGAATCAAGGAATGTAGTTTGTTCGAGCACTTACCTGTGCCTCCATAATTTCACCATTATCATTTAATTGTTCATTGGGAGCAGAATGGATCTCTTCACCTGATTGGTAAATGTTTTTTCCTGTTGATTTACTATCCATGTTAATGATAATTTTTTAATTTTTATTTTTTTAACCAATAATTTTTCATGTATACAGTTCAAGTCATGTAAATTTGTTATATGATATTCAAGTTGTATAAGTCTTGTGTGCTTATGTACATATTCAAATATCTATTTAAATACACATACTGTCACATCAGAGAACTTTCTTATCCCACTAGTAAAGAGAGTAGAAATGTAAGAGGAATAATGGGAACATTCCAAGAATTATAAGAAATGCCAAATTCTTCAAAACATCCATTGTCTTGCATAAAGAGAACAAATTTCTAGATCATTTCTTAGCACTTTTTCAATACCACCTTTAACCAACACAGCATGTTAGAGTAATATTCTGCAATAGCTAAATATAGTCAGTCATTAAAATACTTTTCTTATCTTAAAAAAAAAAACAAAAAAAAACAAAACATTATGGTCAAGGATTTTTGTGGTAAGTTTTTTGGTCTTGAATTTCTTGAACTATAGACAACCAGCATGAGTTGTTGTTTGATTTGCAGCAACAAATTCTTTCCAAAAATGATCACCATATCAGTGAAAATTATCAACTTGTAGATGCCTTTAATATTGTTTCTTGTTGGCATTCAGACATTTTGACACCCACTTTAAAAAAATATATAATTTCATACTCAGTAGTTTTTATCCATCTCTTCTCATATGAAGAATGTAATATTGCATTTTCTATTATGTTTCATACAAACACTTTATATATAAAGAGGCAGAGACTAAGTATGGTTGGTGTTAAGTTAGTTTTTGATGGTTGCAATTGTTTTGAAGTCAAAAGATTTGAGCATTTGAAGTTGAAAAGGGCTCTTAGGAAAGGTGATGTCGACTCAATCACAGAAGATATTCAATCTAAGCTTGTATATAAAATCTGTGGAAAGGTTCTTCTAAGATTCCATGAAAATCAGTATTACTGACTACACACCTGTGGGGAACTTAAATCAGTTTGTAATAAGATTTGTAGATCTGATGCTGAGATGAAGTGACATGAGAGAATGTGTACAAGGAGAAAGTCATTTTCAAGACTTTCCAAAAGTCTTGCGTCACAAGATGGCCTTTTTCTGTAAAGAAGTACAGGTTGAGTATCCTTTATTTGAAATCCAAAAGTGTTTCAGGTGCTAACATAATTTGCCACTAGGTGATGTGCAGCTGTTGTAAGTGGCCATATCTGGTTCCCCAGCCCAGCTATGTAGCCTATATTAGTGCCGTTTTTTTTTGTTAGTGATCATCACAGCAACATCTTCATTCATGGATTGCTTACCAGGTGTTTTACGCTCAGTAAAGATATGATTAAAAGCGTTAAATAGTTTTGCATTTATATTTTTTGTAAGTAGAGATCATATCTTTTTTTTTTTTTTTTTTTTTTGTACACATACAGAAAGTAAAAAACATTATTTTTACATGAAGTCTTAATTTCACCACTTAAAATTCTGTATGAACATTATATGACTAGTGCCATTACCTGTATTTACACAAAATTTATTGAATTTTTTTATAAAACTACCATCAGGTGTATGTATAAACTGTTATGAAATGTAAAAGGATATCAGGTTTATACTTGTGTTCTATTCCCAAGATGACCCATTTTATAGATGCTATATTCAAATTAAATAGCAATGTATTCCAAAATCCCCAAAGGTCTAAAAACTGAAGCACTTCTGGTTCCAAGAATTTTAGATAAAGGCTTCTCAACTTGTAGCAGTTGTGTGTGTGTATATATATATATATATATATATATATATATATATATATATATATAAAATTTCATTGAATATATATATATATATGCGTGTATTTAGGCAGCAATCCTTTCATGCACATTTCATTGAATACGACAGACAAGGTGCTTTTATTTAAATTTTTTATACAATTTCTCTTATGAAATTGTATAAAAAAAACTAAATAAAAGCACCTTGTCTGTCATATTCAATGAAATTATATGTGTGTGTGTGGATATAGAATCTGAACAAGAAACTTTTACCTACATGTTTTGCCTTTGTTAGATAGGCTTCATCAGGTCAGAATGTTGAAATCTGTGTATTTTAATATTATAACAAACATTAACAATTTAATGTTAAAATACACACAGGTCTTTTCAGGTCAGAATGAAAGAAATCTATCTAACAAAGGCAAAACAGGTAGGCAATAAAACAGTTTTACACATTGATTTAACAAAAACATCTTTATAGTTAACAGACGATATACATTTGATAGAAGACTTGCTTGTATTATTGTTTTGTTGTTTTTATTCATTTCTTATTGTGATTAAATAGAAAATAACAGTGTTATTAATTTCTCTTTCTTCTAATCCTTTTATTAATGACGATTTTATTTTTTATTTGTTATTGTTGATGGCAAAGGCTTCTTCCAGTCGCTGTTATTGTCATGACATTTATAATTCTTTTGTACTTAACATTTCAAACCTTATATATATATATATATATATATATATATATATATATATATATATATATATATATATTTCACTAAGACGAAAATGTCAAGAAAGTGCTGTAAATCAGTAGTTCAGCCCACAGTAAATTTATGTCCAGGCTTTTATAACGCCATTCTTGGCAGATTTTCTGTTATCACAGTGTGTGATATTTAAAAAC
>OZ010591.1:69253068-69283068 GCA_963932145.1 Acanthosepion lycidas
CCCCATTATTTAATTGTGTTTATTATTGATATATATTCCACTGTCATCATCATCATCATCATCAATTAAATTTACATTTGTGAACAAATTCAAATTGGCAATTTGCCCATAACACTTGACTTGGAGCTACTTTTCAAGTGTCTTTTTCATTTGATAGATTCTGAACATTAACAAATGGAGTGAGAGGTGGAAGGTGTATGTAGTGTACAAAGCCAAATCTAAGTGAATTAAACAACTTTTTTTTTCCAAATTAGAAACCCCAATGTGAACTAAAAACATATATTTTTTCTTTTTCATATAGATACTTTAACCAATTTTAACTATTATTATTTATTTTAATATTTACAGTTTTTTTTTTTTTTTTTTTTTTTTTTTTAAATATTTTATCTATTCTCTTTTCTCACTTTATTCCCTCTTGAATATATGTCTTACCACTTCCCATCTTAGCAAAAAGAAAGGTTGATTTTATACTACAATGTATTTGGAATCACAAAAGCATACTAGAAATGGCTATTTCTGATTGCCAGGTGTCTATTCTGTAGGGGGAAACAGATAAGTGTATATTGCCATTAGTTAGATGTTAGACCAATGAATTAGCTATATATAAGAAATCAGTCATAAAGATTATCAAATCTACTATACGTTTTTTTTTTTTTTTTTTGCATATGGATATGATCAGCTTTTCAGGGTCAATATAATTGTCTGATATTCCTTATAACTATAACAGCTACATAATTTAAATATATTTGAAATATTATTATAGCAAAATTAGGTACCTTCATGAGATTGCTAAAAAAGAGCATAGTTTATGAAAAAGACGCCAAACTTGACAAAAACAAAATTTCATTGTCTAAAAGTTTGTTATTATTAAGAGGAAAGACCAAAGTATTTTTTAATTAATTTTCATAATTTTTCCTTCTTTTAGAACATTCTAAATTTCGATTAAAAAAAACCCAAAAAAAACAAAACCAAACCCTTGTTTCTCTTTGTATCACTGGACCTAGTAAAATAACAAATTTTAACACATTTTTTATATTTTTGTATGACAGACATTAATTTGGAAAATCTTGCAAAAAATAAGAATAATTGTCGGATGTTAATGAAACTTTCAGAAACTATTCACAAATGATGGAAATTATTATAAATATGTTTTACTTTTTTTTAAGTCATTTTTTTTTATATTTATTAACCCCCCCCCCAATAGTTTTATGAAACCTCTAGAAATTCAATTGCATTCAGTTTAGTGATTTTATTAGTTAAAAGCACAAGGCTTTGAGGAAAGCAAATCAGGTAGGTTTTTTTTTTTTTTTAATTGGACCCCCCCTACCTGAAAATCAGCTCTGAATTGTAACATATAAAACTCAATAAAACAAGGATATTATTTAATTTCAAATGCTTTTATTTACTTCTAGTTGTTTTTATGAATACGGACAATATTTTCTGAAAGCAAAAAATTTTTTTGATGAAAAATGAATTTTTAATACAATTATTTGTTATTTCTTTAATTATTTTAGATTTTTGCATTTAAGTTGTTAAAATATTATAAAATTAGTTGAAAGCTGTATTGAGTTTCATAAATGTCCTTATGAGATAGATCATTTTTTACCGTATTGTAACCTGTATAATGTCGACCAATCAGAAAACCTGCAGTAATTAAGAAATGTAATTTTGTGTTTATAATACGACTGTAATTATAAAGTACAGAAGACCAGCAAGAATACAATTAAGTTGCGTTATTTGAGTTAAGCATTGTTCTCCACTTTTATTTTTGCGAAACACGTGTGGAGAAGTTAATTTGATTTTTCAGTTTCAACTGAGAAGGGTACCTACAAGTATCAGTATCATCTTATGATATTTATATGATCTTATTTTTATATTAATCTCAGTTATGACATTTTTCCATAAATGAAATATCAAAATTAATAATAAAATGAATGGAAATACAAATAACACAGTAAAATGTAATAAATGTACATAAAATTATAGTATTTCATGTACACTTCTGATAAAATTTCATAAGAAAGGTACCTATAAATTAATTAGATACATTTCTTATGAAATTTAATCTCACTCAGTCTTATTTTAATTTTTTTTTTTTTTATAATATATTTTTCATAATGCATCGTAGACATAAAGGTGAAAGCTAAGTACAAAAAAAAAAAAAAAAATTAGAGTACTGAAGTTTTCCTTAAAAATAGTCAGGTAAATAATTTGTTCACTTAAATCTAAATAATTATATCACATCTGTCCTCCCGTACGATAAGTTTTCCTCATGTAAGCTGTCAATACGTGATGAAATCATCAATCATCACCTGTGAAGTGATGCGAAATGTTATGACCTGCTTTGTTTTACTTTTAAACTACTTCTTTTCGGCGCAGAAACTAAGTAATGCTTGTTTCAAAATATTTTAAATAAACATAATTTCTAATTTTCTTAAAATTAATTATGAAAAAATAGAATTGATTTTGAAAAGAATTTGAAATTGAGATTTTCATTTTTTTCATAAAATGTAAAAAAAATGGTTGACATGACTGATTATCTGTCAATTTTGCTGACTGAAAAAAAAAGATGTTAATGAAAATTTTGGATGTGCTAGGAACGATTAAAAAAAAAAAAAAAAATGTAAAAAAAAAAAAAAATACCCCAAAAATACTTTGATCTTTACTCTTAATAATAACATAAACATTTAAATATGATAAAATTTTGTTTTTGTCAAGTTTGGCGTCTTTTTCATCATGCTATGCTCTTTTTTTTTTATTTTTTTTATTTTTATCGATCTCATGAAGTTACCTAAGCAAAATAATAAATAACAAAAAATTCTTCTGCCTTTTTTGTTTTAAGGTTATCTGAAAAAAAAAAAAAAAAATGTAAATGCTTGGTAGTACCGAAGTAAAGACATTGAAAGTTAGTTTGATGTCAAAACTGGTATCATTTAACAATTACCTATTTAAGAGTTCCAGAAGTTGTGGAGAGCCATTATTACCACATTTTTAGGACTTTGACAATAACTGTTCTCTACAACTTCCTGCCTTTTTGTTGCTTTAAGTAACTCTTGCCCCATTACACCATGTGTCCTTTATCTGCCATCCATTTTCTTAAGTTGGTTATTTGCAGCCCCCCACCCAGTTTCTTCTGCTTTCAATATATAATCTGTTTATCTTGTAGTCATTGAGAATAAATATTTTAGAAATGTGATAGCTTGTTAAAGTTGACCAAATTCAAGAATTACTTTTCTAAAATAACTTATCGGCTTTGGTCACTACTGCCATTGCTATAAAAATTCTTTTGGTGACTTAATTTAAATTATTTTTTTTTTTAATTTAAAAAAAAAATTTTTTTATTTATTTATTTTTATTTTTTTATTTTTTTTTTTTTTAGACAATGTAAAACTTTTCAGCTTCTTATATTTTAAAAGCCTTTTTTTTTTCTTTTTTTTTTTTTTTAAGTTTTAAATATTGAAATTCTTGATGACAAGATGTGGTTTCATCCCTGCTTTGGACATTTTAGCTTTTATTTAAAAGTAAGAGTTTAATGAAAAATAACAGTAATTAAGAGTGGCTATATAAGTTTGGATGAGAAATTGTTAAAAGACGACCATCAACACATCAGAGGAAGAAATAGTGAAAGGTTAATTTCTAGTCTTCACTATCAAACTTTGACTATAACAGTGTGCCATTAATTTCTGGATATTTGTAGATATCTATCTGCATAACCAATCAAATAGAATGTGGCAAAAGGGCAAATTTTGAAGTGGAAGTCACTTGTATATTTATGACTAGGTATAAGCTCTCTTGGCACTTCTATCATATGTATACCTCAGATACCAGTGTTTAATTCTAGTTTCCTCCCAAAGAAGAGACCGTGCCTGATTAGTATGGGCCACTGAGGTTCTAGAACATTATACTATTAGGTTGGTGCAAAAATAATGACGTAATAATGTCGTTTTTTGACGTATTTTTTAACGTCAACAAACAACATTATTACGTCATTATTTTTGCACCAACCTAATACAATTTAAACCTGATGGGCTTTATTGTATTTTAATGCAAACCTCATTTGAGTATTTGCTTAGGTTGTATATTTTGCCATGTATCACCTTCTTCATTATGTTTATCAATTTTTCCTACCTTTTGGTGCATCCATTTTTTTTTTTTTTAAATGGATTCTGAAGACCAAGAATTGATTATGGGGATTCTCTAGAGGCTAACTAGCATCACAAGAAAATACATATTTTTAACATTTTGTAGAGGACAAAATGAAGATGAGGTGAGAATTTCAAAAAGGGAACATTATGTAATATATGTTGTTTGATGTTGAAAGTATTAATATCCTTAGTTATTTTTTCCTTATTCCCAGCTTGATGAAATGCTTTGAGTTCATTTTATTTCTAGTTAAATGGACATTTTTTATCTACTAATATAAAATTAATTCAGTTCAAGCTTTATACAACCAATACTGATATTACATAGTATGTGATTTCTGATCTATAGACCAAGATTATTGATTGTTCTGACACACCACCAGCTGAAAATCAAATGAGCTGAAAATGAAGAAAAAAAAATTATGAGGACTTTGACAAATGAAGAACACTGAGGGTCATGAAATTTAGGGTTGTGATCAAAATTGTCATGTCAGGAAGTTTGACAAAAGCAGCATTGAAGTTAGAATGATTCATTGCGCATTATGCAAACGACTCAGATTTCACAAAGTGGACAATTGATATATGTTCAAGGCAGAAGATATCCTGGAAAATATTAAATACTCAAGTTCTTGCAGATTTTAAATTCTGAACAAATTACTTTATTCGGAGAGGGAGACCAGATTTTTTCATTCTAGAAAAGAAAAGGAAAAAAAAAATATCGATGTAGCTAATCTGACAGCTGACAGAACCCGAAAAAGTAAAGATATGAATAAATACGTGGACCTTGCAATTGAGGTTGGTGAGGGGAAGTAATGGGATATGGAGATGAAAATTGTACTTGGTAATTAGCATTACACTTGGAACTGTTCCAAAAACCTTTGAGAAAAAGAATGGAAGCAGAGAAAATTCAAGAAAAAAATTGAAACTATTCACTATTATTGAAATTGGTAAAAATACTGAGAAAAGTTTTGGAATTCAGAGAAACTTGCTTTTGCTCAATCTCCAGGAAGTCACCATATTCTGTTAGTCCCAAAATTCATGATTATAATAAAAAAAAACAAACAGACCAATAACTGAAACTTGAAACTATTAGTATTACTAGAGTAAAACCTTTGTCCTTTTCTTTTATGAAAAGGTAGTTGTTTTTGTTATAAACATGAGGTGCCCTTAAGAGACTGAACTAACAAGACTAGTTTTCTATAGACAGTGTTCTTTTTTTTTTTTTATTAAAAGTAATTGATTATAATTATGATACAGAATAATAATCAACACAACCTCTGTTACAGTAATATTCATGTCTTGATACTGACAATTGTAACATTGTGTATAGCACCAAATATTTGTATTTTTGTATTATTATTATTATTTAAGGCTATTTATTAGCAATTGGATGTGTGGGTGGCTTGATGGTTATTGGCACAAAAAATGGAATTTATAGGCCATGTTTGAATTCTGACCAAAGCTGTTATTTTCACTTTGCACTAATGTACTTGGGAAAGGCATGAATTCATCTATTCTAACCCCCCCTCCATCTATTGGTAAAAACTCGTCAATTAGTCTAGGACAACTTGAAAGCACTCTATTGTCTTTCAAGGACGGCTATGGTAATGCACAGTTTCCAGATATTAAAGAAAAAAAAGCTGTGGAGCACCAGATACTTTGTCTTGCAGGAACATGCATTTTTAATAAAAGGTCACTTGCAACAGATTTCTAATCTATTGATATTTTGATTTTATTTGATTTTGTCTTTTAATAAGAAGGAAAATGGTAGACACATGGCATAAGTAGTTGTGCAATATTACTTATCTGAACTCTCTATACCATTCCTTTTATACATCTCTGCATCTAGATAAATGACAAAGTATTATTGATAGAAAGAAAACCAAATCTTTTAACACACACACACACACACATATATATATATATATATATATATATATATATATATATATATATATATATATATATAAAAGAGACAAGAGGAAAAACTATTCTTAGCTGACACATTTTGTTCTCTGAGGAATTTTGTCAAGGCAATATAGGATGTATTTTGCTGCCTGTGTTTATATACAAAAGCTAAGATTTCATTGGTTTATGAAGGCCTTTTAAATTTGTGAACGTTCATGAATGTTCAACAGGTGGTTGAAAGGTTAGTCAAAGCATGTGACGAACACGGTGTCATAATTCAAAGTCTAGTAAAAAGTAAATCCATAATATTCAAGAAATTTTTAATTTTTTTAAAAATGATTATTGTTATCATTGTATAAGATGCATGTATGTGCTATACATCTTCAAGAACATTGATGATGGATTTAACCATTTTTTTTTTTGATTTTTCAACATATTTGTGGCTGTGTATGTTAGCTTGGGAAACTAATCAAAATTTAGAATGTTCTAAAAAGAAGGAAAAATTATAAAAATTAATTAAAAAAATACTTCGGTCTTTCCTCTTAATCATAAACTTTTAGACGATAAAATTTTTTTTTCATCAAGTTTGGCATCTTTTTAATTCTTTCAGGAAAGGTGAGATTGGGAATATATATATATATATATATATATATATATATATATATTGTCAATTAAAGGAGAGAAGAAAAGAAGCCTCATAAATTTATTAATATTTATTAATGGCAATTGATTTTTCTTTAAACTAATCTAAAACATCTTAGTCTGCAATCACTGCACTCTCAAAATCATAAGTGACATAATAAAAAATATAGCAAAAAGAAAATATCAATTATTTTTCTTTTTTGTTAAGTAAACTGTTCTGTATGCTATACTTTAAACACTAGATATGTTAAATTTTATAAATTCTTGTAGAAAGTTTTCAAATCAGTTAAAAGTTGCTCTGAACCATTTTCCATGAATTAACAAGAACAGATCTAATGCAGAAGTGAATAACTTTTTTTCTTTTTGAAATCACTTTATTTTGAGCTTCACTCATGAATCAACAAGATTTTCGCAGTAAGTACTTTCACTTGATCGATTGGTCTGTGTGTGTGTTGACAATTTTGGCTTGAGTGGTCTATAAATGAATTGTTTGCTTTTATTAATTATTCACCTCACCAAAACACTTCTTATTGTAATACTATTTGATTTAATTAAAACGGTTAATTGATTAAATTATAGAATCTGTTCATCATAGGAAAATACATTTAGGTAATATTTTTCATAGCGTATTAATATGAATGATGATTTAAGATATCAATCTGAAATCTGATTTTAAAATTATCTAAAAAGTTAAATGTTTGTTTCATGTGACTAATCAAACGTTTTTAAAGTTGAAATAATGTTTAATCATTATGGGACACTTAAGGTAATGTTAAACACTCTTTACTGCATAGGCTATGCTAGAGGTAGTTTCACCCAACACTGCAAATTGCTGCAAAACTAAAACATTAACCTGAAAACTCAAGTAGTGTACTAAAATAGCCTCATCAGATCAAGACTTTCATATAAATGTCATGCATGGTGCCAAACCTGTTCAGAAATATCTAAAATGTCAGCTTTATACAACTGCTTTCATAGATCAGTGGTAAAAAAATGGATTTAAATGAGTGAATTCTGTGAGTCTTGGCGAAGATCACTTGTCTTTGAAATTTGTGGACAAAACAGTATCACAAAGAACTGTAGCAAATGACAGAAACCATACCACTATGAAGACTACCAACAGCAGAAACAATTAAATGGATATTGCATGTCGCGTGAAGAGAAAATTATGTCATAATGAAGATGTTGATATTCCACACTACTTCAAATAAAAGGTTAGGAAGGAAACCCCTATCAATGCTGAAAAGATTGATAAAAGTTACTAAAACCTATTTTCCTTTAATAGAAAGATTTTATAAATAAAAGCAGTATTGGCTGCTCTCATTGATGAATGCTAAATGTTTTCTTATAAGGAAACAGCTAATATTACCATTACTATTTAATGAAAATAAATGAAGCCTATAGTTAAACCTTTTAGATCAGGTGGGGATCTATTTATCACAAGGTTTGCAGCCATCAAGTTGAAACACCGGTTGCCATACAATATCAAAAGTTAAGCAACATTGAGCCTGGTCAGTACCTAGATGGGTGACTGCTTGGGAATACGAGATGCTTAGACGTGCAGGTGGTCTAATGGATAAGAGCTTAGAATTGTTCATTAGAGAGCTGTATTCGAATTCCCATTGGATTCATTATATTCCCTTACATGCAAATACCCATGGAAAAATTATGAATCCACCTCTTTTCTCAGCTATAGGTTGATCAGTAAAATTTTTTTTTTTTTTTTTTTTTTTTTTTTAATCATTTCATCCCAAGCAACATGGAAATGCTACTAATACATAGGGGGTTACACAGTGAAAGTGAGAGAAAAAAACTGGTCATAGGGGGGGGATTGAGAAAAGGATAAAAGATGAAAGGTTTGAAGACGACAGAAGATGGCAATTGATGTTGCATTTAAATTTATGAAGATTGTAGTTTTCAGGGAAGCAAGTAAATGGAAGAGAATTCCACTGTTACGAAGTGCAAGAAAAGAAACTATTGAAGTAGAAGTGGTGGTTACATTTAACTATTTCAGCAGTAAAAGGGGGGGGACCTAGATGTAAGTCTAGTAGTATGCTTAAATTCATGTAGTCGGGGTACAAGGGGAAAAAGCTCGTCAGAGCAGTTGCCGTGAAAATATTTGTAGAAAAGACAGAGGGAAGCCACATCACATCTGTGAGAAAGTAAATGAAGTTGAGATGCCAAGTTAGGATCAATTATGTTGCAGATCCTTCTTTTGATTTTGTCAAGAACCTCAAAATGAATAGTAGGGAGACCAAGACCAAATATGGCAACAGTATTCAATGCATGGCTGAATTGTAAATTTTTAAATGTGCAAAATGAGGAGAAAAACCTTCTGTTACGGCACAATGAACCAACTTTCCTTGCAGTAGATGCAGCTATTGATTTAATGTAGTTGTTTCACTTCAAGTCAGTTGAAAACATGAGGCCAAGAAGGTGCAGTGAGATGCTCTCCAAGAGTCAAGCCTCAGCTATGCTGATAGCAGACAGGGAAGTTTCTCTATGGTGGTTAAATAAGAACAGTTTAGTTTTGGAGGCATTAAAATTTACAAACCATTTTCTGACCCAGTTAACCACTGATTGGAGGTCCTATTTAAGAGCAGCGTCCAGGTTAACTTTGTCAGCTCTAATATATTTACTATTGAGACAGGTGTGTCATCTGCATAAATATCTACTTGGGAACTGATGACATCAGGAAGATCATTGATTAAGATCAGAAACAGTGTAGGGCCTTGATTACTTTGCTGAAAAGCAGTAGGAGACTAATAGGGTGATAGAGGAGTCAGAAGGTTCTCCAGAGTTCTTAAAAACAGAAACTACAGAAGAGGACTTCCAACTTGCTAGGAAGTAAGAAGGCAATATTGTAGAGTTTAGAGAAAACTGGAGCCAGCTCTGGAACACATTTCTTTAGGATGATGGCTGTGATCCTGTCACCTCCACTTGCCTTATGGTAGTCTAATTTAGAAATTATGTCCAAAACTAGTGATGGGTTTATATGCATATCACTCAGTAGAGCCTCAGTTTTAGGAGGGAAATCCGGTGAGGGTACTCCAAATGATTTCAGTGTAGAGGAGGGAGTGAGGATTTGCTGTTGTTCAGCACACTCTTGCAGAGCTGCCAATAATCTGTACAACAAGATGCTGTATGTTGTTCCATTCTATCAGCAAGCAGTAACTTTGCTTCATTAAGAACATGCTTGCACTTGTTACAAGCAGACACACATCTGTTGCAATCAGATGTGTCGCTCTGATACAGCCAGGCTTGTATAACTAAACCATTATTATGTCCCCACTCCTAAATTCTTACAATCTAAGATTATTTTCTGGCTTAAATAACCTGTAAAGGGTTGATAAGCTGTAAAAAAAACAAATCAATCAATACTTGTATTATATAATTCCCTTAGTACTGAAGTCTTTGGTTTTGAGACAAGTATACGGCATATAGTGTAATTGCAAGTAACAACATAGATTGGTAGGAATAGTCAAAGGGACAAACATTGCTTAAAAGATAGGAGGTTATGGAGAGCTGTGATACCCACATTCTGAAGAGACAGCATATACAAAATTAGTAGTGTATTTTTCACTTTATAATATGTATTTCTTTTCTGAGATCAAAGCCATTTTGGTTAACAGTAGTTTATGTGTACTAGTCACTTGAAGTTACTAATTTATTCCAATCTATTAGGTTGGTGCAAAAATAATGACGTAATAATGTCATTTTTTGACATTTTTTAACGTCAAAAAACGACATTATTACGTCATTATTTTTGAACCAACCTAATATTACTTCTATAGTACAGGATGCTGTAGAAATAGCTCCCACATAAGTGTAAAACATTTGTGGCAAGGGTATCTTCATCAAGCTAATTTTTTAACCTTATGTGGGAGGTATTTCTGTTGCATTCTGTATAATGTACTGAGTGATTTTTTTTCTGGTGTGGGTGGGGAACCTGTATTAAATGACTGGAAATAATTTCTTTCTCTAACAAGTGAAGAATAATGTTATGATGTTTAGTTCATTGCACTAACCTAGAAATTTAAATATTAGATCATATGAATACAAAATTAATATTTTAGAAAAGAATGCACTCAGTGCAGTTATCATTCTTGGTAATGTTTGGCCATAATTTTGACTTAATGCAGTTTTAATTAAAAGATAAAGTAATTTATTAAGGCAAAAGTGTATTGATGGTAGACTAATTTTGAAATATCCTATTCTAAATCTGCTTTGTGGAACTGAGGATATTACACTGATCACTACAATCTTAACCTGTTCAATAGGGTTAACCATTATTTTCCCATCATAAACTGTGCTTCTTACTCTGCAACTCTATCTGGAGTGGCTTTTGGACCATGTATGGGGTGAACATCACTGTTAAAAAACAAAATGGCAAACAAAAAAACAAACAAACAAAGAATTTAAAAAATAAAAAAAACCCTAAAAAGCTGAATGCGGTTGGGTAGATTAGGTTATGTATATAAATACACTAGATGTCAAAAATTTGAACTAAAACCTAAGTAATCCCTTGCATGTTAATAGCTTTATTTCCTTGCTTGGGGTGAAATGATTTAAAAAAAAAAAACAAGAAAACAACAATATCCTTGAGTCTTTAGTATTTTTAATGTAAAATTCTGTCATTTATTGTATTTCTTCCTTGTCAATATATACGCACACACACGCACACACATGACTCCTGTAGAATTCAACGTATGAGGGTCAAGCTGGTAATCGACAGCCAGACACCAGCACATATAATTTGATTCTAGTGGGGAAGGCTTTGTGCAGAATCATCCATACTTTTTGAAGGACTGTATACAGAGACCTGGTGCACAAGGTCCCCAAACAACCCTCTGCAGGTTTTGAATTCAGAATTTTCCTTCTCTTAGACCAGTTACCACCCAAGGCTATAGAACACAATCTGTCCTGCTATTTACCCATAGCTGGAGGGAGAAGAGGATTAATACCTTTCCCAAGGGTATAGTATGTAAGTGAATGTAATGGATTCAACTGGAATTCAAATTTGACTCTCCGATTCTTCAATCTGAGCCACTATCCATTACTCCACTGTGCCTCCAACACATATATAGACTGACTCCATTGATAAAAATATTTGCATAAGTTCTTTCTAGGAATAAAAATGTTCCTTACTAGTTTCTTTCATTTTACCATTTGATCACCACTAATCTTTAAATAGAATATTAGATTGTGGCAGAAGTTACCAACATATTTTTCACAGAATGTAATTTCTAAGGAATTGAGTTGATTTTTTAGTTGAACATTATTTATTACTTCAACTGTTATTTTAGTGGGAGTAGATGCCCTGTTTTTTTATTTTTATTTTTTTTTTTAAAGCAATGTGAATTATGTCTTTAGGTCTGCATATTTGAAAATAAAGAAAATGTGTTATCTGGTACAGTTTAAGTCAGACTTCCCCAGATCACAGTTTCTATATTAAGTCTCTTGAATGCACAGACCAATAGAATTAATTCACACTAGGAGATAAGAAAATTGAACTTAGGATTGACTGTGTTAGAATTAGTTTTGCACATCATTGCAAATTACTTTAAAACTAAAACATTATGCTAAGATCTAAAGTTCTTAAATAGCCTTGTCAAATTGAGACTTTTATATGGTTGTCATGCATAGCGCCAAACTCATTCAGAAATATCTATATTGTCAGCTGTATACAACCACTTTTTCAGATTGATGATTAGAGGTGGCTTCAAGTGAATGAAGCTTGTCTGTATTAGTGAAGATCATCCTTCTTTGAACCTCTTGGACTGGCGCTACAGAATCATAAATAAAAAAAAAAAAAAAAAAACTGTACCAAATAACAAAAACCACATCACTTGATGATTACCTACAACAGCAACAACTAAAATGGTTAACGTATATAACTTGAAGAGAAAATGTCATAATCAAGATGTTGACGTTCCACACTGAAGGTCAAGTAATAGCAAGTTTTCTCAGTATTCTTGCTAATCTAAGAAATGCTATTGTCTAGGTGGTTTTAATTCTTTCTTGGATTTTCAATTTTTTTCCAACTTATTGTCCAGGCTTTTGAGTATTATTCCAAGTGTTCTGGTGATGATGGGTATGACTATTACCTTCCTGTCCCATAATCTTTTTAGTCATTATTGATATCTTCTTTGCTTTTTGGGTTTTTTTTGTTTATTGCAACAAAATTGATATATTTTTTTGTTTATATGTGACAAAAAAAAAATTTTAAAGAAACCTTTTGAACCCTTTAAAATTGAAATGGAAATAAATAAAATATTTTATTACAGAATAAATATATTTTTAAAAAATTGTCAGAAATCCGTTTTCTCTTTTTTTTTTATTGGTTTGTAATAGTATTTTTAAGTAATTCTTGGTGAGCAAATTCTCAAAGATTGATTACTTAAGATCATTTAAAAAAAAAAAAAAAAAAGAAAAAAAGTAAATAACCTTTTTCTGTGTTGTTCCTATCCAGTCTTCTCCTTGCCTTGCCTTTAAGTTGTATTATCAAAAGAAACCCTTTAAGCTAAACTCGGTTATCTCTGCTTGATATCTTCTCTGTCAAATATCTTTTAAGATCTCAGACTCTGTGGCTTACAAAACCTCCCCACTGACCCTTCTATATTTGATCCTTTTATTGCTTTTATGATTATGAAAATAGAATCGATGAAGTCAGATCATGTGATGACCTTTCATCCATAACTGACAAGTGAATTCCTAGAGAATTGTTGAATCTACAACGAAAACAAAGCTGTTGCCTTCAATATAAGAAAATCCTTTGATGCAATAGACTGCAGATGCCTCCTGGCAAAATTACTTATCTATGGCTTTTGTTCCAAGATCAGTGCAAAGATATTTGGCTTCTTCCGTTTATTTATTAGCATTCCCTGGTGGCTGGTCCTTTCATTTTTAACTTAACAATCACCTTTTCACATTTGCAAACTAATTTCTATGTTCATTTCTAAAATGGTTTTGCTTTAATATGATTCTAGGAAGATGTGTTGAGCAAGTTTTTATTGATCTGTCATTTTCTTCTTATGTCTTGTATGATTTTTCTTCTTTCATGGGCTTGGTTCTCATCTTCTCTAGCTCTAAATAATGTTTGTTCCCTTACTATCCCACCCAGTTCCTGTTCTGTCATCCATTTACACAAGGTCATTAGGTAGGTTATTTAATGTTTCCCTCTGCCCCTGTTCTCTTCAATATATCCTGTCAGTGTCAAATTCTCTAAGCCCTCTTCCTCCATTATGTGTCCAACTGTCTCTAAGTACATATTTCTATTTTCTTAAAACTTCTTTATTGTTCACATGTTCCATCCATAGTATTCTCAGAATCCTTCACTTGAAACATATCACTGTTGCCTCAAATCTCTTCATCTATGAGGAAATTTTTTTCTTTTTAAACAATTCCCCCCAAGCAAGGTGATAATGCCATTAAGACACAAGGGCTACTGGGAGTGAAAAAGAATGAGAAAACATTAGAAGGAACTGGAAAATATTTCCTAAACTAGAAACAAGGGATAAACCCTCTACTCCTGTTCAAAAGTGGAGTGTGAACCAGATTGTCCAGTATTCACTGCCATATAAGAGGATTAATCTGCAGGTATTATTTTATGTTCTTTACAACCCCCCCACCCCCACCCCCCCCCAAAAAAAAACAAAAAAAAAAAAACAAAAAACAAAACAGACAATGGCTTCAATCATTGGAGATAGAGAAATTTTGAGCAACTTTTTCATAAACTATACTTATGTTGACTGGTATGATTATTTTAATATTTCTTATTTGTCACATTGTTGCCACATTAGTTTTAAAACTATAGGCAAGTTTTTCTTGAATTACACTTCTCATGTCCTTCTGATGATAAACTTCAGCTCCCCTTCACAGATGTTAATCACATAACTTAGATTGCCTCTGGGGATCCATCTCTGTGGACTGTCTTATTTCATTTACAAAAGCACATTAGAGCATTCCTTAGTGTCTGTAGATTGGTATACCACAGGCATTTTTCTCTTATGGTAAAAAAAGACAATGCTGTATAGTAGACATATGTACTTAAGTACTTTGTTCGACTTGTGTGGAATAAAATAGGCAGATTCAAGATTATATACTGCTCATGTAACTAAAGCACTTCCTGTAGTTATTAGCAATATCTGTAAAAAAATTCACATTTTTCCTATTCTAAATTTCTGATAAATCTTAATTGCTAAGTTAAAGACTGAATAAGCTCATGGTGTTCTACAACAATAAAATATCTGTAGAAATTCCCCTATCAAAATGTTAAATATTTGATCTTAACAACTTTAGCAAAACATTAGTGATGATCATAAATATGAATGCTGATTATTATTTTAGGAAGGGGAGTAAAATTGAAATTGACAATTTTTTTTCCATTTCCCTGAAACAACTGTTAAACACTTCTATCCTACTTTCACTTTCTTTCTTTCATTTTCTCACTGAAACCAAGTAGCATCTCTGATATCTTTTCTGTTTTTCCACATGATCAAAACAATAGTCCTCATTATTTATGAGGTACTGGCAGGAGACGTTAAAAACTTCTGTCTTCTCGTCTCTCTTTATCTCACTGAAACCAATGCTCTCTTTTGTTTTGTTTTTTTCTTTTCATGCTATTAAAACAGAATAGTTCATTATTTATGGGTTATTGGCAGGAGACCACTTGTATTAACTAAGGGAGGAACAAGCAATTTATAATAAGATTATTATTTTTTATTATGATATATTTTCTTAATATTAAATATAATCTTTTAATTGTCACAAAAGAATTTCTAATGGTACATGAATTTTTAAAAACAATGTTTCCAAAATTAATTCAATTTAATAACTAGTAAAACTATTTAGACCGAGGATAAAAATATTTCTTTTTTCATGTTACGTTTTTGACTTTTAATAAACTAAACTTGCTCTGTCTATTTTTAGTGTAATTTACTGGAGGCCATTTATTTTTTGGTTCTGAATCTTTTTTACAACCTTTGGTTAAATAGTCTTAAAAAATTTGCATTTATTTTTATTTTATTTTATTTTATTTTTATTTTATTTTTATTTTATTTTTATTGTTATTGTTATTGTTATTTTTATTTTTATTTTAAATTATTGTTCACCAAGAACCATTCAATGTAGAGGGTTACTGAATAAGATTGTTGTAAGAGTGCAAGGGAGAAAAATAGTTGTATATGTAGGGTTGATATCAGCTGACTCTAGACTTAAGTTAAAATTGTAGTGGCTGGGGAAGCATTCTCTTGGGAGTCTGTTCCACAAAGTGACAGCTCTGGCTGAGTGTAAATGCCTCCTTAACCAAAGGAATATGAAAGGAATGGGTTGATTTGACATGGCATGGAGGGTCCTAGCTGTGAAGGTTTGAACTTGTGGAACTAAGGAATGTGGTTAATTTGAACATTTGCCATAGTAATAGTGAGAGTTTAGCAACATTTTGTATGTGGGGAAAGGAGTTGCAAGGTGTAAAATATTAAGTTGGTGCAAAACTAATGTCGTTTTTTGACGTTAAAAATACGTCAAAAAACGACATTGTTTTTGCACCAACCTAATAATTCATCATCTTCAAGGGCTCTTTACGATTTTTTTTTTTAAAGAGGTTTGCCATCAGTATATTATACTAAAATGTTGGTTGATCTTCATTTGATGTCTTAGTTTTTAGTAATAATTGTGTCAAACATATTGAAAGGGGAAAATTCTGTGCTCACTTAGCTATTGACATGTGTTGTGCCCACAATAGAGAATAAGTCAGTAAGTTGAATGGCAAGTACTTATTAAATACAAAAAGATCCTGTAGCACAATTTGGAAGTGCCTGAAAAACCAGACTATTGATTGTTGTACTAACATGAAATAGCAAGTTATTATGATTGAGGACTTGAGTGTATTGGCCTTGTTAAACTACAGATCATACTAGATTAGCTCACCACAATAGCAGATTGATATGGGCAATAAGACATAATTCTTTATGGAGAGGAATGGGCCATTACCCTACTGTGCTGACCCTAATCATGTTGGTAGGGGTGGATGTAACATACTGGGGTGATCCTGTCTCTTTTCGAGCCATGATCACTTAAGGGTATTTGCACCCAAGTGAATATAATTAACCCAACTGGAATTCCAGCATGACTCTCAGATTTCTCATTCTGAGTGATTATTAATTACATCACATCCTCCACACTTACAGCACCTGGTATTTCCAAGTGGTCACATATCTAGGTACTGACCTGACTTGACATTGCTTAACTTTGGTGATCAAATGAGAACTGGGTGTAATCCTCTATAGGAAGAATATTGATAACACCATGCATGCACATATACATAGATATATGATGATAATAATAAGATGGAGACTTTTAATTAAAGTTTCAGTCTTATTATTATTATCATTATAATGCTCTGTAGTTTACATTGAGCTCTCCCTGGATTTCTATCCTCCTCAGAATTATCTTTTCCAGTCACAAACTGGTAAAATATACATATATATATATATATATATATATATATATATATAAATAAAAAGAAAGAACAGTAAGATATATAATCCGGTGTTCTCATAGATATTTTTATTTTTACAAAATAGTGATCAATGTAAATTTACAGAGCATTAATATTATAAATTGATTTTTTTAGCAAAAAAAAAACCCATATTTTAAATAAATCAATTTATAATATATATATATATATATATATATATGGGATAACGATGTATAAATTTTTATATATCAAGAACAATTTTGGAGGAAAGATGTGTGACAAAGTGGAAAAAGTTTTCATGTAACGTGTTTTATCTTTTTGGACTTCATCAGACTAGGTTTGTTTATGTTGATGTGACTTAACATGAATGAAAGATTCTGGGAATTTAAATTTTTTTCTTTTTGTTTTTTATATATATATATATATATATATATATATATATATATATATATATATATATCTAGCCAATTTTATTTAGATTCTTTTTGTTTTTGTTTTCATCACTTTTGTTATTAAATATCCCACATTGTGATAACAGAAGATATGCCAAGAATGGCAAAACATTATAAGAACCTAGATGTAAATTTACTGTGGATGAACTAGTAATAAAAGCACTTTTGAAACATTTTCATCTTAGTGAATTGATTTTTTTCTTTTAATTAGAGTAGCATTTTTTATGTCAAAATTGTGGTCAGTTTCGTTAGGGTGTCAAAATTGTGGTCACTCTTATTATGATGAAGTTATATATAAGTTATAGGCACAGTGGTGGTAAAAAAAAATTACTAGCTGACAATTCAAAATGTAGGAGAAGTTGAGGAAGCCTAGAATTGAAGGGAAGGGATCTGACCAAAGGTGTGAGAACTACTAATCTAGAAGCTGTAGAGAGACATGATCACATATATTCAGAAGAGACATGGTACATAAAAGATTGTATAATACAAAAGAAAAAGTTGGGTGTTGTTTTTTGACTAGTTTATCTTTCCTCTCATTATTACTGCATTGTGTCACAATGCTTAAATCATTTTGCATTTTATGGCTATTAAACAAGCAACACAGATTGAAAAAGCTACTTTTGCTTTGATCATTCAGGTTGCTTTACTTAATGGTCGTAGACCTGATTGCTGTCATAAAAATCAAAAATAATGTTAATTCAAATACAGACTTTCATTTTAGAGACAAAGAACAGTGAGTTTGACTAACTTGTTGAGAGTAAATATGTTAGTTAATCACAAACTAGGTGAGGAAGGTTACTAAGTGACTATCACTGAAAAGGAAATTCACATTTCAGGAAATAAACTCACTTTAACTATAGCACACATGTGACAACTGACAAGGCAAGTTAATTATTAGTAACACTAAGTAGCTAACATATTGATAGCAGACACAGAAAGGAAACTCTTACAGAAGGTAATGAAAGAAAGTGGGAAGAAAGGATTAAACACCAAGAAGATAGAATGCATGGTTATTAGCAAAAAGAACAGCCCCACATGCAAATTAAAAATCAGAAACCCAAAATCAAACAAGTACAACAATTCTTGAGGATGGAAAGAACAGTATGAACCATGCATTTCCAAAGTTGAGTAAAGTATTAAGAAACAGGAGAATTTTGTTAGAAACTAAGAAAAGGCTGCTAAATTGTTATGTAACATCAGTCATTCTATATAACAGGGAATATTGGACAATGTCCTCATAGATGAAGAGACTTGAAGCAACAGAAATATCATTGTGCAAAGTGATGCTGAGAATACCATGGACTGAATATGTGAGCAATGACAACAAAAAAAAAACACTTATAATTAACATCAGAAAGAAAGAATCAAAATTTCTAGGGCACATAATTAGGAAAATGTGATACTGATAGTACATATTTAAGTCCAAGAGTGACAGAGGAAATCAATTTATAACCTACCTAGTGAACTAGAGTAAATGGCTGGCAGAACAGGATTTAGGAGGGATAACAAAAAGACAAAATTTATTAAGACATACAAAGGACAAGAATTTTTTGAGAGCTCTTATCACCAAAAATCCTGGAGGTTTGATTGATTCATTCATTTTTTACAGTTTATAAACCTTTTGTAGATTATTTAAAGCTGAAGCATACTTTTGGATTGTAAGAATAATTCTTTTGTTTTTGTGAGTGAATATTGTATTAACCAATTTTTTGGGCAGATAATAATTTTCAGATACAATTCTTACTATTTAACCCATAAATGGGGGGAGAGAAGAGGTAGATTCATACCTTTCTGAAGGGTATTTATGCATAAGTGATTGTAATGAACTTGAATTTGAACTTTGCTCTCCAACTTTTCAATCTGAGACGTTATCCATTATGTCACATGCACATTCAAAGTTAATGCACTTGGTATCCCCAAGTGATCACCTTTCTAGGTACTGACCAATGTTTAACTTTGGTGATTGGACAAGAACCAGTGTTTCAACATGATATATTGTAGGTCTCTAGGGGGGATGAATTTCAGTAACACACACACACACACACACACACACACATATATATATATATATATATATTCTTGGGCACAAACTATATAGAAATTGACAAATGTTCTGTATGTTTGAGCACTTTCAGCTATTTTTTTAGCCATTATCAAGGATGATTTAGATTTTTTATTTATGTATCTAGAGTTACAGAAATGTTTTATTTTTCAAACAGTCAGCACATTGAAAATACAAACATTCCTATAAAAATATATTGTTCAACACAAAAAATTCACATACAACAATTTATCAAATGCATTAATTATACATAGAACTAAACTCAACCACAACTTTGATTTAAAGAATGTCACACTTATTAAAAGAGAAAGTAACTGAGAAAATTCTTGTGTTGCTATTGAATCCTATCTGCACCCTGGATTTTTTTTTTTCAAATATATCCATTCCTGAAAGAATTAGTACTTTCCCAAGTCAACATAAATGACTATAAAAATGTTAAAAAAATTAAAAGAAAATGGTTAAATTCATAACCTCATGTTACTTGAAAAAAAAAAAAAAAAATAACACTTAAAATTAATCCCAAACTAAAATAATTTAAATACTAATTTACAATGATAAAATTTTTTTTTAAGAATATCATTTACTCACTTTTGTTTATCAGACATTGAATTATGTCATTTAGCATCCTTCATAGCTTGGCTAAACTAATCAATAGTTATAAGCATTCTTAAATTAAAAAAAATTGAAAAACCAATAACATTTTTGCTTTTGTATATAAATATTTGTTACAAAATAAAATCCTTGCATTTGTCTTGATAAAATCCCCCAAAGGATGAAACACCTTGGCTAAGATAATTTTTCCTTTTGTCTTCATACACACACACACACACACACTTGTAATCTCTCGGCTGTTAGTTCATTAATGGCTTATTTAATTCAACCTCTGTAATCAAACATAGGAGGCATGGTGGAGTAATGGGTAGCAGACAGGATTTAGAAATCGGAGAGCCGAGTTCGAATTCCAGTCAGGTCCATTACATTCACTTATGTGCTAATACCCTTGGGAAAGATATGAATCCTCTTTTTCTCCTCCCAGCTAGCAGGACAGACCAGGTTCTATAGCCTTGAATGGCAACTGGTCTACTGCAGAAAGATATGGCAACCTACAGCAGGAAAAAATCTGTCTTGTCAGTCATGTATCGAAAGATACATGATTGCCTAAGCATGTATCATGCATGGCACATAACTGAACTGAATCAAAGATATCATGTAAATGAGATGATGATGATATTAATGATGATGATAAAACTAAATTAAAATTGAATAATTCTGTCTTGATTACTAATTTTTGGTTGCGTTTACTAAAAAAAGAATTCAAAGATTTTTAAAAGATAAAATAAAAAAAAAATCAAAAAGTATTCATTTTCTAATTCATCAGTGTCAGGATGGTTGCTATGGCAATGAGGTGTAATTACTCATTTTCATTTGAAGTAAAGAAAAACAAAAGAAAAAAAAATCCCTTAACAAAAAGAAAAAATATTATGTTGGAGGAAGAGATGTAGAAAGTAATGGTAACGAATTGAAGTTTTTGGTTGCAATTAGTTTCTTTTCCTCCCCTTCAAAGTTCAATAAAGAGAAGGTAAAAATTTATTAAAGGAATGACATTATTGAGAAATATATCTGACAGCTGCTTCATAAAAAATTGGGTGGTGGAAATGGTTGTCTTATACTTTGTTGAATAAACTGCATTGTATTAAAATGTACAAGTGTCAAAGTATAGCATTGAAATTTTTATTATTTTTGTTATGGTAAACATGGATAAACTATATGATAACCCAACATAGATAATTTTACTTGAACACATTTTCCATTCAAGTGTTTAAACCAGAGGGAAAATGTGACATCAAAATCTGAAAGCACATTGGAATAGTGAAAGATGCTTTCCAAAATCTGTACAAAGTATTATGAAACAAAGAAAAGGCTGTTGAACTGTGATGTAATGTCAGTCCTCCTGATGGAGGGGAGTCTACTGTAGCTGTTTGTGATTTAGCACCCTGCCCAGAAGTGAAGTTAACCTTTAGTTTCCCACTGTACCCTGGGTGTCCCCATACCAGAGGAGGACACACCACATAACAAAGATGATGCTGGGGGTCTAACAGGTCAGGAGATCCAAACAGACAAGACCTCCAGATCATTATGGATGGTAATGCTACATTTTTTCTAGGAACGAAGAATGTGGTAGTACAGTATTTACATTATGCGGACTATTGTCCTCATCTTTGTCACCATATTTATCACAACGTTTCGGCCATTGTATGCTCCGGCCTTCTTCAGGTGGTTGGAATTTCGAACTGAATCCTTTATTTCGATCACTGGGGTAGACTGTTCTAGTTCCACGTGCCATGTTTGATGGATGTCAGTTATCAGTTATCCCCTGCTAATTTTCCCTCTGAAAGTTCTCCACTGCCTTAACCGGGTATTGAACTCACACTCTTTGGGTGACGCATGGCACAGTGGATAAAGGCGTTGGTTAGATCCAGTGACAGACCCAAAGAGTGTGAGTGTGAGTTCAATACCAAACGTTGTGATAAATATGGCGACAAAGATGAGGACAATAGTTCGCATAATGTAAATACTGTACATAATACCTCATCTCAGAAATATAGACAGACTCTGAATGTGGTAGTAGTATCCTATGTTCACCATGTACAAGCAATGGACTTGTCTCAGTTGGTTATTTAACTTGTAACTCTTATTTTCCTTTTGTAGCTGAGTTTCGTTTAATTGAATAAATTGTAGTAATTGTAAGAGTAAACAGAGCTGAGGACAACAGTAAAAGTGCTAAGCTTTATTCATCTAGACGAAACGGCACAAAAGGAAATAGGAGTTACAAGTTAAATAGCCAACTTGGGTTGCTTGTACATAGTGAACATCGGATACTACTACCACAGTTAGCATTTAAATAAATTACTTTACAAGCACATCTACTAATAATATAACAGTTATCAGTACAGAAAGTGGAACTGGAAAGCCGAGTTAAAAATTCTGGGCTAGTCTGTTGCCTGACCTCTCTAGCCTTGGGTAGAAACCAGTCTAAAACTCAGAATTACAAACTGTATTTCTGAATGGCAATTCATTGATAATAAATAAAACATTTGTGGAGAGTTGTATTGATTGATTCATTTTCTATGGCTTATCAACCTTTTGCAGGTTATTTAAAGCCAGAAAATATTTATAGATTGTTTTAATTTTTTTTTTTTTTTTGGAGATAATAATGATTTATTGATACAATTACTAATTAACCCATAGTGAATATAACAAAACCAACTTTGCCCTACGATTAACAATTCTAAGCCATTATCCATTACACCACCCACACATCCAAACTTACAGAACCTGGTATCCCCAAGTGGTCACCCATCTAGGTACTAACCAGGCCTGATGTCTAACTTTGGCGATTATACAGGAACTGGTGTCGCGAGTTAGGATTGCCTATTCCTTGAAGGGACATGGTGTAAAACAGTAAGTATACTGTACATATTAAATATACCCTAATAAATATAAATTTAAACAAGATATTTGAAGGTTGTTTAAATAGAATTGAAAAATTGATTTTTCGTTCTCACTTTATTATCAATATTATATTAAATAAACATATATGCTTGCTTACAAATTTAAAAAAAAAATTTATAATAAAGTGTGGAAATATTTATAATGAATGTGGGGAGGGGAATGAAAAGTTTAAAAAGTTTTTGCATAAAATCATTATACTTATGAAAGAAAGTGAAGCATATTCATTCATACATCCATTCAAGTGGAATGTGACACAAGGTCAAGTGTCAAGTTGGGTAGGAGCAAATGCTTACATGGAGTCAGTCAGTCAAGTGCCATATGTGATACATGCTTGGGAAATGTGAGCAATTGAAAGCTATGTGTGTCAATGCAAGGAGGATAATAAGTTCTTTGAAAGCTGTTCCATTCTCAAAATAATGTAAGCTTCTGTTGTTATGGTTTATATAAATACACTTAGTTATGAATCTATGCATATTCTGACTAGGCAGAAGATTTCCCACAGTGTTTACCATTTATTTCTGCAGTAGACTGGTCGCCAACCAAGGCTATAAGACCCAGTATCCTCTGCTATTCAACCCAAAGCTTGAGAGAGAAAAGATGGAGTTAAACCTTTTCCAAGAGTAGAGATAAAAATTGCTCAATCTCATTTGGCACTTTCTCTTTTAGAGATTACTTAAAATGACAGGTAATTACTCTAGTCCTTACCCAAAATTGAAGTACAAGTTGGCCATCACTTGACCTGTAGGTGCTGGATAAATGATTTTTGCCAAATAACTAATGTTTGCATTAGATTATCCATGACCTAACAGTTAGCTACTTCATTCTACTGTTAAAATACCCTGTAAATCAGCATGTGTTGGTTAATAAAGGAAAAAGAAAAATTCAAGTATTTTTTTTTTTTTCTTAGAAGTTCTATTATATCACTTATGGAAAATGTATTGCGTTTACACTTCACACTACATGAAGCACTTCCTGTATTCATTTTAGCCATAACTGGAGCTAATATCAGTAGATAATAATAAAAATGCAAAAAAGACAAGTAGAGATGCTTTATTAGTGTTTGTAAGTGATCAAAATAGTTACTACTGCCACCAAACAGTAGTTTTAGATTTGTGCAGCAGCCTAGGAAATTTGAAATTACTCTCATGGAAATTAGTGCTGGATTACTGATTGAACTGGATTACTTATTGCTAGATTGGTGATGTCCAACATGTATTGACTGGAGGGACAGCTTCCTTGGGGTTTGAGCACATTATATTAAATGACTTGCTTACTGGCATTCTAATAAGAGAAAGAAAGTGAAGAGAGTGACATAACAATGTAACTTATTTAAATATTTATTGCGCAAATAATCTGTTCTATCCTCAAAATAGCATAAGCTTCTGTTGTCATGGTTATAAAAATATATGTAGAATATGTTTTCTTCTGGGAAATGTGAGCAAGTGAAAGGTATATGCTTCAATGCAAGCAGAATTATAAGCTCTCTGAAAATATAACACATGTAGGATATTATGTCCAGAATGATATAAATCCCAGTACTGTTTTGAAGAGGCAAGAGATCTGAGATGTTATTTATATAAAATTGACTTTCTTTAAAAAATAATGATGAAAGTTCCTGCATGTATATAAATTTGACATGAAAAGACTCTGAGTGCTCAGGATCATCTCGTCAGTGATGTTATGACTTGTGGTCATGACAAGTTTTGGGTCTTCCAACATCATATTTGTTCACCCGAGAGACCCTATCGAAACAGGTCTGATAAAAAAAAAAAAAAAGAAAAAGAAAAAGAAAACTATTAGGACTGGTGCTACAAACAGAAAACTACAACACATAAATTCGGTGTTTAATCTTCAAGTAGTCCCATTCTGAATTCACACACTCTATCCAGGTTCATTTCCATTAATGGAAGCATTCTTGGAATTCCTTTTTTTGGGATGGCAAGCAGCTGCCTCGTTGGATTCTCTTGGATTTCCTTGATGTCTTGAAATCATGTTCCTTTCAAGTAGGATTTGATTTTTGAAGAGGAGAACTCGCAATGGGCCAGATTAGGGGTATATAGTGTTTGTCGGACTTGGGGAGTGATCTTCTTGCCCCAAAACTGCTGCACAAGCCATGATCACTGATGGAACTTCTGTGATGTGATGAGATGAACATACTTTACACATGTTCCTTCTAAACACTGCTATAAAGAACAGAATTGTGTATGCATGAGAGGGTTCATGATCAATCTCTGCCAACCAGCTTCACTCTGCTTATTTTAGCTTTGTTACTATAGCAACAGTCTCGATACTTTTTGATTAAACCTTGTAAAGAGTATTTAGACAGCAAGAATTCATTCAGATAAGTTTTATTTAATACCACCGACAAGGTCTATTGATTCAACCTTTTATTATGCCTTTACTATTTCCAAATGTGGTATTGTATAACGAGGTTAAAGTTGTTAATAAATTGTCCAAAAATCATGTCTCTTCTGTTATATTCAAGTAATTTTGACTACTGTATTTATTTACAGCCAGAAAATATTTTTAGATTTTAATTTTTTTTTTTTTTTTTTTTTTTTTTTTTGAGATAATGATTTATTGACACATGTCTTACTAATTAGCTCATAGCTGGAGATGGATTCATAATTTTCCCAAGAGTATTTGTATGTAAGTGAATATAACGAACCCAATGGTAATTAGAACTTGGCTCTCCGATTAACAATTTTGAGCCATTATCCATTAAACCACCAGCATATGTAAATTTAAAGTATCTGGTATTTCCAAGCAGTCAGCCATTTAGGTACTGACCAAGCTTTACATTGTTTAACTTCAGTGATCATACAGGAATTAGTTTATCAATCTGATATGGTGTAAGCCTTTGACTATTGCAGCCATTGTCAATAATTGGGAGTGATCAGTATGCTAAACAAGATGTAATTAACTAAATTCCTGCATTTTTAAATTGCTAAAACTAGAATTGAAGTCAGTTGAAAGTGACATTGTTTGCAATTGTCAAATGGAAAAGCATGTATTGAACATTTATACAGGGTTTTGACACACACACACACACACACACACACACATACATATATATATATATATATATATATAGGGGTGTTTCATTAAGACAGATCAAAATCAGCAGTAAATAAATCAGTGTTATTGGTGAAAATTTATTTCTCTATTGGATCATGTTATTTAAGACATGGCAATTATGTGTGAAAAATAATATCGCCTAAATGTCTGCCAAATTTGAAAGAAAAAGAAAAAAAATCAGTACACGCTTAAACTTAATTCACATTAAAATCAGTCCAAGTTATTGGAATACCCTTTATATATATATATAATCTCAAAATATGATCTATGAAGAAAAATATTGTATTTAATGTTAGTTTTATTTTGTATTATAATGGTTTCTAGAATTCTTTTGCAATTTGTTCCATATGATATTTTAGTCCTATCTATTAAAATTTAAATTAAAATTATGTTAATAGTATTTTGGTTGTTTCTAATGTACTGATCAATATGCATACTATTATATATATAACAGTGTAGGTGAATAAATGAATAATGCATTTGTTGTAATATGTAAAATGTATAGGATTTGTTTTTTGTGTCTAGGTTGGTGATTATACACTGTACAGCAGAAATACCTCTCACATAATTAAATTAGGTAAATGAAGACAACATTGCCACCAATGTCATACTAATATGTGGAAGTGTTTCTGCCACACCCTGTATAATGAATGATGTTTTGTTGTAAAGTAAGGTTTACCATTTTTATGCACAGAAATATATTAGGAAAATAGTTGTTGGTAATGATTATTGTATTTTTTTAATTTTTTTTTTGTGTGTGTGTGTGTGTATAATACAAGAAATTTTAAATGAAAATTAGATAAAATGGGACTGGGTCGTATTATACACAAGTACACATTTTCAGAAAATTTTACTCTGCTCAGCTTAAAAAACATCTTTGAAAGAGCAAGGTTGCAAATACATCCAGTTAACTCAATAGACAATAAATCAAAGTAGGGCAGATGTTGAAAACAATTGTTTACAAAAGATATTGCCGACATATCAAACATATGTCGGCAATATTTGTTCTTTGAGAATCAGTTTAATGTTTAAAATTAGAACGGTTGTTTGTTTATATTTCAATTTACTTTTTATTTTTATTTTTTTTTAAGGTTTTCTCTCTTCATTCTTAATGAAAGACTATATTTTTTTAATTTTCATTGTCTATTAATCATATAAAATGGAAAGATTAAGACCTTAAAATGTATTGCCAGGTATGTCTATTTTGCACCTTTCTCGAAAATTTGAAAACAAGTTTTGAAATGGAAATTAGAAGAAACACACGAGAGTTAAACTTCCAATCCATTTCTATTCTTTAATATTATGAAAAATTAAATATTTTAGTGAAATATATGTATGACATTCTGGTTTTAATGGATTATAGGGTACAATTTTAGAAAAAAAAATCACTTATAGATGGCTGTACTACTGGCTCATATTATACTCAAGGATGTAATTTATTCCCTGTTTTTAGATTCATAAATACAAGGTTGTATTATACTTAAGAGAATATTGTATACAGTTTTGGCAAATTTCAAAAAGTACACTGAGTATATTTATATGCTTCTAATATGTTCAAATATAGAAATATATTTCATCATTTAAGTGTATGTAGCTAATGATATGTGTGTATATAGTAATGTGTTAGGATACAAGAATCAGTTATGTTTTATTATGGGTAATCTAATATCTTATTGATCATTATAAGATCTTAAAATCAGGGCTGGCATTTTCCTGATACTTTATGAAACTGAAAATGACAATTATGGCTCTTTGCTGTTAATCGAATAACTTTAGATGGGAAAAGAAATTATTAGGATAAAGAACATTTTCTCTCTCTCTCTCTCTCTTTGCCATTTTTACACATTTTATGTTATATATCACAAAGATATAAATATTGGGTAAAAGGTAGCTTAGTATATTATTGCTTTATGTATATACTAACTTTGCTTGTACCATAAAAAATTATGATAATATTAAAGTTTTCATTATTTTATAAGTGCATTGTAATTACAAAATGACTGTCTATTTATCTGCAAGTCAAAATTAATCTGGGAGCTAAAAATAATTTAAGATGAATAATTTATGGTATTTCATTTGCCAGGTTTAAAATGAGAACATTTCTATGATGTTATCAGAATAGTCCAAGGCAGAGATGAGAAATTTGCCAGTCTTTGTAGTAGATTCCCTTAGTGATATAGAAAAAGTATTACGGACAAAAATGAATTCTATCCCTATCCATAATATTTGTTAAATTTTCATACACACTTTAGAACAGAATTAGTGCCTGCATACAGATGCACATATAGTGTATTTTATACATGTGGATTATATATATATATATATATATATATATATATATATATATATATATATATATAAATAAAGGGGACACTGAGGTCAACACCCAGGAGTGACAGTCTGTTTCATACTCAAACGCTATCTTCAGCCCTGAAGATTGTGTTTAAGCATGAAATAGACTGTTGCTGCTTGGTGTTGACCTCAATGTTCACTTTTATATTTACATGCACTCTATCTCTGATATTGAGCACTGAGCTCAATATCAGAGATAGAGTATCCTCAATAACTTAATAACGATCAAAATAATACACCTTACTATTAATATCACTGACTTATAAATAGTTGAGCCAAAACACGGCAAACATGGCCTGAAGATTGTGTTGATGCCACTTGATGTTGACCTCAGTGTCCACTGATATATGGTTTGTGTGTGGTGTATTAGGACAGCAATGGTTCATTTATGCAAGTTTGAAAACCAACAAAAGTTCTTTTAACTCCTTCCTTGGCATAGACGTGTCTATACATCTTTTACCGAAAGTGTCTTTTTCAGATACATACAAATAAACACGTCCAAAACATAGCATTAAAAAAAAGAAAAACAGTTACAGACATGTTTGTACGTCAATCTTGATTATTTTTTATGCCCTTCTGAGCTTGAAACAAGCCCAATTGTCAACTCATGCGTCTGGTAGGGGTGTTAGTCATAGCTTTGGTACTTCAAGGTGCCTCAGTTTCTTAGTTAATCTATTAAAAAAAAATTGTCTGAAATTGAAATGTTTTTCTCAAAATAATTGGCGGGGAAGAGGTTAAGATTTTTTTTTATTTAAAATTTCTGGTGTCCTGGGTGCTTTTGGCTTTAATAAGCCATTTTCAAAATTTTTATTTTTGTATTGATAGGCTTGTGTTTTATGTATATGGGATTTAGTGGTCAATTTCTTTTTTTTTTTTTATTTTTTTTTATTCATTTCACCTCAAGCAAGGTAATGAAATCACTAAAATGCAAAGGTGTTACTGAGTGTAAGATAATATGAAAAAAGTAATACTATTAAGGGGAGAGAACAATAAAAGAACAAGAATTAAGACGGAAGATAATGATTGACATTGCATTTAAAGTTTCCCTAGAAAGAAGAAAAAAAAAACCCCTTTGTTGGTGTTCAACCCAACTTATAAGCATGCATTTTCTTACATGCTCACACAGAAAAAAATGTGCATGTATGTATTAGTATAAAATCTGTTTTTAGTGTTTGTTTTGCGAAATATTTTTATGATTGTAAATTTCAAAACAAGTTACATTAAACAATATATGCAATTAACTCATTCCTGATAGGATATCAATGAAGAATTATAAAATGTTAGTTTTTTAGCTTATTGGTTGGTGTATCTGCCTCCAAATTTGATATTTGAACTATGGTTTTGATCAAACTTTGAACACTAATACTGCCA
>OZ010591.1:69288068-69405568 GCA_963932145.1 Acanthosepion lycidas
GCAAGATAGATTCTGACAAGAAAATTTGTCTAGTATGACAGTGAACCAACTTTACTAGCAGCATATATAGAAACTGATTCAATATAATCTTACCACTTGATGTGAGCGAGAAGGTGCAATTATTACTCAGCTGATGCTAATCTCTAAGAGGTTAGCATCAACTGATGAAAGGCAAAAATTTCATTTTCATGGTATTAAAATTAATAAGCCATTTATTGCAACAATTTACAATAGAATGTAGGTTGTTTTTTTTTGTTTTTTTTTTTATAGATGAGTGCACAATTTGACTTTATCAAATCAATCAAACTTAGCATTAAAACAGGATTAAATATTTGTCTCATTAACATAGATACCAAGTTGAGAACTGATGACAACAGGAATTTCATTGATGAAAATTAGGAAGAACATAAATCCAAATATAGAACCCTGGGCAACACTCACATTAATGCAAAAAGATCTAGATGATTGGTCATGCAAGACAACTTTCATTTTGTGATTTGATAAGAAAGATTGAATCAGATCAAAAATTTGTCCAGAAATGCCATTTCCTTTCAACTTGTGAAGAAGACCAGCATGCCAAACCATGTCAGATGCCTTCAAGATATTCAAAGCAACAGCCTGAACTTCACCATTCTCATGTAAAGCTTGATAGACTCTTAATTAACACATCAGCAGTTGACCTAGATAAGTGAAAGCCATATTACTTGTCTAAAAGAAAACTATGAGGTGAGATGCTTAACCAATTTAAAGTTGGTTAGAGCTTCTATTGCTTTGTCAAAAAGATCTAGAAGGCCAATAGTTAGATGGATCAGATAGTTTGCCTGAATTCTTAAAGACTGAAAATACAGAAGAAGATTTGCAACAAGCTGGAAAGCAAGAAGCCCCATGGCATTTACTGTAGTATTTATAGTCCATATGCTTTATTGGGATTCAGTTTAGAGATAATAAAAGTATCTATCTATCTATCTATATATATATATATATATATATATATATTATGTGTGTGTGTTGTAACCTAGGAAAGGTTACTGAATGAGGAATAACCAAAATGAAGGTTGTAAATGAAACAGTAATCTTATAGCATCAACAAAATACAATACTCGCCAGCAGTGTGAAGTAAACCACTGCTAGTGGTGGACTACTTAGCATATTACCCCCACCTTCAATAGTGTCCAATGTATTTATGAAGTTTGGGACATACCCATTAGTATTCATAGGTATGGTATATAACAATATATATGAAAGGTTTGATCAGATTTCAAGATGAGAAATTCTGAGAGAATGCAATGAGGCAGCTGCTTGCCATCCTAAAAAGGAGTTCCAGGAACACTTCCTTCAATGGAAATGATACTGGATAATGTGTGTGGTTTCCGAACAAGACTACTTCAAAGGGGATTAAATATCGAATTGATATGTGTTGTAGTTTTCTTTTTATAATATCAGTTCTGTGTGTGTGTGCGTATATATATATATATATATATATATATATATATATATATTAGAACTTTTCAAATTTTGAATTAGAGAATATTCTAAAATATTCAAAAACTTGTAATGGAATGGTAAATTATGGAGAATGCAAAGTGATGTAAATTTTTCATGAAAGTTGATGTTGTTACTGTTCATTTTGTATGCAATTATTTATTCATTTTCACGTATTTCATTTTACATACATACATATATACAGGAATTGCTTGATTAGTGTGGCTAATGTGTACATTAAAAGATACTCACTAATCGAAAACACATCAATCGAATATAAAGAAAATTGATAAACAAAATAGTTACCCATTTTCCGTTTTTAAATTTTAGAAAATTTTTAAATAATCAGTAAGTATAAAAAAATCAATTACTGTGATTAAACTGAAGAATGTTTTATTGCATTAAGCACTAATCAAATTTTGGCATTAAAATATATGTATTTCAGTGCACTAATTGAAAATGCATTAATCGAGAGATACCTGTGTGTGTGTGTGTATATATATATATATATATATTTATATTTATATATATGAGAGAGAGAGAGAGAGATATGAAAATAAGTATTCAGTATAGTTCTTGGTATGACAATGTCATATAGAAAGAAAATTAATAACTACCGACACCGAGGTTTGAGTGTGATACTCTGGACTTATGAATATATGTTTTCTAACAGGTGTATAAATAGCAGTGTCAGGCTACTGACTACAGTTATTATTGAATGACTATTGAGTGGAACTATTCAGTTGAATTAGTATGAATTATTGTAAGTTGATGATTTGGGTTTTGATTTAGGATTTAGCGGGTGTTAAGCTTAGCCATGCTACTAGTAAGGTATTCACTGAAATAGTTATCTTTGGTTGACTTTTACTTCTTTATTCTTGTTATGTATTTATTTGTGGTTGTAATTAAATACTGTTTTATTTAACATTGAAGTCTTGTGTTTTACTTAATTATCAATGGCCATCTTATGTTACAAAATATGATAAACTACATCCAGCAGCAAGGCCTCTGGTCAGGAGATTTGTGGTTTTGAGGAGTGTGGAACCACCTGTTAATTGCTGTGGTTTCCAGGTCCCCCTTGATCTGGGGTGGTAGCACCTGTTAGGGTCCCAGCTGTGGGAAAATAGTTAACCCCCAAACTGGGTCAACTACTATGAAAGTATAAAATATACATTTTTATAGTGAAAATACATACCAGCAATACATTTTGTAAGAAAAAATAAAAAAATTACCAGCAATACATTTTTGTAAGGAAAATTACTAATGCTCCCAAGAAAATTAATTATTGGCATTAAATGACCCATAAGGTGTTGATATGTTGCTAAACAAACAAACAAACAAGTATTCAACCTGGTGCCACTTGAAAGATTTTCTACCATACTGCATGCAGGATTGTATGAATGGTAAAGAGTCAACTAATCATGACTTGCAGACCTAGTAAAAAATTTCTGAGTATCAGAGATGACATTTACACCACAAATTGTCAGTAATACATTTTGCCAGCAAACTTTGCAATCTTGCAGAGCATGAAAAGTATCATTCCTGAAGAAATAACATACAGACCATATGTATTGTGCTATTTAAAACTATGATGAAAATTATCTTTCTCCCCATGAAAAGATGTTAATTTGATTTCCAGCAACAAGCACAGACAGTTCAGTTTTAGTATATTGGTCTCAAAACAGCTGTGGAAACTAATGTTGCAAACCAGTCACTTCTGCTTACAACAGAACAACAACAATAGTCATCTAACAATCTTTCAACCCACATATGATATGTACATTTATTGAAATTTTTACTCATATTAAAGATGAAAACTATATGTAGTGAAATTTTAAGTTATTGAGTTATTGATTTAATTTTTATGGCTTATCAACCCATTGTGGGTTATTTTAATCTGAACCATATTTTTGGGATTTTAAGAATAATTCTTTATTTTAGTGAATGAATATTGTATTAAGAATATTTTTGAGAATAACAATGACTTTTCCAGATAGAAATATTGCTATTTAACCAATAGTTGGAAGGAGGAGATAGATTCATGCTTTTCCCAAGGTTATTAGCATATAAGTGAATCTAATGAGCTTAACTGGAATTTGAACTTGATTCTGATTTCTCACTGTGAGCTGCTATGCATTACACCACTGACATATTTAATTTTAGGTAAATATTTATTATATATGTAGCTGGATAATGTAATAAATTGTTGGTTCCACGTATTGAATAATTATTTTCCATACTGTATATATATATATAGTCATCCACAGACAGACTGTTTCACTGTATAACAGTTCATCAGTGTGGCTAGACATCCGATTGCTTCAAGCCGGGATCAAAACCCGAATGATTTGGGAGGAGTTGGAGATTTTACCCCTGAGCTATCTGTGTCCAGTTGAGAGGAAGGCTAATTTTTACGTACTTATCCTTTGAATAAACACACCAATGGCCGAGAGAGCTCAATTCATGGAAGAGCTTTGCAATATTAGCAATAGTAGTCATTGTTTACAAACTCGTGCTTTCTCCCAAGAGTGCGCGGCCAGAATGAAGTTTTCTGTGTGTGTGTGTGTGTGTGTATATATATATATATATATATATACATAAATAAAAAGAATTAATGTTTTTTTTTTCTTATTTTTTTTTTTAAATTTGACATTCTAAAGCACACCAGATCAAATGGTAATTTCTTCTCTGAACAAAAATGGATATTGATTTGAACCCTGCCAGAGAGCACAAATTTTTAAAGTTTTCTCAAGTGTGCAGGCTGATAGGTATAATACACTGTTTAAAATTAAAAAAAAAAAAAATATATACAGGACATTTATTTCAAACACTGGTATCCACTAACAATAATGTTTGAAGTTATATATAAGCATGCATAAAAGTGAATCACTAAGTACATAGCCTGATACAGATTTTAGCTGGTCTAAAGTATAAAGTTTGATCTATGTGGTTAATATTAAAGTATTCAGTTCCTCAAAATAAAGTATTTTTTTTATCAGGAAGATTTTGTTGTGAAGAGAAAACAATATTAACACCTTTGTAATTTTATTTATCATTTTTTGCTGAATAAAATTAAGATGACTTTTTTATGGGAGTTTTGATGAATTAAATTGAATATAATTTTCACCTTACCAGGAAATGACTGAGGGAAAAGATGCTTTTCTTTTATGTTCTTTTATTTAAAGATAAAACATTTCATTGGGGCAATCAGGTGTTGCTGAAAAACAAAACAAAACGAACTTATTCATATGGCAGTAATTTAACTGGATGAAATGATAATATGTTGAAGAGACTTGACTTTGTCGTGTTATAATTACTCTGACTGGCAAATAAGCAAAGAGTTTAATGAAAAAGTCATTGTTTCTGTTTGGTTTTACACCTTAATGAAGCAATTTGTCATGAAAGCCTCTTTTATTTCATTTTACTTTGCTCTCGCCTCCTAAAAGATAAAAACAAATAAACATTCAGATCGACAGAAGGTTTCATTATTTATTAGTAATCATTTAGCTTCTTCATGATGTTCTTTTTCATTAAATTTTTTTTTTCAACAACTTTTCTAATCCTTAAATGAAATCTGAATTTAGAACAAATATTTATGCTTTGGAAAATCATCTTGTGAAAATATATATTATCTCTATCTATAAAAGGTAGAGTGTGTATAACGAATGCACGGTTGCAATTTTTGACAGATTTGCACCAAAATTTATATGCATATGCTCCAAGTTAGTGGAAAGGCCAAGACTGACTTTGCATTTCCCAACTCCCATCGATAGTGGAAATAATTGATTTTTTTTTCATGCTTCTACGGCAGTTTTCATGTAGTTTGCGGCCATTTTGTACTGGTCAGAGTGAGAGCCAATAGCTGGCTGCCACGAATAGGCAGGAAGATTCTATTGGCCAGCGTGAGAGCCAACAGCTGACTGACACAAATGTTAACTAGCATGCTAGCATGCAAAAAAAATCGATAACTGCATTCGTCACAAGTGGGAAAAATTTAAATCTGCATGGCACTTTACTCCAATTGGCTCATTCGCTTGCTTAAACTCAACGTTGATTCTGATTCCGCAGAACTGGGTTGGGTGTGAAAAAGTATTTGTTGTTAACATTCTTTTTTCATTTGGTTTTTCCAGTTACGAGTCCTTTTTTAAAGCTGATCGTTTTGTGTTCATTTTGTTTAGTTCTTTTTTTGTAACAGACTTAACGTTTAGTATAGAGCTTAGAAAAAATTTGCAGTGTGAGATAGGCAAGAAGTAAGGCATGTAGCAACATCAGCACGGCAAAGGGCACTCCTTTAAAGGCAAGGAAGGGCAAAAATATTTTAAGTCAAGTGATAGCGATTGTTGTACGAGTCGTATGATTTTTAATTGAGCACGGGCATTCTGCTAGTGCAAACTAATTGTTTCTATTTGGATTAATATAGTATAATGGCTGTTTGTTTCCTGCCTGCTAAGGTGGCTAGCTAATCCCTGTTTTAGATGCACATTAAGGCACATTTATGTTTCTTCAACACTGAGAGCCAACTCATGATTTATACTGCAACTATGCTGAACAGATTTTACTTAGTTAGAACAAGCCAGTACATTCAAACCATTGATCGCAATAACTTGTGACTTCAAGTTAGCACAACCCTCAATGAACAATTCTGTCTGCCCAATTTCACTCACAAGGCTTGGGTTAACCAGTAGTATGGTTTTCAGGCACATTCCAACAGTGCTGCCTGCTGGGATTGCCTTCCTATCCTGACAAACTGTGATGAGATTTGAACCTGGGTCTCATGGTTGGAAAGCGAATGTTTTAACTACTTAGCCACATTCCCATAATAAAAGCATTTGTCATATGCTGTTTTCACTCACATCCACAGAATATTTTGTTTTTAATTAGTCCTATAATATATTCTTCTATGTACTTTGTCCCTATAGTATATAGGTAATCATGGTTCTCAAAAATTTCTTCTCTGTTGTAGCTCTTAATAAATTGTTTTGCCATCCATTTACTCAAGCTCACTATGGGTTGGTTTTTCTCTGTCTCTCTTGTCTTAACTCTATTTTGTTTGGGGTAATTGCTAAAAAACAAAAAATACTTTGGTCTGTTTCAGTCATTATCAAGAACTGGGTGTTGTCTATTTGATAAAATTTTGTTGGCTACATCCTGGCATTTTTTAATTTTTAAATTTTTTTTAAATTTTTTTTCTATTAATCCAAAGTGATGTCATGTGTCGAAAAGGTTCCATGGAGCTAGGCCACACTGGAAAGACATGTACCAAATATCACATATTATTAATTTTGTATACCTATTAAATATTTTATACACACTTCAAGATACTGTCTTCTCTGTTGAAAGATATTTAATATGAGTTGTTTTGTTTTTATTTTTTTACTAATGGCTTCTAGAATTTTGAGTCTCTTCGTGCAGTGTAATATTTTGGTATTACTAATAATATTACTGAGAATTTTGATCCTGATGTACAACATCTTATTTGAACTTGAAAGAGTATTGATTCCACAAGTGTTTGGAAGAACCCTGGTGAGATGTTGATCCATGCCATCTTGATATCTGTCCATTGATATTTGTAATTGAGGATCTTGCTCATGGCATTCAATAAATGCTTGATTGAACTTATGTCAGATAAATGTGGCAGCCATATTTATTGAAACCTCCTGAATACTTTTCAAACCAGTTCTTAGCAATTAGTCATTGGCCAATGGTATATTCAGGCAAACCAGCAGATTCAACCCATGCCATGTGAGCATAGTCATTGACACCTGCTCGCATTGAAGTATTGGGATTGTCATCTGCTCTCCTTATTCCCTTTCTCCCCTTTGGTATGAACACATCATGCATAGTAATAGAACTACCACTAGCCTGCTGGATGCTTTGCTGATGACTAGGGTTTATGACCTTATAAGGTTTGCACTATCCCCAAAACCTTACTATCAGTCCAAAACAACTAGAACTGTGACTCATGGGATTGCTACATATTACTAGTTGTTCTGGGTCAGTGATGTTATGAGGCCATGTTATTCTTTTTAGCACTTAGTAATGTTTGTCTTTCTGCTATATAGGAGGATTGATATTACATCACAGTATTTTCTTTTCTTTGTTTCTAACAAAATTTTCCACATTTCTTAATGCATCATTTAACTTATCAAAAACTGCACAGAGTAACTTGCAGAAGGTTGTAGATGCAGTTGATAAAAAAAACAAACAAACTTGGGATAAAAATTTCAACTGCAGATGCAACATAAGTAAGCAGTTGCTGTGTTCAGAAACTCTGTCACTTTTGATCATCTTGAACAGTATCTGCTGTTGTGCATAAAATGTTTGTGTATATTGTCCTTTTACAGTCCCAGTAAACAGGAATAATGCTCTCAGAAAAGAGAGAAACAAAACAAGGGGAGACCACTCTTGATTACTCATAACAGTAGGTATTTTCTTTGGTTGAAGAAACATCATTTTTGTCAAAAACTGCTAAGAGTACCTTGTAGAATTTTTTTTTAATATTTGTTCACTAGTTACAAGGGCCAAGAGCCGCTCAATTACTGAATGGGATTGTTGTTATGGATATTGCTGATAAAAAGGACTATAAAAAAGAAATGAACTCAAAGAAGGGTCTGTAATATTAGGTTGGTGCAAAAATAATGTCATTTTCTCACATATGTTACTATGTGAGAAAACGACATTATTTTTGCACCAACCTAATATTATTCATCCTGCCCTGGTATCTTGACTTCAGTCACTTTCCCACTGTCATAATGTGGCTTTCATCTGTCTTTTCTATAAATATTTTCATGGCAGTTGTTTAATGAGTTCTCATCCTTGTTACTTGGTTCTACTAGATAGGCTACTTGGTCTCATCATTTTAATGTTGAAATAGATAGATGTAAGCATAAGTTCCATTTTAATAGTTTCTTCTGTTGCACTTCTCACCTCTGGAATATTCTTCCAGAGGTTTCTTGCACTTCTGCCACCCACAATCTTCAAAAATTTAAATGTAACACCAGTATCCGTCTACCTGAATCCTGTTTTTTTTTTATTGTTCTTTCTCCTGACTTAGTCTTAAATTTTCTTCCACTGCCAGTAACCTGCTTATATCTTAGTGGCATTATTACCTTTCTTGGCCCGGGGTTGGGGTGAAATCCAAATAACATATATATCAATGCCAAGAATCGTCAGGAGAGAGCTAGCCAAGAGCGAGCCTTATATTCTTACTACAGAATTCAGCAAGACTACATCAACTCCAAGTGACATATTTCATGATTGTGTTATCTTCATTCAATGGAATGAAGACATGACACATTAAAATTTTGTTTGTCTCGTTTTGTTCTCACTTGTTCACTCACACACTCTCTCTCATTCAGGAAAGTTTGGGGAAGCTAGTGCCAATGGGGAATAACTATTACATGCTTGATTCATATTCAATCTTCAATACATGGCTCATATTGACTCCATTGATTTTTCAAGTATTCATTTTTTTTTAATTATAATGTAATGAATCATGGCAGCAGCATATATTCGTGATATCATTATACAAAGTCTCCAGTTTTTTTATAGAAAAGATCTTTTTATTGAAGTGAAAAAAAAAAACAACTTTTCCCTAGTTCTAAGGCTTATGCCTATGATCTTCTATAGTTATGGGGCTTATGGTCACATCATGTTGAAACACTGGTTCCTGTATGAGCATTGAAGTTAAGCAATGTCAAACCTGGTCAATACCTAAATGAGTTACCGCTTGGGAATACTGGGTGCTGTAAGTTTGGATGTGCAGGTGGTGTAATAGATAATGCCTTGGAATTGTTAATCAGGAATCTGATTTCCAATTCCCGTTGGGTTCATAATATTCCCTTTTGCACAAATAGCATTATTATTAATACACTTTTACTATACTATTTCTATATGATTATTTTATGATACTACAATATTATCAAATATGTGGTTAGTGAAATGGATATCAGTGTGAAAAATGGAATTGACAACCAGTCTAGTCATTTGCATTCACTTTTGGACTAATGATCTTCTCTTCTCACACCAGCTAAACAAAAAAAATAAAAGGTTAACTTGGGCTCTTTATCCTTGGATGACAACCAATCTAAGAGAAGGAAAACTAAATTCAAATCATTAGAGAATACAATGTGAAACTACTCCACAAATTTTCCTAAGAATACATGACAATTCACAGATAATAAAGGAAAGGATTCTGTGGAATAGTTTTTTTTCTGAAGATGATCATGATCATGATCATTTTCTGAAAAAATTACTGCCATTGATATATTGATTGCTACTACACTGAATATTTACAGAGACTAGTGAATAGACATGAGCACAGCTGATTATTAATGCACTTTAGCAGTGGTAACAGGGATGTGTCTGACAAGTTATGTTTATGAGTACAGCATTCAGATACTTGTCCATCACTGGCAAAAATATCTAACGGTAGTGTCCATGCATAAAAGTAGTATTTTGTAACTGAAAACTAATACTATACCACAATGTCATTTTACTCCCAGTATCTGTTGTAGTTTCCAAAAAGTTATTTTTGTGGATGTATGAGTAGTGTAATGAATAGCAGGTCAGAATGTGAAATCGGAGGACAGAGTATATATATATATATATATATATATGCAAATACACTCAGGAAAGGTATGAATTCATCTCCTCTTTCTGTTATGGGTTAAATAGTAAGTCTTGTATCTGGAAAATGATTGTTATTCTTAAAAAAAAGATTCCATACAATATTCACTTGCAAAGAAAAAATAATTGTCTAATAACTGTCCAATATATATATATATATATATATATATATATATATATATATCTGTTTTAAATATCCTTAAATATAAGTCCTAAAATTGACGGCATAACTTTTAGGGTATACCTCATAATTATGGATGAAGTATTTTGCATTCCATTCAAGATAATGCCTTTGCAAAAGGGTATAAGTTCCATTCTCCTATAGGTCAGGGATTAAACTTTACTGCTGGTACCATATAACTTCATGGAAACTGTTGAGTTTTGTTGAAAATGGAATGGACACTGTCAAGTAATGTCAATGCTCAGAAAAATCTCAAAAAGCATCCAGCAATTTACTCTTATCAATGTACAAGATCATGGATTAATTCAATGGTGTTCCACTGTAATGGACTGACTTTATCAGTGAATAGTGGAAGCAAACAATGGGTTTCTGGGGTAGTATTATATAATAGTATAATAAAGTTTAATGTAATTTAAGTCTAATTTTTCTGCCTGAAGGAATTCTTTAAAAAAATCTCTGCTTTCATGTTTGACATCATTTTTCCAGATTCTCTCATCTAGCAGCTGAGTGACAATCTGACAATCTTTAAAGGTAAAGAAAAAAAATTATAAGTTATTGGTGGGAAGGTTCAACCTCTATCCACCTCTGACGTCATAGTTCAATATAAGAAAATAGAATCGTTCTGGGTATGGCAATAAATACATCCAGGTACAAGGCCTCTGATTAGGAGGTTTTGAGGAGTGTGGAACCACCTCTTAATTGCTGTTGTTGCCAGGTCCACCCTGACATGGAGTGGTAGCATCTGTTAGGGTCTCAGCTATGGGCAAATAGCTAACCTCCAAATTGTGTTCAAAAAAACTATGTGAGTATAAAAATACATTCTTATAGTAAAAGTATCAGTAATATATTTTTGTAAAAAAAAAAAAAAATTTACTAGTGCTCCCAAAAAATTAAATTTTGGCATTAAATGACCCATAAGGAGTTGATATGCCACTAAACAAACAAAAAAACAAGAAAATAAAAGGCATTGCTTTTTGGAGTGATGCTTGTAGAAGTGTTTGCGGATTCCATTTTCTGTTCTGTTAACAGTTAGGCCATTTCTGCATCTCTATAATGTAAGTAGATGTTAAGAAATGAAAGGAGGTATGAAGGAAAGAATAAAATAGAGAAAAAGTAGCGAGTAAAGGGAAATATTGAAAGCAAAGTTTATTTATTTATATATTTTCTGACACAGTTATACTTTGTTAGTGCTTGAAGTAATGTACTTGCTTTCTTAATTTCTCTGCTTTGTTAGCTCTGGTGAAAGTGAAACCATAATGTAACTTTGCTTGCTTGATATTTTTTTTCAAAAATATTACTTAAAAGATTGTCTTCATGGGGGTCTTTTTGACGTTGGCAGCAAATCCAGTGCAATGAACATTTTTGCAAGTGCAACAAATTGAAAAGCATTAGATTTTTAAAATGACACACTTAGTATTCATAATAAACTTGCAACAGGTCTGGATACCTTCTCTTATGATAGAAATCAAGCTAACTGGTTTCAGAATCGCTGTATTAAGTTGCTTCCCTCACCTCAACTGTTCCAATTGATTTTATTTAAATAGAAAAAAAACTGGCTGCAAAAAAAGTGTTCATTTCTCACTAATTGTTTCTCTGCCTGTTTGATGAGGCTACTTGATCAATGACTTTATATTAGCTGACTAGCTTCATCTGTCTTCCTCAACTTCAATGACTAATTTTCTCTGGAGATTGTTTCCAGTTTACTGTCATCTGTCAAAAATCATAATATTGGCTGGATTTTCATTAAATTTATTCTTGTAAAAATATTTCAAATCATTTTTTTTTTCTTTGAGATCTGATAGACTGCTTTTCGTGTATTCTCATATGAATTACAAATTCTGCATAAAATTGATCTTTTCCTATTGGTTCAATAACAATAGTTACACTTGAATTCCTTTAAAAAAAAGTATGAACACAAACAAGAAAAATGCTTTTTTTTTCGCTAGATTTTGTATATTGCAACATGTAACAAATTTTAGTAAATAATTTCTGCCTGAATTTCTGGTATGAGGAGTTATCATTATTTACACTTGGTCCAGTGCTCCTGCTATTTATTTAGAGATTCTTGATAAAATCCAAAGGTGAATCAGGAACATTATTGATCTTGACCTGGCATCTCGGCTTGAGTCACTTTCTCACTACTGTAAAGTTGTTTCCCTGTACCTTTTCTATAAATACTTTCATGGTAATTGTTCAGATGAGCTCTTTGCAATGGTACCTAGACTTTTTGAATTTAAGCACAGTACTAGATTGACAACAAGTTCTCATCAATTTAAAGTTGAATTAGCTAGATGTATCCATAAGTTCTATGCTAACAGTTTCTTTTCTCACACTTCTCATTTGTGGACCTCACTTCTGGCTCCATGCTTTCCAGCCAATTTTGATCTTCAAAAATTTAAAGTCAATGTCAATCATTATCTACTGATTACTCGTCTATTCTTCTTGCTCCTCTATAATGTTTTTTTAATTTTTTCACAATCAGTAACTTGCTTGGAGTGAAATTTGATTTTTTAAGAAAAAAAAAACCTCTGCTATTGTCCTCATCTTTGTTGTTGTTATCACAATGTCTTGACCATTGTACTCTCTAGCCTTCATCAAGTGTATCTCGATCTAGGTAATTTGCAGGGAATTTTGATCTGAACTCTTTATTTAATCTATACGAGTAGACTGTTCTTGTTCCAATGCCTATTGCCTATAAGAATATTTAGTTTAGTTCTTATTTTAAATTCTGCTCACTTATTACTCACCCTGTTTGCACTGAGTCCAAATACACACAGGCTGGCCCAGAACTCTCAATTACTATGTTATTGAATTCCCAAACCAATGCTTTAATCCACTAGGATATTGTCCTGTAGGACAGTTCTCTCTGGAGAACTTGGATCCTTAAACCTAACCTTCCTGCTGATGGGTGCTGCTGTTTGTTATTCTTAACTGCACTCAAAGAATCATTTCCCTTTGGTTACAGCTGCTTCTGCTGTTGAAGACTTGCTGTCATTTGTCTTTCTTTCTTTCTTTATGGCTCCCATATATTTATTTCTATGCTAGGTCTACTAATGACATCCTCATATAATAGTATAATCACTGATTTTTTCCTTTTTGTAAATAACACACTCAGAGGCAATTTCCAACAGGCAATGTCACGTTTTACAGAAGTCACACAGAATTTTGGTCTGATTTCTATGGCAAATGTTCATATGATCTCCATTCTTTAGTCCCACTAGTTCAGACCTGTACAGCAAGTACACACCAGCCTACTTCTACAAAGTCAAATCACCTTCATTTTCTCTGTATTTCAATTGTGAGAGAAAGTTCCACTCAGAGCTTTTTTCTTGTGTGAGTGCTTCCCTAAACATTACAATCTTGACTTTCAAATCAAAATTCATTTGTTATCTAGCCTCATTAATAACATAATCTTAATTTCCTAACATCTCTTCTTTCATTTATATCAAAATTCTTATTCATCACTTTAATAGTAACTCTTTCTTGAATGGCTCTTGAATTGGGTGAATTTTAATATTTAAAAAAAATACTCCATTAACCTACAGCTAAAATACTCCTCTTCTGCCACCTTTGACTATGATAAAACAAAGTAGTCCAGGATTTTAACGATCCTAGCTGTTACTGTATGAAGTTGGACAGAGAGATAAGACAACATGCTAAGATGAACCAAACTTTTGGCAAACTACACAAATATGTTTGAGAAACAAAATCTGGAAAGCTACAAAATCATGAGTTTACAAAGTCATTGTGCTGTTTTGTGGAGCTGAACCCTGGTTTATATACCAGTACCATCTTTGCCTATTCAAGCACTTTCCTATATGTTGTTGCCTCTGAGTTATTCTCAATGTACAGAGAAATGACTTCCTATTTGTGGAGATGAACACACCTCTCTAGATGAGGTCTTGGACTCATCCAAATACATAAATACAAACACATAGAATCAACAGTAGAAGGATTAAACAAGTAGAGATATAGAGATCTAGTTTATCTGCTTACTATTTGTTTCACCAAATTCAAAAACCAACACCTTAATCCACTAGGATATTGTCCTGTAGGACAGTTCTCTATAGAGAACTTGGATCCTTAAACCTAACTTGTCTCTGATGTGTGCTGCTGCTTGTTATTCTTGACTGCACTTGCTGAAGCATTTCCTTTTTGTTACAGCTGCTGCTACTGTTGAAGACTTGCTGTCATTTGTCCTTTATTAGTGGGTCTCATATCATATTTATTACTATGTTAGGCCAAGGGAGTCCTCATAGCTTAGTGACTAAATTAAATAAATAAATAAATTGAAATTTTTATTTCTCATTCTGTGGTTAACATGCATTTTCAAAACCAGAAATATCCCATTGAAGTTATTTTTTAAAATTATTCTTCAAAATGGATATTTATTTTTACATTCTTGTATCAATTTTTAACAATTTTCTGTCTTACTGACTGAGTAAGCTATTTTAGAGATCATATGATGGAAATTTCAATTTTTTTTCTCATTTACAAACATTTAGTGTAACATTTCATGCCAGTAAAAAATACTAATCTTATGTTCTTTTTACTGAAGATTGTTCATTGACATGTCAATATATTTAAGAAAAAGAGATATGTATCTTGTTTTTTTTTTAAATTATTATAATCCAAGCAAGGCAATAAAGCTACCAAGCCACAAGGGTTACTGAGAGTGAAAGAAACTGCAAAAGTGTTATTGAAGAGAGACAGGACAATAAAAAAAACTAGGATTTACAGAAGATGACAATAGCATTTAATCTGAAAAATTGTGTAATTAAATTTGCCATTAGCTTTCTGAGTGTAGAAATTTGGCCAATTTTTCGTATTACCTTTTCTTTTTCTTTGTTAAAGAAATATACACCATTTAAAATAAAATCTATGTGTAACTCTTTAGTTAGGGACTGATTTGTCTCTCTCTGGTTCAGTATTCTCACACCTGAAATTGTGACTACTGTGTTCATTTGAATTTTTTAATACACATTAGTAATATATGCCTACTTCAAACTCTTCCTTATTAACACTGTCATCCACACTTAACCAGTGGTCATTTATGGTAAAGCTCTGATTAAAAAACTGGGCTACTTTCCAGCATTGGGAGTATTTATAGTTTCTCTTTCACTCTGCTTCTCGTTCATCTGTCAGATTTGGGCCAAAGCCTGCCTAGCATCACTTTAAAAAGCCATTTCTTGGATTTTCCTTGGAACTCAGTTGTACAAAAAGGGGATATTTATGTTGTGGTAATGTGAATAGTTGAGACTATAGTTTTCTCTATTTTCAGTTTGTAATATTGCTTTAGTATCGACCACTATAATATATGTAAAACGTTTAAAAAAAAAAGAAGGTCTTTCTTTATGCAGTTTTATTTAGATAAGGTACTGTCAGGAAAACATTAATGATTTGCATGCCAAATTATCTTGCAGAAACAAGAACATAGATTATGTAGTTATTGTACACCATAAATTATCATATTTTGTTTTTAATCAATAATATTTATTAAGGGAATTATAATTTATGCTAAAATTCGTTACTGCAGCACTAAATAAAGCAAAATTATCCTTTCATGGCTTGTAATCTTGAGAGAAATTTATTCTTGTTTCTATCTCTCCAAGTAGAATTACCAAGTATCACTTATACAAAAAGTGAAAGGTTTGATGTGTCACAAATCCTAAATCAACTATAAATTTTTTTATTTACTTACATTTGGCAGAAAATGTCATTGATAATAACACTTTTATTTTGTAATCTGTCTATCAAAATTGACCTACCACCCAAGATTGATTGGTGAATTAACATTGTTTATCTAGATTACTACTGGGCATTAATATGATAATATTTGATCACTGAAGACAATGATGTGTTTGGTCAGTATCATATAGATAAAGATTCAGAGCTTAAGAAAGATACCTGTTGTCAACAAAGTTTGCAAATGCTGATTTTAAAGGATGGAACTTTCTCTCTACTTGAAAGATTGACACAACAAAATTTTCTTATCCTAATTTAGCTTTATACTAAGCTGAGTAAATACAAGTGGTGCTGAAAAGTTCTTGGCCTGACCAAGAAAGTATTTCCCCAAAATTTCTTTTTGGTCATTTGGTTGAGATTTTGAGAAGTGGGTCAGTCTACAAACTTTTTAGCACTCACTCATATCATCGTGTGATACATTTCAATTGACTTTGACGATAGAGGCAAGAATACATCCTTTGTTTTAATCACAGGATTGCAAAAGAGAGACCATTTTGTTTACTTCAAACAAAAGGTTAGAAAGAAAGCTAACATCAGAACTGGAAAGAACAATAACAGTTACTGGACTTGAGAAAACTATTTTCATGAAAAGTTTTTTTTTTTTTTTTTATCATTTCACCCCAAGCAAGGTGGAAATGCCACTAGTACATGGGGATACAGGGATTGAAAGAGAAGACTGAGAATAAGGAGGATTGGGGAAATGATAGAAGATGAACAAGATTCAAGGAGACAGAAGATGGCAATTGATGTTGCATTTAAATTTTTGAAAATTGTAGTTATCAGGGAAGCAAGTAAATGGAAGGGAGTTCTATGGGTGGGAAGTGTGAGAAAAGAAACTGTTGGAGTGGAAGTGATGGTTGCATTTAGCTATTTCAACAGTGAAAGGGTGAGACCTAGATACCAATCTAGTAGCATGCTTAAATTCATGTATTTGGAACACCAGGGAAAAAGTTGTTTTAGTAGAAGGATTTTAGAAATTTCAACCAAAGGTAGCATTGGCTGGTTGGTCAATTAATGCTGAATGTTTCCTTATAACAAAATGGCTAATATTATCATTATCCTTACTAATTCTAATGTATTCACTTTTTATCATGAGAGGAAATGTTAGTACTGCATATAAGTGTTGGTGTACCCTAAATTTTTAAAAAATTCTGTTAATTGCTAAATATGGTGTTCTACTGGAATCTTACAGATTATTTTTAATATTGAAAAAACAAACAAAAAAAACAATACTTTTTTTGTTAATATAAGCAGTCAACTAAATTGATTGAAATATTAAATTAATTACCATCTTTTGGTGTAAATATTCTCTAAAAAAATGCCATGTCTTTTCAGAAAGTAGACACTCATGGCTCTCCACATAGTCCTTTTCTTTATTATTTATGAATCACCATGTCTTCTTGGGAAAGATACTGTAATAGCTTACTGTTGTCTTCTTCATAACTTGGAATTCAAACTTTGCCTTTTGCTAGACTGGTTACCACCTAAGGCTTTAAAGCCCAGTCTACTCTGCTATTTAATCTGTAGCTGAAAGAGGAAGAGATGTATTCATGTCTTTTCCAAGGGCATTAGTTTGATAGTGAACACAACTGACTAGGCTAGAATTTGAACTTGCATTGCTGATTCTACTTTCTGTGTTGATAAGTTACACTAATTGCTTATCCTTTGTGTAAACATTCTTCTATATACTGTGTTCCTCCAGGACATGGGAGATCATGACTCGCCCCAACATCCTGCCTTTTGTAGCTCTTGGTGTAAATATTAATAATTATTAATATGGAAGGAAAAATAAAGATCTACTCATCTAATTGCTCTGTTATTTTTTTTAAGATTCTGAGATGATAAACTGGATAAAAATCAAAAGAAAAAAAAATCAGTGATAAATATTTCTAAGGGCATCTGTGAAAGTGAATGCAATTGACTTAGCTAGGATCTGAACTTGTGCTGATAAGTTACTCTAACTATACATCTATTGTGTAAACATTATTGTTCTTTTATATGCTGTATCTCTTCAGGGCATGGGTGATCATGGCTTTCCACAACATGCTGCCATTTGTATCTCTTGGTGTAAATGTTACTAATTGTTAATATGGAAAGAAAAAATAAAGATCTACTCATTTAATTTTAAGATTTTAAGATGATGAACTGGATATGTCTGTGCTTTTTAGCAAAGAAAATAAGCTTAATAAAAACATTACTAAATATTTTCTCTTAGAATCTCCCAAATAATTTGATAGTCTTATTCATATTAGGATGTAAAACAATATAGCATGACAATTAGAAGGAACATGTATTGGAATGATTTAAAGATGAGAACCCTGATTGACCATAAATGCTTTTATGACAATATCATTACAGGCTTTTTAGAGTCGGTTACTTTTGAAAGCTCAGTACTTTTGAATTTAGTATTTTGCTACTTGTGAGTTTTGGGAATTATTTTTGTTTCCACCCTGCAACCCTTTCCCCCATAGATCTAAACATTTGCTACTCTATTATTATTTCCATGGCAGATGTTTCGTTGAACTACAATTCTTACTTCCACCAGTTCAGACCTTCACAGGTAAGACTTGCCTGACCATGTATACTGAGTCATCCTCATTCCTTCCATATTACATTAGTCAGGGGGAAGTTCCACTTCGATAGAATCTTCTCCAGAACTATTACATTATGGAATGCACTCCCAAGATGATGCTTTCTGGGTCACTACAATCTTAACCTCTTCAAGTCAAGGGTCAAGCTTTATCCTCATAATATGCAGCTCTTGTACAACCTCATTTATTTAGTAAACCTCTACATTGGGTGGCTCTTGGTCTTTGTATTAGGTGAACAATATTAAAAAAAAAGAAAACAAAAAAGATGGAATAACTTGGGTTTTAATGAGAAGAAAATCAATATAAAATTTTGAGTCATCCATACATGATGAGCTCTTTAAATGTGAGAAATGGGAATGTCTTTGGAAGGATTTTTTTTCTGTTTTCCTGATTTTTATTTTCCTTGTTGAAAACTGAACTGGATTTTTAAAATGATTAAAGCAGGATAGAAAAAAATGTGGAAATTTGTTAAATTTTTTTTTTTTAATCTTTCTTATCAATGTTTCATCCATACTTCCAGTAAATAGACTTTCTTTATCACTTTCTTATATGCTTGCTTTTTTTTTTTTTTGTTCTTTTCTATATGCTTATATAATTTACTGAGCGACACTTACATTATTTAACAAGTTTCCAGAGGCAGTTAATATTTTGTAATAAAGTAAATAATTTATTCAAGATACTATATAATTTAATTTAATCACTACAGAGAATTTTTTCTGCTTGTGATCAGGAGAGCAACAACTTGGTGCCTTCTTGAGCAGCCATTTTCCCCTGACATGAAGTGGAATGATTATATTGAATCAATTGCTAGGTCTGCTGCTAGGAAAGTTGGTTAACCATTTTGTGCCAGACAATTCTTCTTGCATATTTATAAATCTACCATTTGTCTATGTATTGAATACTGCTGCTATATCTGGTTTAGTGTTCCTCCAATATATCTTGAGATTCTTGACAAAATTCAAAGTAGGGTTGGTAGTATAATCGATCCTGATCTGGTATCAGCCATTTTGGTATACTTTTAAATACTTACTATACAGATTCGTGGTGGAAAATTTTCTATATGAAAGTAAGTGATGACACAAAAATGGTTGAGAAGCACCGGTGTAGACAAATGACAAGAAAAAAATGCTTACATTTTCATGAAGCTTAAATAAATTATATAGTTCATTTCATTGGGAAATGATACTACATTTGATATTAACCTAAGAAAGAAATTTGTGTTAGAAAAAGTTTCATACACAACTCCGATAATTACTAATTTAAGAAAAAGAAAATAATTGGATATTTACTTTTTATAGGAAAATTCAAAATTTAAAAAATAAATATTTGGCATTTTTTAAAAATTTACAGCATTTGGTTGTATGCAAAAAGTTAATACCATTTTGCATTATATCAGGGAAACTCTGAAAGTAATGTCTCCTATTTATTCCCACAGAAATACAGAGACTAACATAATACTTTCAAGTAGAGCAGCTTTTCAGTTATGAATGATTATATTGAATCAATTGCTAGGTCTACTACTAGGAAAGTTGGTTAACCATTTTGTGCCAGACAATTCTTCTTGCATATTTATAAATCTACCATTTGTCTATGTATTGAATACTGCTGCTATATCTGGTTTAGTGTTCCTCCAATATATCTTGAGATTCTTGACAAAATTCAAAGTAGGGTTGGTAGCATAATCGATCCTGATCTGGCATCAGCCATTTTCTCACTGATGTTAAATCAGTGAAAGAGTAAATTCCCTCTGTATTTTCTACAAATATTTTTATGGCAATTGTTCTGATGACTTCTTTTCCCTCATGCCTCAACTACATGGATTTAAGCATGCTGCTATATATGGCAACTAGGTCTTGTCATTTTACTGTATAACTAGCAAGATGCAACTGTCAGTAATATTCTAATAGTTTCCTTTCTTGCACTTCTCACCTGTGGAACTCCTGACTTCTTCCTTCACTACCAGCTACAATCTTAAAAAATTTAAATGCAATGTCAATTGTCATCTTTTGTCTTCCTGAAACCTATTCTTTTATTCTCCTTTTCCTCACTTTCTCCTCACTTTCTCCTCATTAAATTCTTCTCATTCTTTGCCTGTAATCACATTTGTCCATGTGGCATTATCACCTTGCTTGGGGTGAAATGATAAAAAACAATTCTTAGTTAATTTGAACATGACTTTATAACATTTGTATCTTAGGTTAGCATTTTTTAGTATGCATACTAGTAGAATCTACTATATAAACATTCATTGTTGACATTGGCTTGTATCTAAGAATTTGATTTCTTTTCTGATCGCTTTCTGATGATAGTGTTGATGACAAAGTAGACTGATTCTTACATGGAAGAGCCAATTAAAGAAGCATTAAGTATATTTTAACAAGATGTGTAAGCATATTATTTACACTATTTTATTTTTGCCATTTCCTTGTATATTATTGATAAAATACTCAAAATTAGTATTTGTCACTCATAGAACAATGGGTATGAAATGGTTATAGCATTAGTATTTATTCCATTCTGTTACCGTATTTTTTCTTTTAATTCTAAAGGTTCTTTAAATAATTAATCAGAATTTAAAAATAAAAACTTTTTTTTGATTTCTGACTGTAACATATTCTGTGAAAATTAAATTATTCTAATTTATACTTTAAGTAACTCATAGTCAATTAAGAATAATTATTAGATTAGTGAACATAAAGTGTAGAAATACATCATTATACAGTGAGTTATCAATAAGTTATAAACATATTTTATCTATATTATTATACAAGTCAGTATTTTCACTATAAAATTGTTATTACCCAATCAGTGTTGATTAAATTTTCAGGATATATTTGTGATTTTCTTTTCACTAATGTTCACCCACTGAAAGGGCCAAGAGCCACTCGAGGTAGAGGCTTGCTGAATGCGGTGTGTGGTATGGATATAAAAGGAAGAAGTTGGAAATAAAGATTATGAGGATATGGAGAATAGATAATGATTGACCCTTGACTTGAAGTGGTTAGGATTGTAGTGTTCACTGAAGCATTCATGCAGGAGTCTGTTCTGCAGAGGTTCTTGGGAAGAATTTTTGAGTAGAGCTTCCTCCTTAATTGTTAAGGACATGATTAAGGAATAATTGTTAAGGAATATAAAAGGAATGAGAGTGATTCAACTCTGTGGACAAATTCAGGGGATCCTCAACTTATGCCAGAGATCTGTTCCTATGGTGTGATGTAACCTAATTTTCAGAACTCATTTATATAAGCATCCATGAGTCTGCCTTACGCTTGGGAGCCATAATGAAGGGCAAAAAGTTCTCTAAAAATGATGACACAAATGAGAGATAGCGATAGTAGCACAATCCAATATGGCATACAGCTGGTAAAGAAACAACGCCATCTTCCTCGTATAGAGCCATGTGATGATGTATTAGGTTGGTGCAAAAATAATGACGTAATAATGTTGTTTTTTGACGTTAAAAAATACGTCAAAAAACGACATTATTACATCATTATTTTTGCACCAACCTAATATTATATTATGGGAGATGGCATTGTAATCACAAAATGCCATATGTCAGGTCCAACGTAGCCTCAGGACCTTCTCTATAAATATATAAACATTTAATTAATATAAAGTTTTGAGAGTATATTTTTATCGAATGTAATTTATATTGCCATAAATTTTATTTTTAATGGGTATATATCTTTGAGTTGCTATCCTTATTTTTTATTTTATTAATTCAGGCCAGTTGTTATTTATTAATTTTACTGTTTAATAAAATAAAATAGCAACTCAAACACATGTACCCACTAAAAATAATGTTTATAGTTATAAGAAATAATGTCGGATAAAAAATACTTTCAAAAATTACTGTTGTTTACATTTTGGGTACGAAATTGAAGCTAACAGATATAGATTTGTATAAGTCCAAATGAGATATATGCTTTTCTTAAATAGGTAATCCTAACCTTGTCCTATCAGGCTGGTCTTCGTGGTCAAAATGATAGATTTGATCGATTCATTTTCTATGGCTTATCAACCCTTTGCAAGTTATTTAAAACAAGAAAACATTTCTAGATTGTAAGAATTTTTGGAGTTGATAATGATTTAGTGATGTAAGTCTTACTAAATTAACCCATATCTGGGGGAGAAGAAGTGGATTCATACCTTTCCCAAAGGTATTTGCATGTAGATGAATATAACAAACCCAACTGATTAACAATTATGAACTATTGCACCATCTGAACATCCAAGATTACAGCACCTGGTATTCCTGAGTGGTCACCCATCTAAGTACTGACCAGGTTTAATGTTGCTTAACTTTGGTGATCATGCCAGGAACCAGTGTTTCAGCATGATATGGCCATAAGTAGGCTCAAAAAGCAGTTTTCCTGATTAAAAATAGCGATGCAGGTTCAATTCATATTGGAGGCACAATTTTTCTTTAGTAGGACTTCTTAATTTAGGCCAGTTGCTATTAATTTCACTGTTTAAGAAAATCAAAGATAGCAACTCAAACACGTGTACCCACTAAAAATAATGTTTATAGTAATAACAAATTTAAATATTATTTAAATATAAATATGATTAATATGAGTTTATGATGATACTTTTTTTTTCACTAGAAATATATTAACTCATTTGATACCGTGATATTTTCATCATGCAACTTAATTGCTGTTGATATGGAAATAAATATGTATAATAGTATAGATATTGATATTTATTGTTTAATTTCTAATAATCTTTCTTGTCAATCTTCTTTTCGCTATACTTTTCAAATATTTCAGTAACATTTTCAAGATTCTTGAAATCTTCATCCAGAGAAATTATTTTGCCTCATCTTTCTTGTGTCTCCTTCTTTATTCCTTAATTTCAATCTTCAATTTCATTAAGTCATTCTGTTTAAACATGTTGAAAAGAATCTCTTCACTTATTTACAGTTGCTTCTATGATATGTCTCTAGAACAAACTTGCTCTGTTTACTTGGCTTTCAATGTTTAAGCAACCTGAATAAGTTTAAATTAACCTGTTAGTGTTAGATTTGGATTTTAAATATTTTCTGATGTTCTTGAGTGCCTCAAACATTTAAAAAAAAAAAAAAAATACATGAATGATGCCTGTCTGATATCTCTATGCTGAATCTTTCTGATTATGTTAACCTTAGTTTTAAGCAGACAGATTTGATGGATGTCCAATGTGTTTGCACAGTCATTTGGCTATTTTTGTCACTTGCATCATCGTGATGATCATCAATTCAATGAAATCTTCTTATAAAGATTTGAGAAAAGAAAAATCAGGGCAGAGATTATTGAACATTTTTTTTTTTTTTTTACTTTTTAACTTTCTAAAGGAAAACAACTCCTCTCAAAATTATAGCACTTATATCAGTTTCTGTGATAAAGTATTAAGAAATGGAAATATTTTGTTAGGAATAAGACTACTGAACTGTCATGTAATATTAATCTTCTGATATGACAGTGAACACTGGACAATTTCCTCACAGATGTAGGAAATACTTGAGGCCAAAAAGATGTGGTAAGGCAGAAGGATACCATAGACTGAACATGTGAATAATAAAGAAGTTTTAAGGATAATAAAAACAAAAAAGGTGTTTATATTTAGAATTAGAAAAAGGCAGTACGTAATAAAAAATTTGACACTCACTGGAGATAATGAAAGAAACAGTGAGTGACCTATTTACATTATTCGGACTATTGTCCTCATCTTTGTTGCCATATTTATTACAATGTTTCAGACTGTTGTATGCTCCAGCCATCTTCAGGTGGTTGGAATGTCGAACTGAATCCTTTATTTCACTCACTGGGGTAGACTGTTCTCGTTCCATATGCCATGTCTAATGGATATCAGTTATCTGCTGTTAATTCCCCTCTCCAAGTTCTCCACTACCTTAACCAGGTATTGAACTCACACTGTTTGGGTCCTGTCACTGGATCTAACTAACGCCTTTATCCACTGTGCCATGTGTCCTTGAGGACAGTGTTCTTTCTCTTTGCTAAAATCTTCACATTCTCTTTCACTCTTAGTAACTCCTTGCATCCTTCGTGGCATTATTGCTTTGCTTGAGGTGAAATGATTAAAAGTAATTGTTGTATTTTCGTAAAAAAAAAAAAGAATAAAAAAAGGAAACTAGCTTTCTTGTCCACGTGACTTTTCACATGTTCCCTTTCCTCTTTAAAAGCTGCGTTCTTCTTCCTTTTCATTCTGAATTCTTTCCTTTGTTGATTACTGACTGCTGTGAATAAAGTTCAGTAAAGCCTTAAGAAAAGGTTATTCTATCCTTGCTTTCTCCTCTTTACTACGTAACAATTCTATTCTAGCTTTCTTCTCTGTACTACATAACAGTAATAGTATTATAGACAGGGAGAAAATGAATTACTTGATTATGATGGACAAATTCAATGCAGAATTAGGGGGGCAGAAAAGAGGAAGAATCTAAGAAGTTTTTAAAAATAATATGGAAATAACAATGTAATTAGGATTTTAATGATGGGTAAAACTGTACAAACATTCTGAAATCAGCAACTGTCATGTGGAGTTTTGATAGTGTTTGTTTTTTATTCATGTCATGAGAACATTATTTGAGTAACTTGCTGCCAATTTATGAATGTGCATATAACAAAGTAACTAAACATTTTATTTTTAGAAGGGCTTCTTATTCAGGCTGAAAGCTTTTCAGCAACCATTTTATATAAAATTGTGAACATTCAATGGGCATACCAGGATAAATAAGGCCACAATGTTATTGCATGCTTAGTCAGCCATTTGCAATTTTGAAGAGGCACATATGTGAAATTGCATGCCGGATGTAATTAGCAAGAAAAAGCCATGCAAATTCTAAAGGTTACAGATTTGGGGTGGGGTGGCTTTTGACTGGCATAGAAGTAACTAAGTAAGAGATAAAAACAGAGACAGACAGAAGAGAGACTTGTAATATCTGTGTTGCCTTTTACTAAGAAGATAGAACCCAGGTTTGCCTTCAAATGGATTACTGGCAGTAAAAGAAATCGTATTTTCACCTGTTCTGATTTTTAACTCATTGTTTTATTCGCTCTTTCCTTTCTTCCTTCACAAACATCAAATAAATAAATAAACAAACAGATGAAACAGTTTAGTAACACACGGCATAAATATTAGGTTGGTGCAAAAATAATGACGTAATAATGTCGTTTTTTGACATTATAATGTCGTTTTTTGACATTATTACGTCATTATTTTTGCACCAACCTAATATTAGGTTGGTGAAAAAATATCGTTTTTTGACATTAAAAAATACGTCAAAAACGATATTATTTTTGCACCAACCTAATAAAACAAAATATGAAAATAAGTGATTAGAAGATTGAGGAGGATTAAATATGCTAAGGGAGGTCAGCTACAATTTTGTGATTGATCACTCAGTACTCACTAGTAATGATTGAGACAGTTATTTTTATTTATATTTTAACTAGCAGCATGGCCCGGTGTTGCCTGTGCTTGATTCAAAAATTGTACGACTCATACAGCAATTACTATCACTTGACTTAAAATATTTTTGCCCTTCCTTGCCTTTAAAAGAGTGCCCTTTGCTATTCTGATGTTGCTACATGCCTTACTTCTTTCCTATCTCACACTGCAAATTTTTTCTAAGCTCTATACTAAACGTTAAGTCTGTTACAAAAAAAGAACTAAACAAAATGAACACAAAATGATCAGCTTTAAAAAAAGGACTCTTAACTGGAAAAACCGAATGAAAAAAGAATGTTAACAACAAATACTTTTTCACAACCAACCCAGTTCTGCGGAATCAGAATCAACGTTGAGTTTAAGCAAGCGAATGAGCCAATTGGAGTAAAGTGCCATGCAGCTATTGATTTTTTTTTGCATGCTAGCATGCTAGTTAACATTCATGTTAGTCAGCTGTTGGCTCTCACATTGGCCAATAGAATCTTCCTGCCTATTCGTGGCAGCCAGCTATAGGCTCTCACTCTGGCCAGTAGAAAATGGCTGCAAACTACATGAAAACTGCCGTAGAAGCAGGAAAAAATCGATTATTTCCACTATCGATGGGAGTTGGGAAATGCCAAATCATTTTTGGCCTTCCTGCTAACTTGGAGCATGTGCATATAAATTTTGGTGCAAATCTGTTGAAAATTGTAGCCGTGCATTCATCACACACACACACACACACACACACTGCCTTTTATAGATAGAGATATTTATTTCTTATCATTCTTTTATATATATATATATATATATATATATATATATATATATATATATATATATAGTAACTTGCTAGTAGTGTATTATCATAGGAACTTTCTAGCTCTTCATTCTTATATGTATGCAACAGCTGTGAGTTTTTATTGCAATGCACTTGCAATGCATTTTCATAGCAACTTATCGACTCTTGATTTTCATAGCAGTTTGCTGACATTGTATTTTCATAGGGATTCACTGGCTGTGCATTTTCATAGTAATTTTATCTTGTAAAGGTTTAATTTTTTATTCATTAGTAATGGTCTTTGAAAACACCTTACCATCTCTTGTCCTATGTTGTAGTGTCCGAGAATTTGAAATATAAAATGATGAAAAAATGAATAAGCTCAGACATAGTTTGATGCCTGCTGTTATTGAAGATTTTAAATATTAATATTTATTATATTAATAGCTATTATAAAGTAGGATAATAATAATAATAGCATTGTTCTTAATTAAAATAACAAATTTTATCTTTTTATTGATACTTTGTTATAAAACAACTATGAATCAGTTATAATTCTGCAGTAAAAATACAATTGATTATATGTGTAATGCTTATTTCTCTTGATGCTTTTTAACCATTAAATCTTGGTTTGTGTTTCTGCTTTTTATGTTTTCAGATATAGTAATTTTGATCACACCATATGCTTTTAGCATTGCTTTTTTATATGGTTGAAGGGAAATGAAAATTGGGTGAACTTTTTATGACTTGGCACATGTACATTGTAAATATTGTACAAGTGATAAAATTGTATACACAAAGAGATGTTAGAAAAATGGCTGATATGTTAACTTAGTCTTTTTATTAGGGAGATATCGTTCTTGTAGTTTCTTTCACCTTCGGGAAATTTATTTTACAAATATTGTTACCCAATCTTTTTTTTTTTTTTTTTTTTTTTTTAATAGCTGAGATAATTATGATTTTGAACTAATTACCTTGTTCTAAAAGACAATTTTAGACAAGATGAAGGTAGTTCAAAATCCCCAAAAAGAAAGTAAACATGATTTTAGCTGTTATTCACAAATAAAAAATGTGATTGATTCTCTTTGTATTTTGTTAATATTACTAATATTTTAAGAATCTGTTGATGGGTATAGAATCAAAATAGTTTGCATTTTTTGTTTTTTGCCTGAAATTTATAAATTTTCTCATTACACTCACCACTATATATAATATATATATATATATATATATACACATTACAGCAAAAAAAACAAAAATTACCTCAACATGGAGGATAGACTATTTCAAGCGGTTCTGTACACAACTATCATCAGCCCCTAAGCTTTAGGAGCTGATGATAGCTGCATACAGAATGGCTTGAAATAGACTATCCCCATGTTGAGATAATTTTTGTTTTTTTTTCTTGCTGTAAAAAAATATATACATATACTCTGTTATAATAAATAAATGAGCTCTCTGTATGTTAGTTTTAATAATTAATATTACTAGAATCCACCTGGATTGTATACCAACAGATTGATTACCTGCACTAATATATATATATATATATATATATATATATATATATATATATATATATATTGTATGACAAATTTGAAAAAAGTCATACTATTTTTCTAAATACTGTTTGTTGATATACAAAATTATATATATATATAGTTCAAGAAAATAAGCAGCTTTTTGCCTTTAATATAATTTAATTAAATTTACAGTGAACAGTGGCCAACTATTTACAATTTCATGCATTCTAAGGCATGGTTCAGGCAATTGGCAAAAATTTTGTTTGGAAATGCGTGCTTCATACTCAACAGGAAAGTCTAAGACGTTACAGTTGATGTGTGTATACCAGAAACACACAAATCAAACTTACTAAAGGGATGGAGGAGAAAGCTGTCCCCCATGGTTATCTATCACTCTTTTGGTATGGCTGTCAACCTTTTCTGCTATTTTTATTTTTTTATTTTTAAATAATTGTGAATTTACATCATTTTCATTTGACTGGGTGGGTATTTTCCACCCTTGTACACTTGATATTTAATTACCATAACATTTTGGCCATTATGCTCCCCTGCCTTCATTGGATGCATGTCAATCCGATTAACCTACAGGAATTTTGAACTGAACCCTTTATTCAATCTTTTAGGGTAGATTGTTCTTTTCCATGTCTAGGGATATCATGTCTTGTTCTTATTTAATACTACTGAGTTATTGTTACCTTGTTTCTACTGAGATTAAGTCTGTGCTACTTTACCCTAGGGATTAAATATACAAATATATATGAACAATATATGAACTGAGTGAGCAATAACCGAGCAGTACTAAATAAGAACCAGTCAAGATATCCCTAGATATCGGCAGTAGACAGGAGAACAATTTACACCCTGTAGATTAAATAAGGGGTTCAGCTTGAAATTCCTTCTAGGTTACCCAGCTCAATAAGCATCTGATGAAGGCTGGTGGGCACAATGGTTGGAATGATGTGATAACAACTAGAAAAATGAGAACAATAGACTGCAAAAATAATCTGCATGTAAATAATGTACACTCCTCATCCCAGAAATTCAGACAGAAATTAAGTTCATAGTGTCGTGCAGTAAATTCATTTTGATATAATGACTTTATGATCTGAATCTAACATTCCTTGATGTTAATTGAAACAAAAAGATATAAGTTGAGAGAAATTTCTAATTACTCTGGTAACTAATTCGAAGATACATTATTGATGATTAGGAAAAATAGTTGTGAAGATGTTATTAGATTAAGAAAATTTAATGTCTAATCAATATTATTAAGATAGTGAAGGTTGAAGTTTGTCAGTTTTGGTGCAACATTAATTTAAAGAAGGAAGCCAAAAAAAAAAAAAAATGAATTGTCTGTTAAATTTTCCTATGCTACGACTAGTAGATTTTGGTATTTGCCAACTGTCTGCAAAATTGGCTACTAGCCGTAGCATTTTACTTTTATGCCATTTTCTGGCTTTTATTATTGTAATCACCTACATAGACTCACACACTCCTTGGAGACAAACTGTAAGGAGAGCATTAGTGCATTGGCAAAATATAAATACACCATTTACCATGTCACAAAAGATGCAAGTATTGCAAAAAGCCTTGTTGCGGAACAATAGTTAAGGCTTTACAACACAGGATATTGGTTTGACCAGCACTTTTTTCGTTTTTTTTTTTTTTCTTGTTTTTATAAGACTTGTGGGAGATAAATGGACTTTGTTTCGTTTTTATTAGTATTTTTTTTTGTATACTGCCAAAGGATGTTGATTCCAATTATATTTTCCAAAAACATAAGCCACCTTGAATGTAGATAGAATTTGAATGTGTGAATAATTCTCAGTGATATATATGATTTGGAGTGATGTATTTGTATCATAATACTTATTTGCTTAATAAATCTGTTTTAATTTTTTTTTTTAACTAAATTCCTGTTAGATTTTTTTAAGCTTCCATCTATGTCTTTTTATGTCTCTATCTATTTATATGTAAAGGGTGTTTCATTAAAACAGTTTATATATAAGGGTGTTTCATTAAGATGGATCAAAGTCAGCAGTATTTATTTATTTCTCTATTGGATCATGTTATTTAAGTCATGGCAATTTTGTGTGAGAAATATTAGGTTGGTGCAAAAATAATTTCGTTTTCTCACATAGTAACATATGTTAGAAAACAAAATTATTTTTGCACCAACCTAATAATATCACCCAAATGTCCACCAAATCTGAAAGAAAAAAATCATTAGATACTTAAACTTAATTCACATTTAAAATTGGTCTAAATTATTGGAGCACCATGTGTCATCTCATATATATTAAGTCACTATGTATGCATGCATATATATATATATATATATACATACACACACACACACACACACACACACACACACACACACACTTGTAAAAAATCATCTTTTAAAAAGTGATCAATAAAATGTAGAGTTTACATACATTTTATATATATATATATATATATATATGTTTCATTAAATAATATAGACAAGTGCTGTGTATTTATTTTATGTAAATTCTTTTCATAATGTCTGATAAGCTTAATAACATTATCATTAAACGAACAAAGAAAATCACAATATTGACCCATATTTGTTAATCCAATCTAAGCATTCGGCTTGCATAAGCCATTATGAAAGATGACAATTATAGTACAATATTAAGCAATACACGGACAAGAATGTGATGATAGTCTGATTCTGTTTACATAAGCAATGATAAACATGTGCATATAAGACGCTGGAAGCGAAAATCGCACCACAGCTCATGACGTCACACATGACCACGCGAGAGTTAATTTGAGAAGTATTAAGTATGAGAAGCTATTGGTATAAACCAATGGCTTCTGTTACCAATTATAGACATTTAAGAATATTTGTGGAGATTTCATAGTTTATTTTGTTTAGGTTAGGTTTCAACTGTTTTATGTATATAGCTTCAAGAATTTTTAGTTTTGTTTATTGTTTTTATATGTTTAAATACACACACACACACACACACACACACACACTATATATATATATATATATATATATATATATATATATATATATATAATGGCATAGGTCATATCATTATGATATAATTTCAGCATTAATAACCCCACCAGTATTTTACTATCAGATTCCTCAAATCATATGTTGCACAGACAATTGCTAATTATCTTGACTATTTATTGTCATATAATCAAGGTTGTCTGAGAGTTCACATAGTTATGAATGACTATGTACAATCACATAGGTATCATTAGACATCTGGAAGTTGTGTGGGAACTACCTCTTTTACCACAGCCTGTTTAGTGGGTATCCTTGTAAAGTGAGTGGGCTACCATCACATACACATATATATATATATACATATACATACCTTGTGTCAGGACAAAAACTCATTGTCTTTTTAAGTGAATTTCAAACACAGTATTTAGAGCTTTATTTAACTGCATATGTGCCATTTTGTTCCACTGCCTTTTGCCATCTTTAAAGCAGCACTATGCTTCCATATTCCCAAAACTTGGTATCTTTTTGTGTGATGAATTGGTCTAAGAGGCTTTTACAGGCTTCAAAGGGAATTGAAGTTTTTTTTTTATTAAGAGAATTTTGTAGGGATTGAAATAAGTGGTAATCTAAAAGTGCAAAGTCAAGTGAATATGGCAGGTTTAGTAGGACATTCCAGCCAAACTGTATCAATTTCTGCTGCATCTGCAAAAAGACATCACACTTGGTGTTGTTCTGATAGAAGACAATACCATTCTGATTGGCCAATTCTGGATGCTTTTCATCAATTGATGTCTTTAATTGGCTTAAATGGAAACAGTACTTGTCTGAATTCAATGTGTTCTTGCGGAAGGAGCTCATAACACATAATTCCCTTCCAATCCTAACAGATACATAACATCACCTTTGTCAGATACTGACTTGCTTTTGGAATGGTTAATGGTGACTCATTTAATTTTTCCCAGTTCCTTTTTTGCTCCTTATTGTAAACAATCCATTTTTCATTGCCTGTGATCATTCTTGCTCGAGTTTAAAATTGCAGATAGAAATGGGGTCCATTACTTTTTTTTAGTAAAATCATGAGGTACGCAAACATCATAGCAATTCACCTATCCAAATATTTCAAAGGTTTTACAACATTCCAACGAGACATGTGCAGTACTGTCTTAGGTATGACGATAAACTACATCTGACTGCAAGGCCTCTGATCAGGGTGGTTTTGAGGAGTGTGGAACCATTTCTTCATTGCTGTTATTCTTAGGTCCATCCTGCCTTGAGGTGGTAGCACCTGTTAGGGTCTCAGCTATGAGCAAACAATGAACCCCCCAAAAAAAATAAAAACTGGGATCAAGACACTATGATAGAATAAAAATACATTTTTATAGTAAAAATACCAGCAATAGATTTTAATAGTAAAAAAAACCCCAAAAAACAAATGACCAAAGCTCCTTAGAAAATTTAAATTTTTGCATTAAATGACCCATTAGGTGTTCATATGCCGTTAAACAAGTCAACCAACATGTGGAGTATCTCTGCAATGTCAAGTGACATGGGTTAATTTTAATCAACATTTTGATTTGGTCATCATTAACAACTGCAGATCTTGTGTATTTGCAATTAATGTTTCATCCTTTTTTTTTCTCGCTTTCCTTCACTAACTTCTATAAGAGTTCCTGTAGTTTTCTTTCTGTGTCTGGCATCAACAGTATGTCATCTGCATATCTTAAATTATTTTGGTTGGAACTTTCAATCTTTTGACTTTTATTTTTATGCTCTTTGTTATTGTTGATATTAGCAGTGGAAGTAATGCTAAATCATCATTTTAGTTGCACAGTTGGGTCATTGTTGACTAAACTGGTTCCCTCACCATGCTCCTCTTGAAATCAAGTTATAAGGGTAGATGAAACTACTTGTAGGGTCAATGGCCACCTAGCACAAGGGATAGACTGGATTCCATAGTTATGTACACAGCCAGTGCAGTGATGAAATAGCATTGCTCGAGGGAGGGCTTTTAAGATTGAAGTCAATGGTCTTGGTGGTGGGCTTCTTGGATGCAATCAACAGCCATGTGTCTGCGACCAAAGCAAACCTTCAAATCAGAGGACATTGTCTGTAGACTGACTTAGAGAAGGGATTAGCCATGGCAGGTCTGCTTGTTCATGATGCTCTACAAATGAATGAATACCTCTTTGGCTTTCAGTGCAGTTATGTAGAGGGAACTGGAAACATTCATGGGAATGATAATTATAATCAAGGTCTTTACATGATCATGGATTTGGGATGGTTTCTCAGAAAATCTTGTATTTTGTTATTAAGTCAAAAACAACCTGCACTGCTAGATCTGAAAAGTTTAGTAGTGATAAAAAAAAGAAACTTCATGGAAGTAGAATGAAGCTGAAAATTTAATTAACTTTGAGAAGGTATTGCAGGTAGAAGTGATCGTAAAAGATATTTATACTGTCATCTTAGGTATATAAAAAAAACTGAGTTTCATGGCCATAAATATTTAGATTTTGGCATTAATATGCTACCAAGCAAAAACAACCAATCTCCAGAAGAAAAACACTTTACACTTTATTGTATTGGTAGACATAGATTGTATGTCTATAGATAGACATAGTTTATTTTTACATTTATGTCTATAGGTAGATATTTGTATTTTTTTTTTTTTTTGTTTTACAGTAGAGGTTCCCTGTATGAGGCCCACCTGGGGGCCACTCATGGTAGACTATGCTAAGAGGCAGTTTATACGGATGGGAGAGAAAAACAATGGTTAACCCTAGACTTAACAATGGTTAAGATTGTAGTGATTGGGGAAACATCTTGGAAGTTGGTTCCACAGAGCAGTGGTTTGTGGGAAGAAGCTATTCAAGTGGAACTTACTTCTCACCAATGAAATACAGTTTGCTACAATATAAATGGCATGGCAAGTCCTAGCCATGAAGGTTAGAACTGTCAGAACAAAGGATCGAAGTTCATTTGAGTCCTTTCCATAGAAGTTGCAATAAAGCAGTGAGAAACTTTCCACATCCCACCTGTGAGAGAAATGTTGGGGTCGCGGAACACAAGTCGTATATCTATTTGTCTGTAGGTAGCTATTTATATGATCAAACTTTGTGAAAATAATATAGAGGTATGTACATCTAGTCTAATGGACATTGGCGAGGAAAGCTTAGTTGAAGTCAAGACTAGTCTGTTGCATTCACTTTCACACCAATGTCATTAGGAAAGGCATAGATGTGACTCATCTAGGCACACACCCAAAGCCTGGACATCAAGAAACTGCAAAAAGAAGAATATTTTTTTATTTAAAAGAAAAAGAAAAAAAGTACCAACCCTACAAATTAGTGGACGGTTTTGATGTTCTTGTTGGAATAGAAGAGGTTTGGTAGTATTGTTAATTTTGTGTGTAAATTAGTTCAATTCATTAATTAGCTTTTTTTTTTTTTTTTTTTAATTTTGCTAATGTTTCCAATTTTGCTACCCAGTTGCAGCAGTAGCAGCAACAACAGCAACAATTTTGTTTTTTGATTGATTAGATTTGGTTATTTTGGAGGTGAGGTGGGGTAAGAATTTTTTAAAAAATTGTAAAGACAGAAATTAATAAAGCAAAAAATAATTAATATTTATTATAGAAAATGTCAGTCTTTCATCATTATTTCTTGCATTAATTTTTTAAGTAAAGGCATTGCCCTCTGGGAAGTCTGAGAATGTTTTTTAATGTTTTTTTTTTTATGAGAAGTAAAAGGAATGGGAAATTGTAGCAAAAAGAGAGGTTACTCAAGAAATAGAGGAATATGGTGTAGTGTAGAAGTATTGCTGGAACAAAGGGAATCGAGAGATCTAGTAATGATGGGAAGAAGAGAGATTGAGGTGTGCTCGAAGCCAGGTTTTTGAGTGAATAATGATGGTCGAGAGTTGAAGATGGTGGCAGAAATGCCAAAGGGTTTTGAACAGAAGAAAAATGAAAGAAAGCAATTTATGTTTTCTATTTGGAAATAGATATTATCACACAAATAAAATCAGTGATTGTTATTTTGTTTGCATAGGAAAATAGAATTCAATGTATTGGCAGCATTGAGAGAAAAAAGAATGAATAGAAAAATATTGGTTGAACTTTAGAGTGACTGTCATATTGACCTTGTTTGTAGCCATTCATCGTTTGACTCTTGCATATATTTTTCCATAGGAATATATTTATGAAATAGCTATCTGACCTATTTGGTCAAAATGAATTTTCTTGCACACAGTAGTTTTATCTTTATAAATTATATGCTGGTACCTCCTAAGGTTTGAAATGAATCTTTAAAAATGAGAAATCTTTCTTGTAGCTTTTAGTTTTAATTTCAAGCTAATAAATCTAATATTTCCTATATGCAAAATAGTTTGTTGTATTTAAATCTGAATTTAAATTGTTTTGAATAATTTTTTTAAAAAATGGCTAAAAATAGAGAATTTTAGCTATATTTACAAATCTGTCAGCATAATGTAATTCTCTTTATTAAAAAATTCTTTCAAAAATATACTTTTCTGTAACTTTATTTGTGGAAGATTAGCTGATTTAAAGTTTTATAGGCTATAGTATTTAGTAATAAATTGTCCTTTCATTTTTTTTTTGTGTGTGTGTGTGTGTGGGGGGGGGTAATTGGTATATTTGAACCATTTGTTTCATTAAGATGTTACTTAACAAACTCAAACTACCACAATGCAGTGTAACATTACACTGACATTTGTTTCAAATTAGACAGATTCTGACATCTACAAAATCGTCAACTGTGAGGACATTACCATCCACTAACCACAGTTTCACTTATTCAAATCTAGCCCAATTAACAAAACTTTTATTAAACTAAAACTGCTTTGTAAAATATAAGCTACCCCACAAAAAAAAAACAAAACAGATATAAGTTTTTAATAATAATAGTTTGTTTTTTTTAAATATAAAAAATAAGTTTAAATGTTTTGAAAAGTTTTAGTGGGGGTGGATAATTGACTACCCTACATGCAGGCCACTAGTGAGGATTGCTGGTCGTTCACCAGTGGTAACATTGCCGAGATGAACATGCTGGTGGCTCAACAGCAGGCTACCAGCAACAAATGCTCGTGACATGCTACTCAGTGGCAGATTGGTGGGTTGTGTGTAGGGACTGAGTTTTCTCTTTTTTTTTTTTTTTTTTTTTTTTTTTTTTTTTTTTTGGATACTAATTTTTCATTTTTACAGTTGGTTTACCTGGTAAGTCAAATACAGTGTAACCTGGATATAAGAGAGTTGTCGGGACCGGAGGAGAAGTCTCTTATATCTGGGTTTGGTCTATTTTGTTTAGGTAAGTATGGCTCTAATTTGGGACTAGAGAAAATCTCTCTTATATCCGGGTTTCTCTTAAATCCGGGTTACAATATATTTTTAATTGGGGGTAGTTGTATCTCCTCAGTCATCCAATGGGCTCAGAAATTTTAGACATTATACATTTTACAAGGATTTCAGCACAATGAAAAAGTATAGTCAAGATAGTTTTTAATGTTAGGCTCTAACTTGAATGTAAACATAAATCATTAGGGGATCAGGTTACAGCTAAGTTACAACTGAATATTCATTCTTAGTGTTGTTTCTTACTTTCTGAATTGTATTTTGATGAACAAATATATACATTGTTTTTGTTTTCTTAATATTTGCATATATTTCCAGAAGAATCATTGTATTTACTTTATATTTGCCTGTGCATAAGCGAATAGCACTTTGTAGTGCATACCATATTTATATATTGTTAGCCTAGAAATATCAGGGAAAAACAACTTCCTTGATTTTTCCGTCCATATCCTTTTAGCTCATACACACATGCATATTTGAGGTAGATATAAGATTTTGATTTAAAGTCCTCACAAGTAAAATCATACACTGGTTCCAATCTGTTTTCTGAAAAGAAATATAAAATATTTTTTGCTTGTATAACAATTCACTAAATCTTATTTCTTACATTTTTGGTTAAAGTTTAATAGCTACCTTATGATTTTTAAACTAAAATCTGCCTTTTATGTGCAATAGCTTCATTTTTTTATTATTTAAATGAGATATTGTTAGTACAACTAGTTTCGAATGAATAGCATTACATTTTTATTGCTCTTACCACAATAATTTTTGATAAGGATTATAATTTCCTCTAAAATAATGGGGAAAATTACATTGAAAATGAATAGGAAATGATATAAAAATCACTTGATTTGATTTTCCTGCTTTCTATTGTTAATTTTAGATAATTATGCTAGTATCATATATATATATATATATATATATATATATATATATATATATATATATAGAGAGAGAGAGAGAGAGAGAGAGCAATGTTCCAAAAGTTAGGGATGATGTGTTCAAAGGACACACAACTAACATACAAATATGAGTAGATATGTTTGCCTATCATCCTGTTCACACTTCTCCCCGGCCTTCTGAAAAGGAGGAGAGGTTTATCCCTTGTTTCCTGTACAGGATTGGATTTCCAGTTCCTTTTAAAGTCTACTTCAACTCTATATTTCTAACATCTTGCTGAAACACTAAAATTTTACTTACGATTTATTTATTTCTTTCATTAGGAGCCTATTGTCCGGTTCACACTCCTCACTTCTTTCCTGTTTAGGATTGGCTTCCTGTTCCTTCTAAAGTCTTCTCATTTTCTTTCACTCCCAGTAGCACCTTGTGTCTTAGTGACATTATCACTTGTGGGGAATAGATAAAAAAAAAAGAAAAAAAATGTTGAACTATATATATATATATATACATATATACATATATATACATATATACATATATATATATATATATATATATATATATATATATATACATATATATATATATATATATATATATATATATATATATATACACATACATACATATATATATATTTCAATAAACAAATACAGAGGTTAATGATTTAATTAGCGAGAATCCATCGTCGCAAACAATTCAAATAAGATACATAAACCCCAAACATGTACATGAATGATATGTATCTGTATTTGTTTTTTGTATGAATGATTTATGAATTTATAAATTAATTGCACCTTTATTGAAATTAAAAATAACTGATCCAAGTGCAACTTTCGGATAATAAGTGCGACATTACTGTAATTATTGAACAATATAGTTCATGCCGCTTTGACGGAAAATCTACCAGTAAAAATGAATTCTCTTATTGCTATATTTGTACAAAAAGGCACAACCTTAAAATTTAAATTCAAACTCAGCGTTGCGACTGCACGTTCCAAAACAATTACACATTTCTCATAGCATTTTTTCAGATTACATTTCTATTTTCGTTGTCCTCTTATTACTGAGAAGTAAAAACAAGAACAAAATCTACTTCCATACCTGAGGATGTCTGTAGGAACAGACGAAAGCTTGTAAAAATAAAAGAGACCTTATGCAACTGAAATTTATAAACGAGGATCATATCATTCATGTACAGGTTCGGGGTTTATGTATCTTATTTGAATTGTTTGCGATGATAGATTCTCACCAATTAAATCATTAACCTCTGTATTTGTTTTTTGCACGAATGATTCATGAATTATATAATCATGTGACTTAAGTACAATTATAGGAGTTAAAATTATGTGACTTTGACTATGGGACACACATAAAACAACTGGTGAACCACAGTACAGAGTCTGTCTATATTTGTGAGATGAGGTATTTGGACTGTTGTCCTCATCTTTATTGTCATATTCATGATGTTTCAGTCTTCTTCTTTAGGTCATATATCTTAGAATTTCAAATCGAACCCTTTTACTCCATCGAAGTAGATTGTTCCATGTACTCAGTTTCAGTTATTTCTCTTTAACTCTCCAAGTTTTTGTTAAACTCTGCTGTAGCCAGGTATTGAACTCTTTAGGTTACTGGAATACTTCAACCAATGCTTTTATCCATGTGTCCTTGGGGACATCTTTGAATTTTTGAGACTAATAATTCTCATGTTTTGGCAATCATTTTTTTTACCAGAGCTTATATTGCGATTTTTGTTATTGTTGTTTTTATCTAACACCCTGTATTACTGGTTCCCATATTGTATTCATGTCTATGCTTGGCCAGCTTAGGAGATTTTTGTGGCCTAGCATATGCACTGATTCTTTAAGTTTTCATATTTTCTAGTGATGTTCTTTGTTATTTCAACCTCATCCCAGAGAGGGCAGTGATCTTCCTTTTCCCTTCATATATGGTCAGCCATGCCTGATTTTTCTATTTCCTATTGTGTTACAGCTTTACTGTGATCCTGCAGTTTTATCTTAAGGTGGCAACCTATTTCTCCTTTATATTTTTTGCCACAGCTGCATGGGATAACATACACAGTTCTTAATCATGTTCTCGTCTATGGGAGGTCTTACTTGGAAGAGATGTCTGCAAAGTGTTGAACCACTTTTGAAGGTCATCCTGATGTTATATAGACCACAGATCTTTTGTATTTTTTCTGATAATCCCTTCACGTAGAGCAGGCAGACTGAGGCTGTTTTCTGAGTGTTGTTATGCTCTTGTACCCTTCTATCCAAGTAGGAGTTACTGTCATGTACTCAGGGTAGTTGTTACATTGTAGGGTACTGTTTATACTAACCATTTCTTGTTTGAATGTCTCTGGTTGCCCCAAAATATGATTCCAAATGGGTCAATGTATGGTTATCTAAAGAAATATTTTTGCTTTCATTTATTTATTTGTTTTTTACTGTTTATCAACCCTTTGCAGGTTATTTAAATCCAGGAAATATTTTTAGATTTTTTGAGATAATGATTTAGTGATACAAATTTTACTAATTAACTTATAGTAGTAGTGTGAGAGAAGAGGTGGCTTTATACCCTTTCCCAAGGGTATTTGTGCATAAGTGAATATAATGGATCCAACTGGAATTGGAACTCTGCTCTCCAATTAATAATTTGGAGTAATTATTCATTACATCACTCGCATATCCAAGCTTGCAGCACCTGGTATTCTCAAGTGGTCATTTGTCTATGCACTGACCAGTCTCTCCATTGCTTAGCCAGTGATTGTACAGGAACTGGTGTAACAATGTGATGTAGCCATAAGTCTTTATTGATTCTTATGATATTGTATATATACATATTTTTTTGCAAAAAATAACATTCTCATCTTGGAAGTTACTCTTATCAAGATGAATTCTGAATCCTTTTATGGTAAAGCATCAAAGATATTTTGTCATTTTCTTCATATAGTCATCTTTACCTCTGTTGTTCTTCCAAACATTTCATGACAAACAAGTCACTGTCTTCAGGCATCAAGTTAGAATTTTTATTCTACAGGGTGGTCTGTAAGTCTTGTCACCCCATATGTAATGTCATTTTCTATTTTAGATGGCTGATATGAGTTCCTAGAGTTTGGAAGAGAGGTAGGAGGTGGCAAGACTTTCGAACTACCTTGTAGTTTTAGACTTTCTCAGATGAAATGTTTCTATTGTCTGGTGCTTTATTTTTACTAATGTTTCTAATTTTTTCTTTTTCATTTTAGCGTTTTAAAAAGATCAATTGTCTCTTAACCCTTCCTCTTTTATTTTTTTTATTTTTTTTTTATTTCTATTTATTTATTTATTTTTTTTGCTGAAATTGGTGCCAGGAAAGAGTTAAGTGCTTCTATATTTTGCATACAATCAAGTATTTAACTGTTTCTATTTCTTTGACAGCCTTCCCATGACTGTTTACATACTGATTGCTTGCCAACCTAACTGTTTACTGTCAAAGACAATGGAGTGTCTAACACTTACAAGCACCCAATTTGGTTCAGTTTTGAAGAAAAAAAAAAAGGATTGAGACTAGTGTTTCTGGAGAACCAGCCATCTATAAATAAAATAGAAACATTGAAAATCCTTGTCTTTGTATGGTTATAAAGAATAACACAGAACCAAACAAACTTATCCAAAATAAAATATATTGTAACAATAGTTTTTTTTTTTTTTTTATATTTAAAAGGAAAAAATAAACATAGTTTTAAAAGATATTTAAAAAGTTATTTCTGTATAGAGGAAAAAAAAACCTTTTTCTTTATACATCTAAACACACACAAGTACTTGTTAGTATAAAGGATATAGATTATATTTTTCTTGTTGCTATTTACTAAGTTTAACTGGTGAGTGATGAAAATACTTATTACAGTAGAAGTAGTCTGTAGGAATAGCTTGCTAACCTCTTGTCCGTGAAGAGTCACTTCAGTTTTTTTTCTAAGCTTAGTTTAACCTATAGTGGTTGTCATATTAAGTATAATCAGCATACCAAGTTCAAATTCTGGCAGAGTTTGTTGCATTTAGGAAAGGTATGAATCTATTTTGTTTCCCCTTAGCTATTGGTTAAATAGCAGGGAAGAATAGTTTTTTGACCCTTGGTTGGCAACCAGTCTAGGAGAGGAACAACTTTGGCAACTTCATCAATGAAATCATATTTAAAATCCACAGCAGTAATAACTAATGTGATGAAGTTGTAACCCTTGGCTCTATACTTCAAAGGAGAGTCTAATGTTACTAATGGTAGGGATTAGGTATTAATGGCTTATAGATGTAAAACTTTAATTAATAATCTTATATTTTTACTTGATTTTTTTTAGAAGCCTATAGGAATAGATAGGTTTTGCCTATTGTCCAGTTCCCGCTCATCCCCAGATTTTTGAACAGAAGTATAGTTTTATACATTGTTTCCTGTTTAGGATTGGGTTGACGGTTATATAAGTTCCCACAGTAATCCTTCACCTTGAGTGGCTCTTGGGCCTTGTATTGGGTGAACATTCGTTAAAAAAATTAAAGCCAGATTTTAATTTTAATTTTTGTAACTAGTCAAATATCCATCCTACAAACAGAAAAGTTATAGAAATTTTATTACCTCTGTAAAATTTCTACATAAACAACATTTTTCCTTTGGATCTTGTTGGTATGGCTGGGAAGGGTGCCTATTCTGGGCAGTGTACTGCCTCCATATACCATCACCCAGGCCTGTCCCCAGTTGAAGTCAGTTCAGTCTTATAACCAAAGGACTGAAATTTGACCAAACAGGTGATAAACAGATGCCTACTTATATGCCGATAAATGCTAGACAATCTCATCTCAGAGGAAGAAGAGACAAGGTAACAGAAATATGGTTCTACAGAAGGATGCTGAGAATTTCATGGGTTGAAGATCTGAGCAATGTTCAAGTTTCTGGAAAAATGGAAACAACAAGGCCACTTATTTAAAATCAGAAAGAGATAATTTAAATTTCCAGGACACATAATGAGGAAAGAAGGCTTTGAAAATTTGAAAGTCACAGGACATATTGAAGGCAAGCAGAACAGGAAAGCAGTGAGTAATCTACCTAATGAGCTTGTGTAAATGGTTGGCAGAATAGGGATTAGGAGAGAAGAAAAAGACAACTTACTAAGAGCTACAAAGGACGAGAAATTGTGGAGAGTCATGATTGCCTACATTTTGAAGGGACATGACACAGAAAAAGAAGAATACTATTAAATCTTCAGTAGTAGGCAAGAGTGCGTTATAAAAGCAGTTAAGGATAAAAATAGGATAGCCTATTTGCACTTCAAGAGTCTCTGGATTTTAATATTTCAGCACCAAAGAGTGTAGGATGTTCCCAATATCATTGAAGAATAAAATTGGGTCCTACGAAGGTTGTTTTGCTTTCAAGATTGTAACAAAAGCAAAATTAGAAGCATTTTGGAATAGGACTGTTTTTTGTTGTTTGCTTTTTGTTTCTAACAAGAAAATCTGTAAAAACTAAATGAAAATTAATTAGCATAAAAAAAAGATTTTTTTAAAATTAGGATTCAAAAAGCTATTTCTTGGCAAAATTTTTATGCCTTATATTTGGAATAAACTAAAAAAAAAAAATAGTTTTGAAAGAATCACTTTTTAAGATTGTAGAAAATATTTGAAGATTATTCTGACATCTGAAAGAAAGCAGGAAAAACCTGTCCTTTATACATGAAGCAGGAAATGTATTTTGTTTTGCATGTTATTGTAAAATGTACTGTAGACAAGCACTTTTTGTGTCTAATTTTAAAAAGCCATTTGTTCTTTTTTTTTTCTGTCTGCATGAAATCTTAAAATTATTTCCAATAACATCAAAAGAAGTGCATTTACAATGTGGAGCATGCTGCGTTAAAAAGCCATTAGATAAAAAGGTTATATTATGAGGACATTGTTTGTGTATGAACAAGCAAAAGAGAGTAAAAAGCAGCCCAATACTGTAGTCATTGTTTGTATCCAGATCAAAGATTGAACACATACATGGAGACAACTAAAATACTTAAAAAAAAAAAAAAAAAAAAAAGTAAAAAGGAATGATACATAGCCAAGCCAATTAAACCTCTAAAAATGGAGATTGGTATTTTAAAGCAATTATCATTTATGAACAACATCCAGCCCTGAACATCAAGGACCAATTCTTATATTGTCAGAAACATGAGCAGAATAATTTGATTTTGTACATTTCTCTGGTTATGTTGTAAATTGGGTGTTTTTTTTTTTTTTTCTTTATTTCTTGTAAGGTTCATCTTATTTTCTGTTTTTTGTAATTAGGGGAAAAATATTGTTATAGTTTTCTAGTATGAGAATATCCATGAAGAATATGGTTGAAAACTAAGTTAACAATGATTTTTGATCCTGAAAATAGAAAAAAGAAATTGTTTGAAGAACTTTTATCAAATAATTAGGAAAAACTAATGGCAACTATGATACTTTAAAGGGATGCAAACTATTTTTCTATACTTGGTTATTCATAATTAGCAGAATGATGCGTGTGTGTCAGTTAAAAAGTAATGCCTGTTCTAAATTAATTTTTAAATCTCACCCCCAAATATAAACTATAAAGTGTCAAGAAGCCTGAGGTGGGTGAAGTTACTTTCTCTTTTCTTAATGATAATCCCTGTTTAAAATGGTTGCAGCTCTGGACACAGCAAAGAGCTGTTATACAATTTTTATTTTGGAAGGATAAAGTGCAGCAAACATTTAAATGAAGTTAGTGAATGTTTATGAAAATGCTAACATTGATGTAAGGAGATGGGTCAGTAGAGTTGATAGCAATCTCAGAGAGAAAGGGGAAACTCACTTTAGTGACCGGTTCTACAGTGGCAGGCTATCTACTGTTGTGAATGAAGATTAAGCCAAACAAGATAATGTTCTCATTTTCAGCTGACTGAAGAATGTTTATTGCAAAATTATGTGAAAGCTTCAGGTGAACTATAGTAGAGCCTGCAATTAAGTGAAGTCTCTTGGGTAGTCAAAAGTCTATGCAAAGTGGGTTCCTAGAATAAAGTAAGAAAGGGAGATACCTGCTAAAAAGCTTCTGGATTCTTGGCCTAGTACCCTCAGATCAGTTTGGGATCATGGAGGAGGCAGTGAGCAAGCAGTAGTTCTCCAATGATGATCAGATGAGACAGGCAATTGCATATGGCTAAGAAAGCAGACAAGTAAGCTTCTATATCCTCATTCAAAGGTGGAATGCCACAATTAAGAACAAAGAAGACTATGTTGACAAACAGATTTGAACCTTGAGAATTTTGTGTTTATTTTGGTATGCCTTGAGTGCTTGTATTCTTAAGCCCATTGGTATTAAAGAACAACAAGCATTATTTTTAGATTTATGCTCATCAACTAAAGCTTTATTTTCTCCTTTTGTGTGTGTGTGCGTGTGTGTGTGGAGAATGGAAGGTGGAAAATTTTTGTATTCTCAACATTTAGATGAACAGATTTTTTAAAACTTATTTTTGTTGCTAAATGTAAATAATTTTCTTAAAATCTCTTATTTTTTTTTTATTGTGGATTATAAATTCAAATAACACATTTAAAATCTTCAAAAAACGCATACATAAATTTAACAACACATGCACACAAGTACTACAGCACATACATACATATATATATATATATATATTTATATATATATATACACTGGGTGCAATGAATAAATTGTTGTCTAAATTATGCAAAAATTAAACATCTGACATCTCATTTAACAGATATATTTACCAAAATTACACAAAAATATCTTGAAATATTAAAGAGTAAATTAATTCAATAAAATCGCCATTGCCTTCAACAAAGGCATTCAAATGACTTTGGGATCTTTTGCAACTCTTCTTGATGGTCTTCTTGATTAAGTTGTTGAATACTACCATAATCCTTGCCCTTCAGCTCATCTTTGGTATTACAAGGAGTTTTGTTTGTCTCTCACTCAACTGCACCCCACACATAATAATCAAGGGGGTTGCTGTCTAGGGGAATTAGGTGGCCAGATTTAAGGGGTGACGTGGTTGCAGAAATTGTCTGACAGCTATGACTGAGTTCTGCTTGTGTGGCATGGTGTAGATTCCTGTTGCTAGACATAGGGTCTTCCAGCAGCTACCCTCTTGACCCAGGGCAGCACTACCACCTCAAGGCACTTGATGAAGGCCTACATGTTGAGTCTGAGGCCGCCACCAACAAATTCAGGAGTTTTTTTCTGACCAGAATGATCAGAGTGAGATTTCTCAGCTGCCTTACCTTCCTAATATACCATTAAACCCACCCAACTCATTTTGAATCCTCTGCAATGTCTTCAGATTGATGCCCAAACACTATGAAATGTTTGTATTGGAACTTCTGGTGCAATTGCCAAGCAGTACAGCATGCAGTTTCCAAATTTCTGGTGGAATGAATTGTGTCATGGTGCTCTTTTTCTCACAGATGGTGCCTAACTGACCCTACTATACTATGCAGTTGACAAAATCAAAAACAAACCTTGCATATGTGTGAAATTAAAAATATGAAATGGTGACAATTTCACCATGGCACTATATATATATATATATATATATATATATATATATATATATATATATATGTGCTTCTTGATTTTTCTTTATATGCACTTTTTATTGCTGCAAAATTTTTTCCATAGTCTGTATGTACAAACGTGTAGAATGTTGTGGTTATTTGTCCTTTTCATTATATATTTTTAATTATACACTCACTCCTTGTCTCTTTTACTCTTATACACACAGAGCTTGAGTTGGTCTATAATAAGACCAGATATGAAAAGAATTGGTAGTGGGTTAGAGGATTATTATATGCAAGTTTTCAAACTGGGTAGGACCTGCTTGCCTTGAAAATCAGTATTTGAAGTTTTGAATTTTACTAGTACTGAAAAAATAGCTACTTACACGAGTGGGTAATATACATGTATCTGAACCAGCAAATAACTAGCTTTGTAAGGATTGAAAATTTTCTTTATGTGCCATGTCCTCTCAGGACATAGGCGATCATGGCTCTCCACAACTTCCTGCCCTTTGTAATTCTTAATAAATTTTGTCTTTCTGTTATTTCTCCTAAACCCTCTTCTGCCATCCATTTACTCAAGCTCACTAAGTATGTCATGCATTGTTTTCCTCTGTCACTCTTGCCTTCAATCTGTCTCGTGAATATTTTCCAAGCACTCTTTCCTCATTAAGTGCCCTTGAAAATTCTCTCTTCCTGATGTTAAGTATAAGTTTCCTTTTTGTTTCCATTTTCTCTTAAACTTTGTTGTTGTTCATATGTTTGGACCATTGTCTCCTCAGTATAATTTTTTATTGCTTTTATTTGGGTAGGCAAGGCAGTTTTTACAACCAAATTAATTTAGCACAATGCCAGTGTTGAAACCTTTTTGTATCTGTGGATGGGACAGAACTCTGACAGGTAGGTTTCTCAAGAGCATTAGTGATAAGTGAACATTTTTTATAATATGAAGTTAATCTACTTTTAATACATTGATTTCTTCAAGATGATATCCTTGTCTTGATTATAAACATCATAATATATTGGCCATTGTATCTTCTTGTCTTATTTGGTAACTTGTAATCTAGAATCAAATCCCTTATCCAATCAACATGGCTAAAGAGTAATATGGGGTATGTTAATTCTTCTAATGAGAAATCTTCTTGAGAATGAAAAAAGCACCTGAAAAAGAACTGGATAGAAAAATTCCCAAAATGACGAAACAAATATAAAAATCTGTGTTCGGCAAATGAACGACAAAGTGGGAAAAATTCTGTGTTAAACATTTTGTCCTCTAGGACTTCACCAGACTGGAAGACAAAAAGTGTAACACAAAATTTTCCCTACTATGTCATTCATTTGTTTAACATTGTACTGATATATAAAAATTCATATATCGTATTCTTCCATAAGTCAGGGTATAATAATAAAAATAATTCCTCATCACAGAAATTCAGGCAGAATGTTATACTACATTAAACTTCTGTTTGTTCCTATATATATATATATATATATATATATATATATATATATAATGTATGACAAAATGTAAAAATCTTTCTTGAGACACATTTTGTCCTTTATGACTTCATGTCACTATCTTACTTATATATATATATATATATATATATATATATATATATATATATATAGTGCTGGTGGTAATAAAACAGTGCTCAATATATAATAACAAAGCTAATATTTATTCAAAATTCAATTTTTTGCAATAACATAACTTTTTTCTATAAATAAATGAACTGCTCCACTATCATAACAGTATGGCCTAAATAATAATTAATTTTTACAATGGTCAGTTTTCAATCTACACCTGATGATTGCATCATGGATGGAAGTCAGACTTGTGCTATTGGCAAGGAACAAAATGTATATTTATTTATGTGTGTGTGTGTATATATATATATATATATATATATATATATTATGAAATGGACAAAGTCTGACAATTATTTTAAGACATTTTCTGTTTATATATTCTTTTTAAAGATACAAATATTTAAGTAAATGCACTGTTTATTATAAACAGACCATTTACTTAAATATTTGCATTTATAAAAAGAATGTATAAACAGAAAATGTCTTATATATATTTGAAAGTGGACATGTGAGCTGTTTTCTCCATTGGTCTTGAACTTGGAGTTGTCTTTTTCATAGCCTGGATGCCAACCATAGCCAGAGAGCCTAGTTTACTTTACTATTTAAACCATAGCTGGGTGGTGAAGAGATGGATGCATGACTTTCCCAAGGGTATATGCATGTAAGTGAATGCAAGAAACTCAAGTGGAATTTGAACTTGATGAATGAAAACTTTGACATTCAAAGGACATATCGAAGACCAGGGACAAATAGAGAGTAAATTACCTGACAAGGTTGTGTAAATGGATGGCAGAACAAGGAGTGGAAAGGACAATAAAGAAGTAAACATTTTTAAGACCTACAAAGATAGGAAGTTGTGGAGAGCCATTTTTCCCATGTTGTGAAGAGTGTAAACAGCATATGAAAGAAGTAAGACAATAAATGTATGATAATTAAGTAAAATCTTATAATTATTAGATAGAGCAGAATTGTTTGGTTGGTTGATTATTTTTTTTTTTTTTGTTTGACAGCATACCAACACCTCTATGGGTTATTTAATGCCAAAATCTAAATATTTTGTATACAATTTTTATTTTATTTTTAGAGATAATAATAGTTTAGTGATACAACCCTTACAAATTAACCTGTATCTGGGAGGAGTAAAGGTAGATTCATACCTTTCTCAAGGGTGTTTGCATCTAAGTGAATATAACAAACCCAGCTGGAATTTGAACTTGGCTGTCTGATTAACAATTCCAAGCCATTATCCATTACACCATTCACAAAATGAAGCTTACAGCACCTGGTATTCTCAAGTGGTCACCTATCTGGGTACTGACCAGGCTCGACGTTGCTTAACTTTGGTGATTGTAAGGAAACTAGTGTTTCAATATGATATGGCTGTAAGCATGTTCAGAAAGTGGTTTACTTGCTGATAATTTCTCTTTTCACTATAAGTAAACCACATGTGAAATAATCTTATTTAGAGATATGGAATTGAATACAAAGTTTAAAAATATAATTTTATTATAAATCAGCAGCAGTCGGTTTATTTCTTAGCATTCTTTTTTCTTTCTGTTTATATAACTTAAGAAATACTTATTTTGTCAGATTTTATCCAGAATTACCATTTATAGATATGTTTTACTTGTGACAATATCATTACTTGTGTGTATATTTCTGTTGTCTAAATTAGATCTGATAGAATAAAACTACACTGTTTTTGAAGATATTTTTTTTTTTTTTTTTTTTTTTTTTTGCTAAAACACTTTTTGCTTGGATGAATGTATCTTATTTTTAAAAGGATAGCAATTTTGCTTCTTCATCTGTATTACTTTCATTTTCTTAGTTTTATATAGAAGAATATGACAAATGGAAAACCATTTCATTGAAACTAGATTATGAGTTTCATCCTTGCAAGACTTCATCAGATCAAAAACAAAAGAAAGAAATATGTGTGTTTTACACACACATATATATATATATATATATATATATATATATATATATATATCTGTGTGTGTAATCTACCTATTTTCTGAAGTGAGAATTTTAAAATTCTAACTTCTGATCTTTCTTTAGAAGCAATTTCCATAAAGTCTTTTATTAGCAGCAACCTCATTTCAGATACTGGCCATAATCTAATGATTTTCTAGTGATTCCGATTTACTTCACAAATTGATATTTTCCAAGATGGATTACATCAGAAAGCACACTGTAGCTAGGAAGCAAAAGAGGGAGGGAGGGAGCGGTAGAATCACAAGTAAAGGAAATGGTAGATATAAAAATCCTTACAAGGAACAATTTCATTAATTTTCTTTGTGAAGAAGCAGAAAATAAGTCTAACTATAAAAGAAATTATTTTTAGAAATACATTTGAATTTTTTTTGGCTAACCTTTTTTTCTGATGTGTTTCTTTGCATCTCATTTTTTTTTTTTCTCAGAAATGAGGGATGAAAAAAATCTATTTTTAGTGTTCTATTCACATTTTTTTCTTTGGCTAAATCAACTGTGATTATAGTAATGGGTTGTACCATTACTACTGTACAGACTAATAAAAAAAACAAAAAAACTTTAGATTAAAACTCCTCTAAGTAGAATTACTGTATATTTAAAATACTTTGTCATTAAATATCAATGACTGGGTCCCTCTTTGCACATGGATTATACTTCTTGTGAAAGTGCGAGAGACTCTCCCCTCAGTGGTGGGTCTTTATATACCTGTCAAATAGTTTATTTTCAACATTTACACTTTTTAGGTGCACCTGGTTTGAGCAAATGTTTACACATTGAGAGCAGCCATTGACATTAGGTGAAGCAAATGTCTGTATCTGGTGACTAGTAGGCCATCTTTCAGATTAACCCACTGATGCACATGACTTCTTTGATGTTCTGGTGTGACTCTTAGTGCAAGTCTATACTGGTAACATCTGCAATGAGTTACATAAGTGTTTATATAAACTACCTCTGTACAGTTGATATTTTTTAATAACTTTCCATTAATATAAGTTTGTGAGGATGTTAACAAAGCTTTGCCTGCTGAAAGATACACTATAAGAAATTTGATCTGTCTTATCATCTAAGAACATTTGAGAATATATTTAGTGAACTGCAAAAATTTCATTCAAGATGTTAGATTTATGTAGGTTAACATTTTTCATAACTAGACAAATTGTACTCATTAATACAAGGCACAAGGGCCACAGGTAGAGGGTTACTGAGTAAGATTGTTGTAAAGGAGGTAGGAAGATGGAATTAAGAAATGCATATTATTAGATTTTCTGAGACATGATCAGCAGAATGAGTACAATACCAGAGCCATTTACAGTAAAGGGCTGTTGAGCGAGAATGTTGCAAGGGAGTGGTTAGGAAGTCAGAAGTGCATATTATGAGGATGTGTAGGATAGATATCAGTTGATCCTGGACTTAAAAAAAACCAAAATTGCAATTATCAGGGAAGCATCCATTGGGAGTTTGTTCCACAAAATAACAGTTCTGGGGAAGAAGCTGTCTGAGTGGAACTTACTCTTTATCACAGGAACATAAAGGGAATAGAGATGGTTTGACATCTTGAACATGGTATTGCATGTGTGATGGTCTGAGCTGGTAGAACTAAGGTATGTAACTTGTCTGAGCATTTTCTGTAGTAGTAGTGATAGAATAGTGAAAGACTAGCAACATTTTGTCAGTGGGATAAGGGTTGCAGGGTAGGGAATAATTCATCCCTCACACGGTCGTGTAAATGCTTTTGAACTCTGTTGAGGATGGGCAGTGAGGATTAGGGTAGATATGTTTAAGTGTGCATTGTTTTTCAAATATTGAAATTAAAGTATATGAAAACAAAAAAATAAAAGTATGTCTGCTTAAACATGTGTGTCTAATAAAGATAACATTTATTACCCAGGGCTCTAACCTTAGACTTAGTGTTTCTAATTTTCATAAACTGCCTTTCTGATGTCATCAGTTGTCAACTCGGTATCTATGCTGATGGCACGACTATTTACTCCTGTCTTAATAGTAAGTCTGATCAGTTCAATAAGGTCAAATTGGCAGCTGATATCAAAAATGATCTACATTCTGTTCTCTTGGGCATGGAATGGCTTGTTAATTTTAACATCTCCAAAATAAAACAAAACTGTTCTCTTAATCATCTCAGATAACCCTTTTTACCGTCCATCCTTATGGCTGATGTGAACATCCAGGAGAGTAATTCATTGCGTCTTCTCAGACTAATGTTTTCCACTGATGTAGAAAGATTATATTGAATCAGTTGCTATGTCTGCTGTTAGGAAAGTTGATTCCCTGTGTTGAGTTAGAAAATTTTTCTTGTCAGAATGTATCATATATTTATAATTCTACCATTTGTCCTTGCTTTGAATATTGCTGCCACATCTAGTCTTGTACTCTTGCTATATGTTAAGAGATTCTTGATAAAATCCAAAGAAGAATCAGCTATGTTATTGGTCCTAATCTGACATCTCAGTTTCAGCCACTTTTCCACTTCCATAATGTAGCTTCCTTCTGCCTTTTCCATAAATACTTTCATGATAATTTTTCTGATGAACTTTCTTCTACCTATTACACCTACACTTTAGGAATTGAAGCTAGACTGGCGACAAGTCTCATCATTTTGCAGTTGAAATGGTTAGATGTAACCATAAGTTCTATGCTAAAAGTTTCTTCTGTTGCATTTCTTGCTTGTGGAATTCTCTTCTGGCTTCTTGCTTCCTAGTCAACTTTGATCTTCAAAAATTTAAATACATTGTCAGTCGTTATCTACTGTCTTTTTATTTCCTGTCCTTTTGTTCTCTCTTCTCTTCTTCATAATATTTTTTCTCATATTCTATAACACTCCGTAACCCCTTGCATCTTAGTGGCTTTATAGCCATGCTTGAGGCGAAATGATAAAAAACAGATAATATCACATTGAAAAATTAATTGCTTACAATTCTAAAAAAATTTGAACTTTTTAATAAATTTGCCATCATTTTCATTTTATATATCTTTTATTGCTTGCAGGATATGGCTCATTAAAAATTTAAAATACATGAACTTTTTTTCTTTATTACTAGGCTATGATGTATTTTATATCTATAAATAAACTTTGAGTAGATCTATTGTTATCAATAATATTTATATTGTTGAGCTTAGGACCATACATCCCCCTATACTTATAATAGGATATAATAGGACTTTGAATGTATTCATTCATAAATTTCTGTTAATGTTCCCAATGGCTTCAGTTTTCTTTTCTTGGTGTGTTTTCAAAGGCCTAATTCCAGTTTGTTACATTTTGTGTTGCTCTCTGATTTACTTGGGAGTAATTCTGATTTATGATTGTATTGAAGCTAGGAAACTGATTTTGATTTCTTTTAATGTCTTCTGACTATTGATGATATATTTATTATGCTTTTATAAGAGAGAAAGCTGACTAATTCCAGTTTCTGACCTTTCTATTTGATCCTTTCCTTTTGATACAGCTGAAAAAAAAAAAAAATAAAAAAAAAAAAATAAACAGTTGGATAAGAAAGGAAATGGTAGCATTTAGGATCCAATTCCTTATTCTGGAAAGATTTTTTTGTATTTATTTGCCATTCCATTGCCTTAACTGACCTCAGGGTAACAGTAGTCCCAGATCTACAGGTCCATTTCTAAAATCTAAGCATTTCATATTAAGAAATTTGTGTAATGAATTTTTCATAGCAAGTCCTTTATCGAACAGACACCCACATGGATATTTCACCTAAATTCTATAATCTTGACTTTTTCAAGTTAAAGGTCAATCGTTAACTATTCTCATAATCTTCATTTTTTAGCTATTTTTAGTGGATATCCATATTTGAGAAGATGCTATATTTATTTATTTCCATCTTCTGGACAGAATATCCAAGAAATCTTATTTGTGTTCTTTGGTAAGTTTTGAGCCTGCATTCTGCAAGGGCTGTGATTTTCGCTTGTTGTGCCAGGGCACATTTAAGTGTGCTGTGAAATATTCTTATGGTGTGTGTGTATGTATGTATGTATGTATGCATGCATGCATGCATATATATATATATATATATATATATATATATATATATGAATAATGAAATGGATTACGTCTGACAATATATTTTCTGTTTATATGTTATTTTAATAGATACAATTTATTTAAGTAAATGCTGTTTTTTTAAACAGTATTAATTATATTTACCAATAATTAATACTGTTTAAAAAAAACAAAAAAACAGCATTTACTTAAATTGTATCTATTAAAATAACATATAAAGAGTATATATATATATATATATATATATAAATAAGGGCCTTGAATAAGTAATGTTTTATTTACAAAATTTGGTAAGAAACATGTCACTGAAAGTATTGTCCATCGTTAGCCATTACATTTTGCCATCTTTCTGGCCGCATTTGAATTCCACGTTGGAAAAATGATGTCTTTTCAGGCTAACCATGAGTTAACCCAATTTTTGACGGTTTCATAAGAATGAAAGTGCTTCCTAGCCAGGATCATGTGCCATTGATCGGAACAAGGGATAATTGGATGGGGCAATGTCTGGTGGATATGATGGGTGGGGTAAGACTTCCCATTTAAGTATTTCCAAGTAGGTTTTCATCCGTTTTACAACATGTAGCCTAGTATTGTCATGTTGCAAAATCACTTTGTCGTGTCTCTGCTTGTATAGCGGGCATTTTTTCTTCAATGCTCCACTCAAATGCATCAGTTGTAGTCTATAGCAATCTCCTGTGATGATTTTGGTTGATTTAAGTAGCTCATAATAAATACATCCTGCTGAGCCCATGAAATGCAGAGCTGAAGCTTCAAACCATGGCTATTTGGCTTTGCTGATGATGTTGATGCATAGCTGGGCTTACCTCATGATCTTCTACTCTTAGGGTTATGATAGTGTATCCACTTTTCATTGCTGGTCATGGTATGATGCAAAAAACCTTTCCTTTTCTGCCATTGAAGCAACTGTTCACATGTGACAAGACACCCTTTGACGTCACTTGGCTTCAACTTGTACAGCACCCAATGTCCTTGCTTTGAATCATTTGTAATGCTTTCAAATGTTTCAAAACTGTTGTGATTAACTCCTAAGGATTCTGCAAGTTTAGCTGGTGCCTGACATAATTCTTCATGATGCAATGCCTCAAATTCTTCATCTTCAGACTTTTTCAGTGCATCAGAGCATTCTTTATCTTCAACATCAAAATCATTATTTTTGAAGCATCTAAACCAATCGCTGCATGTTGTTTCTGAGAGAGCATGGTCGCCATAAGTCTCAACAAGAATTCTATGTGCTTCCGCTGCATATTTCTTTTGAATAAAGTAGTGCAGTAAAATTCCCCACAAATACACTTTCTTTGGCACAAAATCTGACATATTTAACACTATGAAAAACAAAGTTGTTTACACTTAAGCAAAATGAAATACACTGAATTTCAAGCTTGCTTATAGTATTTCCTTATAGATGCATTTTCATCTGAAACTACATGCATGCAGTTCTGGGAATGCTATCTGTTGAAAAACAGTGAGAACTTATTCAAGGTCTGAATATATATATATATATATATATATATATATATATATATATATATATATATATATATATATATATAATGGACAAAGTCCGACAATTATTTTAAGACATTTTTATGTTTATACATTCTTTTTATAGATACAAATATTTCAGTAAATGCTCTATTTTATAATAAACAGTATTAATAACATTTACCGGCTTGAATGTCTGAGAAATTTTCATAGAAAATATTTGTCTTCCGACAGGAATCGAACCTATATCCTATACAGAACCATCATTTAGCCTGAGGTGCCTTAACTGATCGAGCCATGAAGGATAGTTCTATTAGCAAAGTTGATTTTACTGCTTTTATTATAAAACAGAGCATTTACTTAAATATTTGTATCTATCAAAAGAATGTATAAACATAAAAATGCCTTAAAATATATATATATGTATGTATGTGTGTGTATGTGTGGAAGTAGTAATGGTTGGTACAGGATTAGTATTTGAATAAATGAATAAGTATTAAACTTTTTTTTTTCAAATAATTCTTTTCACGATACACAAATAGCTGAATAGAAGCATTGAAATAAAGTAAGTTCATATTTGTATGTGTATTTTAAAAAAAAATTCTATGGTTTTATTTCACAACATTTAAATGTGTTGTATCCTTAAAAGAAGATTACAAACAGACAAAGGTGGTACTTGAGTGAAAGGAACAGCAACACGGGTGTAGATGAAAGAAAGGTTTATTGTAAAAGAGAATACACTACTGAAAAAACAGGGAATCTGTTAGCAGGCTAGCAATTTCTGAAGCCAGTCCCAGGTATGTCCTGTGCACATTCTATATATTTACTGATAGTCAGTCCACAATAGGGAGAGTTGAACATTCTATTACAATAAAATGTATACCCTTTAAACATTTTTCTAAGTGTGCAGTGATATTTTCATTTGCTCCTAGGTATGGTATTGCTTAAAAAGATTGAGAAACACTGCATTAGGAGAAACTGTCATTAGATCTGATGTGCTTCAGATAACCTTATAGTCAAGCAACGCCCAAATAGTGCTTTTGAAAAACGACCTTTCCCTGATTCTCAAAATACACATCTCTGCTCAGTTTCATATCCTAACGTAAACAAAGACAATTTTTAGGAATGGATTTTTTATTTATTAATCCAGCATATTTTTGTTTTATTGCTTAAACGTTATTTTTAGTGTATACCTATATCTGAGTAGATGCTCTGTTTATTTATTAAACAGTATATTTATGTATTTCCATCTATTGGCATGTATATTCAAGAATATCTCTGATTAATAAATGGAAAATCCATTCCTAAAAAAAAAAAATCATTTTCTATTTCTGATTCATACATTCATATTACACATTTCTTGAATCTTGTATTGGGTGAACTTCTCTTTCTATGTGCCATAATAATTTTTTGTTATCCTTCTAAAAACCTTATTCTGCCAGCCATTTGCTCAAGCTTGCTGGTTAGATTATACTTTTTCATTTTACCTTCAATCTATACTGTGATTATCAAATTTTCCAAGCCCTCTTTCCTCATTATGTGCCCTAGAGATTTCAGCTCTTTCTCAGGTTAAGTATAAGGGTCCAGCTTAAAGAAAAGAAAGTGGATTATAAATTAGTTTAACTGAGCTGTCAAAAAAATGACTAAGTAATGTTGCTCTTGCATTATCTCCTTTTTTATGTTCCATGTACCTAGGCGATCATGGCTCTCCACAACTTCATGTACTTTGTAGCACTTAATACATTTTGTCTTTTTTGTTATTTCTTCTAAACTCTGTTCTGCCATCCACTCACTCAAGCTCACTATGTAATGTACATGTACATGCATTGTTTTCCTCTGTTCCTCTTGCCTTCAATCTGTTCTGTTAGTATCAATTTTTCCAAGCCCTCTTTCCTCATTACGTGCCCTAGGAACCTCAATTGTCGCTTTCTGACACTATGTACAAGTTTCCTTTTTGTTTTCATTTTCTCTAAAACTTTGTTGTTCCTCACATGTTTGGTCCATGGTGTCCTCAGCATCCTTCTGTAGTACTACATTTATGTTGGTTAAAGTCTCTTCCTCTTTGAAGAGATTGTCCAGCACTCACTGCCATACAGGAGGACAGGTATCGCATAACACTCTAGCAAAGTTTTTCTATTTGCTAACACTCTGCTTAGCTTTTATTAGGTTGGTGCAAAAATAATGACATAATAATGTCATTTTCTGGCGTATTTTTAACGTCAAAAAACGACATTATTACGTCATTATTTTTGCACCAACCTAATAGAATGCATCTTTGGATATCATAATATGACTTTGGATTTCAGTGTCACACTTTCCATCCTCTGTTAGAACATTTCCTAGATATTTAAATTTTTGTACTTGTTTGATTTTGCTATGTCTGATTTCCAATTCCTAGTTTGGGCTCATCCTTTTGCTAACAACCATGCATTTTGTCTTCTTACAATTGATGTTTTGTCCTTTTCACTTTTCTTTACTACCTTCTATAGGAATTTCTGTAGTTTTCTTTCCATGTCTGCTATTGGCATTGTGTCATCTGCATATCTTATGTTGTTTAGATTGTGGCCACCAATAATGAATCCTGGTAGGACTTGTAATTCTCTCGGAAACTTATATCAAAATGTATGTTGTCATTGTTTAAGGTCCTATACTTCCTGAATATTAAACAAGAATTACAGCCACATCATGTTGAAACACTAGTTCCCATACGACCACTAAAGTTAAGCAATGTCAAGCCTGGATAGTATCTTCATGGATGACCGCTTGAGAATACCAGGTGGCAGAACAGAGCTTAGATTCTCTGTCTTTTTTTTACAAATACTTTCATGGCAATTGCTCTGAGGAGCTGCATTTGCTGGTTCCCAGACTTCATGAGTTCAAGCGCCCTACGAGGCTGGCATCCCACTCTCACCCTTTCACTGCCGAAACTCCTAAATGTAGCCGTCTCTTCTACCCCAACAGCTTCATGTCTCACACCTCTCGCCTGTGGAACTCCCTTCCCTACTCCAGTTTCCCTGAGAGCTATAATCTCCAACTATTTAAATGTAATGTCAATCAACATCTCCAGTTGCCTTGATCTCTCCACTATCCTTCTCCTCATCCTTTTCTCTATCACTCCTATCTGATCTTGCTCCAAATCTTTTGTAACTCCTTGCGTCCTAGTGGCTTCCTGCCTTGCTTGGGGTGAAACATTTAAAAAAAAAAAAAAAAAAAAAAGAAATAGCAAAAAGACAAAATGTATTAAGTACTGCAAAGGATGTGAAGTTGTGGAGAGACATGATCGATTGGAATTTTTAATTGAAGAGCTGAGTTCCAATTCTCATTGAGTTTGTTATATTCTTGGGGAAAGTATGAATCCACCTCTTCTCTCCCAGCTATGGGTTAATTAGTAAGATTTGTATTACTAACCATTATCTTAAAAAAAAAAAAAAATTCTTAAAATCTAAAAATAATTTCTGGTGTTAAATAACCTGCAAAGGGTCGATAAGCCATATAAAATGAAGTAATCTGAATATTAAACTAAACAAATGACATTGCATTTGCAATTGAATAATTGCAGAACTTTATTAATTTAAACATAAAATTTTATTTCTACTATGTATTCTGTTGGCATTCTAATATGCAATAAAAATATCCTCTAAAGAAAGAGATGAGTCCCCAACTGCATTATCCAAAGTGTTTGCAATATAGATTGCATGACTGCAGACTCTGTAACATAGATCGCGCGACCACAGAGTTCATGATATAGATTATGCGACTGCATTATCCGCAGGGTCAACTAAATATATCAGGTGACCACATAATCTGTATAGTCCATTACATTGTCTTTTCTTTATCATGCAGCAGGTTTGCTTATCGTAATAAATGGCACAATTCATGGGGTCTGTATCAGCAAATTTTTGTTTTCAGCAGGGAAATGTTACCAACTGCTTGTCAGTAAGATTAGTGAGAGAAAGATTCTTTTTTTAGACCAAGATGAAGAAAATTGGAGGAAGAGGCTATTTATTTTACACGGAAATCTTTCCTTCTTGCTCATTCCTGATTAGTCAATTCAAAAACCAATGAAATGACTTTGCTATATTTATTTTTACTGTTATTCTTTTACATGGGATTTGTGAGTGTCAACTGGTCCAGTCAAAAATATTTCAGAAATACAACAGATTTCCAGCAGCCTGTTTGGTTTTTTATTATTTTTTCTTATTATTCTTACCCTCAGATTACACTACTTTATTGTACACCCACAATGTTATAACACATATAGCCTTACCATATATCCTGGTTTTGTAGCATTGTGCTTGAAACTTAAGGAATGTTTTATCATCAAAATTACCTTATGATACAAAAGCCTAAACCAATAATATAAATGGAAAACTATCTTAGTTTGAGGCATAGAAATTATGGTACATCTGTACACATACAATACATGTAATTATTTCTGCGTGTCTTGAACATCATGAAAATTTAGGTACCTCTACAAAAATGTAAACAGAGATAGCATGATGAAAAAGACGCCGAACTTGACGAAAACAATTTTTTATCGTCTGATGTTCATATTATTATTAAAGAGGAAAGATCAAAGTATTTTTGGGGTATTTTTTTACATTTTTTAATCGTTCCTAGCACGTCCGAAATTTTCGTTACAAATTTTGTTTTTTTTTTTTTGTCAAAAAAAAAAGGACAGATAATCAATCATCTTTCAATCATTTGATAAAAAGATGAAAATCTGACTTTGATATTCTTTTAAAAATCAATTATCATTTTTTCAAAACTGATTTTAATAAAATCAGAAATTATAATGTTTATTTAAAATATTTTGAACCAAGCTTAACTTAGCTTCTGTGCCGAAAAAATGTAATTTGAAAATAAAACAAAGCAGGTCATAACCTTTCGCGTCGTTGACAGCTATGATTCATGACGTTTAGATAACTTACGGGAGGATAATTCTTTCTACGGACGGAAGGAAGTGAAATTATTTAGATTTAAATGAACAAATTATTTACCTTGTTACTTTTAAGAAAAACTTTCAGCGCTCTAATTTTTCATTTTTTTTTTTTGTACTTAGCTTTCATCTTTACGTTTACGATGCTTTATGGAAAATATAAAGAAATTAAAAAATAAGACTGTTAAGAGTGAGATTAAATTTCATAAGAAAGAGGTATCTAATTAATTTATACGTACCATATGAATTTTTATCAGAGGTGTACATAAAATACTATAATTTTATGTACATTTATTACATTTTACTGTGTTATTTGTATTTCCATTTATTTTGTTATTAATTTTGATATTTCATTTATGGAAAAATGACATAACTGAGATTAAAATCAAAATAAGATCATATAAATTAAAGTTTAGCAGTAGTTAAATTTCATAAGATGATACTGATACTTATCAGTTGAAATTGAAAAATCAAATTAACTTCTCCATGCGTGTTTCGCAAAAGTAAAGGCCTTAAGAGCGGAGAACAATGCTGAACTCAAATAATGCAACTAAATTGTATCCTGGTTGATCTTCCGTACTTTATAATTACCGCTCTATTATAAGCACAAAAGTTACATTTTTTAATTACGTTGGCTAATCCGATTGGTCCAAACGATACAATTTTCAAAGCGCTAGACAATGGCGAGACATCTGGACAGAATTGAAAGCTCGGTGCTGCTTTTAACTAATTTTATAATATTTTTAAATACTTAATGTAAAAATCTATTATAATTAAAAGAAATAACAAATAATTGTATTAAAAATTCAATTTTCATTGAAAAAATATTTTGCTTTCAGAAAATATTGTCCATATTCATAAAAACAACTAAAAACAAATAAAAGTATTTGAAATTAAATAATATATTTGTTTTATTGAGTTTTGTATGTTACAATTCAGAGCTGATTTTCAGGTACGTTGGCCACAATTAAAAAAAAAAAAAATACATGATTTGCATTCTTCAAAGCCTTATGCTTTTAACTATTGCAATCTGTAGGGGGCGGCGTGATCTAATTTCTAGAGTTTTTCATAAAATTAGTTATGGGGTGTTAATAAAAATGAAAAAAAAATATTTCTGCCATGACTTTTATAAAAAACAACATATTTATAATAATTTCGATCATCTGTGAATAGTTTCTAAAAGTTTCATTAACATCTGACAATTATTTTTATTTTTGCAAGATTTTCCAAATTAATGTGTGTAAATACAAAAAAACGCGCTAAAAATTATCTATGTTATTTACTACCCCTTGTTGCAACAAAGATAAACAGTTTTTAAATCAAAATTTAGAATATTCTAAAAAGATGGAAAAATTTTTTAAAAATAATTAAAAAAAAATTTGGTCTATCCTCTTCATAAAAACATAAGCATTTAGACGATAAAATTTTGTTTTCATAAAGTTTGGCGTCTTTTTCATCAGACTATGCTCTTTTTTTTAGCGATTTTGTAGAGGTACCTATGAAAATTACTTTTGGTTGTCTGCTGTACTTTTGTAAAATTCTGATTTAGAAAGATTCCTTACTGTTCATGACTTACAGACTTAGATAATTTTTGTCTTGTCTTTATTTGAATTTCTCTTTTTATTTATGTATAACAATGATTCCAAAGTACAATATTTTGTTTTTGTGAATAATTCATATTTCTTGCTCCAATTTATATAAAATTGGATAGTTTACTCTTAAAAGTATATCGGTTCGATATATGTAAATAATCTGCTATTTCTTCCCTGACAATTGAAATTTATTGAATAATTTACATATAAAGATGTTTCCTGAGTATTCTCAGTGTCAAAGTATTGTTATAAAAAGTGTGGAATGTCTGGTGTTCATCATATTGTCGCCCAGTATCATAAATGGCAAGAATTAAGGATATATGGGAGGTAGAAAAAGCCGTCATTCATGCATTGTAGGAAGCTGTCAAGACTCAAAAGGAGATAGCTGTAAATGTGGGATGGTCTCCTGTCTCAAAGATAACAAGATGAACTTGATCAAAACAGTCCAATTGCAGTTTCAAACTGAAGACAAAAGCTAGAGATAAATGTCAAGCTGAATTGGTTTCTTATTTCTGATCGATTTGCTAATTGTGGTGAAATTTCCTGAAATGGTGCTGGTGTAGCTGTTTCTTGATCTCCAATTCTCTGGATAATCTATCAACTCAGATATGACAGCAGGACACCAATTCCAAAGCCCCTACTAAATTTTAAGCAGAAATGTTAAATTTGGGCAAGAGGCCATCAAAGTTCTAGTGATTAATGTAATCGGATCATTTTCAGTGATGAATCAAAATTCTGTATTTCCTTCAGTGATCATGGGTCCCCAGTTTTGAAGAAAGTCATGTTAGAGCAGTTCTTTCCAGTGTGCCTCATAGGTACAGCAGGAGAGGATATCAGGTGAGGTAGTGATTCTAAATCAGAGATTTAGAAAAATTCATATGCCAAAAATAAATATGATTTCAAAATTTAAAATATTATTATGGATTACTTGTAATTGCATGCATGAATCCCAGTATAAATAGTTCTAAATAATTATTGACCGATTTTATTATTGTGATATTTTTGCATAAGACTATAGTGACTAGGGTCTGTAAAGTGGAGGAGAGAGTTATCAATAATGTTCTGACTTCAAATCCGCAGTTATCTACCTTTAACTCTTTCTCTGGACTATCTTTACCATAGGGCTGCTTGCAACTTTTCATCAGGCCTTCCTTTTGGTGTGGTGTGAGCAAATTTCCATTCAGAAAATGCAAATAAAATAAGTTTGGGAAATGAGTGTGTTTGCCTAGATGATAAAGTATATACTAAAGTTGCAGAAACTTTTTGCTTTATTTTCAAACATGTTAAATGCAAATAATTGAAGTATTGGAAAGTCTAGTATTGTAGTTTATAATATATGGCGTAAGGCCATATTATGTTGAAACACTGGCTCTTGTACAGTCACCAAAATTAAGCAATGTCAAACCTGGCCAGTACTTAGATGGGTGACCACTTGAAAATACCAGGTGGTGTAAGTGGAGATATGCAGGTGGTCTAATGAAAATTGGAGAACTGAGTTCCAATTCCAGTCAGGTTGTTGTTTGGGTAAATACTCTTGGGAAGGGTATAAATTCATCTCTTGTCCCTCCATCTTTGGGTTAATTAATAGGAATTGTATTAGTAAATCATTATTATCCCCAAAACACTTTTACAATCTAAAATATTTTCTAGCTTTAAATAACCTGTAAGAGGTTGATAATTCATAAAAAACAAAATTATCAATCAATTATATCATTTTAATATTTAAACTAATGTATCACTATATGAAGAATGTGGGTTAATACAAGATAGACAGATATGGAGCAAGGAAGTGGTTTAAACATTTTGGATATCTGTGTAAAACTATACTGAACATTGTTAATAATATCCATGTTTAAAAAAGAATGCCATCCTCTTGTTAACATTTATTATGAACATTTGAGTAATGTAAGTGTTGCATATTTAATAAATACATGATGGGTGGATTAGACATGTCCAAAGAAAAATTATTTGAATATTAAGATTTTTATTTATTGGTTAAAACTTTGGTAAATGATACTTAAGAGATTATGTAAAAATTGAATTTGGTGTTTTATTTATTTATTAAAAATACTCTCATAAATTCTGAAACTGCCATCTTTAAAAACTACCTTAAAATGAGATAATTTTGTATTTTTTTTAAAGTAAGATAAAAAATTTCAGTAATTATAGTGTATTTGCTTTTATTATGACATTTTTATTTTGCTTTTTTATTTTGTCAAGTAAAATCAAAACCATTAGTATCATTCTCTCAAAAGTAGTCAAGTAGCTCAGTCTGGTGACACTGGACCAATCCAATGACTTCATACTTCATAATTTTATATTTTGAGAAATAAGGGATGTTTATATAGTTTTATAAGATTGGTTGTTGATAGAACTACTTTTTTTTTTTTTTTTTTTTTTTTTTTTACATCTTTCTTTATAGTAGTTAGTAATCATCATTTTCTCAGTACAAGAGACTGAAATATAGACCTCAGGGCTTTCAGAGCTCACCTTTGATCTATTCCATTGAACTGCAATATACTGTTGTGATTGGAATGTTTTTGATATAGAAAAGCACGGTTATCTCCCTTGGCCGTTTTTCTACCTTAAGGCACTTTAGTCAGCACTGAACATGGAAGGGAGACAATCCTTTTATGCACCAAGCAAGTCAAGTCTTTTAAATATCTCTTCTTAGAGTATTCTCTTTTATTCCATTTTTTTTTTTTTTTTTTTTTAAAAGGAAACAAAATGTAAATTTTCCCGAAACATTCTATATACTTACATATCTTTGAACTTATCATTCACAGTACTCACTAACCTTAACTGATTTATGCCTGTATGACTAAATAAGTCTGTATACCTGTTATATACCTACATGTATGACTACTTCATAATACTGGCTTAGTTCTTACTCCTGTCACAAGAAATATTTGTACATGTAATTGAATGCTCTTTCTCTTTTACACTTTGCTACATGTGTTGGATGTTTGGTTACTGCTATTAGGTGATATTTACATCCAGACCAATCTCATCTTTGTTGTTGTTATCACAACATTGTGCCCTCTTCAGCTGTTTGTCAATCTGAGTAACTTTCAAGGAAGGAATCTTTATTTTATCTATGGAAATAAGTCATTGTTGTCTATGTCATATACTTCTTGAAGTTTTATTCGTATCTGCACAGAGTTTTGTATCCAAACGTAAATGTCAAAGTCTATGGCAGGTGAAGTTTTGCTTGAAATGCATGAAATTGACTTTGCTTGACTGTCTGTTCCTCTGTGGCCAAGCTGTGATAGACTAAACAGTGGGTCTCTCTTCTCTGAGGGAGTCAAGTTTGATTCCTGCCAAAGGGTGCAAATTTTTCTTTAATAAGATTTCTCGAATATTCAGGCCGGTAGGTGAAAATAAATAAATATACTGTTTAATAAATAGATGGAGTGCCTATGCAAAAACAAGTATCCACTAAAAATAACATTTCAAGTGCTACAAATCTGTCAGATTAATAAAATTCCAGTCTAATATATATATATATATATATATATAAATAAATTCAGCTCTCTATGGATCTAGCTTTTTATATTAGAAAGAACCCCTTGGATTATCCTTTCAACATGGATTTGATATTATATATATATATATATATATATATATATGGACTAAATGTTTGCTTTCTGACCAAGTTTGAATCTCACCAGGGTTGATTTGTTGGAGGGGGAAGGTGATGTCTTGATAATATTGGCCACATGAGGCAATCACAGCATTTGGCACTATTGGAAAATGCCTGAAAACCTTAGGTGGATCCAAATCTTATGAGTGAAATTGCATTTATGGAATGGTTTGTAAGCCATCAATTGTTGTGCTAACACAATGTCACAGGTCATCATGAATGACTGAGTGTTCAAGTGTACTGGCCTTTGTCAAACTGTTGATTATGTCATATTATGCACTCTCTCTCTCTCTCTCTCTCTCAGTAATGGTAACTAAGGTTTGCTCAGCATAGTTGCAGTATAAATCATAAGTGGGTTTTGTTGATGTTGATGAAACACAAAAAATATGCTGAACAGGTATCTGCAACAGGAACTGGTTAGCTGCCTGAGCAGATAGGTATGCTTGAAAACAAGTAGCTAAGTTGGCTATTGTATGTGTGTATGTTTGTATATAAAATAAAATTGTAATGGTACTATTAGCTGTTTTTTTTGTAATGGAACTTTGGCATTTAGTGACCGACCAGTCATTATTATCGTTAGTTGAAATTTATAAAATCTTTCTCTTAAAACAGTTTTTCAAGAAAATAGATTTCTCAAGTCCAGTAACTGTTATTGCTCTTTGCAGTAGTGAGGAGGGCTTTGATTCTAATTTTTGTTTGAATTAGTATGGCATCTCAGCATTTTGATTATGTTCTATGTTGAATTTCCTTATCTCCTATACTAAATTTGTTATAACTGATCCATACACCAAGGAATTTGAAGTGTTTAATATTTACTAATTCTACATCATAAATTAGTAAATACTAAACACTCCTAATGCCTTTGGATGTGTAAAATATGATTTAATGTCTATCAATTTGAACAGAATTACTGCCAATAAAGTACTCGATATTTGACTAGAGTAATGAGTACTGAATCAGACATAATGTTCAATACTTAACGATGTTGACCTTGAGTCTGGTAATTTTCTCACTCTTCACTCCTCAGACTTATTGATAATTGAGAAAAATTATGAAATTGAGTCAACACTGATAAATATTGGACATTATAATGGGTGTGTATGTATGTGTATGATTTATAGGATATTATGAGAAACTTTTTACAGCTTACAAAAATAAAATCTAGAACTATATCAATAAAGTATATAATCATAGGCAGTATTTATCGATATAAGACAACATTATATTGAGACCATTATGAGATATTTTGAGATTATTAAAATCTGTATTATAAATAAAAAATAAATATTTTGAAATTAAATATAAATAAAACATAAATTAATATTTTGAAAATATTAAGAATGAAGAACTATATCAATAAATTATATAATTTCAGGTAGTATGTAAAACAACATTATTTTGAGCTTATGAGATATTTTGTGATTATATTAAAATAAATACTTTGAGATTATTATAAATAAATATAAATAAAAATAAGTAAATAAAAAAAATATTTTGAGATTATTAAAAATAAAGAATTATATCAATAAAGTATATAATCTTAGACAATGTTTACCTATGTAAGACAACATTATTTTGACTTGGAATAACTACTGCAAATTATATTGGTTTCTTTCTGGAATACTATTAAATAAGCAGGAAATAGCAAAAAATGTGATTCAGATTTGAATAATTGAGTTGGAAGAATATTGTCAGCTAAATTGAATTTACTTTCCACTACCCATCACTGTCATTTGCACATATATCATTTCCATATTATTAATCTTCAATAGTTTATTCCAAGGTAGACAAACTTAAACCTGAGGGGGATTATTGTAAAGATGTATGTATCATAGCTATTTATCAAGCAAAATTTGGTCTTGATTTTGTGTCTTGCTTAACATTATTCTCTCCTAATGAGGAAGTTTTATTAAATCAGATTAATTTAGATATTATTAATCTTTAATCCACAATATGAAAATGAAATGAATTACTTATATAAGTAAGTACTGAAAAGTTCTCAACTCAACCAAGAAGCTCTTCCCAAAATAAAAATTCTGATGTTTAATCATTTGGTCAGATTTGGGAAAGTGGATCATATTCAAAATTTTCAGCATGCTGTTGCTTCCCTCTGTCTTTTCTACAAATACTTTCACAGTAACTGCTCTGACGAGCTACTTTAGCTGGGTCCCAAACTGTATGAATTTAAACATGCTACTAGGTTGGCATCTCCGTTTCACCCTTTCACTATTGAAACGGTTAAATGTAGCCATCTCTTCTACTTCAATAGCTTCATGTCTCACACTTCCTGTCTGTGGAACTCCCTTCCTCTTACTTGCTTCCCTGATAGCTATAATCTCCAAATATTCAAATGCAATGTCAATTGACATTTCCAGATGCCTTGATCTATTCACCGTCCTTCTCTTCAGCCTTTCTTCTATCACACCTCTTTACTCTTGCTCTGACTTTCTGTAGCCTCTTGTGTGCTAGTGGCACTCCTGCCTTACTTGGGATGAAATGCTTAAAAAAAAAAAAAAACTCTTTGTAAAAAAACCTTTTGGTTATTCTAAGTAAATGAATATTCTGGATATGTTGAATTAAAGTAAACATTACCTTTTGTCAATCTAATTATTGATTTTTTTTTTTTATTTTACTGTTTTAAGCATCTCATGTCAAGCAAGGCAGGAGTGCCACTAGCATGCAAGGGGTCACAGAGAGTGAAAGTAAGAGTAAAGAGGAGTGTTTGAGGAAAGGATAAAGAGGAGTACAGTGATCAGGATCAAGGCATCAGAAAATGTCAATTGACATTACATTTAAAGTTTGGAAGACTATAGTTATCAGGGAAGCAAGTAAGTGGAAAGGAGTTCCACTGTCGGGAAGTGCAAGAAGCTGTTAGAGTAGAAGAGGTGGTTACATTTAACGGTTCGACAGTGAAAGTGTTGGACTAAGATGCCAACCTAGTAGCATGCTTACATTCATGTGGTTGAAGTACCAGTGAAAATAGCTTGTCAGAGTAGTTGCCATGAAAATATTTGTAGAAAAGACAGAGGGAAGACACATCATGTCTGTGAAAAATTGACTGGAGTTGAGATGCCAGGTCAGGACCTATCACATTGCATATCTGTCTTTGCATTTTGTCAAGAACCTCAAGAGGAACAGTGGGGACACTAGAACATATATGGCAACAGTATCTTTATCCGATACAAAAACAAAGAGCAACCCAAGGTGGAGAGTAACTGAATGTTATTTGTTGAAACTAGATAACAGTTGGGGGCCTTTTCCACAAAGTAGCAGTTCCTGGGAAGAAGCTATCCAAATGGAACTTCCTTCTTAATAATGGTATATGAAAAGGATGAGGATGATTCAACCCTGTATTGCAGGTCTTAGCTGTGAAGGTCTGAACTGGTAGAACTAAAGGATGTAGCTCTCCTGAACATTTGCCATGAAAATAGCAATAGAATAGTGATTTTTTTTTTTTTTTTTTTTTAAATCCATCCCCAAGCAAGGTGATAATCCTACAAGTAGCTACTGGGAGTGAAAGAGAGTGAAAAGACTTTAGAAGGAACCAGAAACTCAATTTTAAACAGAAGGTTAAAAATAACACCTAAAGTGATCAAATCTGTTGTATTAATAACACACACATTTATAAGCTGGCAGATAAAGAAACACTAGCTTCTATGCTTATGTAATTATTTTTTTCAATATCTTCCATTACTCATACTTTTTGTCTTGATGTAGCTATATCTGTAATAACTATTGGGAGCTTCTAATGAGGTTTTGTCTATATACACCATCAAAGAAATTATTACAAATTTTATTTATATATATATACACACACACACACACCAGAGTAAACAAACAGTAAAATATTTGTTAAAATTGTACGCATTAAAAGTGCTCAATATCAAATTGGAAGACTAGACTCCTTAGGTGGTTTGTTCAGCCTGAACAAACCACCTGAGGAGACTGTAGTGGTCAAAACCATAGTACTGTTCTGGTCAACATTCATTTTTTTTAAACATACATATATATGTCATAATTTGGGCATATGTGCAAGTCTGTATTTCTAAGTCAGTTTTATGTCGTTTTAAGTACAACTTTATCTAATGTTCTTTTCAATTTTTAATTCAGTTTGCAATGGTCTTGCTTAAGACCATTTCTGCCAGTGATAATGTGCATTTGACCATCTTGCAGACTAATCAATACCATCCTGCTATAATGTGTCTGTTGGTTGACTTTTGTATTCTGTTAGATGTGAATTGAATATGCAAGTGATGTAATGGATAGCAACTTGCAATGCAAAGTCAGTGATGCAAGTTCAAATTCCAGCCAAGTTTGTTACATTTACTTAGATAGGAAATAGTATGAATCTATCTCTTTTCTCTGCAGCTATGAGCAAATAGCAGAACAGACTGGGCTCTATTACCATGGTTGGAAACAGCCCTAGGAGAAGGAAAACTTTGAATTTAAAATAAACTGGAGAGAGATATGTTCTATCTTTTTGTTGCTCAAGGCACACCACTGCTACTACAACTGTGGTACATGTGGTGTGCCTATGACCCCCAGGAGTTACAGCACTCATGATTGTGTGAATGATTGAAGAGTATAAGGGTCTTTTTAAAAAATGATTGCAGTAATTGTCTAAACTTGACTAACCATTTCAACTTGTCAGTGTACATTGTTTTTCAGTGTTTATATATATATATATATATATATATATATTTATGTATATGTATATGTATATATATGTATATATATATATATATGTATATATATGTATATATATATATGTATATATATATATATATATATATATATATATATGTGTGTGTATATATATATATGTGTGTGTATATATATATATATATATACACACAAGTTAACAAACTACATTGTAAAATGGCTACAAATAAACACAATTGGATCTACAATTATTTCTACTCAACATCTAGAATTATTTGAAATGTAACCACTTACACCCATCCAATAACCATCAAGATAATATAATAAATCTTACTACCAATAATACACCACTAACATAATATAAATAGACAAGCCAAAATATACATGGCCTGAAGATTCTGTTGAAGCATGAAACACTGTCGTTACTTGGTGTTTACCTCAGTGTTCACGCACACACACACACACTTATATATATATATATATATACATATATATATATATAGGAATTGCCATTGCATGGTAACTATCAGTTTCATAATTAAGTGCAGCTTTCAGAGCAAAAAGGTTGCATTGAAATGTGAAATTAACAGCTACCACACAGTATTTTCACACTGTTTACATCTATAAAAGCACTATGTCTGATAATGAGCACTGTTCCTGTATAAATATACCAAGTTTTAAATATATATATATATATATATATATATATATATATATATATATCTCTGTAAAATAAAAATAGGTGTTGGTCATCAGCATTGACTACAAATTAATTAGTCGATGCAAAGTTTCTTCTAATTTTGATTTGGTGCCTGGAGATTGAGTTGTGAAACTGACAGCTGTACCAGGAAGCTTTCTAATACTCAAATTTTAAATGTTTGTACAAGTGGTTTTAAGTGTCAGTCATTTGCCTCTCTCTCTCTCTCATGTAAAATTGTGTTTAAAACATAAATATTAGGAGCACACAGGTGACCCAAAATTTCACTATCAGGTTTGTTAGATACATGAAGTCAATATATTTTATTTATTTCACTTAGATTCTGTATATTGCACAACTATTTGAGCAGTTGGGATTTGCATAATATCCCACACATCACAATAAAGCCATAAATACTGACATGTGTCTGTAGTTGTTTTCCAGGTATTATACTTTTATTCAGTGTCATATCAAGCTAGAAGGTACTTATATATGTACCTGCACTTTGTCTTGATTTCTGTTTTGTCTTATGTAACAACTTATATATATATATATATATATATATATATATCCCAGTTTTCAGACAAAGCAATTGCCAGCTTTTCTTTTGAACCTGTTTTGTAACTATTGCATTTTTTAAAGTAATTTTTCATTCAATTAATAGAGATATAATCTTGCTCTCACTTCTTTTCACTAAATATAACTTAAATACTTCCAGGAGATTAGCATCTTCTTCTATGTGGTTTCTTCAGATGGTTGCCGGGGGCGGGGGGGAGTCATTGCTTATCTTTAACTTCCTAGTGCTTTGTAGTTCTTATTAAGTTTTGTCTTTCAACCATTGTCTGTTCTGGCATCCATTTGTGCAAGCATGTTAGGTAGCTTACTTACTGTTTTCTTATATTCCATGACCTCTTAATTGTAGTTGTTCACATGTCTACCCTGACTCGAGGTGGTAGCAACTGTTAGGGTCCTAGATATGGGCAAATAGTGCTCCCCCCCCCAAAAAAAAATAAATCACTGGGAAAGTAAAAAAATACATTTTTATAGTAAAAAAATACCAGTAATACATTTAAAAAAAAAAAAAAAAATACTAATAATATATTTTTGTAGTGAAATTACCAGTGATACATTAAAAATAACCAATACATTTTTACAGTTAAAAAAATGTCTTCTCTCTTTGTTTGATTTTTGTAATATTTGGTTTTATAAAAAAATGATGTTAAGTAATTAAAATTTAATCATGAAATAATGTCATTCTCTTGAATTAATTACAAAATTTAAATTTTAATATTTAGATTTCACCATTAAATAACCCGCATGTGTTGATATACCACTAAACAAAAACAACCAACCTTCCTCTGTCCCTCTTGCATTTTGTATGTCCTGTGAGTGTTAAATTTTCCAAGCCGTCTTTCTTTATTATTTCTCTTATATATTACAACCCTCTAAATCTAATTATAAGCATCACTTTTGTTTTCATTTTCCTTAACTTTCTCATGACTCACATGTTCTATCCATTATATCCTTGATATGCTTCATTAGAAACACATCTGTTGCCAAAAGTCTTTCTTTCATGTGTGAGGAGCTTGCCCAGCATTCATTGACATAACAAAAGGACTGATATTACATAATAGTAGAGCATTTTTTTTTTTCTTTAGAAAATTTTCCTGTTTCTTAATAGTTTTGCTTAGCTTTTGGAAGACATCTTTTGCTATTCCAATTCATCTTTGATTTCAATGTCACATTTTTTGTCCTCTGTTTAAACACACCGCAGATTGGCACAGGGAATTTGAGAATACAGAAGAGATACATAAACATTGACTGTTATTTTTTTCCTGTATTGAAAGGAAATTACAGTTAAAAAATTTAAGATATAAAAAATATGTAGCTGTTTGATTGCAGGCAGTACCGTTTATGATCTTGCCTTTAAAGATGAAGAAATATAACGGCAAACAATCAAAAATAAAGAAAATTATGTTAGCTATTTTTCCAGCAACTTCACAAATAGAGAGTTAGAAAGTAGATATTGTAAAGAATATAGATTGTGGATAGTTAATGAAGTTCAATTGGTTTTCTTCATTTGATGCTTTCTTAATATTAGACATTTGAATTGTTTGGTACATTTCTGCCACTTCTTGCTTCTTTTGAGTAACATTATTATTAGGTTACAAAACAAACGTTCAATTTTGTGTTGGGGTGGCAGAAGAAAGTACCTCCTGTTAGGTTCCCACATGTATTTGATAAAATAAAAGAAGAGAGACAAATAGAAGTAATAGAAAAGTATAAGAATTGGTTTGGCAAAGAAATTTATATATTGTTTTATATATATATATATATATATATATATATATATGCAGTCTAAGTAAAAACTGAGCACTAGAATAGAAAATATAGATTTTGGTGTTTTTGAATGCAACCAAAAATTTCATATATCACTAATATTACAAAAAGTGGGGAAAATAAAAATAAACCTGATAACGATGATGATAATAATTATTTTTATTATTATTATGGTATTAGTGGTGGCAGTGCAGCCCTTGCTGACAAAAAACACATCTTTGAAAACACTTGAGAAACTAAATAAATATGAGGATCTCAAGATAGAAATTGTAGAATATGGCATTTCAAAACAACATTACCTGTTGTTATTGTGGCTTTGGAAATGATATCAAAAGGGGCAAACAATTATTCAGAACAAATTACTGGTTGATCTAAAATATGGGGGAAAAAATCCTACTTATGGGTACTTCTCACATCTTCAGTTGATTTGTTTCTATCCAATGACCACAACTTTTTTTCCTCTATGATTGCATGGCATTTCATCTGTGCACATTGCTTCATTCAAAACAACTTGTTGCCTCTTGAAATCTCTGCTTGAGACTTCAGGACAACTCTTATTACACAAAGCAAAACCTCATCATAATGGCAATAATTATAGTAGTAGTAGTAATGACAACAACAAAGCAATAATAATAATAGCAATAATAAAGATAATAGTAAAAGCAACAATAATAATAATAATAATAAAAGCAATAATTATAATAGCAAAAGCAACAACAATAATAACAGTAAAAGCAATAATTATTATAATAATAGTAAAAGCAATAATTATAATAACAAAAGCACTGATAATAGTAAAAACAACAATAATAATAATAAAGCAATAATTATAATAATGGTAAAAACAATAATAACAATAATAATAATAAAGCAATAATTATAATAATGGTAAAAACAATAATAACAATAAAGCAATAATTATAATAATGGTAAAAACAATAATAACAATAATAATAATAAAGCAATAATTATAATAATGGTAAAAACAATAATAACAATAATAATAATAAAGCAATAATTATAATAATGGTAAAAACAATAATAACAATAATAATGGTAAAAGCAACAATAATAATAATAAAAGCAACCACAATAATAATAATAATAATAATAATAATGGTAGAAGCAACAATAATAATAATAAAAGCAACCACAATAATAAATAATAATAATTATAATAATAATAAAAGCAACAATAATAAAGAAATCAATATAAAGCAAAATGATGCTAATAAGTGATGACCCTAAAAATGATGAGAGGTTGAAGTAAGAATTCGTGCTTGCAAGATAGCCCATAGCAATAATAAAACTGGAAAGATATGATTCATAATATGTGAATAACTTAGCATAAAGAATGAGTTGTCTGAACAACTTTTAGAATGATAATAGCTCTTGTCAAAATCATACAGATGAAATAACATTTTTAAGATGTTAAAACATCTTTTAATCTTCAAAATTGAAATTTTATACAATCATTCTGTAATAACTTCATTATAATGAATATTATGAACTAGTTTACAACTGTAAATAATCTGAAAATGTCTATTTTATAGTTGTAAAGAGTTAAGAAATTCTTTTAATATTGAAAGAAAATGATGTTATCATAGAAACCACATAAATAGATGTCTTAAAAACATTGACTTATTTCGGCTTTTATATTTTTTATTAATTTTTAAGAATATATATTTTTAGTTCACTTTTCTCAAAGCCTGTTTAAATCTGTTCACACACACACACACACAGGTTTCCTTTTTTCCCTCTTTCCTTGCTCTTTTCCTGCAGAAAAAAATCCAAATATTATGAAAGGCTGATACTATGTATTTAAAAAATGTATAAAATCATAAATCAAGTTTATATATAAAAGTACACTTTTCCCCTCCATTATTATTTTGTCTAGAAACTATATTTTTCTTTATTTGAAGTAATCTTTGCTATAATATCATAGACTGACTCTATGAAAATTTTAGGGTTAATACTCTGAATTTAAGGATATTATGTCCACAAGGTCGGTGTGCTGGTAGTGTAACAACAGTATATAAGGAAAATGAAATCTGTGATCAGAGTTCAAATTCCAGTTGATCTTATTTTGTTCACTAATATTATTGGAAAAGGCATGAATCTGTGTTTATTCAGCTATGAGTTAAATAACTGGAAAGATTGGATTTTCTTAAATTCAAAAAATGGCCTGAAAAGGGATGGGCCCTAGCAGGTTATTCTGTTCTAGACACCCCACTGCTGTCACAGCTGCAGTACCTGTGGTAGTCCTACAACCCTAATGGGTTACTGGACTTGTGACATGACTCAAAAGTTAAGGAGATTTGACCAGATTACTCTCCTGATCATCAAATTTAAAGTTTGCCTAAAGTTTTAACATCAATTCGCAGAGTATTGGCAAAAATCCACGTGATATTTGGTGCTTACATTATTAAAATCCTCTTGAATGTTTGGGTAGAATATTGTATTTTACATGTCCATACATATATATGTATACATATATTTATATGAGTAGAAAATTCCACTCTAGAAAACATTATTTAAGGTTTATGATCCCAATATTAGCAATAAAAAGAAACTAAAATTAAGATGCAAAAAATAGGAATTGAAAAATTAATAAGAATAAATATTTATTTGTGTCAGTTTCTGTTATTTACATTTGTACTAACGTCCTCATCTTTGTTGTTATCACTCGATTACCTTCTACCTGAATATTTGGATTAGGAGTTTTTATTATTTGCATTTGGACTAATGTGTTCATTTTTGTTGTTAGTATCATAACCTTTCAGCTGTTGTGTCCTCCGACCTTTGTCAGGTGTTTGTCGATCTGGATAAGATTCAGGAAATTCCAAACTAAAGGGTAAATAAGTCTTTGTGATAAATATTATTTAGAAATTTTTTTTACTCAGTGCTGAATATCTATTGAATGTCATATTTAGTCATTGTATTCAATCCAAAGAAATCGTTTTATATTAAAGAGCAGAAAGTATTATTTATGTAATGTCAGCAGAGATAATTTTAAAAACATGATTCCTCCATAAAGAATCTTTTCAGAAAATTGTTTGTTTTAAATTTTTCAAATTCATAAATAAAACAGAAACACTTGAATTTATTAAGCTCTGAAGATAGAAACAAAGAATGAACAACTATAGAAGTTGGTGTGAGCTAAACCTCTGTAGATTTGTGTTGGTGAAATTAAGAGAGGGTTGAAATATCTAATTTATATGATTGATTGATGGAGAAGAAACATGAAATTCTTATACTGCAACTTCAAATAAAGAGATATAAACACAAACTGTTATTACAAAGAATCTCTTTGTTAATATGATTTTACTGTAGACCTTCACCAAACTAGAAAAAACACTTCAAACCTTCTGATTTAATCTTTTTGCAAATTTATTGCTCTTTGGTTGAAACAAGAAAACATGGTCTTCACTGCTATCTAATAACTCATAGTTGGCAGAAGATGGATTCATACCTTTTTCAAGAGTATTAGTGCAAAATGAACAAAATAGAATCAATTGTAATCTGAACTCTGCTCGTTGATTTCATTTCCAGTACTGATAACTGTTACACTATCTGCACATCCTAACTTGTGGATAATACCTCATAATAATAGATTCAAGTACAGAGAAGAAAAGGAGAAATGAATGCGTCTCAAGTACATCACCAATGTAAATTTAATGAAAATTAAACTGACATGATATCCTTAAAATGCAATAAAATTTTCATAGACTTTCTTCCTTATGTTTGAACTTCCAGCTAGTTTATTATCACTACCACACTCAGACTTGTATGCAACTGTTACTTGTCTCGTTAGAGAACTAGTTTAGTCACCAATGACCCTACTACCTGTAACATGGTCAAATCATCAGCAACTAAACTGGTTCTTCAACAGACTTTTCTTATGGCTAGTCACCCAGCAAGATTTAAAAAAAAAAAAAAAAACTTTCAAAGTGTGAATGAACCTTTTTGTATAGGTCAATCGCCATCTTGCACAAATAGGTACTCGTTACCATAACTAATATATATATATATATATATAGTCACTGAGCAGGAGGTTGACTGAAGACAACAGCAAGGCTGGAGGATTCCCCTTGATGTAATCAGTGGCCTTCAGGGTGGGGGACACTGGCTGTAGTTTAACCTGAAGAGGGATGGGCCTTGCTAGGTCTTCTTGTCCAAGACATGTTGAAATTCTGTATCAAACTACTTTGAACACCTGTGAAAGTCCCTGGAATCGATACTTCAGATATACAAATCAACCATTCGCCCTTGCATGGAGTATTGCTGCCACATATGGTCTGGTGCACCTTCTATTTACCTCAGAGTTCCCGACAAGATCCAGAGGCTGATATGTAATATAATTGGCCCTGATCTGGTATCTCGTCTACAGTTGCTCTCTCACAGACGCGCCATCGCCTCTTTCTGTCTTTTTTACAAATACTTTCATGGTAATTGCTCCGATGAGCTTCTTTCACCGGTTTCCAGACTTCATGGATTCAAGTGCCCTACGAGGCTGGCATTCCGCTCTCACCCTTTCACCGTAGAAACTTTTAAATGTAGCCATCTTTTCTACTCCAATAGCTTCATATCTCGCACCTCTCGCCTGTGGAACACCCTTCCCTATTACTGTTTCCCTGAGAGCTATAATCTCCAACTATTCAAATGTAATGTCAATCGATATCTCCAGTTACCTTGATCTATCCACTATCCTTCTCATCCTTCTTCTATCACTCCTATCTGCTCTCACTCCAAATCTTCTGTAATCCCCTGCATCCTAGTGGCTTCCTGCCTTGCTTGGGGTGTAATGCTTAAAAAAAAAAAGAAAAAAATGCTACACATAAAGGAATACACTTCTTTGGCTTTCAACCCAGATATATAGAGAGAATTGGCTAGGTGCTTAGCTGCACAGAAACTCTATGACCACCCCTGGTCATAGGAGTGATGATGATGAATTGTTTAGGTTGGCTAAACTTTTCATTATAAAAGTCTACTAAAAGGCAGTATCAAAGTTTCAATATATGGATATGAATCCAGAAATGGGTGGCGGATTACTGTATCAGGTATTTGAATTCTTCTGAGCCCTTGGTCTCTTAATGTTGCCATTAGGTATCTAAGTATGTAATAATCATGTTAGCCATCATCCTATTTAAACTGGGAAATGCTAAAATCTTGTTTTAACCAGCATCCATGGCTTTAGTCAAATTTCTTTCATGCAACTTTGATATGAAGTATGTAATCTGACATGTCTTAATAATGTCTGTGTATATAGACCAATTCTGAGTACTGTAACCAAACTTTCTTGTCTCTCTGAGACACACTTATCTGAAAAGTTTCATTTAGAAATTTCAGTTTCTACCAACAACTCTTTTTACTTTACTTTTTTTCAAAGCTTAACAAACATACTTGCAAAAAATGGTGTATCAAAAGGATAGCTTTTCTTTTGATCCCACTAATACAGTGTATACCCTTGGCAATTTTTCTTGTTTCAAGAATGATCTGAAATTGGTTTGATGCATTCTTTTGGGTTTTTTTTTTTTCTTGTTTTTCTTTTTTTCTTGTTGTTTTTTTTTCCTTGTTGTTTTTTTGTTCTTGTTTTTTTTCATGTTTTTTTTTTTCATGTTTTTTTTTTTCTTGTTTTTTTTTTTCTTGTTTTTTTTTTTTCTTGTTTTTTTTTTTTCTTGTTTTTTTTTTTTCTTGTTTTTTTTTTTTCTTGTTTTTTTTTTTTCTTGTTTTTTTTTTTTCTTGTTGGTTTTTTTTTTCTTGTTGGTTTTTTTTTTCTTGTTTTTTTTTCTTGTTGGCTTTTTTTTTTTTTCTTGTTGGTTTTTTTTCCTTGTTGGTTTTTTTTTCTTGTTTTTTTCATGTTTTTTTTCTTGTTTTTTTTTTTTTTGTTTTCTTGTTTTTTTTTTTTTCTTGTTTATTTTTCTTTTTTTCTTGTTTATTTTTCTTTTTTTCCTTTTTTTTTCTTTTTCTTTTCTTGGTTTTTTTTTTTAAATTGACAGAAATATTAAACACTTTATTCATTAGATTATTTATTTACAATAATAATTTTATATTTACAAGATTATAAACATATGGGAACCAACTATACTGCTATATTATTTACCATGTTATAAATAAATAAATCTGAAAAAAATTTTATTCATGAATTTATAAAAATGTCTTTAAACTATAGAAGAAGAAAATCTAATTAAACCCATAATGATGGGTAACTGTAATTATAAATATTAAAAGAATGCATTTATCTGGGCATTTCTTTCATTTGCTCTCATGACATGAATTCACTAAAATTGATTGAGAGATGAGGAAAAAATGTATAAATCCAGTTTCATATATTTAAGTTTTATTAAAACATAAAAATAGTTTTTTAAAACAATAAAACTTGCTGAAGGAATTATGCAATGATAGCAGTGTTAAGAGAAAAACATTTTCTTTTGCAGCTATGTTTGTTAAACTTTGCCTGTTTTCCTACCTTGTATAATTTTACTTGGTTGTAATTAACAATAGAATCAAATACTCTTTTATTATATTTAGATTCCCTATTGGAGTTGCTACAATGGTAACCCAAATCTTACAATGTCAAATTAATGGAATAGCATCCAGCCTCTTCAGATATTAATCCAACAGAAAAGCTATCACCTATCATAAAAGACATGTATATGAGATGAGATAACAGTATTTCAGCAAAGATCACTGGGAAGTAATAAAAATGGCTGCAATTAATGTCAAAGTTGAAACAGTAGAAAAGCTAACAAATAAATATAAAATATCAAGAAACATGTTTAACATGTAAAATAATTTATTCAGGTATAAATGGTATTTTTGTTAAATGGTATGTTTCTGAGATCTATGTTTTGGATATATTTATTTATTTTTAATCAATTCACCCTAAGCAAGGGAAAGATGCCACTATGAGGCAGGGTGGTGGGTAACATAGAATGAAATAGAATGAGAAAACTTGGGTCTGGTCAGTCAGTCAGTTATGTGCCATGTGTGATACACGCTTAGGCGATCATATATCTTTTGATGCATGACTGACAAGGCAGTTTTTTCCCTGCAGTAGGTTGCCATTTCTTTTTGCAGTAGACCAGTTGCCATCCAAGGCTATAGAACTGTGATGCTATTTATCCATAGCTGGGAGAAGAAGAGGATGCATATCTTTCCCAAGGGTATTACCATGCAAGTGAATATAATGGATTTGACTGGAATTTGAACTCGGCTCTCTGATTCCTCAGTCCGAGCTGCTATCCATTAATCCACTGTGTCTCCCTTGAGTGAGGAAAAGGGAGGAAAAGGACAATAAAAGAACAGAGGTCAGGAAGACAAGAGATGGAAATTGACATTGCATTTAAATTTTTGAAGATTGTAGGTGGCAGGGGAGCATGAAATCGAAAGGTGAGAAAAGAAACTGTTCGACTAGAACAGCTTATTGCATCTAGCTAGTTCAACAGTAAGACAGTGAGACATAGTTGCCAATCTAGTAGCATGCTTTAATTTATGCAGTTGAGACACTAAAGAGAACAGCTCATTAGAACAATTACCTTGAAATTATTTGTATAAAAGACAGTGGGAAACTGTCATGTTGAAAGTGACTAAAGTCGAGATGTTAAATCAGGATCAATTTTATTACAAATCCATCTTTTAATTCTGTCAAGAATCTTAAGAGATATAAGGTATTAGCCCCAGTCCAGATATGTCAGCAGAACTCAATCTACAGAGAAATAATAGATTTATAAATGTGCAAGATGGATTCTGACAAGAAAAACATGTGTTTGCATAATAAAACCCGACGCCAAAAACAATTTACAATTTATATTTTTAATAAGGACAAATAATAGCAGCTGAAACTCTTAGCATATAGTGCTCATGTAAATATATCTTGAAAATTTTATCATACTTGGTTGGAATTTTGTAGAATTGTTCAGTTATTTAATAAACTATGGTATAGTGTAAAATAACTCATTAACATTTATAACATTCAGTATGATAAAAAAAAAAATGAATTTTCACTTGAAATGATCCTTTACTAAGAATGTTAATTAAAAAAAAAAAAAAATCATACTCCTCTCAGGTCTTTTGTCTTGAACAGGAGTAAAGGTTTAGGATTGGGTTTCCTGTTCCTTCTAAAGTCTTTTCTTTCTCTTTCACTTCCAGTGGCCCCTTGTATCTTGATGGCATTATGACCTTGTTTGGGCTGATGCTTCTTACTCTGTAACCCTCTACATCATGTGGCTCTTGGGCTTTGTTAAAGGTGACCATCATTGTTTAAAAAAAAAAATGCTGGGAATGAGTTAACATTAGCTACCAGAACCATCTCCTTGGGAATTCTTGCAATGGACTAAAAGCTGTAATTAGTTCTGGGGAAATGAATTAAGTTCATACACATTATTGTCACAACAATACTAAGACCTGATGTGGTGCTAGTCTTTGGTGCATACAAACAGATCATTCTCTTCATACTTATTCTTCCCTGGGAAGACTGTATTGAGGAAGCTAATGAGAGGAAGAGGGCAAAAGTTCACTAAACAGTGAAAGAATGCTGAAGCAATGGGTGGTGAGTGAGGTGCAATTATATTGAGATAGGATGCTGTGTTCTTTAGTTAGCATTCCTCATCTTCCAGTACACTTGGGCATCATAAGGACTGCTAGATGAGTGACTGTCAAGTTGGCATAAAGGCAGCAGTATGATAGAATGAGAGTTGGTTTATCCCCAAAGAGGTTTGAAAACCTGAATTGTCAAGATTATAATTTTTACATTATAGAAATAGATCAGGGATTTTGAAGAAAGCTAGTTTTATTCAGTATGTCTAGTGAGACAATAAGGTATAAAATCTATTTAGAAAATTACTTTTTTTAAATAAATGATAAAATTTGGAAATTTGGATTTGAAATTAAAAAAAAAAAAAAAAAAAAAAATTATTTGGATATTCATCAAAGGTGATGAAGAGACTTGAAGCAACATAAATATGATTTTACAGAAAGATGCTGAGGATACTGAACATGTGAGCAACAAGGAAAATGGAAGCAAAAAGAAAATTTATACTTAACACCAGCAAGAGGCAGTTGAAATTTCTGGGGCACCTAATGAAGAAGGAGGGTTTGAAAAAATCTGATACTCACAGGACAGATTGAAGGAGAGAGGAAAGCAGTGGATAACATACTTGATGAACTTAAGTAAATGAAGGGTAGAACAGGGTTTGGGAGAAATGACAAAAAGACAAAACCTTTTAAGAGCTACAAGAGACAGGAAGATGTGGAGGGACATGATCGCCTCTATCCTGAAGAGACATGACACCTAAAAGAAGAGTCATTTCTTCTATGCCAGACTCAACGAGTTGACACAGACCAGAGAGTGAATTTGACTAAAGAATTAATTCTTCAAAACAATTAGATTCTAAATAATGTCCAGCAAACTTAGCACCATTTACATTATTCAGACTATTGTCCTCATCTTTGTCACCATATTTATTACAATGTTTCGGCCATTGTACGCTCCGGCCTTCTTCAGGTGGTTGGAATGTTGAACTGAATCCTTTATTTCGCTCACTGGGCTAGACTGTTCTAGTTCCACATGCCATGTTTAATGGATGTCAGTTATCAGTTATCTCCTGTTAATTCCCCTCTCCAAGTTCTCCACTGCCTTAACCAGGTATTGAACTCACACTCTTTGGGTCCTGTCACTGGATCTAACCAACCTGAGGACACATGGCACAGTGGATAAAGGCGTTGGTGATAGTCGGTAGGACAATATATTAGTTTGATTTATTAGGTTTGTTAGGAGGAGCTGTTTTTCTATTTTGGAATATTTTATGAGCCTTTTGTTACATATGGAATAATTAGAGTAGCAAAGAAACTTGAAAATATTTTCAATGTAAATTTTGAAGGCTGCAAATTCTGACTGCTCTTAAGTAGATTAAGTAAGATTATAGCAGATTTTATTTTGTCTTTATGATGAAAATAGAAATTTATTAAATCATTTGGTTGATTTCCAGTGAACACCAAACTTTTAACTATCATTAACATGGTGTAGTATAATATCTAGGAAAGGTAAAGAATTGTGTTCTTCCATTTCATATGTAAATTCTATTATATGTTTGACTTAATTTAGTTTATCTACAAGGTCAAGTAAATCAGTATCACAAGAAAATATTAATAAAGCATCATCAATATATCGGAAGTATGTTGATTGTTTGAGTAAAATATTTTGGAAAGGACTAGATTCGTAAAATTTTAAGATACATGCCATCACTCCACTAAGAGGCGATCCCATTGGTAATCTAAATTATTGTTTGCAAAATCATTATTAAATGTGAAATAGCAAGTCTGATTTGTACATAAACTCAATCTTCAGGCCTGATGATTGTGTTTAAGCATGAAACAGACTGTTAGTGTTGGTTGTTAACTTCAATGTCCACTTCATATTTACATATGCTCGATCCTGATATTGAGCATTTTGACCCATGAATATAGCATACCTTAAAACATTTTTATCTCACACACACAATATATATATATATATATATATATATATATATATGGTACACACACACACTTTCACATGTATGTCTATTTGACTGTATCAAAGTAAATCTTTAGCATATATACTTTCTTCTGTAAGAAAGATATTGGCCATAAAAGTGAGTGCTAAAATAAAACTAGCTAGCACAAATGTATTCTAAGCAAATAACTTGCATATATTCTTTTTGGGTTCTTAGCCCTTTTCACCTGTAGGGCTCCTTTTTTATGTTTGCCAACAAGCTAAGCACCACTTGTTTTCCGCAACTAAATGAACAAGTATTGAGAAGAATGGAGGAGGCAAAGCTACATGACCAAAATGAAATTAAGCCATGAATTTGATTTCAACTCTGGTGTGTAACAGTTCCCCAAGAAGAAATAAGTCCTTGCTTCATTATCAAAGTTGGGATTTTTAGTTGGGCAATAGAGTAAGGCTTCTTTCTGTTCACAACTACTTGAAGTTGTTCGAACTTTACCTGACTTTTTTCTCTAGAAACATTTTTTTTTTTTTTTTGTTTTTGTTTCTTTTTCTTTTTTTACTTGGATTTTCCGTTTTTTTTTTTTTTTGCTGCAGATGTCTGTGGAGTTATTTTTAATATTATGGTTAGAAAATATGCTTTGATTTAAAAAAAAAAAAAAAAAAAAATGGATTCAAACTTGAAAATAATTCTGCTTTACAAATTTTTTTTTTTTTTTTTGAATATGTTGATTTTAATTTCTGTTTGCTCCAAGATCAGATTGTTATAACTGTATGATGAAATTGGGTGTGGGCAAGTGGCTTTGTGGTTAGAATGTTAGGATTATGACCTTGGAACCTGGGTTCAGATTTCACCATAGTTGATTTATCTAGGAAGTACATGAAAACTATACCCACAAGTTGAACATATTCTTGTGAATGAAATTGTGAATTCAGAAATCAGGACATTTTACTATTCTTGGTACAGTGAGAACATTTGGTTAACTTAGTCCAATTAAATACCTCAGGAGATATTGATATGTTATGTCAATATAAATATATATTCTGTCTTTGAATGATGTCTTTTTTAATATCTTAATCTTTTTTGTTAATTGTACTCCTCATACAGTAAGATACTATATGATTTAATATTAATGAATAAAGATTTCTTTTCATTGTTTCTTACATGTCAAATTAGCAATATAAATAAAATTCAGAGAAATTGTATTATAATTTTAATCTTTTTCATTACTTGGATTCATTGTACAGTAAGATAGTATTTGATTTAATGCTATTGAATAATGATTTCTGATTTGCTATTTGGAATAGTAAAAGATGCCTTCTAAAAAGCTAAGCAAATTATTAAGACACATGAAAATCTTGTTAGATACAAAGAAAAGAGTACTGGATTGTTGCATAATATCAGTCCTTGTATTGGCAGTGAATGTTGAACAATCTCCTCACGGATGAAAAGACTTGAGGTAACAGAAATATGGTTCTCTGATGAGAATCTCATGGACTGAACATATCAGCAAAGAGGAAGATTTAAGGCAAATGGGAACAAAAGGTATGCTTATATTTATAATCAGAAAAAGATAATGGAAATTTCTTGGGTACATAATGAGGAAAGAGTGCCTGGAGAATTTGATATAGGATATATTAAAGGCAAGAGACAGGGGAAAACATTGACTAACTTATCTAACAAGTTTATGTAATTGGTTATTAACAGAGATTAGTAGAAATAGCAAAATAGACAAACCTTACTAAGAGCTACAAAGTACAGGAAGTAGTGGAGTCATGTGCTTGAAAGGTCATGGTATATACAAGTGTCAGCAATATTAATAAATCAGTGAAATAGTATTGTAATTAGAAAAGTGAGTGCCCATTGACAAAGCACAGTGATACTTTATTGTAACATTTTTTTTATATTTGGCAAAAAATTAAAAAAAGTAAAAATTATGAAATTTTTTTAATATAATTTTAATTTAACCATTAGCACTCTGTAGGTGACTATTTTTGACAAGGAAAATGTTAGTCCTGCTAATGTTAAATTTGAATTTCTTATTTGTGTAGCCATATCTTTCTATGGCAACACCTCAAACATTTGTAACTGAAATTGAGAGACAGGCCACTGCAATTTCAAATATATAGAACTAATATATAAAACACTATATTTTGATGTGATTCTTTATACAGGAATTAATATTTATAAATTATGCAGAGTGCTAAATGTTAAATATTAATTCACTTAAAATAAATTGCTTTTGTTTTTATCTAATGTAATTATTATTAAAAAATGGCAATTGAAACAAAAATATTACAAAAAAATGCATAATTTAAAAAAAAAAAAAGAAGCTATGAGAGTCTGTTTTCAAGGAAATTATTTAATAAAAATATGACCCTTTTTTCTTTTATTTGACAGCACTGTAACTGTGAAGTGTCCCTAAACTGATTTATGAAAATGGTTTTAAAATTTTTTTTATACTAATGTTCACCCAAAGGTAGAGCATCAGTGTCTGATGTTGTATGAGCATAAGAAAGAGCAAGATGTATAGCTCATGAGGTTATGTAGGTAAGATAATAGTTAACCCTAGACTTGAAGAGGTCTAGATTGTAGTGATTGGGGCAAAAATTAACTTCGAACCTGGTCAATACCTAGATGGGTGACCACTTGGGAATACCAGGTACTGTAAGCTTGGATGCGCAAATGGTATTATGGCTTGGAATTGGAAATCAGAAATCTGAGTCCCAATTCCATTCACGTTCATTATATTCACTTCTGTGCAAATACTCTTGAGAAAGGGGTATGAATCCACTTCTTCTCTCCCCAGCTATTGGTTAAGTACTAAGACTGGTGTCAGTAAATCATTATCTTAAAAAAAAATTCTTAAAGTCTAAAGATATTTTATGGCTTTAAAATAACCTGCAAAAAGCTGGTAGATGTGTGTGTGTGTGGGGGATCGATATATGTAGTGATCGGTGGTGGGGGAAACAGCCTGCTGCCATAGTTCTGTTCCACAAGGAAACCGTTCTTGGGAAGGAGCTGTTTGATTGGATCTTCCTTTTTGCTAATAGAATACAAAGAGAATGAGGATAATTCATCTTTGTTTACATGGCATGGTGGGTCACAGCTGCAAAGGTCAAGGCGGGTGAATGTAGCTTGTTAGAAACTTTGCCACAGAAATAGCAGTAGAGTTTTATTTTTTGATAACATGTGCCAGTGTGAAATGGCAACTACAAATTGTCCCTAACCCAACACAGAGGATTTCAAATTTATACCTGGGTATGTTCTCGAATTTCCTTCATACCAAGCAAAAATATAGCACGAAATAGACATGCACAATAGTTTGACTTGTATATCTATTTCACAAATTGTTGTGCAATATTTTTTTCTTTACACTCTGTCATAGTTTCCTGTTTATTTATTGCATATTTGAAAATGGTTGGAGAAAGGATTCTTCAAAACATGTGTTCAGCAATCAAATTCTGTTATGATATTTTTGTTCTGTGAAACTCACCAATTGTCTCTACCTACATTGATGATGTCTTAAGAGAGTCAAAAGCTTGGACCATACTTCTTCCAAAATTAACTCCAGACAATTTCTGATGGAATTTCCTCTTTGTCTGAGAAGGATTTTCTAATTTGGATAAGTTGATCATTAACGTTAATTGAAACAAAATATGTGTTGTTTTTAATATTTGCTTTAAAGAACATTTGCTGCCTAAGTATATATATATATATATATATATACACACATATATTATTAAAGAGTACAGACATTTTGTGTCTATTGAGTTTGTCCATCTTCCTCTCAAATTATGAATTATCTTTTGTAAAAATGGCAGTTGTTAATCTATGAAATCTTAAAAATCCAAGCTTTTGACTCTAGTGAGTCATCCTCAGTGGTGTGTAATTAGTGCATTATCTGAAAAATGCTAACAGTTGGAAGTAGTGCATTTAGTGCAATGTTAGATTTAAATTTAATCTAAAAATGTGTGAAATCCCTTCTACTGAATGTCACAAAAATTCAATATGCAATGATAAATACGAGGTTGGAGACTATAATTACGTTTGTTAATGTGTGGTTGCTTCTGCCTGATGTAAATGGCTTCAATAATGTTTAGTCTATTTTTGCTATTGGATCTTTATATTATTTTGGTGTTGTTTATAAGGAGTTGTCTAATGTTATGATTCTGATGAATACTGTTAGAACTTTGTTCTCATAAATGGCATGTTAGTCTCTTGGAAAATGTGGTTACTGTGTAACCTATATAAGACATTGTTTACAGAGATACAATCTCTGAAAATAATAATGATGATGTCGATATCATTGTCACCTATTAGTCATTGCATATAAATAAGCTTTTATAAAAGAATAACCTATACATTTTTTAATACAATTATTCTTGTATGAATCCTGATGAGTGAAAAATCACATTTCTGATAATTATTGGGGACTTTAATTACTTCTGACACAATTATACATATTCCAAATAAACCACTCATTTTAGTTGATGCTAAAAGTTTTGGACAATGTAGAAAATATAACTTTTATACCTTTTTGTTTGTTTATCTAGATGAGCATTACTGTATAGACATTTTTGGGAATCCAAGACAACAAGGAAACCATTGTACTAGCAATATATATATATATATATATATATATATATATATATATGTGTGTGTGTGTGTGTGTGTAAACTCTTGATTTTAGTTGATACTGAAATGTTTGAGCAGTGTAGGGAATGTAATTTGATTTATACTCTTATTTCTCTTGAATAAGACAACAAATGAAGAAGACAAAATGAGGCAAAATTGATTTCTGGCTGAACAAATATTAAAAACAAAAGAAATAAACCAAAAAAGGTATTTTTAAATGAATGTTGTTTAATGTTTTTTTTTCTTCGTTTTTTTTTTTTTTTTTTTGATTAGAAGCAGCCCCAAACCCTGCCTCATTACTGGATTATTTTGAAAAGCCAGAATTCTATTGCATTTGCTGCAGGCTGTCTAAAAGAGCTAAAGATTTATTTAGTAATTGGTAGTTGGCCAAAATTTTCCACCTGAAAAATTATATCACAAAATTTAAATCTCGCCTACTCCCCTGATTTGTCTTCCTGTATTTTCACTCTACCTCACTCTCACCATTTTTCTCTTGCCCTGTTTCTATTGCTTCAGCATTCTCTTTCTCTCTCTCTCTGTCACACACACACACACACACACACACAATCCAAAAGAACAAAAACAAAAAAAAAGAAAACTTGTAAATAAAGAATTCTCCTCCTTCCACCTATTTTTACCTTATTCTTATAATTCCTAAAATTGCTAACATACAGGGTGCGATGGATAAATTGGTGTCTAAATTACGAAAAACTGAAAATAACACCAACATCTCATTTTGTCAGATATATTTACCAAAATGACAAAAAAATATCTTGAAATACTAGAGAGTAAATTTATTCATTAAAATTGCCATTGGCTTCAACCACAGCCTCCAGATGACTTTGGAATCTCCTACAACTCTTCTGGGCAGTCTCCTTGTTTAAGTTGGTGAATGCTGCCATCATCCTTGACTTCAGTTTATCTTAGGTCTTATAAGGGGTTTTGTTGGTCCCTTGCTCAACTGCACTGCACACACAATAATCAAGGTGGTTGCAGTCTTGTGTGACATGGTGCAGAATCCATAGTGTTTTCCAGCAGGAGCACTGCCTCCTCAAAAGCAGTTTTGGTTGGTTGGTTGGTTGGGTTTTATGGCATATCAACCACTGTGGGTTATTTAATGCCAAATCCAGTTTATAAATCATTTTAAATGCCTATTTTGTATGGAATAAAAAAATGTATAGTTTGCAACATTATTCCTTTACACAAAAACGTATAGCTGGCAACATTATTCCTTTACACAAAAACGTATAGCTGGCAACATTATTCTTTTACAAAAAAAACATATAGCTGGCAACATTCTTTTACAAAAAAAAATGCATAGCTGGCAACATTACTTTTTTACAAAAAAACTTAGAGCTGGCAACATTGTTTCAAAAACAGAGCTGGCAACATTATTGTTTCAAAAACTTAGAGCTGGCAACATTATTTTTCTGAAAACATTATCTGAGACCTTGCTGTTGGATGCAGTTTATCACCGTACCCAGGACGCGGATGTAGTTTACCGTCATACCCAGGACGCAAAGCAGTTTTGAGTCTAACCTGTAGGAAGATGAATGGAGGCATAACATTGCCATCACTAGTGATCATTCCAAACACCTTTGTAATCACCATTAGACTCATCCAATTCTTTTTGAATCTTCTCTCTCTCTCTCTCTCTCTCTCTCTCTATATCTATATATATATATATATATATATATATAATATGTGTGTGTGTATGATTAAATATACATAATATGTGTGTGTGTATACGTGTGTGGTTATGTGTGTATAAAATGTACAATGTGTGTGTGTATTTGTGTCTGATTAGATATACATAATGTGTGTGTGAGATATACATAATGTGTGTGTTTATATATATATATATATATATATGTATAGAGAGAGAGAGAGAGAGGTTTAATTAGATATACTTAATGTCTATGTGTAGATATGTGTGTGTGTGATTAGATATACATACTGTGTAGATATGGGTGTGAGTATGTATACATCATATCTATCTGTAGATATGTGTGCATGTATAACATTTTACACACACACACACACACACACACACATATATATATATATATATATATATATATATATATATATATATATATATATATATATATATAGTTTTAAAGTATGCTGAATACTGAATTTATTTTTCTGTCCTTCCCCCATAAAAATATTCATTTTTCAGATTTCTGTCTTTCTCGTCAGAGCTGTGTATCTTTTATTTTTCATAAGCTAAAAGGAATTTACAATGTTATGCATTGACATTGATCTTGACACAAACCTAGATTACTATTGACTTAGCTGAGATGAATATATTTGCTGATGACGTTGAAGTTGGACTAGAGGTAGAATTTTCATGAAAACTTGTTTTTTTTTGTTACTTCTGGCTTTTTCTTTTTCAACACATGAAAAAAGTGAGAATATGTATGCATTACAATTTTATGACTATTTCTAAAAAGATTTTTAAAATATTTTAAAAATATTCTGTTCCATTGAAAATTTCTGTAGTAAGTCAATATATATGATTGTGTTTTGTATATACATATAAATTTGACCATGTAATCGAATAGGTAAAGTTTTCTGCTTTGTGTATACACACACACATATGCATGTTTATGATAGATAGAAGTCTTGTTGAACATAAGAAAATCCAACTAATTCTCAAAAGTTGTCTTTTTTGATTGTTGGGAGTTAAATCTTTGCTCTTTCATAGGATTTATGTAAGGAAGACATAAGCGGCTTTACTTCTTTCTATAGAGAAATATAGAATGGCTTTTCTTCTGCTGGTCTGACATGTGTCAATGCATATGGTGGCCAAGAGAATGTAACATGTAGATTTGACCATCTGTTATTGCCTAGAAGAGGTGAAATTTTCAAATGTGTGTTTCTCTTGTTTTCTCTAAAAGCATCTTGGTTTGTTACAACTTCATTTTTTTTTTAGTTGCTTCTCTTTCATGCCTTGTTAAGTGATTTAAAGCTTTGTAAGTAATATATGTATCTGAAAAGTTATTGATTCAACCGAGAAGAAAGAAATATCTGATGTTTGGTTATTTGACAAGATTTTGCTAAATGGTTTGGGCCAAGAACTTTTCAACACCCTCATGTATATGTCTATATGATTTAGTTCTAGATGTACAAAATTATTACATATAAGTTAAATGAAAGAAATGAGTAAAAAGTAAAGCATTATTTATATAACTCCACACATCGTAAAGTTACCACATATTTCACATCATTGAAGACACTATTTTTCCCATATTCCACTGTCTGCAATTTACTTTTTATATTACCCGAAATAGGTATAATGACTATCTGCTTATTTCCAAGTATGACCATCTGCTAATACCTATACCCACTCTAGAACATTAGTGTTTCTTCAACATTAACAAAGCCAACCTATAGTTTATACTATGACTATGCTGAGTCGACCTTAATTAGTTTCTAGGAGAGTGTTCACAATCTGTTGTTTTCTGTAGTTAAACAAAGCCAGTACATTCAAACCTTCAATCAAATTGACTTCTGACCATGCTAGTACCATTGATGGCTTTCAAACAGTTTTGTCTCTTAGGTTTGGATCAACCTGTAATATAGTTTACGGGCACTTGCCAATGTTGTGGTCTGCTTCTTAAATTGTCTTGAAAAATTATCTTGATTCCAACAGACCAAAATTAGCGATTTTAAAATTTTAATTTTAATTTTTCCAAGCCAAACTTGTGGCGCATTCTTGTGGTTAGAATGTTCTTCATGCCAGGACATATAAGTGTGTTTTATGCATGAAGAAATTGTGTGGATGTTATTTACATAAGGTTTATGGGAACCTTGTGCATGCCTTATGAATTGTGTGTGGGTGTATTTAATAAGACACAAAACTTATTAAGACAAAGAATAAAGCTTCTGAAAAAGTTAAAATTTATAAATTGTTATATTTCTCCAATTGGCCCTGATTTGGTATTCTGGCTTCAGTACTCTCCTATTGTTGTAATGTCGCTTGCCTTTGCCTTTTCTATAAACACTTTCCTAGTAATTATTCTGATGGACTTTGCTCAATGGTACTCAGACTTTATAAATTTAAATGCAGTAACAGATTGGCAGCAAGATTTTATCATTTCAAAAGTTTAAATGCAATGTCAATCCTTCTTTTTGTTCTTCTTTCTCCTTAATAATGTTTTTCTTTTTCTTATTCTTTCACTCAGTAACCTGTTTTTGAAACATGAGAACTCTTATGTAGCAAAGTAATCATATTTTTAAACAAAAAAATATTATAATAAAGCTCTACTTCTGTATGGAGCACTGTCTTCTTAAAAACAAAAATACTAAGGAACTCCGGATTATGCACCCAACATGTTCTTTTCTATTTTCTGCATACCTGCGCACTTATACTTTATATATATATATATATATATATATATATATATATATATATTTATATTTTATATATATATATATATATATATATATATATATATATATCTGTGTGTGCATATGTGTAGGTGTCTCATGCATGAAGATGTGTGTCTTATGAATGCAATGTATAGATGTCTTATTAGTTGTATGTGGGTATGCCTCATGCATGAAGTATATGTATCTGTGTGTAAGTATGCCTCATGCATGAGATATGTGTGTGTGCCTCATATATATATATATATATATATATATAATGGATCAATAAATTTGTAGCTGGACAATACAGTTATAAACCGAATTTTGTTATAAAATTTTCAGTGTTCGATTTATGTGATCTTCACAAAGAAGGAAATAATGTTGAAGAATATTTGCTGTGTAAAATGATTATTTTTTTTTCTTTTCTCATCATCCTTATTAGGCTACAGACTGATTGATGTACTTAATATATAATAGTGTATAAAAGTTCATGAATTAAGGTGGTTTTGAAATTTCATTTTAAAAACTCTTGGCCAACTTGGTTGATGAAAGTTTCAGTCTCAAAGACTTACACTCTGCAATTTCTCTTGGCTCTCTTCTGTTGAGTTCAAATTGTATTTTACTTGAAACCAGCATTTTCATTGATTGGCTGTAATCTCTGCTTTCCAAGTACAAATATACATTGTGGCCACGAGTGAAAAGATTTTGGAAAGAGGAAAATAGAAGGAAAGTTGATTGGTACAGGTGGTGAGGTCGCAAAGTGTGGGTGGTGGTGGTGGGGGGTTTACTAGTCTGAGTTGGCTTACAGATTGGATTTCAAAAGAAAATGGGGGGGCTTAAGTATAGAGAAGATGGATTATTTGAGTGGGAAAACTTTGGTTGGGGAGAGAGGAAATGAAAGAAAAAGAATTGGTCGGTAAAAAGGTTTTGAAATATTAAAAAATAAGAAAAGAGTTGGATAAAAGAAAAGAAAATAAGATGATGTAAGAGACAGAAGTTTTGTTGGAAATATGACAAACACGGATTAGAAAATATGAAAAAGAAAGTTGAGATAAAAGTGGTAAGAAGAAAAAATTTAGAAGTATAGTTGGGAAGCGAAAATATCAGATAAAAGATTGATTTTGAAACGAAGACTCTTAAGATAGAACAATAATGTAAATTGAGTTTGGAGAGTGAAATGTTTAACTAAAGGGAAGTTAAGAAATCATAATGAAAAAAAATATCAAAGGATTGAATATTGAAAAAAGTCATTACATTTTTTTGTCTTTCTACTTACCCAGATCCACCTTAGAATTAATAATAAATCTATATAAATCTGTTTATCGGTAATCTAATCTGTTGCAACATGTACAGAATCTAAAGGTGAGCATTTTCTGGAGAAAATATGAGTTTGATTGCTGCTTTTTGTATTGATAAAAATCCTTCATAATGCCAGATAATGTCTTACCTTATACTTATAAAGGCTCTATAAGAAGTTCATTGTACAAATATATATATATATGTATATATGTATATTTTGTCAGAATAATGTATCTTTGCAAGAACTAGGGCAATCTTTCTTGTATAGAAAAGAAAAATTGCCCTAGTTGTTTAGAAGATATATTTTTGTGGCATTTCTTTTGCAAATCTGGCAAAAGTTGTATCCTACAATTTATGAATGCAAAACAAAATAGTCAGGTGCAAGATATTTGGACTTTTGTGAGTTCAAAATTCTAAAGTGGTATTAAGGTAAACAAACGAGTAAAAAAAAAAAAAAAAAAAAAAAAAAAAAAAATTCTTTGTGTAAAGAACAAATAGCATAATGGTAGCAAAAAAAAAGAAAGAAAGAGAATTTGAAATGTGGAATATACAGAAAAGAAGTTGGTGATAGGTAAGAAAATGAAGACTGATAATAACTTCTGAAGAAATAAAAAAATGAAAACTTTAAATAATTTTGGAACAAAGGGAGGTAATAGAAATATGTGAGAAAAATAAAAAGATGGCATGAGGTGAGAACTAGAATAAAGATAAAAGAGTTAACTAGAAGTGGCTAAAAAAAAAAAAATGGAAAATACTGAAGATTCTAAAAACATCAAAGAAAGAATGTAGATTATGGAAACAAAAACTATTCTAATAGCTCTAAAGAAATAAGTTGGAGTTAGGAAAAATTAAAATTAAAAAGAGACAAAATAGAACTGTGAGAGTGAGAACACTTGAAAGTAATAATTTTTTTTTCCTTTTGAAATTTTCTGAGGAGAATGGAAAACCACTCCAATAACCGAGAAGTAATTTGAGGGTATGTTTATCCTGTAAAAAGAATATTATCAAAAAGATTTGTTAGAAGAAAATAAAATTAAAAAATAAGTGTTATATATATGTAAATATTAATATAAAAGCAGTGATAAAATTTAAATGAAAATCTAACATTTTCTGCAGTGTTTGGAAACTTAAAAACCGAAAGCCTCCTACTGTGAAAGGATGGTTTATGGACTTTTTTTTTTTTTTTTTTTATTTGATTATATTTCATGTCAGTGATATTAGGGCTCCACGTTAGTTCGGTGCATTTTGCTTTATCCATACAAAAACTCAATATATTTATTTTTCTGACTTTTATTATTGTGGCTTTCTACTATTTAATTTTTTTTTTTTTTTTTTTACAATGAATATTTTATTTGAAAATAACTTCAGAAAAGAAAAAACAGATTTTGTTGTATTTATTGAACTAAAAGAAAATGTAATGTTTCTTGTAGATAAAGCAATGTAAGAAAAATATTTTAGTACTAGATGGGGATGATCTTTAGGGAAAGTAAAAAAAAAAAAAAAAAAAAAAAAAAAAATTAGCCTTTCATGTTACTTTTGTTGGAGTTGTATTGATATGAAGGATAAAATAACAGGCATGTTAAAAACATAAGGATGTAAATAATAATAATAATAATAAAGTATCATAATTGTAATATATTTAATGTCATACAAATGATGTGTAGGTGGTGTAATGTATGGTAAAGATGATATTGGCTGTTTTCCTCCAAATAGATATTTGGCATTTATTGACCAAGCAGCCAGTACAGTTTTTGGTTAAAATTTGTAAAATCTTTATCTTCAAACCATTTTTCAGGAAAATAGGTTTCTCAAGTTCAGTAGCTGTTATTACTCTTTCTGGTATTGATAGGAGTTTCCTTCCTAACCTTTTATTTGAAGTAGTGTGGAATGTCACAATCGTGATGATATCATTATTTTCTCTTTGAGTTACATGTGCTATTTTTAACTGTTGCTCATCCTCAAGTGATGTGGCTTTTGTTATTTGGTACAGTTCTGCGCCAGTCCACTATGTTCAAAGAAGGATGATCTTTGCCAAAACCCTCAGGCTTCATTCGCTCAAAGCCTTTTTTCTCAGTAGCTTGGAATGAGAAATCAGAGAGCCGAGTTCCAATTCCAGTTGGTTTCTTGCATTCACTTATGTACAAATACCTTTGGGAAAAGTATGAATCCATTCTCCCCTCCAGCTGTGGATTAAATAGTAGCATTTGTATCTGTAAGAATCATTCTTATCTCCAAAAAATTGTAAATGGAATATTAACTTGTAAAAATAAAAGGAATTATTCTTAAGTTCTCAAATATTTTCTGGCTTTAAATAAGCCACAAAAAACAATGAATCAGTCAATAGAAAAATTTGGCTAATGATAACATGAAAGGCGTGCGATTATTTATCATAGTAAATAAATTAAGAAATATTGTTAAAAAAAATGCTGGTTAGTTTCTAACAAATCTGAAGCTACTTTCCTTTTCACCTGTAGGTTACAACAAATAACCTGGAATAATGTTGATTTTATTTACTCATATCACTGAAATCTATTTAAAGAAATGGCAAGGTGCTTAAAGTCCAACAATAAATGTTTGTAAAACAGAAAATGTTTGAGAAGATTATGAATATATATTCATTTATGTTTCTCTTTGCTTACTAAGCATTTTTGTGTCTTGACAGAAATGAGTTAAAATTGCTGAAGATGTTAACTGAACTTAGTCTGGCTCAAGATCATTTTAGAGGAGCATCCCATGAACATTCTTTGTGTGGATTTTGTTAATGCCACAACATTTCAGCTGATCCACCATTTTTATTTTCTATTGTAAATAGAAAAAGGAAATTTTTTTATTGATTGTACACCTGAAGAAAGCTATTGATCAAATGAAATGTTATATTAACAAAAGTAACATAATGAGACAATTTAAACAACAATTGAAATGATAATGACTCATTTCAAAATTGTATCTTTACAGAAATTAATTTTCTCTGCAAGAAAAATAAATAAAATAGACTGGTAAAATAATAATTTTATCTCTTGTGGATGCATATCTCTCTCTTTTTTTTTTTTTTTGTCCCTCTTAGACACCTAGACAAATAAGTTGCTATTTCAGTAACTCTACAGTTTGTTTATTCTTGTCAAGTGTTTATTAAGCTTACCTATATATGTCCTTTTGTGCATAAGTTCTTACAAATTTATAGTCTAATAATGAGAAAAAGCATTTATTTTACACAAATATTTGCATTTAAACTGTCTTCCTCATCTTTGTTGTTATTATCCCAATATTTTGGCTGTTGTACTCTCCAGCCTTCATTAAGTGTTTGTTGATCTGGATAAGCTTCAGGTAATTTACTCCCATGCAGTTCCATTTGAAATTCCCTGAAAGTTACTGAGATAGACAAGCACCTGAGGAAGGATGGAGGACACAATGACCAAAACATTGATAACATCAAAGATGAGGACATTAGTTCAAATACAAATAATGTAAATCATAATTCCTCATTACAGAATTTCAGAGAGAAGGTGGTTGGGTGATAATAACAATAAAGATAAGGACATTAGTCCAAATGTAAGTAATGATAACTTGTCATCCCAAAAATTCAGATAGAATGTAATCAGATGCTAACAACAATAAAGATGAAGATATTAGTTCAAATGTAAATAATGTGAAATCCTTATCCCACAAATTCAGTCAGGTGATTGGGTGATAATAAGAATAAACATGAAGACATTGGTCCAAAATGTAAATAATGATGACCCTAATCCTAAAAATTCATATAAAAACAAATATTTATTTTTTGACACAATCTCCTTTTTCATTAAATATAATCTTGACAAAATTAAAATAAATGTCTTAACCCTACATTTGAAGAAACTAAAAAGGTAATCTCAGTAGATTATATAGTTGAAAAAAAGGTTAAACTATTGCTGAATCTCCAAAATATTCTTGACCTTTCCTATTCATTTACTATATTTGAAAGGAGATACATTGGAACAATACTTTGTGATGAAGATGTCCAATTAAGTGCAGAAAAAATTGAAAGCTGATTGAAAGAAGCAGTTCCACAAGGAATATTTTCAGCCAATAGAAAACTGCAAATATTGCTAGTCCTAAGTAGCACAAGCACCTACTTTTTCACCTGTCTTCCTTATCATTTACAAAAATTTCAGGAGTTTCCTATTTGAATCTTCTGATGAATCTTAATTCTTATGTTAATGACTGAATAAGTTCATGATAAAATACCTCTGAAAATTCACCTATCGTTTTTTTTTAAACTATTTGAACTTAAACACAATAACAATTCATAAATATGAATGCAGATTATTATTTTTGAGTAAGAGGATACAAATGAAAAGATTAAGTTGGCAAGGTTTTACATTTCACTGAAGCAGATGTTAAACACATGAATGTTATTGCCTCCTCTATCTTCTCTTATTGCCTCCTCTATCTTCTCTTATTGCCTCCTCTATCTTCTCTTATTGCCTCCTCTATCTTCTCTTATTGCCTCCTCTATCTTCTCTTATTGCCTCCTCTATCTTCTCTTATTGCCTCCTCTATCTTCTCTTATTGCCTCCTCTATCTTCTCTTATTGCCTCCTCTATCTTCTCTTATTGCCTCCTCTATCTTCTCTTATTGCCTCCTCTATCTTCTCTTATTGCCTCCTCTATCTTCTCTTATTGCCTCCTCTATCTTCTCTTATTGCCTCCTCTATCTTCTCTTATTGCCTCCTCTATCTTCTCTTATTGCCTCCTCTATCTTCTCTTATTGCCTCCTCTATCTTCTCTTATTCATTCATTCATTCTTTCTCTAAAATGAAACTGTTTTTAATATATTTTTCTTCTAGTTATCCTCACAAACAGGAATGCTTTCCCTGTTGAAATGACAGTGCATAACAAATGTGCTAAAGAACAAGTAGAGTTATGTGTGAACAACAACAATATTTAAAGAAATTGGAAACAAAAAGGACACTTACATTTAACATCAGGAAGAGAAAATTGAAATTTCTAGGGTACATAATGAAGAAAATGGGCTTGGAAAATTTGATACTCCCAGGGCAGATTGAAAGCAAGAAGGACAGAGGAAATAAATGTGTAACCTACTCAAATGGATAGTGGAACAAGGTTTAGGAGAGATAACAAAAAGACTAAATTTATTAAGAGCTACATAAGAAAAGAAATTGTAGAGAGCCACAATTACCTATGTCCTGAATGGACACAGCACATAAAAAAAGTAGGATTATTGGGATTTCTAGAAGAAGGGTTGGAGTGACTAGTTAAACTGACATTTGTAACGAGTTTCCCCAGATCAAAATCTTGGTTACTCTTTAACAGTTATCTCATCTAGAAACTATGGATCTGAGGAGTGTGATAACCAGATCTAGGGCACTGACTGTTCATAAGGTAAAAGCTCTTCATATAACAGTCACCGTTAGGTGGATTTAGGAACTAAAAATAGACCGGCAGGTATTTAGTAACCATGGTTAAAAACTGCAAAATGCTAATGCCAGACTGTATCTGTGTGTGTGTATATATATATATATATATATATATATATATATATATATAAATTTTAGCCCTTTATCCAAGCTGGAACTTTGTCCACTGGAACCAGGCATTTAGAAGACAGTACTTATGTTGTTGAGAGCTGCAAAGTGCCAAGGGAATTATATTGTTATAGGTGGAGCCAGGTGAGTCTTCTAGTAAAATACTGTGACTATATCCACTGGAACCTGAACTATATATGTATAAATTCTAACTCTTTATCCAGGCTTGAACTCTCTCCACTGGAACCAGACCTATATATCTTCATAGATTTATATAGCAGCAGTATATTAGGTTGGTGCAAAAACAAAGTCGTTTTTCTTTTGAAGTTGAACGTCAAAAAACGACATTATTTTTGCACCAACCTAATATGTGGTTATATCTCACTCTGGTTCTTTCAACACCTTTTGCAGCTCTTTGTTTCCTTCTCTATTTACTTTATTTTCATATCATTTTTCCTCCTTATATATTTCTATATACATCGTTTTTTTTTTTTTCCATTTCTCTTTTTTGCTGCTACTTCTGATTTCTTTGGTAAGTATTGTGTAACATTACACTGCTGAGTTAGTGATCAATTGAAATTGGTGTGGCAGAGGGGGATAGATGCTGATTGAATCTTTGAAGAATAAAAATGAAAGACTTGCTTATGGACTCTGTAGAATTTATATTAAAAAGATTCATTGTTGATATCGAAAAGGTTTTGTCTTCTCTTAGGAATAAGTCTGCTGTTGTTTTTTTTTTTGTTTTTTTTTTAAAACAATTTTTCTTTTTTTTGTTCCTAGTTTATGTTGATGCAAACTTCTGAGGAGAGCAATTGGCATTATGTTATTTTTATTTTTTCCTACAACTATTTAGTTTTTTTTTTTTTTGTTTTTGGATTTTTGGAAATGTTTATCTGAAACTGAGTTTCTCGAATTATAAAGTATAGTAGTATCATTGTAATTTTGAATCCAGATTAACTGATCTTGTTTCTTTTATTCCAAACTTTCAGCTTCTGCTAAAAACAGTGCCATATTGTGCATAGGTGTGGCCTTGTAGCACTAGATGATATTGACATGGCTGTATCTATTGTTTAAGATTCTCATCTGTAATCTGAAATACTGAAAATCTGTATAACCGATTGAGATGCAGGTTCAATAAGAGCCATGGTCTATTCCTCACAGAGCCTTGATGTAACTAAAAATTTCACATAAATTTAGAAGTTAGTGTTTTCTATTTAAAAGAAATTACTAGTATTATTTATATTATGTCCTTATCTGTGTTAATAGCACCTGATCTCCTTCTCGTTCAAATTTTGAGATAAGGAGTTTTCATTATTTATATTAGTCCTAATGTCCTCAATTTTGTTATTACCTGATTGCCTTCTGTCTAAATCTTTGTGATGAGGAGATAGCATTATTTACATTTGGACTCATATTCTCATCTCTGTTATTATTATCACAACGGCCCATAATGGTGTGACACTAGCAACAAAGATGGGGATAATAATCTGAATGTAAATAATGATAACTCCTGATTTGACAAAGATGAAAATATTAGTCCAAATGTAAATAAATTGAATAGTAACTCATCATCTTGGAAATTCAGAGAGGTGGTAATAACACTAAAAATGTGGATATTAGTCCAGATGTAAATAATGGTAACTCCTCATCTCAAAAATTCAAACAGAAGGCAATTGGGTGATAATAACAACAGAGATGAGGACTTCAGTCCAAATGTAAATAATGATAATTCCTCATTCTAGAAATTCAAATAGAATGTTACCTGATGAAAATAACAATGAAAATGTGGATAATGTTTTTAATGCTGATTGTCTACATAAGTTTTAAGAAAGAGTTGTTGACCAAGTGATAGCTTAAAGGCTTAACAGCTAAATTAACAAAAAAAAAAAAATAAAAATAAAAAAAAAATAATACTGAGTTTTTGTTACTGACAACTGTAAATTTGTTCTGGTATTATTAATCTCTTTGTGGAGAGAGACACACATGCACAAGAGTGGATAAGTAATTCTGTAAATTTTAACTATAATGTTCAATCCTATTTTGTTTACTAACTCTCAAGGCCTGAGAGTCAATCAAGGTAGAGGGTTACTAAATGAGGTTGTTGTATGGATGTAAAAGGGGTGAAGTATGTGCCATTTATGAGGATATGCACAAAAGGTAACAGTTGACTTTAGACTTGAAGAGGTTCATAATTGTAATGCTTGTGGGGAACATTCTCTCAAGAGTTCTATAATGTAGTCTGACTCTGTACAACCTGGCTGAGGGATTGAACTCACAATGACTGTGACTAAATTCATGAACCAATTCTTTAATCCCCTAATTCAAGCAGAAATGAATGTTTAAAATTTTAAAATTTTATCCTAGAAGCTGTTCTATTTACCTTGAAGAATATTTCTGTTAATACTAAATTGTCTTATTAAAATTTAAAATTTGGCTTGCATTTAGCTAATAACATTTTCATAAAGGCCATTTACTTACTCATAGCTTAAAGGTTTAGCAGGTAAATTGGCACAAAAAAGCATTTTGTAGGTTAGTTGATATAAAAAAGAATTTTTATGGCCTAGTTAAAAAAATCACTTTTAAATTTGAATAAATGAAATCAATATTCAATAATCTTTACCTCAGATGGTATATTTTTTAAGCAACATTGAAAGTAGCAGTATTTTTCCTTTTGCAATTATCTTAAGAGGTATTTTAGTTTTGTAGTAAACACTTGTTTCTGGCAACTGAAGGACAGTACTTGTGTGAAATTTTGTCCTTGCAGATGTTGGCAAACCAAAGTCATTTGTCCTCTTCTAAGAACCATAATAGATGTCGGTCTTCAATTGAGTTGACAGGCACAGGCTGAAAATTAGCACCTCTTTTGTCAGTGCCACTGTTAATGTCACCATCATTGCCACTTCAGTTCATCAAGATAATTGTGCATGTCTAAATTACATTGGTTGCCTCACAAACTTGAGGCTTTGAAACAGTCTCTGCTTATATGGAATGAGTAAAGTGCTTTCTCCTCAGTCTGGCATTCATTCTACTCATAGACTTGGAGGTTTGGAAGAATAAAGAGAGAACAAATGAGAAATTTAGTTCAAACTTCTTTGGTAACATTTAAGATGAAGAATGTAATAGCCATTGTGAAGTTTTAAGCTTGGAGACTTGGGCTGTGTTATTTTTTTTTTTTTTTTTTTTGTGGGGTGAGGAAGAACATTTTCATTGTCTCATTGTCTTTTATATTTAATGTTTCTTTTGTTCAAGAAATTAAGTTTTAGTTATCTATGTGATTAGCCAACTTGAGTTGTGTTTCAAAACATTAGTCAGGGCCAGATGTTTGATAAATCTATTGCACAAATCTCCTACTTATAGTCTTTTCTGAATGAATGAATGCTAATTCTAACTTAAAATTTTAAATTCTTAACATACTCGAGTTTTGTTAGAAACATCACAAGATTTAAACTTAGAACAAGTTATATATATATATATATTCATTATTGCAAAATTTTAAATTTTATAAAGGCTATAAATATGAGATCTAATTATAAGATTTATCAAACATCTGGTCCTGATGAGTTCTTCAACATAAAATGCTTGAGTCAGCTAACCAAATAAGTCACTTGAACTTTTCCTAATTAATTGAATTATTGAATATTATAGCTCTACTTATCTATTGAGTGCTTTTTTGCAGAGGTTCTGCTAGCCAGAAAAAATGTATAAAATTCTCATAATTTTCATGTGCTTGCTCAGTTCTATTATTATTAATCTTATAAATTTAGAATAGAAGTTGTATTCATTATTTGTATTTTCTTTTTTCTTTCAGTTTTTCACAGGTGCTGACCAACCACTTGTGTTCCCAGCACAGTCTGATAATGATTATCCAGAATCATGTAAGTCTATATATTTTTTTCTTTTACAAATTCTTTCAATAAAAAATAAACCTCCACCTTGTTTCAGAATTGTTGCCAGTAATAAATATTTTGCTACAGGGATAAAACTTGTTTCTGGTTTCACTAACATTTGTTATGAAACAATTACATTTTCTATGTGCAAAATCATTTGATAAAGTAGCTCACAAAGAACTCTTTGCAACTGCTAGATATCTTTGACATCGTTGGAAATGATATTTGAATACTATTTACATTGTTCGGACTATTGTCCTCATCTTTGTTGCCATATTTATCACAATGTTTTGGCTCTTGTACACTTTGGCCTTCTTCAGGTGTTTGGAATGTCAAACTGAACCTTTTATTTTGCTTGCTGGGGTAGACTGTTTTAGTTCCACATGCAATGTCTAATGGATATCAGTTATCTCCTGTTAATTCCCCTCTCCAAGTTCTCCACTACCTTAACCAAGTATTGAACTCACACTCTTTGGGTCCTGTCACTGGTTTTAACTAACGCCTTTATCCACTGTGCCATGTAGGAGGCTGGAGCATACACTGGCCAAAATGTTGTGATAAATATGGCAACAAAGACGAGGACAATATAAATAGTGTACATAATACCTCATCTCAGAAATATAGACAGATAGAATAATCAAGAACTTATATTGGCAGCAATCCACCTGCATATGGATATAAAAATTGATTCAGCAAATATAGAAAAATAGAAGTGGGTGTAAGACTAGGATGTGTCTTATGTGATTATTCAACCTATACATTGAGGTGATTCTGAGAAAATTCGATGTCCTACTAAGATTCATTATTGGTAACCACTATCTTAACAACATAAGATATGCAGATGACACAGTGTTGATAGTAGGATACAGAAAGGAATCTACAAGAACTCTAAGAAGGTAATGAAGGAAAGCAAGAACAAAGGACTAAACATTAATTACAAGTAGATAAAATGCATGGTTGTTAGTATAAGGAACAGTTCAACATCTACATTACAAATTGGAGATTTCAAAATCAAACAAATACAAAAATTTAAATATTTGGGAAGTGTTTTAACAGAGGTTAGAAAGTGTGACACTGAAATCCAAAGGTGCATTTGGATAGCAAAAGATGCCTTTCAAAAGCTAAGCAAAGTATTAAGAAACCGGAAAATTTTCATTAGAAACAAACAAAAAAAAGTGTACTGAACTGTTATGTAATATCAGTCCTTCTATATAGCAATGGATGCTGGACAATATACAAAGAGATGAAGAGACTTGAAACAACAAAAATTTTGTTCTACAAAATGATGCTGAGAATATTATAAACTGAACATATAAGCAACAACAAAGTTTTAGAGAAAATGGAAACAAAACAGATATGCATATGTTGTATCAAAAAGAGATAGTTGAGATTTTTAGGGCACATAATGAGGAAAGAGTGTTTGGAAAATTTGATACTTAGAGGACAAATTGAAAAGGGATAGAGGAAGACAATGTGTAACATACTTAGTGAGCTTGAATAAATGGATGGCGGAACAACGTTTATGAGAGCTAACAAAAAAGACAATGTTTATTAAGAGATACAAACTTGGTCGTTACTCACATGTTCTTGCTGTGATATTCTCAGTATCCTTCTGTAGAACCCCATTTCTGTTACCTTTAGTTTTGTTTTCAGCTATGAGGAGGTTATCCACCATTCACTGCCATATAGGAGAACTAATATTATGTAACAGTTCAGTGCTTTTTTCTTTGTTTCTAATGAGAATTTTCCATCATTATTAATAACTCTTAATCAAATTCTTTATTAACGTCTTTGACTATCCTTAATCCACTTTCCTCTTAATCCTATCTTTTATTCTTAACTTCAATTCATTCAGTTTATTTGTTGATACAGCTTTTATTCCCAACTCTTTGCCTTTGCAGTTTTTTGATGTCTTGTACCTCTAACTGCTTTTGCAACTTTCTACTGTATCTCACCCCCTGCTTTTCCAGTGCTTGGCTTTGATGTACTCACTTCTCAAGCCACTGTCATATTCTCCCTCTCTGTCTTTGCAGTACAACTCTTCACATTCCCTCACTATATATCCATCCCACTACACTCACATTCCATCTTTATCTCCAATATTCTGTAGTGTCCATTAGTTGTCCAACTACATATTAATATATTATATTCACTTTTTTCCTTTAAACTTTTCTTTGATCCAATGTCAATTGATTATGCCAAAATCATTTTTCTCTTTCCATTGCAGACAAAAAATTAAATTTTTTGTTTCGCACCATTTCTTTTCCTTCTACTTTTGATTGACATTTTCCTCCATTCGCTGGCGTCGTCTGCTGCACACTTTCTAATTTCGCAATTGCATTCCAATGTGCAATTACTCTTTCACAACCCTCACAGGACATTATCAATAGAGAACTTGTTCTTTTTTTTTTTTTTTTCTTTTTAACCTCCCCCTATCATCCAGACTATTTGCCTCAAGAGAATTGTCTTCTATTTTTCTAATTAAATAAAATAAAGAAAAACGAATGAAAAAATTGTAAAATTCATTGTTGAGATATTTATAAGTCATTGGTTTATGCTTTATACATTCTGAAGTTTATAACAGTTTCAGCAATGATTCTATGTATTGTGGAAATAATTTTTTGTTTTGATTTTATATGGTTTTGATTCTGATTGGGGGGGGAAAAAAAAAAAAAAAAAAATGTATTTTGTTTTGATACTTTTTGAGAAATAATATGCCATTAGCTTTTAAATTTTCCGAAACTATAATCATACTTTGGATTATTTCTATTACAGTATTCTTATTAGCCATTGTTTGACAATATAATGAAGAATATTTTTTATTTTCTAAACAATGTGCTTTACCCTTGCCAGGACATTATATTTTGTTAAATCTTTAATTTCTTTCAGGATGTGAAAAATCCTGACTCTCTAAAAGTTTGTCATTTGTTGCTCTAACTCTCATTTTTTGCTGTCTGTCATTCTTGTTCTGTCATCCATTTAATCTCTTTACTTCAATATGCTCTGTTAGTGTTAAATTCTCTAAGACTTCTTTCTTTATGTCCTACAAAAGTGTTGTCTTCTCTGTTTCTCCTTCAGCTGTCTCTGATTGTTAGTAGTAGTGTCTTTGTAGTCCATATTTGTTTTGTTTCTATGGACATTTTCTGATCCTTTAATACCTCCTGAAAAGCATCTTTAAGATTATTTTTAATCCTTTTTCTTCTACTGAGTAATACACTTCACAAACACTGAGGAATGGTTCAGCCATAATGAGAGAGTAGGCATTGTCAATTGAAAAAGAAATAACAAAATTAACAAAGTTTGCAATAAAAAGAAAAAGGGTAAAAATGAAATAGCATCAAGCAAGCAATATATGCAAAGCAAATTTACAGGTAAGAAAGCCAAAAGTTTACAAACTCCAAATTGGTGTCTCTGCACAAAAGGAAGGTCAGACAAATGAACACAGTAGTCTGTCTTGTAGACAAGGCAGATCTGGACTGTTTCAAATTGTAAACTGACCTATTTTATTCATTAAGAAAAATATCCCTCCCCCACATGCATTTAAAAAGGAAGGGGAAAAGGTTGCCTATGAAAGGGAAGGGGAAAAGCTTGTTGATTTCACTCCTATATAGAGTGAAATCAACAAACCAAAACATTGATAAAGATATCAAAAACAAAGAATGATTTAAAATATCTCAAGTAAGTTAGGAATATCAATGACTCTTCTCAAAAGTTCTAGACAATATTTCAATTGTGTATTCTTCAATTTTGTTAGAAATTTATTTTTGTATACTAACACAAGTCAAACAGTTTCTCTAAATACACATGTGGTTGTAATTTTTTTTTTTTTTTTTTTAATACTTTACACATCTTATATTTTTTAAGTGACCAAGTGTATTTGCATATATTTCTGTCTGTAATATTTTATAACTTCTAATGATACCAGTGCAAGAAATTTTAGTTTCCCCTTCCCCTGCACTTGTGACACGAAGTGGCAGCTTCATTATTATGATTATGTTATAGAGTTTTTCTTCTTTTATGTGCTGTGTCACTTCAAGGCATGGGTGTTCACGGCCATCCACAAACTCCTATCCTCTGTAACTCTAAACAATCTTTATCTCCTTACTATCCATCTCAGTCTATGTTCTGTCATCCATTTTCACAATCCGATTAGGCCTGTTTTATTCTGCTCCTATTTCCTTCAATATGTCCTCTGAGTGTCAAGTTCTCCAAACTCTCTTTCTCCATTATATGTCCCAGAAATTTCAGTTGCATTTTTCTGATTCTCAGCAAAGTGTCCCATTCCCATTTTCTCTTAAAACTTCCTCATTGCTCATATGTTCAATCCATGGTATTCTCAACATCCTTCTGCAGAAACACATCCCTGTTGCCCAAACTCTCCTTCATCTGTAAGTTGTTCAGCATTCACTGCTATATAGTAATATATTATTATTATATATTAGTCTAGTATGCATTTCTTGGTTTCTAAGGACATTCCTCAGTAGAGCCACATATCTGTTGCTTCAAGTTTCATTTTCATCTGTGAGGAAATTGTTCAGTATTCACTGCCATATGAGGATTGATATTATGTAGCAGTTTGGCACTCTTTGTTTCTTATGAAATTTTCCTGTTTCTTAATACTTTGTTTAATATTATCAAGGCATCTTTCACTATTCCATTATCCTTTCAGGGTTCTGTGTCACATTTTCTGTTGTCTGTTATAACTCCTACCAGATATTTAAATTTCTCTGCATGCTTGATTTTGTCATTTTCAATTCATAGCACGTATCTTGGGCTGTTTTTCTTATTGACAACTATACATTCTGTCTTCTTATAATTGATACTTGTGAGACAATAGCAATGGAATCAAAATCCCATATCAGAAATACTGCTGTGATCCAAAGTAGTGTCCTTTTCTTGGGTTAAGAAAGGCTGTGATTGGTTGAGACTGGTCTGGAAGTGCAAAAATTACCATAAGGCCTGAAGTAGACTCAATTTTGATTTTTGGCAAAAGTGAATGCAAATTCTATTTTATAAGATTTGTTTTTTTTTCCTTTTGTCGAGACAATACTTTTATATAATAAAAATAGTAGTTAAGAACTTAACTATTATTAGTGTCACACATTGATATATGCAATGGAAATTCCAATCTTAGTATCAATAAGACTGCTCCTAACTCAAAAGTAAATTATGGCAGTTTTCTGGAGGTCTGCAGTCCTGGTCTCAATTCCAATTTCCCTAAACACTTTTTTAATTTTCTAGGTAGGGCTTCAAGTGCAAGTGTACACATTACTACAAGAATTAGTTCTGTAGTCATGTTTCTTTCTGTGGGTTTCTCTTTCTTCATTTCAACCAATTCTACCCCAGAACCTTTTAACAATATGCTACTGGTGATTTAAAAGTGCTTTCTATTTTACATTGAATATGCCTTTCTCTTTCTAGATCATAAGCATCCTTTTTTTTATATCCTGCTTTTGTTGGTTTGCTCCTATAACAACACTCTTTTACAGTTCTGTTTACCTCTTGAGACCAATTTCTTCTCATCCTAGCTGTAGCAGGAGGACAACTGAGCACACACCCTACTGTGTAATGGGACATCTGCTGAGTGAAATACCATCACCATTAGTTTGAGTATCCTTTATGCCATTATTTCAAATATTTTGAGAGGACATTTACTATGAAGGTAAATGAATTTAAAGTTGCACTATTACCAGTGCTTTGATAAAGATACCCTCTCTTGCTAAAGAGCCCCTCCTGCCCATGAGACGTTATGCCCTGCCAGATGTCAACATGTTTTGTTTGTACTTAAACCGCTTTAAAGTATTAGATAATCGTGATGTTGACTTTCTATATGGCTTCAACCAAAAGGTTAGAAAGGAAATCCCCATTGATACTGGGAAAGAGCAATAACAGCTACTGGACTTGAAAAACTTATTTCTCTGAAAAATTGTTTTAAAAATTGTTTTATAAATTTCAACCATCAGTAATACTGGCTGCTTGTTTAGTGAATGCCAAATATTTCCTTATAAGGAAATGGTTAATATTACCACTAACATTAGCATTAATTCAGTCCAGATTTACCAACAAAAATCAATCCTATAAGATGTGAGAATTTTTTTTTTTTTTTTTTAATATGTTGGCTGGGATTATTTGGAATGTTCTGCATATTGACCACAATGAGCCAATTTATACTATCTGATAATTAGTTTTGAAAGTTCTGGGGCAAAACTGTTCGGTCACTTATTACAATGAGTTACCATTGAAGACATAGAGACCACAAATATGACCTTTTTCCAAATCTGATAATTGAAATGGAGTTTTCATTGTATCCAGCTGTTATTGTATAATTGGCTTGGACATCTTGTGGGTTGGGTGAGAACTGGATAGTTATTGTTAGTTGGGGTCTTCTTTCATACAAAGTCCGAAAGAAGTGAGTAATGAGGGATGAAGAAAGGGTGTATGGGTGGTAAGGTATACGCTTATTTGAAGAATAGTGACATTGGCAAGGTCTAGTTAGATAGGCCTTCATGTCTGTCGTTTGAGTAACAGTTGGTAATAAACTGTGGAGAAGTAAATATTCTAGGCATTGTGCCCAAGATAGGTTAATTGTAAGCTGTTGATAAAGATTTGTTTTGGTTTATCTGCTCTGCAATACCTTTAGCCTTTTCTTATTTGCTTTTCCTCACTATTTTTGAGGCACTAACTTCTTAAAGATTGTTAGCTTTTTGTTGGCATGTGATCAAGTATTGCTCTATTTGTTTGATTTCAAGTTACTTAGAGGAGGATTGGTAGCAATTTTGGGCAGGAACTTTGGTTTGTAAGATGATCGAAACTGGTTTAATTATTGTATATTTAAAAGAAATTTTCTCTGCATCTTTTAAATGAGAACTGAATGCATACGATTTTCATATTGTTTGGGAACTGATATAAGGAAAGGTAGAATGAAATGGTATTTTTTAACACAAACTGAATTTTGATTCTCATCTGAGTCAGTGGGAATGAAAACTTTGGAAAAGCTCAGTGTATATTTAATGAAGGAATGGAAAGTGAGCTAACACCTTCATATGAAAGGGAAGCACATATTCTGCTTTCAATATACCGAGTTCTTCATTCATAAATTCACCAGGAATGGCCTAAGGGTTAAGTGATATGTGGGACATCTTTACTGCTAATTTGTTTTCTCTCATAACATACTAACAGACCAGATCTTCCTTTTGCTTAGTAAGAACTCTAATTGCTTTTCTGTTCATCACTGACTGCAACTGTCTCTACTGACTGCCTCCTTGATACTCTCTACATCTCTGAGTGATAGCTTGTTATCCATAAATGGTTAAATTCTGTTCATTCCAGTCTGTGGACCATAAACAGAATTCCCTTTGCTTGGATGAATGGTAGACTTATAAATGTGCTAGATAGATTCTGCTGAGAAAAATTGTCTAGCATGACACAGTAATTGATTGTTGTGTAGTGATTGATAATTATTCATGTATGAGAAAATAATGTTTACAATCAACAGAGCTTAATGGTGGCAATGATTTTTTTTCAGTAAGTAAAATGCAAAAGAATGATGGGAAATGTCTATTCATGAAAATATAAGTGATGGAAATATAGTTTTGTAACTAATTTTTGTTAAAATGACCCAATAAAATTTTGATAGAAACAAGGAAAATAGTGCTGAATGCCTATATAATAGTGCTTCTCTTATATGGCAGTCAATACTGGACAATTTCCTCACAGATGAAGAGGAAACTTAAGGCAACATATGTGTTTTTTTTACAGAATTTTGAGTGTGGAGTGAGTAGACAGGTTTTAAATGCAAAAATAAATAAAAGAACTGACAAACAGAATTGACAAGATTTGCAATAAACAATGAGAAAAAGAAAAGTGTAAAAAGTAATATAAAGCAAGCAAACAATATATGCAAAGCAAATTAAGGCAAAGCAACAGTAATATGGTAAAAAGTTGGTTGATATGCAAAAACAAGTTTGGACAAGTGAACGTAATGTTCTGACTTCAAGACAAGACTGACTGGGACTGAGTCAGATGAAACGGAGAACTGACCTTATTTTATTGGCTAGAGAAAAATCCCAGCATACATTTGTGTGCTTCTGTCTATAATTTGGGATGGGGGCATGTGTGTTGCAGTCATTCTCAGTGTAAACTAGCATTGAGAATACCAGGGACTGAACATATGAGCAATGAGGAAGTTTTAAGACTAGAAACAAAAAGGACATGTATGCTGGACATTGGAAAGAGACAGTTGAAATTACTGGGACACATAATGTAGAGGGAAGTTTTGTAGAATTTGACACTCATAAAATATATTGAAGGCAAACAGGATAGAGGGAGTTCAGTGGACCACTTATGTGATGAGCTTATGTGAATGGATGGTGGAGTGGGAGGAATGGTAAAAGAGACAATCATTGCTAAGTGCTATAAAGGAGAGAAAGTTATGAAAAGCCATGATTTCTCGTGTCTTGAAGGAATATAGAAAATTAAGTAGAGAATAAAGAAAGCACAACTACCATATAATAAATATTTTGAGTTAAGTCAAATTGACGTATATTTGAAACTAAAACATATTTTTAATAAAATAATACTGGAAAAAAGTTTCAAAAATCTTTCATTGTAGAATGTCAAAGAAATAAAACAAAAACTATAGTTAATGCTAATAATTATTTTAAAAAAAAATGGAAGTATCAGAAAATGCAATTGTATTGAATAAAGTGCATTCTTCCATAATTCTTTCTTGATTTTCTGTGCCAATTTTTGTTGTCTTTTGTTATTAAGTGTTATTCAGCTTTCATTCATTTAAAGCAAGCTCCCCTGTTGATCAGTTTTGTACTATTAGTTAACTTAAACATAAAAGTTTTTACGTGTAAGAAAAAAATTCTGCTACATCTATCCTCCCTGACTCTGATTTTCCAATCCTTGCCATTTCTTTTTTGGTTTCCTGATTCTTCAAAGTTTTTGTTGCAATGAAGCAACATAAACACCAGGTGATTCCTTTGGATTTCCTATCCATTGTTGAAATACTGCCAACAGTATATAATAGGTTACACCTCTTCTCTTGTGTTTGGCATAAAGACTCATAACTTGCATTGTCTCTTTCCACATGCCCCCTTGTTCTCTCAATTCTTGGTTTCTTGTTTGGAAAGAGGGAAATGTAATTGATTTTTGTTCTGAAGCAGTGGCAGGTTTCACTTTATTGATGAAGATCTTGACTTTGGAGGCTGCATTTAAAATCTGCTAGCTTCATTTGCAAGGTTCTATCTACCAACTCCTGATCTTTTTTTTGTTTTTCATTCCCAAAATTTTTTTTGTATCTTTGTACATTATTTCTTATTTACATGAAGCTTTTTCCTCTTCTCTGTTTATTTCTTTTTCTTCATTTACTTCTTGCTTTTTTATTTTCACCATTCTCTTTCCTCTATTTTTTCTTATCCTGGCCATTTTTTGTTTTTCACTTCCTATTTCTATTTTTTCTGTTTTTCTCTTTTTAGCCTTACCCTATCTATCTATCTATCTATCTATCTATCTATCTATCTATCTATCTATCTATCTATCTATCTATCTATCTATACTTAACAGCTCTGTTATTTAGCATTGAGCACTGTTTTTCTTACACCAAAGGATGGATGAAGATATGTGTGTGTGTGTGTGTGTATTTGAACACTTAGATGTACATTTATTTATATTTATCCATTTGAGTATCTATCTATCTATCTATCTATCTATCTATCTATCTATCTATCTATCTATCTATCTATCTGAGCTCGTTCAATATCTATCTATCTATCTATCTATCTATCTATCTATCTATCTATCTATCTATCTATCTATCTATCTATCTATCTATCTATCTATCTATCTATCCGAGCTCGTTCAATATCTATCTATCTATCTATCTATCTATCTATCTATCTATCTATCTATCTATCTATCTATCTATCTATCTATCTCACTCAAATTAGTTGTTTTATGTTGTTGCTAAATTTGCCAAGGTCCATATTTATTTTTATTTTATATTATTTTTTCTCAAGTACTTTTGAATGTTGTGACATTTGTTTTCAGGGATTGTTCTGTGTATATTTACGTAAATTATTTTTTAAAATTCTGACGTTCTCATGTTTGATGGAACCAATTTTAAGTCACTCAAGATGATGTCATTTAAACAGTCAAACTGAAAGTTTTATGTGTATTTTTTTTTAAATTTTTTTTTTAAACACACTTCAATATACAGTCCCCTGTGCAGAATGATTTCTTATTTAATGTTGGCGGCTGCTTTTTTTATTGCAACAGCTTCCAGAATTTGGAATCTTTCTTTGCACTATGTCCTATATACATGTTTGTGTGTGGCTGAGGAATTAGAATATTTGCTGACATGAGACCCAGGTTTGATTTTTCACCAGATGATTCTTGTTCCTATCAGATTGGAATAGCAATTCTAGCCTGTGACTTCATTGGAAAGTGCCTGAAAACTCCACCATGGGATGATACAAGGCTTGTCTGTGAAAATGGATAGACAGAACACTTTGGAAGCTGTTGATGGTTGTGCTAGCACAAAGTCACAAGTCATCATGACTGAGAGTTTGAGTGTACAGGTCTTGTTCAAAGAACTGTTGATCATGCACTGTAACGAAGGTTTAATCAGCATAGTTACATTATAAGCCACAGGTGTGGTATGTGGGTGTTGAATAAACATGTGTGTCTGGGAAGCATTTGTGCAGCAAAAGAGCTAGCCACCTTAGCAGACGGATTTATTTGTAAAACTAGTAGTTGGGCATTATATACATATGTATATACATATATATGTGTGTATATGTATGTACATATATATAAATAATTCACATGAGTAAAATTTTGCCACTTAGCTGATTGATGTTACCTTCAGTATCCCGACTCGAGAGTTTCTTTGGCAGATCTGTCTGCCTTTGAAACTGTCTGCCCACTCCTTCGTTGCACTCTCTCTCTATGTCTCTCACACACACACACACATATATATATATATATATATATATATATATATATATATATATATGCCAGCCTAATTAAAAATGAACATAACCCTTTAAGGAGTAAGTTTCATGCTCTATGCAATCATCAGGTACTGATTTGAATTTACATGATATCTATCTATATATATATATATATATATATATATGGGGAGAGAGAAACACACACACACACATATATATATATATATATATATATATATATTAATTGATTCATTGAGTCTGATAGAAACCTCAGGAAGCACTGGACGGCCGTTTCGTCCTATATTTGGGCGCTTCTTAGAGTCTGATTTGCAATCTCTTCGTCACCGAGGCCTGGCGGAGCAGTTGGTATAGTGTTCGCTTGCCAACCTAACTGTCGGGGTTTCGATTCCCTCGGTAGTGGATGCGCACTGCTGATGAGTCCCAAATATAGGACGAAACGGCCGTCCAGTGCTTCCTGAGGTTTCTATCAGACTCGATGAATCAATTAATATAATTATCAAATCCTCCTCATTACTATGTGTGTGTGTGTGTGTGTGTGTGTGTGTGTGTATATATATATATATATGAGTTGAAGATCAAATGTATAGGAATCTGACAAGATGATGAAATGAAGAACAAAATAGGAAATGAAACTCAATCTTACATATTTCACCTTTATTAAGGTTTCATCAGAGACCGAGAATAGAAATGAAAAAGCAAAGAAAGAGATGACTGAAATGTTATGATTTTTGGTAGTTCATGTGTATAAATGCAATGTATAAAATATAAATATGTGTGAACATTTAGGATGTTAAAGTGTGTGATAGTGTAAGTAAAGAAACTCTTGTATCTGAAGGACATTAACGTTAATTCATATAAGTGCGTATGTGAAGGAAGTCTACAGGTGTCATCCTTGTATTTTGCTGGTGAAATGTAATGATACATTGCAAAATAATTTTGTATTTGGTTGGATTTTTTTTTCTCATATATATGTGTGTGGTGAAAGTCTGTGATCTGTATTTAGATAAAACTGATGTTTTACCTAACTGCATCCAATAATGTATGTAATATTCACATTAGTATCATATTATAAAATACAAATATAGCAAGTATGCATCTTTTTCATTGTTTATCTAAATACAGTTGTACTTTTGACTACAGTAAACAGATATTTAGTTTGATCAATGGTGTAAATGGGGCTATTAGTACATACACTAATTTTATATCTTGTGAATGATGCAACTCCCTTAAAATTAGCTTTAAAATTAGGTTTTCAAAAGTCATGTCATACGCATATACATACATATATATATGTTTAGGCAGCATGTCTTCATTCAAACATGTTTCCTGTAATGATATATAAGATTATTGTGTCTACTTATTTTTATACTGATGATATCCAGTTGTCTAATGAGTTTCTTGATGTTAAGATGAAAGAAAGGTGCCGTATTTTTTTTTTTTTTTTTTTTTAAGTACTTTAATTTACCTCTGAAAATGATCTTAGAAAAGATTGAAAATACTTGGATCACAGAAGATGCTGGATCACAGAAATCACTCCTAAAATAAAAAGTTCTGCCTCTTCATTTCATATAAATATTGCTGACATTCCTTTAATTTCTTCAGTAAATCTATATTTCAAAGATTGACAAAGATTTATGGTTCTTACATCTAACACCATCATTTTCACCTTGTGCTCTCTTGGGTGCCATCCTAAATGGGCAAAAATGTGACACTGCAACTTTTAGTTCAGTTATTGCTTGCCCTGTGTCTACTGGGCCTAAGTTTTCACTAACTGGTCCAAGGATTGAACTCACAATGACTATGTAACCAAATTCACAAAACAATACCTTAATCCACTAGGCTATTGTTCTCTGAGACAATAACCTAGTGAAGTAGACTAGGGGTAATATCAGTATGTGGACAATAGTCTGAATGTAAATAATTAGCATGGCATTAATTATTAATAAAATTTATCTCTATGATATTACAACAGTTACATTTAAAAGAATTCTCATCTTAAAGAAAACTATGTTTTCATTCAGTACATTAACAATACCCAAGTGTTGATCCTTTTTGTGGAAGCAGTATGCAGGAAAAGGAATTATGGGATTGTAATTATAAAATCCAGTTTAAATTGTAACCTCTCTGCAACAATCATACTTTGTATAAACTCTTAACAGGATTCTATTAAAATAAAGGAATCAGGCGTTGGATTACTTTTCTTTGAGATACAGACAGATGTGGTTATGAACAGTTAAACTGTTATTTGAATCATTACAAATAGATAAAATAAAGATCTGAGGATTTAAAACTCATTTGACTCTTATAAATTCAGTTTATTCAGAGAAATTCTGAAGTTGTTGCCAAAATTCTCAAGAATCAACTCTTGGAAATCATCACAGTTAATTTGGCTTTGAAGTTTTCTTCTAATGAAATAAATGATAGATGATCAATCAAAACTGAACTCAGAATCATCAACTCTGTTGGGGATATTTGAGTAAAAGAAGATTATGTAGCATAGAAAATCAATTTGAGATAATAAAAAAAAAAGAAGTTACATAATAATTGGCACCTGGATGGAGGAGAAAAGTAAAGAAATTGTTATTCACAAGCAAATAAAATTGCTTGAATTTAAGAAAAGATTGAGATGTTGATAAAGTTCAGCTGGTACAGCAAACCTGGAAAGAAACAGGAAAGTCTATCAATACTTTTCTTTTGATCATTCCAAAATCATTTTGTTGCCCTGGAGCTTCTTGTCTACAATCAGCTTCCAAAAGTCTTTATCTTAACTTTTTGGTAAGCTTTGTGGCTGTACTCACCATAAAGGGATTTTAAGAATGTTCATACATTGAATTTTTAATTTAGGACCACACCATTTAAATTCAGATGCATTGTTCAATATTAACACTTTTTTGCCTGTATAATTTATGAAAAAAATACTCTTTAATGCAAGAAATTCTCAGAAAAAAAATTAAATTACTAATCTAGTGACGGAGGATTTATTATTAATAAGCAACTCTACTCAAATTTGACTAAATCTTAAGCATTTCCACTTCTGATGTCAATGTGACTTAAGTAATTAAAAGAAACTAAACAAAGTTACTAAATACATTATTTTATACAGTATTCAATAATTCAATTTTAATTAGTCACATTGAAATGTATTTTTTTTTCTGTATT
>OZ010591.1:69410568-69480568 GCA_963932145.1 Acanthosepion lycidas
GAGGAGGAAATAAGTGCAGGTTATGAGTATATGTAGGATAGATAATACTTGACCCTAGACTCAAAGAAGTTAAGGTTGGAGCAATAAAGGAAATTATAGTTTATGGATGTCATCCATGGTACCAAAACCATTCAGAAATATCTAAACTGTCAAATGTATTCAACTGCTTTTTCTGATCAAAGATTAAAAACTGCTTTGAACAAGTAAAGCCTGTGGGTCTTGTTGAAGACCAGTCTTCTTCGAACCTTGTGGGCTGGTCCTACAGAATCACCAACAAAGAACTATACCAAATAACAGAAACCACATCACTTGAGAACTTTCAGCAGTAGCAGCAACTGAAATGGATAGCACATGTAACTCAGAGAAAATGACATAATCAAGATGTTGACACTCCTTAAATGTCAGATTGAGACTTTCATATGAATGTTATGACTGGTGCCAAACTCATTCAGAAATATCTAAACTGTCAGCTGTATACAACTAATGTCTCAGATCAATGATTAAAAAAGGATTTGAAGATGTGGATCTTGACAAAAATCATCTTTCTTCAAATCCCATGAACTGATGTTCCAGAATCACAAACGAAGAACTATACAAAATAACAGAAACCACATCACCTGAAAACCTTTCAACAGCAGCAACAACTAAAATGGCTAGCACCTGTGAGAGAGAGAGAGAGAGAGAGAGAGAGAAAATAATGATGCTTCACACTAATGTTGATGTTGCACACTACTTCAAATAAAAGGTTAGGAAAGAAGCTCCCTACCAGTACTGGAAAGAATGATAACAGTTAGTGGACCTGAGAAACCTACTTTCTTGAAAAATTGTTTAAAGCGAAAGATTTTATAAGTTTCAATTGGCAGTATTACTGCCTGCTCAGTCAATGAGTGCTGAATGTTTCCTTATAAGATAATGGTTAATATTACCATTTTCATTCTGTAGAACTGCGTGCATTTCTGTTGCCTCAAAGGACAGAGAATAAGTTCCTGCTTTGGAAATTTTGAAAAGTCAGTTGCTTCCCCTAAATCTGATAACATTCTTAGCTTACATTACAACATTAGGAAGGAAACCCTCATCAGTACTGGAAAGAATCATAACAGCTACTGGGCTTGAGAAATCTATTTTCCTGAAAAATTGTTTTAAGAGAAAGTTTTTAATAAATTTCCACTGACTGTAGCACTGACTGTTCTAGTAAATGAATGCTAAATGTTTCCTTATAAGGAAAAAGCTAATATTACTATTACCATCCTCTCAGGGGTCTGTTCTACATAGATCTCAGGAAGAAGCTGTGTGAGTGGAACTTTCTTCTTACCAATGGAATGTGACCATGTTTTTTTATTTTCTTCTGAAGTGGTTGATTTTAATAGTTTTGTTCTACAAAATATGCTTAACTAAAATTGATAAAACAAGGAACTTCAGGTTAATTTGTTTTGCTTTATCAAAACAAGGTTCTCATGAAATTTTGACCAAATTCGGCTATAATAGTTGTGGTTTTTAAAAGAAAGCAATGCAATAAGAAAATCATACAAAATATGCCATCTACAGATTGTATATACAACAGAGGATTTCATTTGTTTCGATCCTAAAATATAGACTATTTATGCTAATCTGTGATTCATTAATCTATCTAAATAGTATAATTAGATAGCTATGATAAAATGCAAATTAAACAGAAAGTTTCCAATAAACAATAACAAAAGAAAGAAAAGAACAGGGTAAAAATAATTCCAAGAAAATTATATATATATATATATGATAATTGTGTATTTAGGCAGTAATCCTTCATTTATGCATGATGCATTAAAAATGACAGACAAGGCACTACGATTAAGCTTTTTGTTTAATTTTTCTTCTGTTCAAACAAGTGCTTTCTTTTTTGAACACAGAGTGTGTAGAAACTGTCTAAATGATCTATAATTCCAAGAGTTTTCAGCTATATTTTTAGCCATTATCAAGAATGATTTTATTTTTTCAGTTTAATTGAATGTGTGCATTGTGTATATGCTTTTAGTATTATAGATATGTTTTATTTTCTGAACACAGGACATTGTGGCTGTGTTCATAGTTAATATTGTTAATCGTTGGTTTTTTTCTTTTTTATTATTAGAGCTTCCATTATTTTCAATCTCTTTTTTACAAGTGGATGAGGTTATTATGTTTGTGTTTTCTACTAGTATGTTTTGGATGGAGTCTGGTAAGTTTGTGTGTGTGTTTAAATGGGTTCTAATAGAGCTCTGGTCAGATAGGTGTATTGTAAGGCATCTGGATAGGCATGTAATGTGACCAATGTAATTATTTATGAATTCAGTTTGATCAGGAACACAGTTCCTTAAGGGGCATTTGAACTCATTGATAATGTTCGTTCATTGTAATTTTGATTTTGGTGGTGTGTTGTTATTTTTGAGGATAAGGTTAGCAGTTTTAAAATTTTTGTAGTAGATAATTAATTTGATTTTTTATTTGGGTCAATTTGGGTAGTGTATTTCTTTTTATATATATATATATATATATATATATATATATATATATATATATATATATATATAGTGCTGTTTGATAAAAGTGACTCGCCTTATCTTTTGAATTTAGCTCAACTTTCATTTCATCGGAGAAGAGAACATTCTTCCAGTCTTCTATAGTGAAATTTTTGTAATAGTGAGCCCATTCAAGTCTCTTGGCTTTGCTTATTAGCAGCTTAAACCTTCGTGTACAAGATTTGTAACCTTGTTCTGACGGACTGTTGAAGAGGCAAGACTAACACCTTGCTCTTCGCTTAGACTGGCTGCAATCTCTTGGCTAGTTATAGTCCTATTCTTTTCAACTTCTCTCTTGATTACTCTACCAGTTCTATCATCAATCTTTTTCTTTTGTCCCCTTGTTTCCTTCCTTGGAGCAGGAGTGGAATCATTATGTGCCCTAAGCACTCGAGAGACAGTTGATTGCGAGGTTATAGCAATTTCTGCAATTTCTCTCGTAGACTTGCCTACTTTTGAGAGGGCAATAATAGATGCTTTAAGTGGTTCTGATGTGTGTTTGTACCCTTTCATCTGGTTAGTGACTTGAGTGTCTATTTCAAGCTGTTTTTATACTGTATGGGGCTTTCTGGAATACTCTAGATTTAATTTAAGCTGTTCTAGAATTCTCTAGAATATTGTTCTGAGTTTATTGTAAAATAGTTTTCAATATTTCTTTAAATTTACCAGTTTAATCATTAGGATGTGATATCTGATTTACTTTTTTTGCACAGTTTTTTCCTGAATCTCATTTATATCCAAATTTATAATTATCAATAGAATACCTTAGGGTGAATAAACTTTTTCCCTAGGTGGTCGGGAAGGGGTCTTTATATTAGTAAGATTAAAAATTATTTTAATCCCAAAAACAATAGACAAAAAATATTTTTAGTAAAAAAAAATCAGGAGAGTCACTTTTATCGAACAGCACTGTATATGCAAAGGAATAGTAATAAGGCAACAAGTTTACAAAGTAAGAATGATGTTAACTCATAAAAGGGATACAAGCAAGTGATTGAAGAGTTCTTACTTCAAGAAAGAACAAAAATATGGAGAGATGAGGCTGATAAGTGGTCTATCTTATTGGCTAGGAAGAAATCCCAGCATGCATCTGTATGATCTAAATTTAGGAAGGAGGAGGATTTTGCAGTCATTCCTATCAAGAATGGAACCAACAAAAAAAAAAACAACAGTGCTTATAATGAAATATGCATTTTTTTTCAATTTTTATATAGGGAACCTATTATAATTGTGCTCTCCTCTCACTTTGTTAGTTCACATGACCATTATACTCTGCTAATATCTCAAATAATGGACTATAGTTTTGATTGTGTGAACCAATGGGAAAAGATACTACTTGGTTTCAGTAAAAAAATAGCAGAAAGAAAGAAAGAAAGGAAAATAGAAGTTAAGAGAGAATGAGATTAAGCTAATAATGGATCTTAGCCACAGGGTCAAGAAGCAGTTGTATTTCTTGCTGCTCCACACTGAGAAGATATAACACTAAATCAGTTTAATGTGGGGAGCCTGAGTGCATGCATTCAGGCCAGGTCCAAAAATATCCTAGCTCCACAACTGATAGCTGCACTGATATTGGTATAACTACTTTTCTTTAATTTTATTGATAGATGGAGTGCTGTAGGCAGTTGTTTCCCAAGACCAGGTACCACTCAGTAATATTTTCTGAGACTCGCACAACTAAATTGCACTCTGAAAAGATGAAATACAGTTTATCTGTCCAATACTACACTTTGATCTCAGCCAAAAGGCTGAGAAGTGATAATGTTTGCGATAAAATTGTAATTTTTTTTTTTTAGATGCACATTATCAAACGATGGAAACCGAGTAAAGCAATCACCAAAAATACAGTTACCATAAATAAGATAACATCAGCTGTTGAATTATTTTGAATTATTATTAAGCAAAATGTTTGAGAGATGGGGATTTGGCTAGTGCATATAATTTGCAAACAAATCTTAATTGTTCAAAACTGCATAATTGTAAGGAATTTTAATTACAGATAAACTCTAAATATACTTTTCTTACAATAAAGAAAATTTATTTGAATTTTTTAAGTTGTCTTTGAAGAATAATCATATTTTAAAAATATTACATCATGTTCTTTGATTGGTATGCATTTACTAAAATTTTACTGAGTGTCTTTGAAAGTTCCTTTAAGCTTTTACAATTTTATTAAACTTCTTTTAATAAAATTTTTATGCTTTTTAAAGTTTTAATGAACTTTTAAGCCTCCTCTTTAGTTTTTACTAAGCTTTGGTTAAGCTTCTTTTCAGCTTTCATTGAGCTTTTTAAAAAGTTTTACTAAGTTTCTTTTAAGCTCTCAGTAAAATTCTTTTAAGCTCTTAGTAAAATTCTTTTAAGCTTATATTTATATGCATTTACTAAGCTTGATTTAATACATTGTTACTCTGAATGAATACCCTCAGGAAAATTATGATGTGTTAATATTCCAACTTGGAAAGACTTGCCTGCTGGCTTTGAAAATCAACATTTTATTTATTTTTTATTTTTTACTTGGACTTGAAATATGACCACTAATGCCAGGTGGAAAATAATCAACTATGTCGGCCAAAAGACGGGTTTTACAAACATGTAAACAAAAACAAAATTGGTTTTGCAAATATGTAAACAAACACAAAATAAAATGATTTTGTTTAACTTGTTTACTGAAAACATTGGCTTATGTTATTTTTCATTATTTTGTTTTAAATAATCGAACAAGTGTTGACATGTTGTACATTCATCCAACCTAACCTAATTTTTCCTTCCTGTAGTTTTAAGTTAGTAATAAGCAAAGTATATGACAATGGTGAAATACTGGAGGACCTTAGTAGAACAATTTTTATAGTGTTACCAATGAAACCAGATGTGAAATAGGATGAGCTTCATCAAACAGTCCACCTGATGAGCCAAATAACAAAATTAATAATTGAAATTCTCAGGACTTGAACTTCCAGAAAAAGTAGACCAGAAATAGGGGGATAAAACAATGATTTTGTTAAAAAAAAATAGAACAAGAAATACTATTTTTATATTCAGTTAAAATAAATAGAAATTTATAAAGATTTGTAGCTGTGTTCAGTAGAATACATGAAGGCATTTTATAAAGTATAACCTGAAGAATTTCTTGCAATGTTAGGAAAGCTTAATCTACATGGAAAAGATATTTTAAATTCTGGGGCCATATTATGAGAAAAGACTTGAAGAATTTGGCACAAACTGGAGAAGTGTAGAAAAGCTACAAGAAACTTACAGAAAAAAAACTAGCAAATGGCTAGTGGAAAAGTACCACATACTAAGAGATTTTATAAAGGATAAAGTGTTGCTGAAAGTGTTGTAGAAAAGTAATAAAAGAAAAAATAAAGGCATTTTCAACTTTATCAGATTTGTTACATTGTACTCATGAATAAAGAAAAATGTTTGGATATTTCTAATAGAATGAAAATGACTGCCTTGTATGGATGAATATACTGATAAGAATTTAGTTTGTTTTCCACAGATTCGTTATAGAGTAGAAAAAATATACTGCATTTGAGAGATTCTTATTTGTATTTATTTATTGCACCATTTATTGTATGTGAAGAGAATCTTTCTGTTAATATTTAGCTTTTGCTACCATTGACTGCCCATATTTCCTGGCTATTCCCTGTTGGAATGAAGATACATCTATTTATTTTTGTCCATAGATTCTATGTATACAAAGTATCTATGTGAAATGGGAATGGCATAGTTCTTAGTCTCTCTCTCGGACAAGACGTATTATCTGTCAATATCTCATTATCTTACCAAGGAAATGAAATTACTCCAATTTTGATATCTTTAGTGTGTACACAACTAGGTATAATTTTAAATATCTGTATCTATAGACATGTATAATTCATATTGATACATATTTATTTCAAAATAAATCATAGAAATGAAGAAGTTTAAAAAAAAAATGGTGTGTGTTTTTGTATACCTCTGGTGTTAAAGCTGATATAATTTTGTTTTTTATGGTTTATTAATCCTTTTCCAGTTATTTAAAGCCAGAAAATATTTTTAGATTGTAAGAATATTTTATTTATTTTTTGAGATAATAATGATTTAGTTATAGAAGTCTTAATAATTAAGCCATAGCTGGGGGTGAGGGTAGAGAAGCGGTAGATTCATACCTTTCCCAAGAGTATTTGCATGTAAGTGAATATAAGAAACCTGACTGGAATTGGAACTTGGCTCTCCGATTAACAATTCCATGCCATTATCCATTACACCACCTGCACATTCAAACTTACAGCACGAGTTATTCCCAAGTGGTCTTCCATCTAGATACTGACCAGTCTCAACATTGTCAAATTTATATATGCACATGATATATAACAGTTAAGAGGCATAAATGATGCTATATAAAAAGTCAGTATGCTATAAAATGATATTCAGAATATTTTTTATTTTTTATTTGTTCTTTTTTTTTTTTTTTTTTTTTTTTTTTTTTTTTTTGCAAAAGATCTGAATGTTACCATTTTATTTTTTCTTATATTTTTTTGTGAGAAAAAAAAATGCATTTGGCTTTTATAATCTGTCGTATACATTCTTTGAATGTTATTTACTGCTGAAAGACATTTCAATTGAAAAGCTTTTCTTAAAAGAAGAGAAAAAACATCTTATAATGAATATATATATATATATATATATATATATATATATATATATATATATATATATATATATATATATATTGTTTAGGAGAGTTGCATTAGGATTAGTGTGAAAGAGTGTATCTTTGTCGACAAAGTTAGCTCCAATGTAGACTGCTGAATCTGTTGAGAACTCTTTTGAAAAGGGTTTTTTTTTTTTTTTTTTTTTTTCAATTTGCATGTTGACTGACCACTTGTGTAAGCATGTGTAGTCTGGCTGTTGTTTGATGTGCCAAATTTTGCTAACTTGAAATATCCAAAGAAAATTAAGATATAGCTGCTCTGGAGTTGTAAAGTGGGCAGGAAGTAGTGAAAAACCCAGCAAGCAGTACTGGGTAATGGAACTGAAAGAAAGAGGGGGGGAAAAAGTGGGCAAATTGTTGAAGGAAGGAAGAAAGGTTAGAAGGAATGAATTTAGCAGGCAAGTAAGTGAGAGAAAGAAAGATGGCTGTTGGCAGTTTGCAAAACCTCACGGCCAAATACGCTAATAATGGATGACAGGTTGGCAGTTGCATTTGTTTTCACTTCAACTTCCTTTGTTTTACCTGGGCGATATTTATGGCAGATGAATTGATAATAATGCCTCAGAGTTTCTCAATGTATAACTTGCAGCATCATTTTGAATCAATAAGTTGTATTTGGACCAGTATCTTCATCTTCATAGTTTTTATCATATAATAACAGGTGTTTAGGATGGGCTGCTGGTGTGATGATTAGTGGCTTGAAATGAGAAATCAGCTTGCCAAGTTTTAATTCCCAACAAGTGCGTTACAATCACTTTCACATAAGTACCCTTAGGAATCCATCTCTTCTCCCTCCAGCTGTTGATTAACTAGCAGGGCTGACTGGGCCTTCTAGCTGTGGTTGGCAACCAGTCTAAGAGAAAGATAACAGTATATAGCCATAGCAAAGCACGTACAATTGAAAGGATTGTTGGAGTTCACACTCTCTAGGCTGTGGTTGATGGTATGGAGAGAATATGTTTATCCACACATCCTTATCTCTCTCTCTCTCCCTTTCTCCCCACCTCTGTATGTATATATATATATATATATATATATATATATATATATACACACACACACACACGCACGAACATGTTAAATATAACAGACAACGAATGTCTGTTTTATCATGAGCTTTTCCAAGTGTTGTTTAATGACTTTAGTTTCAAGAGAAAATAAAGACAGAAACTGTTCAGCATTTGAATATTTGTTTATTATATTGGTTGTCATTTAACCTTTCAGCTCACATGAGCTATCATCAGAGTGGTTATATGGACATTCACTGCCAAAGATGACCTCCCATTTTGTTTACATAGAAATTTGCTATGCGGAGAAGAGCAGACGCAGATTGTAAATTCATGATGCAGTTCTGTGATGTTGTACATGACCATGTGGGAGAAAGAAATGTTATCAACAAAAACATATGTTTAAATGCATCGTAATATGTTGTGACTGGTTTGAAATGTAATTTTTTTTGAGTGTGGCTTGCTTTGTTTTAATATATAAAACAATCCAAAGTATTAGTAAAACCAGTACGAAAACCTGTCAAGTAACTAAAGAAAATAAAAAAAAACTAATAAAGTAAGAAAAAAAAACATTAAAAAAAGGGAAAAGAAAAGAAACTGAGAGAAATAGAACAAAAAGACAAACACCGACCTAAACAGTAATAGTGCACATATGTGTGTGTGTGTGCGTGCATATATATATATATATATATATATATATATATATATATATATATATTAGTAAATTTAAATGATTTATCTTATCCTTCACTATGAAAATAGAACTTTGCTGCATTGTGATGTTCTTCATGCTGAACCAGATGGTTTCTCTTGCAAACAGGGATGCAGGTTCAAATCCTGCCAGAGAGAAAGAAAAAAGTACAAATAAAATAAAAACGGCAAATAATTAAACCTACAATACTTAAGGAGAAGCGTAAGATTTAAAAACATTAAGATTACCTCCTCGGTTATCCATCGAAACTGCAATCCACCGAAATAAGAAAAGAAGCCAGTCCCCACCGCGGGCCATTTAAAATTAGCCCGCGCAGCAGATTGGTTGTTACAAACATCCAATCAGATGCGCGGAATATGTGGTCTTTCTTCCTCTTATTCTTTAAAAAGGCCAGAGTAGCTGTTAGTGTTTAATCAGAAGGGGGAATCAGGGGTTGATCTCCCCTGATTGGGTCGATTTGGTGATGGGGAGTATGATGTTGAAAGACCCGAAACTCCCTGATGAACCAAGTCAAAACATCACTGACGACCCCCTTGCGTGCCTACTTAAAAGTGTATTTTCGAATAAAATTACTGATAGTGATTTTTTTTTTTTTTTTTTTTTTTTTAAGTGTAGTGAGTTATATTGAAATGATTTTTGTGACTCTCCATTTCACTTGTGAGGTGAAGCTGTTTCCCACTAAATCCCAATAGTGTTTCGATAGTGCTGTTTGGTGTCTTTGGGATTCATTTGTGAAGGAATGGCAATGGTTGTAAAAATGCTGTTTCCAATTTCCCACAGATATTCCTATATATATATATCTCTTTTTGTTTTACATTTTCCTTGGGGGAAATTGTGGCTTTGTATACCACGTTTTTTTGTCATGCAGATTCCTCCTACTAGACAATCAGATCTTGCTCTGCAATTACAGGTAGATGTGTAAATTACACTTTTTGAGTAATTTCATGTCTACTTATCATCTCTTAGTTGCGTCTCTATCTTTGGGCAGAGTGCACTCAGGAGCGACTCTGTCAAAGGACAGAGTCGCAACTGAGGAAAATTATACTGAGAAGTGCCGGTCCTGGGGAATAGCTGCCCGAGGCCGCACCTTCTCATTGCACTAGAGAGAAGGATCGGTGCACACACCGAGGACAGTGCAATTGACAGTTGCGGGGGCTCAGGGAATTTTCGTTCCTTGCCCAGGTGCACGTGCTCAGGTTCCCCACATTAAACTGACCTTATGTAGGTTTGAGTAACTTACAGATAGATGTTTCTTTTTGCAATTAGCGTTAAAATCCCTTTGTAATTGGTTAGTGTGAAATTACCTAATGATCTTGCTATTGTGAGAGTTTATAATTTTTTCTACATTGCTCATGCATGAGTAACTAATTTTTAGATTCATTTTATTAAACATTTTTTTCAATAGCTTGTCGTTACTAAAATGCTTATCTATTAGCTTTAGGAAGTATTTCCCTATATTGATATTAGATAGTTTATAGAATGAAGGGTTGAACCATATAATCTTCCTTTTTCTATTTTTGGACTTAGCGGATGTGTTATTAATTGGTTTATCTATATAATTTAATGTTTGTTTAAATTTACTTTTTAATAGGGCTTGATTATATGTTGATTTGTTTTGGTTAAAAATTTGTTTTACTAGAAAACAGTTTGTTTATTCTGGTATTTGCTGTATTTGGAATTTGGTTTACAACTGCTTTTGGGTGGTTTGAGTTGATATTTATGTGTATGGGTGATTTGTTTTCCTTTTAGAAGTGTTTGTAGGTGTTATTGTAGAGATTAAATGTAATGTCTAGAAAATTTACGATTTTTAGGTTGGATGATATTTTGATTTTAAATCCCTAAAATTGGAAGGCCCTAATTATTTTCTTCTGTAGTTGGGGTGTTAGAGGACCATTGGTATTAGGTATAACAATAAGTCCATCATCTCTGTACAGCCCTACGTTTTGGGGGTCTAAGAATCTGCTTAGAATGTCTAAAACCAATACCTATTAAATCTGCTATTTGGGCTGAATCATATGCTCCCATGGGGACATCAAAATTATCTTTGTTTCCTTTAATCCAAGTAGTGTCATTAAGCCTTAGTATAGACTGTCTAGAAGCCTTTATAATTTTTATTTCTTTGTCAGTTATTTAGTATAGTTTTTAGCAAAACTTAAGCTATTTTCTAATAAGATTTTAGAAATGGAGGGGTAGAAGTCGATAATATCAAATTGAATAAAAGAGGCTTTGGCTTTAGATTTTCAATTTTGGAACCAGTTAATGGTGTCTGAGGAATCTTTCTAAAGGTTTAAGGGGTAGTTTTGTAATATAGATGTGTTTATTTTTTTAAGGATATTTTTAGAAATTAGGCCTAACTCTGATTTGGAGGGATTTATCAGTCAGGATTATATATATATATATATATATATATATATATATATATATATATATATGAGAGTAACTCCCTCATTAAAAATATTAGTCTGAATAAGTTTCTTCTTGGAGAAAAAAAACAATTTATGTAGGCATTTGGCCTCTATTAGTCTCGTATATAGATTTGTATATTGTATTATTTTATAATATACATGTATCCTGTGTGACATTATTGGGCACTTCACAAAACACACATACATATATATATATATATATATATATATATATATATATATATATATATGTGTGTGTGTCTCAAGTTAGGTAAGTACTGTAGCCTCATTATAAAAAATAACAAATATTTGTTGAGTCAGATATCCAATAAATATTTATTTTTCAACATGATATTATTCAGGCATATAAGTTAGTGCTTCAACATATATAGACTGAATATTATGCAGTAAAATCTTTTGATACAAATTAAACTAATAATCAAACTTAATCAATTTAACCCACCCATATATATATATATATATATATATATATGTGTGTGTGTATGTGTTCAAGTGATTAGACAGTTCCCTTTTCAATCATAATGCATGGGTTTTAATCTCACCATAGTTGATTTGTTAGGAAGGTGACTGTGGCTTTGATATCATTGATCTGGAGAGGTGATCCCAGTGTATGGCAGTGCCTGAAAACCATACCAATGGTTGATCCAAGGCCTGTGAATGAATGAATTTGGGTAAACAACTGTTTGGAAGTTGTTGATTGTTGTGCATATTGGTGTTTTTCAAACTACTGATCATGCCAGATCATATGCTTTCCCCAAGAAACTGTAACTAAAGCCTGATCAGCATAGTTGCAGTATAAACCATGTGGGCTCTGTGGGTGGCAAAAACATAAATATGTCTGAGCAGGCGTGTGCAGCAGGAATTGGCTACCTGTCCTAGTAGACAGGTGTGCTTGGAAAAATGAGTGGCTGGCTATTATATATGATATGGGTGTGTGGCTGAGTGGTTAGAATATTATCATTCTAACTATAGGACTCAGGTTTCAATTTTATGAAAGCCATGTCCTTGATAAATATCAAAGACATGGCTTTTTATAGTAATTTGCCTTGTGAGACAATCACTGTATTCAGCACTATTGTTAAGATCCTGGAAATTCTGGCATCTGCGTCTTGTGAGTGAAATTGAATAGATGAAACTGTTTAAAATCTGTCAGTGGTTGTGAAAAAACTTGAAACCACAAGTCATTATGACTGAGAATTTCACAGTGCTGCTCTTGTTCAGTTGTGAATCACACCAGAATATGTGCTCTCTTACAGAAACTATAACTAAGGTTTGCACAGAATAGTAATGTAAACCATTCACTCCGAAGGTGTTGAATAAGCAAAAATGTGCCTGAGCAGGTAGCTGTAACACAGATTAGCTAGACCCCTAGACCCATACCAGATAGATTTACACAGAAATAAGTAGGTATGTTGAACCAAGAACTTTGCATCATCCTCTGGTGGCTAGGTAGAGGTGTGGAACTTATATCTAGCTATGTGGTGGAAGTTGTCAGTTTATGCATTTGTTTTTTTAATTGTAAAACATATACAGACAATGACAATTAATTGGAATTTTGCAGAGAGACATTTCTGGCACCAACTTTTCAAGTTAATTGGTTCCGTATTTGATGTAGTTATTAGCATCAGTTTTAGATTTTAAATTATTATTTACAGTATTTACAAGGATGTGATAGTGAATTAAAATGGTTACCATACATTTCCATGGACGTGATAGTGAATTAAAATGGTTACCATACATTTCCATGGACGTGATAGTGAATTAAAATGGTTACCATATATTTCCATGGACGTGATAGTGAATTAAAATGGTTACCATATATTTCCATGGATGTGATAGTGAATTAAAATTGTTGCCATATATTTCCATGGACATGATAGTGAATTAAAATGGTTACCATATACTAACATGGATGTGATAGTGAATTAAAATGGTTACCATAGTGATTCAGAATGAGAAATTGTGGAGCTGAGTTGAAATTCCAGATGAGTTTGTTACATTCACTTATGCACAAATACCCTTGGGAAATATATGAATCCATCTCTTCTCTCCTCGGCTGTGGGTTATGTAGTTGAGCTCTATCTGGAAAAATCCTTATCTCCCAAAAAATTAGTATTGCAACATTCACTTGCAAAAAAATAATTATCTTTATGATCCAATTTATCCACAAAGGATTGACAAACTGTAAAAATATATCAGTTAGTCAATCTACAGTATTTACAGACAGAGTAATGTTTGCCTTTTGTTAGTATTGCAATGCTTATCAGGTGTATGTTGATCTGAGTTACCTTTGGGAATTTCAAACTGAACCCTTCATTTTATTTACATGGTTATTTGTTCTTGTCTTCTGTCCATCTCTTATAGTTTTCACTTATTCTTAGTTTTTACTACCTGGCTATTGAACACACAATTAAATATTATATTCTTGTGTCACTAGTATTTACCGCATTCTACTAAGATAATTTCTTATGTTAGTCTGCTTTGGTAGTATAATGGATTCTACAGTATTTTTTAGCATTCTCTGTTATGATCTGATGATTTTTGACGTTACACTGCTATTTGGTATTTATCGATGCATCTAACTTAGCATTCTGATCTCTGGGTTAGGCAGTTATGTAGATGGGCTCATATAAATTTGATCTGTGACCTTAGCAGTGTCTATCTAATCTTTATTTATCTCAGGTCTGTCATGTCTAGCTATTTAAGGAATGCACTCTCAGATCACTGACCACTAGGTCTGCTAGTGAAAGGGTCAAAGAAGCCAGACAATTGAAGTGAAAGACTGGACATTTTTAAACACTTCATCTGAATTTTCAACTTAAGTATTACAAAATTTCAATTTTAAGAAATTTAGTCAATTGGACAATATTGTTGATGTTTTTATGAGCATGGGAATTCTTGTTTAAAAGCAACAATGACAATATTTAACTTTTGTCTTCTAAACTGAAGTTGCTGATCAACCCATAAAGATGTGACACTGGATTTTAAGAGATTTAAAAAAAAAAAATAAACATGAAAAATTACAAAAATCTTTTTATCTAACAGCTGGTTTGGATTGCTTTGAAAGTTTTTCACAATAAATGCTTACTGTGATCAATCTCTTTCAAAATATATTGGGTTAGAACAAAAGTTTGTAATTATTTTCAATAGCTGACATGAGTTTGTTTCATGTCTAACTGAAATTTATGACATATTTATATATTCTGAAAGGTGAGATTTTTAGTGTGTCTTTCTATATGACTTTTGTGTTGATTGTGAATTTCAAATGTTTTTATGATAAAAGTGAAAAAGGAAGAAAAGCAAGATGTATTTTCTTTATTTAATGTACTTTTTTCTGGTGTTTTTTTTCTCTCAAAAAGGAAGGAAAAATATCAAAAATAGTATGTGCCATTTATGAAGATGGTATCATAGCTGAAATTATGTTCAGTAGTGAAAATTTTGTTCTATAAGACTGAATATTTCAGCAGACCTGTTTTAATGTATGGCAAGGGTGTATTGATGTTGGGGGAAAAACCTAGCTGATTCCTCTCACAAGAACTACAGGGATAATAGGCAGAGAAGGAAAAGAGAAGGGAGGCAACAAAATAACACTGCCTCAGAAACCACAGCATGGTGGGTGGCACAGTAAATTTAGGAACAAAATGCCCATGGGACCAACTTCACAAGACAGTCTTGTCAATTGCTGACTGCTGGTTTTCCTGTTACTTTTATTGACAAGAGAGACTTTACAGAAACCTGGATCTGCAGAGGCCTGTACCTGAACATGCCAAGCTGTCCTGCTGCTAATGGGGGGGGATGTAATTGGTTTCAACAGACATGTCTGCATATGATCTGGGACCTTCTTTTGCGACTGTACTGATGTGCGTTCACCATACCTGTAATGATTGATGATGATCAAATCATAATGCTGATTAAAAATAATATATACATATCTCATGTGAACATTGTAAAGCTTTTGAAAATACCTGACTACATAGATTACTACAATATTCATGATTTAATAGAAAAAAATTAACATCATTTCTGTTATTATCTTCTCAAGCATATACAAATATTTAAATATTGTCTTTGAAGTTCACTTAAAGAATATTTGAACTTGTGTGTTGACTCATCCTTAAGTTGAGCAGGTTAATATAAAAGGACAATCTTTTTCATTTTAAAATAATTTTACTTATTATAATCCTTTTTTTTTTCTCAGTGATAATTAATCCACATGCATGCTTATTTATTTGCAAATAAATCTCATTCACATCCTTTTTTTTATTCTGGAAACACCACTGTGGATTGAACCATAAACCCTTTAACAATGTGTAAAATCCAGTGCACTTTTCAGTATGTTGGTATTGGTTCTAAAACTTTATACAATAAATGTCTGCAAATACTTCCTGCATCTTTTAAAAGAAAAAATTAGAAATTGAATAATCCTAAAAATATTTAATAAAATATTCAGAAACCAAACCTAATGTATAATATAAAACCTGAAACTGTGAAAAGATAGGTTCTTCTACAGAAATTGCAACAAATGCTTGCAGTTTATATGTTATTGATTCACTCAGGTTTTCTGATTTTTGTGGCAATTGCATAAGTGTAATCAAAGTTTTTTCTTTCTCACTTATCTGTTATATTGTGGTTTTGGCTTCCATAATGTCATACAAGTAATGTCTAATGATAAAAAGAGACTAAATTTTTCATATGTAAAATAATTGTTAATTCACTTCTAGACTATGACAAATTAGCATCAACTGTGTCATGGGAATATTGTTTTTCAGGAATTTTCTTTGAACATTTGCTCCTATTCTTCTTATGATGATGTGGGCAACTAATGCCTTCACTCTTGTTGATTGAATGCTTAGCAACTTTTTGTCATCTGGTTGTCTTCTGTCTGTCTGTGTGTGAAGGTGTGTGTGTGTGTATATATATATATATATATATATATATATAAATAATATGACACTGTAAAATTTCTTGTGACATGTTTCATCTGTTAGAATTTCATGAGACTGGGCTTTGTTAATGTTGCCATGTTTACACATGTGCATTGAATACTGTTGATATATAAAATTATACAAAATTATGTCTTTATATCATTCATATATATATATATATATATATATATATATATATATATATATATATATGTGTGTGTGTGTGTGTGTAATATTCAGTCAAGTATTTTTATTACTTCAAAACATTATTAGTGGATATGCATGTTTGAGATAGATGCCTAGATTTTTTAAAATTTTAAACACTCACTCTGCATTACATCTATCAGACTGCACATTCAAAAATTTTCTGCATACATATTTTCTTTAAGATTTCTCAAATGTACAGGTTGATATGCATAATACACACTGTTTAAAATAAAAAATACAGGTGTCTATTTCAAACATGTGTATTTACTATAGTGTCTAAAGTTATATATAAAGAAACAAAATTATTTGGCCAGACCAGAGGATGTATATTTTTAGAAAGTGCTCATACAAAATTCTAAAATATTGAATGTGTAGAGCAGATAATAGTAATATAAAAGATTGAAAAATTCACCATTAACACAACCCAGGTTTCAACCTTGTGATCTCATCAGGAAGTTTTTGGTAAATAATTCTTTAATACTGGTACCAAAAATTTACCAAAAACCAACTGATGAGACTATAAGGTTGATACCCAGATCATGTTAACAGTGAATTTTTTTTTATCTATCTATCTAAGTTATGAAGAACTTGGTAATCCGTATGGGTAATCCCAAGGAGGATGAAATCCTGAGAGCTCAATGTAAATCCAGAGCTAATATTTAATGAGATTAAAATTGATGGGTAGTGTAAGTTTTTGTAATTTAATAGGGGGTGTGAGAGGGATAGTTAAAGAGACATGGTAGAGTATAGGGAGGGGTTAATTTCATATCTCTCTTCGTTTCATTTCGTTGTTGGAAGTGCTATCTGATGATCTGGCGTCCTTTTAAAAGGACTCTGGTGAAATAAATTATTATAATGGTACCTTAAAGTGGTCTGTTTTTCTTTTAAATTTTTTTATATATATATATATATATATATATATATGATAATAATGACAGTATTACATTCATGAAACTGTGACAAGTTCAGATTCTTACTCCTCAGTATAAACAAGCAGCAAAAAGAAGATAGTGAAAAAATTCTTAAAATAAAAATTCATCATTTAAAAAAATTTAAGCAATTTAAAATTAAGTCTACCAGTATTAGAAATTGTAAACTCATAAAAAATAAGATGAAAGAAAGATTAGATAAAAATGAATAATAATGACAGCAGTTTATCTAAGAAATTTCACAAATTTATTACAACTATTATTTCCACCATTTTCTCTATTATTTTCCTAACTTACTTTTTTTATAAATATAAACTGTGAATTATTGTTTTTATATAAATTATAAGAATAAATGATTAATCCACATCTATTATTTATTTTTTGCTTTATGTTTACAGCCTATCAGCCACCACCAGTAACCACTTCCAATTACTATGTGACCCCAGGAAGCACTGTTCAGACATGTACTAGTCCACCAGGTAGAACGGGTACCTATAGTGATACAGTCAGAGTTCCTGCAGCCCGCCCAAATGTCAACTCAGGTCACTTCCCATCACCAGCTATTGTATCAGAGGTAAAGCATGCAATGAAACCCATTCTAAATGCACAAAACTATTATCCCTTGCATTTTTCTTGACTAAATCATTATCTTTAGATGAAAAATTAAGATTGATCAGTTGTGTATTTTTAGAAATGACATTGAATAATCATTTGATATCTATAAAACTTCTCTCTCACTAAAAAAAAGATGTTTAGATTTAAGCACAGACATCTAGGAATGCCATGATGTATTTTTAGTGTAATAGAATTAAGGTATGCGTTTTTAGCTACTAAAGCATTTTATAAAACTAACTTAGTTATATTTCATTAATAAATATCATGTGATATTGTTATGTTCTAAAATAAAACATTGTTTGACACAAATTTATAGAAGGTATCCCAAAATAAAATTCTTTATTAACAACTGGGACACTAGAAATTGTTTTTCTCTTGTTGCACAGAGGGAGGATGCCATCAAAGGTGGGATCTACCCAGCCTCCTCTTCTTTTGTCTACAGTTTCCTGATTGCTTATCAAGCTGACACCTGTCATTTTTGAGAAAATGCTATGACAGCATCTTCTTAAGCAAATTTGCTTCAATACAACATCATTGTATATGCCTTTTGATTTGGATATCTTGGTTGATATGCTCATAACTTTTTGGCTGTGGTATCCTCCAAATTTCTTCAGCTTTCTGTGATACTTGGTTATCTCCTCAGAATTTTGAATTGAACCCTTAATTCAGTCTGCTATGTTAGATTGATTTCATTTTGCCTTTCATACTTAGGTTTGCTGAGGACATTATCATAGCCTAACATATATGCTGATTCTTTCAGTTGTCTTATCTTCCAATGTTGTTCTCTATTATCTTAGAATTTGATGAACAGCACTTCCTCTCTATACATGATCAGCCATGCCTGATTCCAAGTTAAACCATGCATAGATATTATCTCCACCTTGGAGACTGATTAAGAAAGAAAGGATACTCAAAAATTCCATTGACTAAGTGCAGACATTAGGTTCAAGTCTCCAAAATGACACAAAATTACTAGTTTTCTAATTGTTGTTAGTTAAACCCTGGTTCAGTTTGTGTGGAAAATTTGTATACTCTGGTTGAAACGAACAAATGACACAATAACAAATAGACTAGAAACTGATAAAAGATATCCCTTAATCATAGAAAGCGGAATGAGAACAATCTACCCTATTGATTAAATAAAGGGTTTTGTTAAAAATTCTGAAATCAAAAAGAATAGCCAAGATGAGCTTACTAGTTTGAACTGAAAGGCATATATGATAGTGACAGTTCTTCATCTCAGAAATTCTAACTTACAATATTGCTGATTCAAGTAATTTATGGAGAGTATAGAATGTTGTTATAGCTTTCAAAATAGATATATTCAAAAAGTGTATATTGATGTATAAGACGTATAAATATATTAAACAAGCAAAAGAAGAACAAGGAAAAAATATTTATCATAAAATTCTAAATCAAAAATTACATTAAAAAAATAAATGAGACAAACAGAAAGTACCTGGTTATAATTCCTCACTCTTCAGAGTTCAATCAAAGACAAAGAAACCTCATAAATTTGTGCACAATGACTAGAATATAATTAGGAGAAAAATTGCAAGAGACAGCAATATGAATCACAAACAAATAACATTGAGGGAGGGCTGCTAAGATTAGATTTTCTGTCTGTGGCAATTCCTTCTCCTAATTGTATTTTAGTCATTATGCACAAATTTATTAACTTTTTGTCTTTGATTGAGCTCTGAAGAGTGAGGAACAATAACTGGTTAGCTTTTTTAATATAATTTTTCAATTTAGCATTTAATGGTGAATATTTTTTCCTTGCTTTTCTTCCCTTTGTTTTAATATATTTGTCTTATATATACTATTTTTTTTTTTTTAATATGTCTGTTTTTAAAGCTGTTATAGTTGATTCACACTATATGCTCTTCAATTGATCCTTTAGCAAAATAAATTACTGTATGTAGATTTTAGATAATTATTTGTTAATGATCTCAGTTGTATTATTGGTTTGCAGTGTTTTGTTTTTTTTTTTTAGTAAAGCAGCATATTTTTCTTTTGTGTGTATTCAAGTAACATTTTTGCTGTATGTATATTTTTTGCCATTCCTCTGTACCTGTTTTCTGAAAAGCATTTGATGAATTTGGCATTTTTGATTTCTGTCGATTGCTGCATGTATAGCTTGATTAAATTTTAGATTTTCTTTAATTTTCAATTTTTGGGAGAGAATACTTCATATTTGCAAAACAAAGCATTGCCTTTTTGTTGCATTGTGATAATTATTTTAGAAAAATGTCATTGAATTTTGACTAACATCTTCTATGGGCCATGTCTCTTCAGGATGTTTGCAATCATGGCTCTCCATAATTTCCTTCCTTTGTAGCTCTTAGTGAAATGTGTCATTTTTGTTATCTATCCTAAACCCTGTTCTGCCATTCATTTGCACAAGCTTATTGGGTAGGTCATGCACTATTTTCCTCTGTTAAACTTGCTTTTAATATGTTCTATGAATGACAAATTTTCCAAGCCCTCTTTCCTCATTATTTGCCCTAGAAATTTCAACTCTCTCTTTCTGATGTTAAGTATAAGTGTCCTTTTTGTTTCCATTTTCTATAAAACTTTATTGTTCACATGTTCAGTCCATGGTATTCTCAGCATAGCTGGATGTCCTTAATTGAATCTACCTTTCAGAAAAAAGGAGATTTTCTTTCATTCTTTATCTTTTTAAATCATAGAAAAAGGCCACTATATAAAATATCAATAATATATCACTATGGGAAAAGTTGCTATATCATTATATTATTCCATTATATAAAGTAGATATAATATATCACTTTATAGCTGGGTATCTCCAGTCAAATTTTACCTTTTAAAGAACAAGCATATTTCTTTTCTCCCTCATTATATTTTTAAATAATAGAAAAAAAGGCTGTCACTTTCTATCTTAGATTATTCAGAATTATGTCTATATGATAATGCTAATATTAGCCATTTCCTTATAAGGAAACATTGTTTTCATTGACTGAGCAACTAGTATCATTGTCAGTGGAAATTAAATATATAAAATCTTTTCTCTTAAAACATTTTTTTGAGAAAATAGATTTCTCAAGTCCTGTAACTGTTATTGATTTTTACAGTATTGATGGAGTTTTGTTTTCTGAATTGTTTCCCAATTTGTTTCTTAAAAGAAAATGTCCTATCTTATCTCACATTAATAAGTGTTATACTTCCATGGATGTTTACTAAGCTAAACTTAGTTTGACACAGGGCAACAAGAATTATGTGCTTAAGTTATTTTTTTTCTTCTCTTGGTTCTGTTATTCCTTCTTCCTGCTTTCCAAATTCTTCACAGATTTTTTTTCAATGTTTTTGCTTTCTAATTTCTTATATACAAGGAGGTGTAGAACAGTTTTAGCTCAATGAAGAACCTCTTCTCAAAAAGAAGATGTGCTTATTAGAGAATACATTTTCTATATTAAGTCTCTTCAATACATAAACTGGGAGACATAATTTAAACTACTTTTTCTTTCTTTTTTTTTGTTTAATAAAGAAAAAATAATCAGGGTGTCTACTCAAACATGTTTATCCACTAAAATAATTTTCAGAGAAATAAGAAATATCCTTGAGAATGCAGCAATAAGTCTAACAGGTTAGGTTAATTTTGATTTTAAATTTTCACTGTATATAGTTTAATCTATGTGATTAATATTCATCACTGAATGTAAAATAAACAATTTTTTTTATTTTCATCTTTATGCTTATTAATTACCATTTCATGTAATTGCTTATGTCTTGTTGGCCACTTTTCTTTTTTGTATGCATCCCCAATGAGAATTGCTACCCCTGCTTGATTGATTTGTGATGCATAATTGCTGTTACGGCATGTTTGATTTATAGCAATTCCCCTTAAAGTTTGGGTGTCTGTGATGATGACGGCATTTAGCAGATTGACTTATTGCAAAATTACTCTTTACCAAACTAACTGGTTTGTCCTTTGGTTTGCTACCTATCTGAGTCTTTCATAATGAACCTTTGTAGCCTAAAAATATTTGGTATGCTTATAGCAATGTCAGTTTTCTTATTAGAAGAGGTTTTAATGCTTTTTGAAATATTTGGAAGAGGTTAAAACAAGATCAAGCAAGGATGTGAAAAAAAAAAAAAAAAACTCTTATGAAGCATGTATGCAAGCAGTTTTGAAAGCATTTAATTACTAAAAACATCTTAAGTAGGAATATTGTTTTATGCTTTGTAAAAGAAATGAGACCCCCCTCCAAAAAAACAAAAAAACTGCATCTTGTATAATGCATGATCTATAAATAATCTTTTCTTTATTCTTTGCATTTGATAATCGAAATGGTATCCCAAAGACTAATTATTTTGCTTACATCTGATTCTTACAATGATGACCATCATTTTCCAAAGTCCTTATAGAATAAGTTTGACCAAATTAGATGATCCAGCACTTTATATTCTGATGCTCATCATTAAATGGTTAGAATGTTTGCTTTCCGACCAAGAAACCTAAGTTTGAATCTCATCATGGTTGATTAATCAGGAAAATGACTATTATCAGCCTTGGATGGTGAGGTGGGATCCCATCATGTTGCACATTTAGAAAGTAGCTGAAATCCATATCATGGGTTGACCTAAGCCTTGTGAGTGAAATTGGGTAGACAGAACTATTTGGCAGCTGTTGATGGTTGTGTTAACACTAATTCACAAGTCATCATGACCGAGAGTTTGAGTGTACTAGCCTTGTTCAGACTGTTGATCATGCCAGATAATGTATTCTCTCCCAGAAATGGTAACAAAGGTCTGCTCAGTATAGTTGCAGTATAAACCAAAGCTGGGCTTTCTGAGTGTTAAACAAACATAAATATGTCTGAGCAGACTTCTGGAACAGGGATTAGCTAGCCATCCTAGTAGACAGACATACTTGCATACAAGTGGTCAGCTACCATCATTTTGTTGCTGTATTTATTTACATATATCATCCTATTATTGATATTGTTGAATCAATCAAGTTATCATTCTATTTCTAATATCACTTGATCAAATAATTCTTCAAAGTGATCCAATTTTATTTTTTTCTTCCTTATTCTGGGAATTTTTATTTAGATTCTGAATGATGACTTTTGAGCTTAAAAACATTGACCAGAATATCTGTATCTTATTTTCAGGAAAATAGTCTTTGATCGGATTTGATATTTTGATGGTATCGTGTCATTCTGTTTGAAATTAGCCTTTGTTAAGAATATGAATCCGAAATATGAGTGTAGTCATCTGACGTCATATAATCTTGAAATATTTCAAACCAGCTTGTGGCTATACTAAATTGCTGAATTTGAAAACAGATTTATTGTTTCTTAGGTTTGAACTTTAACATTACAGTAATAGGACTGTATAGATTGGAATATCTTTGATATTAAAGATTTGGCAATGTTTAACCTTTGTGCCTGCAAAAACAATATGCCAAAAAGATATGAATTCCCTTTTTGCTGTATACACTTTTCTTTAACTTTGCAATGTGTACTGTTTTAAAAAGCAATGATTAGAATTTAAACCTTTAGCACTCTGCATTATTAATATTACTTCCCTTTCCACTGAATTCTTTTTCAAGTCCTCTCAATTGCAGTATCCTTATTGTTAATTTCACTCAAAGGTGTTTCTGTTGTCATAGCAGGATATGACAACACAATTATGAAATTCAAATTCAGGGATCAGTCAGCTTCAGTAGCAGGATAAACTTTCTGCACAGCAAATAAAATCACATACAGAATAATAAAGAAAACCTCAAAATAGGAAAGTGGATTTATATATTTTCTTTATTCTTGAAAATTGACAAAAAAAATTATTAAACACCATTTATTTATTAGATTGCTTATTTACATGAACAATTTTATATTTTCAACATTTTAAAAATATGTGAATGAATAATGATTAAATATTTATTATTTTCTATTTTATAAAGAAATAAGTATGAAAATAATATTTTTTTTTATTCATAAATTTATAAGATTTGGAAGATTAAAACAAGAAGTAATCTGAGATATAAAACAATCTGAGAAGAAAATATATCCAGAAAATTATGTTCATTCAAATTTTCTTGCCCTATACTTCATAGATATTTTTTATAAAATTATGAATAAAAATATTGTTTTCATAGTTATTTATACAATGGTAAATAATAAATATTGCATTGGAGATTTTAATAATTTTTTAATTTATTATAAATTTTTGAATAAAATGATTACTTTTCAAATTTATTTCTTTTATAAAATTGTAAATTATAAATCTTTACATAAGGTAAATAATAAATACCACCTATTTTTATAATGTTGTAAATAAACATTGTTGAAGGAGTGAAAAGTGTATACAGTAATAGTGGTGTCAAGGGAATAACTTCTTCTTTTTTTTTTTTTGCAGGCATGATGGTTAAAAATTGTCAGTTTTATTGTCTCATATTCAGCTGTTGATTTTACAGATTATCATTTTAAATTAGTCTTGCTGAAAATGTTTCTATGTTTTCAGTCTTGTTTTTAGTATATGAAGTCAATAATTACTTCTTTGGCAGTTATAGCCTAAACTGAAATTTAGCTTTTCTTTCATTACCAAAAATTGTATATGATTTTGTATTGTAAACATGCGATATAAAAAATGATATCTCAAATTAGTCTTATTTTTTATTTATAGAACTTAGTCACTCATCCTTCTGATAGTGCCTGTAGTTGTACAGAATAGGTGACTTTTGCATAGCAACCTATGCATAAATGTTTTTTTTTTTTCTAGTCATTTAAAGAGATGTCACAATTATATTGTCCATTTGGGCAAAGAGAAATACTAGAAATGGGGTAGAATTTGTCACCAATCTGCCTTAGTGGTTTTTCTCTCTTGGTTTGGAATCAGATTTGGCAATCGCCTAAACTGACATCCTGGGTAAGATGATAAACTACATCCAAATGCAAGGCCTCTGATCAGAAGGTTTTCAGGAGCATGGAACCACCTCTTAACTGCTGGTGTTCTCAGGTTCATTCTGAGCCAGGGTGGTAGCAACTGTTAGGGTCCTAGCTATGGACATAGTGTTTTGACCCCAAATTGGGGTCAAAATGCTATGAAAGTGCAAAAATAGGTTTTAATACCAGAAATACTTTGTAAAAAAATTATTACCAGCAATAATTTTTTGAAAAAAAAAAAAAAATTACCAGCGATACATTTTTGAAACAATCCAAACCATCACCTAAACTGTTTACTAGAGATCCAAGTCTGCCCTGTTATTTACCCAATACTTGAGGGAGAAATGAATTCAAGCCTTTTTCAAGGGTATTAGTGCAAAGTGAATGCAAGCATTCTCAAATGAAAGTTAAACTCCATTTTCATTTCTGTTTCCTGTATCATTAACAATTAGGCTACTCCATACTTCTATAAGAAACTAATAATGCCAACTTAACTGCTGATTAGATGCAGTGATCATAGTCATCCACATTAATCATTATTTACAATGTTATAAGTACAGGACACAAATCTTAGAAGAAAATATCTTTAGCTCTTGAATTATAATTGCTGTCTTTCATCAATTCATCAACAGAGCATTTTAGATAGAACCTCAGATTTCTTTTGCTTAATGAGATAGTCACTGATGGTTATCACATTCATATAACCAAAAACAATTCAATTTTTAATTTCTTTATTATTATATTAATATGAATTTTCTTTATTATTATTATGAGCTTTTACACCCATTTTATCTGAGAGATTGCACTAGACATAAAATTTCCCCTTATGATCACCAAAGTTAAGCAAAGTCAAGCCTGGGCAGTAGCTAGATGGGAATACCAGGTGCTGTAAGCTTGGATAATGGCTTGAAATTGTTAATTGGAAAGCCGAGTTCCAATTCTTTCTGGGTTTGTTATATTCACTTACATGCAAATACCCTTTGGGAAAGATATGAATTCATCTCTCTTCCCTCCTTCTATGGGCTAATTAGTAAGGCTCTTATCACTAAACCATTATCATTAAAAAAAATTCTTATAATCTAAAACTATTTTATGACTTTAAATAACCTGCAAAGAAGATGCAGAAAACAAATCAACAAACTAGAGATCAAGTGACAGCAAGTCTTTTTCAATACTATAGTACTATTACTAGTATCTTCTATGGGTTTTCGCACCAGTAGTATTTGGTATCTGGAGATCAAGTAAGTACATGTCTCCTCAATGCTCTGCACTTTCATTGATGTAATATGTGATTCATGCAAGGAAATCCTAGATGATGTGAATTAAATTTAATATAAATAAGGAACCTTTGTTTTTAGTGAAGTTGATCAGTGATCAGTGGGGACCCCAGTTTAATACTGGTCTCACCCCAGATGATGCCAAAATAGACTTTCTACTCATTGTTATACTAGAGTGCTAGACATACCAGGTGCATAAGTGGATTGACCTAGAAGGTGACCTTCTAGTCCCCAGGTACAGAGTTATGCTTCAGAGAATGCCAGTGACATGTAAACAAGTGGTCAACTCAGCTATACTTAGGATATTTGCATGTGGGACAATTGGATGATAGTAATCGATATACCACCCCCCAAACAGACACATACCCCTGAGAGAGATTTGACAAAAAATTTCTCTCACATTCACATTAGTGGAAGAATCAACACTCAGAAAAAAAATTCCTGAAACCACACACCCATTTGCTGATATTGACAATGTCTGGAATTGAATAAACAATAATTTTATATATGATAGGCTTGTGTTCTTATGTACATTGATAACATAACAAATGATATTCTTACTGATTTTAGTATATATTTAGAAAGTTTCAAATTTTCTTTAGATTCTGAGTTTTTGTAATCCAAGCTTTCTCATTATGAGGAATATAACTGTTACATTAATATTCAAAACTTTTTTCAGTTCTCTGACAGGTTTAAACATTTTTCTAATTTCCACTTTTCATTAATAGTGACTTCTACTCTCTGACAGATCTTCCTTTCTTAATGATGCCTAGATCTAATCTTCTGGATTGGATTGGGTAATCTATTTAAATTTCAAAATCTCTGTGCTTATACCATTGGTCTTGATATTATTATAATTTTAAATTTATTTCTTAGCAGAACTACTACTAAAGTTTTTGTAGAATATTAAGAGTTGATTATCACCATTGATTGAGGTTGCTGTTGTATTGGTGTAAGCATATTTTTGGTCTTTCAAATCAGCTTAATCCATAGACTACAGCCAGGGCATCTTGCATGAATGAAGCAGATGATGGATTTACAAAGAAGGAATCTTGTCATTGTGCGAGCTCATAACATGTAGCATTCATGCATGAAGCAAAAGGCAAAGGCTTTGCTGAGAAAAGTATAAAAAGATTCAGCCTGGCAATAGTACTGCACATGGAAGACACAAACTAATCTATTGCTTTACGGATCTTGCATTTGTCTGAAAAATATCCAAACACCAAATTGGTGTCTATGGACATTTGCACAAATCATAGATAAATCTTCTTTAAGAAGGGGGAAATGGATTATTGATTTTGGTCATGTTCAGTCTTAGATGAAAGTAAGAGGAAAGGTAGTGTGTCTGCAAAAAGCTTTGTTTCATTATTCTCGACTTCAATTTTATCTCTTGTATCATTCTCTGTAGACTCTTTAATTCATTACATATTCTGTTGGAATGTCCGGAAATTGCTTTATTTCATAGCCAAGACTTGAGGCAAGTAGAGTGTACATCCCAAGAGCAATATCTGTTAAATGTTTTTGATGAAATTAGCACACCATCTTGAGATCTTATAACACTGTGACAGTGAGATGCTTCATGCATTATTTCCATTGCCTTTGAGTTTATTCTTGTTGACAATCTGTAGGCTTTGGCATGTTGAGTCTTGAGATAATCAGGATGAGATCATATCCCTCGGCTATTCGATAAATGTTAAGGTAAAACAGATGTACAGAGTTCTTATTGTTTCTTTTAGTATTTCCTTTTGATTTTTTTTTTTTTTTTTTTTTGTATTTGCTAGGGCTGAGTCTGTCTATAAGCTTTCATGGCATTTTCTGCTGAAGTATTTGTCAGTAGGAATGTAAGATTAAAGTAGAAATTGGAAATTAAATGTTTGAAAAGTATATGTGATTTAGAGGAAGTAATACAGGGGTAGTTTGTAATGGAATGACTTCTAACTGGAAATTGCGTCATTTATCATCTTGCAATAGGAACTAATTTTATATTTTAAATGTTCTTATGATATATTAACAATTGATAAATCCTCTTAGGTGAATGAACAGATTATAGATGTTAGTTATCCTATACATAAGAGTAAAAGCTAAGAAAAAGGGTAAGAAAGTTGAATAGAAAAATGTGCAGGATTTTTATGCATTTGTCTCTGTGGGTGTGAATAAATTATTTATATATATATATATATATATATATAAGTGAACATAGAAGTCAACACTTAGAGGCGACAGTCTGTTTCATGCTATGTGTAATTGTCAGGCCAACCACAACATTTGACATATGCACATGTAGGCACAAAAAGAGAAAAAATAAACCTCACACTAATAATAACAGCATTCCAATTTGCACATAATTAAATCTAACTTAGTATGAAGATAACAAAAAATGAGAACACCTGCAGACGATTGTTGAAACCTCCTGACGACTGGACTGAACAACTGCAAAAAGAGTTTATCAACTCAGGAGTTGAGGTACTGAATATAACATCAATTAACAAAGTGACAAATTTTATTTGTATTAATCTTTATATATGTATATATCCCACACAGGTAAAAATGTGTAGGATAAAGCTGAAAATACAACTGGAGTCTTTAAGAATATTTTGAGTAACTTTACTGGTTTCACAGTTCTATGACTTGTAAAAGTTAAATTGAAATAGAGAGATGTGTTGGTGTCAGTTTATTCACACACACATGTATAGAGTTAGATAAATCAAACGACCAGATATAAGCAACTGTATACATGCATGTTGGCGTGCTTACACAGGCAAGCACATAAATAATCATCAAATGTGACATCTGTGTATTTTTATAAAAACATAAGATATACTTTGTGCTTGATGAGTTGGAAAACTAGTGAAACTTAAGTTGAACACCGAAATGTAGGTATATGTATATTTATATAATGTATAAGAAAGATGAAAGGAAAATTTAGCTGACATGTTTCATCCTCTTATGGACTTTATCAAGGCAAATGTAAGGATTTTAATAAAATTTTCAGGACTCATTCCAGTCAATTTAAATTAGTTTTTGAAACACAGCAAAACATTTTGCTTATTGGAAATATTAAATTTAATCTATTAGCTTGAAATTAAAACTAAAATGAGAAAGCTTCAAGAATGAAAAATTTTCCATTTTTAAAAATTAATTTTAAACCTTGGGTATCACATTTTTTGTGGAGGTCCTTATATACACACACACACACACACACACACACGGTTCGGAAAAGTTCTTGGCTACAAGTCTTTTTTCTCTCTCCCTCTCACAAAAATGATATATAATCTGTGTCATAATCATCTATTCTATAAGCACAATTGTATGCATCTTTTTTTTTTTTTTCCATCTTTTCCCACACTTTCATCATTTATAAGTTTAAGTTTATGCTACATGATGTTTATAATCATATAAGTGAAGCAGCTGCTTCTAAAGAGGCATAGATTAAAACATCGATCTTTTCCATAACTTATGCTGATTTTAAATCTGATAGCGGGATATAAAGATCATTTTAGAGTAAATATTTTCAGCAATCCAGGTGCATGAATTAATTACTTGGTGAACATTATTGATAATAGCTTCATAAAATGATTTTGAATTGCAGAGAATGATAAAATGACCAACTGTCAAAGGTGATTCATTTCTTCTCATCTGTCTGAATTCCACTATTTCTTTCTTCTGTGTTAAACCACATATACATGTTAAGAGAAAGAAATGAAAGGTTGTACATTGTAATTTACATACATTCATATAACTTCAAATTTTATTTTTAGTGGATACTTATATTTGATGCTCTAGTTATTTGAACAGTATTTCATCTACTACCCCCACCCAAAAAAAAACTACTCTTTGCTCCCCTCTAAAATTTACTCATATTGTTGTATAGCTCAAAAATGGTTGATTTTTAGGTGTTTATGGTGTCATTTTTGGATTCATCACCCTCAAAAACTTTCCTGTACAAAATTTCATGTCTCTAGCATGTCTGGATGGAATTTTATTGAAGAAAAAGGGATTTTGTAATGCTGTGGTTTTCTAGTGAATCACATTTCACATGAAATCTTACAAATGGTATATTTTCTGAACTGCTTGGACTTAGAGGCTCAAATTTTCAGGATTGTCTTGTTTTAATGATAACTACCATTGGTTAAAAATTTTAAGAAAATCTGTGTAGTGTCAGGGTCTGGATGATTTGATATGTAATTACCCTTATGTACTCGAGAAATATTGATAAAGAAAATGTATTCCATGGAGGGTATCCACTAAAAATAACTTTTGAAGTAATAAAAATGTCAGATAAAAAAATAAAATCTATTCTTTAAAAATATGTTTCCTACTGCAGCATAAAGTGTGTGCACATATATAGTGTTATATGTTTGAATATCTATCATAAGGAGTTATTTCTATTTACATTTGGATTAACCTAATTTTTGTTGTTTAACAAAGATGAGTATATCAAAAGAAAGAGACATTAGCCTGAATGTAAGTAATAATAACTTAACCCAGAATTTCAGATAAAAATTATTGGTGATAATAATGAAGATGAGATACTAGTCTGAATATATATATATATTTAGGCAACAAATTCTCTTTTAGACATGTCTGATTGAATAAATTACAGACATTATGTCTGCTAATTTTTAACAAAATCTGTTCATACTCACAAATAGCCTTCCATGCATTGATGTTAAAGGATGAGAGAAATGTGCTTTTGCTGTTTAAATTTCTTTTATTTTCATTTCCCAAGTACTTTTGATCTTTTTCCAAGATCATCTTCAGGGGTGCAAGTGGTACAAAACTATATGTTGTGCATTAGATAAACGTTTTGTACCACTTGCACCCCTGAAGATGATCTTGGAAAAAGATTGAAAGTACTTGGGAAATGAAAATAAAAGAAATTTAAACAGCAAAAGCACATTTCTCTCATCATTTAACATCAATGCATGGAAGGTTATTTGTGAGTATGAACAGATTTTATTAAAAATTAGCAGACATAATGTCTGTAATTTATTCAATCAGACATATACACACATATATTTGTAAAAAGCTACAAGCTTCTCAGTTTAATCTAAGTAACAATTCTAGTTTTTGCTACTTAAGTCTTTCTTTTAAAAAAATATTGATGTTCTTTATGCCTATACTTTGTGTATTTTGAATGTAGTGCTTCACTCGTTTCATATTTTCTTACATTATATTATTTACCATTAGATGTAAAGTAGGGCAAACATGGCATTCTGACTGTAAAAACTAGTATATGATATTGGTGAAAAGGTTTTCAGATAATAGTGGGCATTAGGTTTAAGGCATGCCTAAAAAACATTTTACACACAAAATGTTTTCAATTTTTGATTTACTTGTTTTGTTATGGCAAATTATTGGTGATTATTTCACAAATGAGGAAACACTACAATAACTGCTTCACATTCCTTTTTATTTTAGCTGGAATTATAAGGGTTTCTTTTGTGTCCCAGTCAAGAATTCTGTAGTTTTTAAAAATACATCACTAATTAGAATTGTATCTTTAATTTCTTTAAAGTGAAGTTGTCATCAGCCATAATCCCTGAATCATATCCTTTTGTGGATTGTTTAATTCATGTGCAATTAATTTTAGTTTTGACTCCTTCAGAGGTTAAAAAGAGACATGTAGTGTCTTATAGAGAGAACAAGAGATATGTCATTAGGTTAAATCTAAAGGTTGTATGATTAGTGTATTTTAATGTTTTTTTTTTTTGTCTTTTTTTTAAAATAATATGAAACTGAAATCTGTAAATGCATTGGACTAGTGAAAGAGGCATTTCAAAAGCTATGCAACGAGGTGAAAAACAGGAAGATATTGTTAGAAACAAAGAAAACAGAGCTGGATTACTCTGTGGTATCAATCTTCTTATATGGCAGTGAATGCTGGTCAATTTCTCCACAGATGAGGAAAAAAACAGGAGGCAACAAAAATCTAGTTCTATGATACCGAAAAATCCATGGATGGTGTGAGTAAGCAATAAGGACGTCTTAAAGAAAATGACAACAAAAAGAACACATGCTCAGAATCAGGTAAAAGTACCTGAAATTCCTTGAACACATAATGAGGAAGAAGAGTTTAGAAAACTCTCACAGAGCATATTGAGGACAAGAGATCAAGGAAGGGACCTAGCTTGTGTGAGTAGATGGCAGAACAAGAGGTGGAAGCTTTAGCAAAGGGAAAACAACAGCCAAGAGCCACAAGGTATATGATGTTTTGGGAAAGCCAATATTGCCCATGTACTGAAGGGATGCAGCATCAAGAATAATTCATGGAACGAGCATTTTTGTCCTATATATGAGTAGGTATTATTATCTTACTTAGATGACATAGAAATATTGATAGATTTTGGTCTCACTTTGAGATAATGTGGCATATGACTATCTTTATGCATAATTAAGTGGTCTTTAGCTTACTTGGGAATTGTTTTTAAGAATAAGGTTTAAGCTTATTCTAGAAATAACATAGAATTTAGTTTCTTTGCAGGAAAATAGATTGCTTTTACTTCATGTACTAATACAAAGCTATTTTCTAATAGGTTACACTCTCTCATGATAAAAGTTAAAAAATGATCTCAATTTGATCAGTTGTTTTTTGTTTTTTTTGCCATATATATATATATATGCACACACACACACACTACAGTTCAAAAGTTTGAGGAAACCCTGTTAATTTTTTAAATTGGTCTAAAATGTAGTTATTTTAAATAAGAGAAAATTATTATAAATGTTTAAGAAAAAAAGTGAGATATGATTTTTTCTTTTTTTAGAAATTTTTTTTTATTATGACAAAAATAAAAAATGCATTTTATGATTAGATTTTGCTCTCAGCAAAATACCCTCCTTTAGCCTTGATTACTGCAGGAGAAATTTTTAGCATAAGGCACCAACCATGCCAAATGGTCCTCTTGCAGTTTCAGTAGCAAGTTGATTTTTACATGGTTGGGATGGCATCCAGATTTCCAAGATAGATAGCCTTGTTGAGGTTGAAGGTGTCTGAGTGTTCTGTTACTTTATCCATAGGTCTGAGGTGAACTGTATTCATGCCTTTCCCTAGAGCAATAGTCAATAATGCACAGTGTGTCTCAGGTGAAACTTGAATTCGCTTCACTGATTTCATACATACATACATACATACATACATACTTATATATATAAACAGAGAAAAGTTATCTGCTAAACCCTAAAATCTAAATAATCAAATATTTTGGGAATTCCTTCTTGGTTAAGCCAAGAACTTTTCAGCAAACCTAATATATATATATATATATGACATAATATACAAACCTATATTTCAGGCTAATAGTGGGTGATTTTATATATATATATATATATATATATATATATATATATAATGTGTGTGTGTGTATATGTTGAAAGTCCTTTCTGATGACATACAATGTCTTTTGACACCTTATAAAAAGTGACATGAGATGTGAAGACATAATATTTTGAAAATGATGAACCTGACATTGCTCCCAACAAAACAAAAGTCTTTGATGAGTACTTATGGAAACTGAAAGTACACAAACATCGACCAACTTAAATTTGTACTGGAAACCAAGAAAATGCTATGAAATATAGAAAAATAAATGGAAAATATTCTTAACAAAGAATTGTTTCAGGTCTTTAACCAACGTTGTAGCAATGAAAAACTACTGCCTAAATACATCCTCTGTGTGCGTGCATATATATGTGTGTGTGATAAATGTCATAAAATGATAAATTATAGTCTGAATTCAATAAACCTTTTAAATAATTTGGATAATTATAAGGAAGTGAAGAATCTCTTTCCAGATGTTTCCCATCTCTTTTGTGAAAGAGTCACCAATTATTCAGTTATTAAGTAAATACTGTTAGTCCTAATGAAATTGGTTTTTCATTATCACCTTCTTTCATTGTTTTATATATTTATTTTAATTTGCTCTATTAAATGCCCGTCTTATCTGTTTATTCCTCATTCTATGAATACTATTTCTTTGCAGCAAAAGCTCTACACACAGATCTGGAATTCTTTGTCTCTGGTTGGTATTCTATTCATGCTCAAAAAATAAATCTCATTTTATAGACATTCACAGACTGATCATTTTTATAGCATTATTCTTAGCTTTTTCATTAATTTGATTAAAAGTTAAAATATCTTTGACTAAATTACTAAGTTTAAGAATTGCTATGCAATAAACTTATCTCTTTTATAATGTTGAAATATACTAAAATATTGAATATTACTAAAAGAAACAATATTTTTCTTGAAAATATTCAAGCTAAATAATATATTAGGTTGGTACAAAAATAATGTCGTCACATAGTAACATATGTGAGAAAACAACATTATTTTTGCACCAACCTAATAGATGGTCATTATAATGACTGTTTTTATTGTTTAATTTTGGCCTAATTATATTGCTGTACCATGCAAATCTTCAGATTTATTCTCAAGGAATTTAAATTAATATTCGTTTTAGAATGCAATCATTCAACTATCTTTATGTGCTAAGAGAAATGCAAAGGCTTTACTTTGCCCAAGTATATCCTAAAATTACAAATTGGAGAGTCTTATACAATTTAATACTCTATACAGAAAAATCAGTATAAAAGGATTTTTTTGTCCTTGTGCCACTGACAAATGAAGGTTTCTTTCTATTGGAATATACAAAATGTTGAATTTAATGGTTGTTGTTACAATACACAGAAGCTTGTGTTATAAAGGAGTCTACCATAGTCAGGATCATTGAGTCAATGGAGACAATCCTTTCCTTAGCTGCATAGTATGTGCTTCACCAAGACTTACTTTTCTTCAATTTAGTGTGATTATTAATGTTAGTTTAGTTTCAGATCTTGTGACAATTTTTTTTTGTATCTTCTGGGCAATATTATTTTTTAAGTAACTAAAATATTAAAAAGAATATTTCCCCAATATAAGTAAAAGTGATACAATAATTGCAATTGTTAAGTTTCTCTTTGAAATATAATATTTCAAAGAGAAACTAATAACATTTGTAATCATGTCTTGGGTTCACAAAAGAAGATTTAGGAAGGTGTTGTTCCATTTTTGTTAAAGGCCCAATGATGACAGACAATGTCAATAATGAGTCAGCAAGTTCTACCAAAAAGGCTAAAGTTTGGGAACTTGGGTTAACTAGTGTAGAGTAAATGAACATGGTTAAAATGTAAGTGGCAGAACTGTGCAACAAACAGAATTGACAAAGTTGACAATAAAAAGAAAACAAAATGACTGGACAAAAATAATATAAAGCAAGCAAAGAATATCTACAAGGCAAATTAACAGTAAATACAAAGCAACAGTAAAAATTAGTGTGACACACAAGAGCAAATTCAGATGAATGAATGTAGCATTCTGACTTCAAGACAAGACACACCAGGACTGAGTCAGATAAGACCAAGAAGTGGTCTATCTTATTTGCTAAGAAGAAATCCCAGCATGCATTTGTGGGGTTTTGGCTATTAATTAGGGAGAGGAAGTATTTTGCAGTTCTTCCAAAATGTAGATTGGAACCAATATCTAGTTTTTATTCTGCTGTTTTTTTTTTGTTTTTTTTTTTTCCCCCCAGTTTTTTTGGTGGGAGGTGAGGTAAAGATTACTTAGAAGACTTTCTTGCCATCTCTCCTTGTCAGCTGTTTTTTTTTTTTTTTTTTTAATAGAATGGCCTTGTATTCCTTCCATAACAACCCCTCTGGTCAGCTGGAGGACAGTTCAATGTACAGTATGGTCTTTTGTAGATGATGGTATCCTATCCTCGACATGTATTCTGTCTAGTATAGATGAATCTTTACAGCATATCGTCACTGTTTAATGCATTAAAAATCTTGATGATTTGTAAGTGACTCTATTAAAAATGAAGTAGAAGCAAGTGTTTGAAGGGATATAGGTGATTCTGTGAGATAATCCAGGATTAATTGCCACAAAGGTGATTAGTAAGCACAATAGATTTGTAGACTTTTACTTTTGCATTTTTCTTATTGCTTGAGACAAGTTTGTATATCCTATGAGAGGCATTGTTAACAAAAGTTTTATCTATTTTGGCATCTGAGGATTTGACATGTCCAACCTGAACTGTTTCAAGTTCAATCAAGTCATTGGAAATGGAAGGTTGGTAGTTATATTGTCAAGATGCAGACTGATGTAGAGTTGTGAACTTGTGAATTACAGTCTTCTACCAAACTGAACAGTTCTCTGGCTTTTGTAAAGTAGAATGTCATGGAGTCTGTCAACAACTAGAACAATAGTATCTGTAAATGGAAGATTTTCTAAACAATTGTATTATAGTCCTTGTGTTCAGATTGAACAGGTTTTCATTTGTAGATGTATGGATGTGCCTATTTTTCAAAATGAATTTCCTATGTAGCCTGTTTGATTTCTTTTGTTATAGTATTTCTTAAGTATTTAATAGTTTTATTCAAAACAAATTTCACTTTTTTTTTTCCTTTTAAATTTTTTTTTTTTTTTTTTAATAGATTTCAAGGCTATTAAATGTTATATGTTTAGTGGTGATTGGTCTTTCAGAATATTAATTTTTCTACTTGGGATTGTAAATATTTCCCAAAAGACTGCTCTAATATTTTATTAGGTGCCATCAAATCTGTGCATTTTTCTGAGGTTCATTTTGATTTTAGTTTGTAAAGTAGGTTTAACTTGTAGTGGTCAAGATAATATTCTGTATAACAATCTAAACTGAGACACTGTAGCAGAAATGAAATGCAGCCAATCACTACTCATAACAGTACCCATCCCTGTTGGTCAAAGAGATATTTGTTGTGTTGTCTCTGCAGAAAGACAACGTATAGCTACCCTACCAGAACAAAACTGGTGTGAACCCCAGAATGTTTGGTTATAAAGAAAGTGTTTATCAGCTTCCCCATAAGATAATCATGATGGTGAACTGAGCAAATGTTTCCTTTGCTAGTTAGCTGCCTAAGTTTTAGGCTCCATAAAAGCAGGCACATTTTCTGGAAAGAGGCAAATCTTGGCAGTATATTGACCGCAAAATGGCGTTGCTGTACATTACCAAGAATTTTTTGTGTTACCCAGCATTGTTTAAAAGTTATTCGTTCTTGCTTGTGCTTCCAGTGTCTCTGTGTTCATCCTGTATATGTGGTGTTCCCATATGGAACTCTTGTCTGTGCTCCACTCATCATGATCCAGTATTTAATTCACAGTGCTGCTGAGTTTTCTATCTCTCTTCATTGGCAGACACCCAATCAATAAAATGAAAATCCCTAGTGTGATTAACACCTTTTATGTCTTTCGAGCATAGTAGAATATAGCTTATGAAGTGCTAATACTTTGAACAGGGGTGGGGCATCCATGTCTTTTAACTTTCTCCTGAAATAATGGTTTTGATGATGTATAACCATTGTTCTGTGAAGGACTTTAGGAGGAATGTATCATAATTACATTTTTCTATGCCATACTTCCCAAAAATACTATTGAAAGAGTTAATCCCAGACTACTCTAGCATCAAAGTTACCAATGATGATAGCTATCAGTTACTAAGATATTTGATTGTTTTTTTACATATTTCAGCATCAAACTTATATATTTTCATTTGCTAGTTGTTAAGTCAGAGGTACATTGAGATTATACAGTCAGTTGCTAGCTAGGTTAGTTATTTTCAAAGTGTTAGTGTTACTCACTATGAAACCTACACCAAAGATTCACCTCTTTGATCAACCTACCTATATGGCAGTGAATGATGAATGATTTCCTTACAGATGAAGGAAACATAAATGTGGTTCTACAGAAGGATGCTGAGAATACCATTGATGGAGCATGTTAACAACAAAGAAGTCTAAAAAAGGTTAACAAAAAGGGTACTTATACTCAGAATCAGAAAGAGATAGCTGAAATTTCTTAAAAACATAATGAGGAAGGATTATTTGAAGAATTTGACACTCAGAGGACATATCAAATGCAAAAGAGACAGAGGAGGTAGCAGGCCATCTACCTGATGTGCTTGTGTGATTGGAGGTGGGAGGTATACTTCTAAGAGTTTAAAGGGATAATAAGCTGTGGAAGGCCATTAATGCTCATTTCTTGAAGGGACATGTCACCTAGAAGAGGAGGCATCATGAGTTTTGCAAGTTCAAGTGCAGTTCAATAGGAGTAGATAGGTTCACCTATTGCCTGGTTCACACTCCTCCCCAGACTTTTGAACAGGAGTAGAGGTTTATCTCTTGTTTCCTGTTTAGGATTGGGTTTCCAGTTTCTTCTGAAGTCTTTTTCATTCTTTTCACTCCAGGTAACTCCTTGTATCTTAATTGCATTATCACCTTGCTTGGGGTGAATTGATTAAAAAAGAAAAAAGGTTAAACCAGAAAATTCTGTATTCTCTGATCATTTGCTGTATACAGTATTATGTTTCAATTTGACTTTGTTTTTGTCTTTAAGTATCTTGTTTGATCACTTTGATGATACCTGTTGGTTTTGTTGTTTTAGATTAACTGGGATGAAAAGATTTGTTTTAGGTTAGTTTTTCTCAGCTTCTCTCCATTTGAAGGAAGTGTATAGTTAATGAATAGCACTGCTTGATTACTTGGGGTGCAGGCACATGATGTCATTGCCTACAGATTCAACATCAAATGAGTGCTTATTTCTGAGCCAATTGCACGTCAAATTGAGTCTGTCATTACTAACGTTATCTTCCATGTCAGGGGATGACCCCAATACTGAGACATGCCATCTGGTATATGACAAGGAGGAAATGAGAGACCCAATTTATTTAATCTCTTCCTAGACTATGACCTGCACATATACAAGCACAGTTGTGAAGAGATGGGCACTGATCACTAACACCATTCCATATCATATTTTAAATGAATCTACTAACAGGAAATAGTTTTCATGCTTTCCGTCCTGAGGCCAATGTACAGAGGATGAGGGGAGCTATGCTTATAAAATAGGTATTTATAGTTGGGACAAGAAAGATCTTTAACAAAAAATCAACATCTCCTACCAAGACTCCAGATAACCTTTCCAAAATAGGAACAATGGCTTAAAATTGGAATGAAAGCAGTGATGGTATGAATCCTTAATAAAAATCCAAGATGTGGAATTAGTAAATGATAAAAACTCATTTTGAAATATCTAAACTATTGGCTATATACAATTGCTTTCTCAGATTGATGAGCAAAAAATACTTTGAGCATGTGTATGTCAGTGAGGACCATGCTTCATCAAACCTTGTAGACTGGTGCTGTTGAATCACAAACAAAGAAACTGAGGACTTTCAACAGTAGCAAAACAAAAAGAATATCACATCTAGTGAGAATAATGACATAATCAAGATGTTGACATTCTACTCTACCCTAAACAAAAAGCAAGCAAGGAAACAGACTCCCATCAATATTGGAAAGTGCATTATTGGTCAATAAATGCTGAATGTTTCATTATAAGAAAATAGCTAATATTATCATTACCATTTGCCTTTATTGCCCCACTCTCATTGCTGTAGGACTCAAGTTGGAAGCCTTTAGGTCTGTGGGATAAAATTATAAGATGTAATTTAAACGACCATCTCGTTAGGCTATTGTGTTTTTTCTCTCCTTGGCAGATGTACATCCAAAGCTAAAGAGATTTGACAAAAAGAGCAGGGATTAGTTTTTTTGTTTTTTTTTACAGTAATATTCACCCTACAAGGCCCGGGAGACACTCAAGGCAGAGTGTTACAGAATAAGAGGCATAGTTTATATGGATATGTGGGGAAGATAACAGCTCTCAATTTAAGATTGTAGTGATCGGAAAAACATCTTCTTGGGAGTCAGTTCCATAGAGCAGCAGTTTGTGAGAAAAACTGCCTAACTGAAGTTGCATCTCACCAATGGAACATGAAAGAAATGAGGGTGGTTCATTACAATGTGCATAGCATGGCAGGTCTTAGTCATGAAGGTTGGTACTGGTGAAACTAAGGAATGTAGTTTGTCCAAGCACTTTCCATGAAAGTAACAACAGAGCAGTGAGAGGTTTGTGACATTTCAGGTGTGAGAAAAGGGTTGTATTGTGGAAAATAATTTGTCACCCACAAGGATGCAGAGATGCTGTTAGATTTTATCAGTCTGGAGAGTGGGGGCTGAGCAGTATTAAAATATCTTAGGAAAAGATATTATAATCTGATCCTTTAACACTATATCCACTCCAGTTTTTGTGTCTCTTATATGTTGTGTCTCTAAAAAATGTTAGAGATCATGGTTCTCTACAACTTCCTATTCTTTATAGCTTTAAGCAAAGTTTATTCTCTTACTATCTCTCTCAGTCCATGTTCTGTGCTCCATTTGTAGAAACTCATTAGGTATTTGGCTCTTTGTTTCTCTTTGCCTCTCTTGCTTATGTTGTCTTTTTGCATTGCATTATTTTCTCTAAAAGAAGGTCAGACAGATTGAAGGGTTAAGGCTTTCTATATAAGTTTTATGTCTCCTAGGATGAAGAGACCTACTTTCCTTGAACAGAATTGGAGGATGTCTGAATCGTTATGGACCAGTTTGGAATATCTGTCCTCAAGTTGCATTAACTTAGGATTTGACTTTTTCTGTCTTGTTATAGCAGCAGCAATAATAACAATAATAAATAATAACAATTCCATTGTTGACTTGAACAGGCTTGCATAACAGAAAATTTAACCTATTATGTTATTGTACATTTTACTTCATATATTTTGTGATGTTAATGATAGAATGTGTATGTAATAATAAAAAAACAAAACCTTGAAGTATATAAATGGAGATAAATATTTGGTTACCAAACAAAGAATTGAAGAGGATTTAGCAAATATTTTGTTTGAGAATAATTTGAATAAAAAAACAAAACCTGTTATCTTAAATGTTACTTTAGCCTTTTTACTATTCATTTTCTAATAAGGAATATATATATATATATATATATATATATAGCACCTAAGGATCTGTTTATAAGCAGTGAGCTCTCTTTTATATATATATATATATATATATATATATATATATATATATAAAATATTAAAATAACTACGCTAAAAATCCACCTACATCCCTGCCATGCGCCGATGACTTAGTGGTAGGTATGGGTTTGTAAAACAGTGACTATTATAGCTAATATAGCGAGACTCTTCGCATAGCGAATTGAGTCACTGTCAGTCACTGGGCATGTTTCTAAAAATAAATATACTAAATATCCACCTACATCCCTGCCGTGCGCCGACGGCTTAGTGGTAGAATCTCCGACTGACACCAATTCGGTCAGGTTTCGACACTAGCTAGAGGCGACCGGATGTCTAGCCACACTGATGAGCTGTGAAATAGCGAAACAGTGAAACAGTCTGTGGATGACGTTTTTTATATATATATATATATATATATATATATATATATATATATATATATATATATATATATATATATAGGTGCATCATTAAGGTGATAGACTAATAGTAAAAAATATGAATTTATTTTACACATGAAACATTTATTTTTCAATTACATTTTTTTTCTTTATCAATGTACTTAGCCTAATGTATCTCCATTGATTATAGACAGAATATTATAATGGGAAATTTTCTGAGAAAAATTGTTTTATAAACCTACAATATTAATGATTCAACTTCATATTATATATACCTGTGGGATAGTGATATATGAATTTTTATATATTAAGAATAATTTTTAAGGGACTGAAGAACAAAATAGGAAATATTTAAAAATTTAACAAGTTTTGCTATTATGTAAGCTTCATCAGAAAATGAAATATGGATGAGAAAATTCTGGTATTTTTTTATTTTTGTGTTTGTTTTCTTTGGTTAAGCAGACCTTGCATCTGTCTGTCGTGTCAAGCAGCCTTTATCTGTGTTTGTGTCTCATAATTCTAGTTGGTCTATGTGGGATTTGGTTGATAATGTGTATATGTGTGTGTGTATTTGAGCATCTAGTTGGTACTTTTACCTATATTCAGTTCATTTGAGCCTCTAGTAAGCATTTTTCATCTATGTTTTGACAGGACAAATACATGTGATGTCTGCTTAACCAAAATCTTCTTTCCTCCTCCATAAAACATTTTCTGGTGAAGTTTAAATAACAGTTAAACATGTTAAATTTATAAAAGTTTTGTATTTCTTCCTTCTATTTTATATATATATATATATATATGTTTGGTGCAAAAATAATGTCGTTTTCTCATATATGTGAGAAAACGACATTATTTTTGCACCAACCTAATATTATATATTTTACCAGTTTGTGACTGGAAGGGATATTTCCAAGGAGGATATAAATCCAGTGAGAGCTCGATGTAGACTACTGAGCATTACAATGCTAATAAAAAGACAGAGATTTTAATTATCCATTCTATTTATAATTTTTATTTTGTAAACACTGATCAGAACAAAATATCCTGCACAATTTTCTTTTTTTTTTTTTTTTTGTGGAGGAGATTTCATTCTGGTGAGTTGAACATCTCAGTGTTCACAAAATAAAAATTATAAACAAAATGGATAATTAAAGTCTTCATCTTCTTATTTTCATATATATATATATATATATATATATATATATATATATAATCCCTCACCACTATCGGTGAGGGATAATATGTATATTTATTAATATATATTCTTAATAGCTCTGTTATATCACATTGAGTAGTGTTTTATTATTACCAGCATTACATTTGTGTAGGTACCTCCACTTTTTCGCGGGAAAACAGCATAGCGTAATAAACAAATGCCACAAACTTAACGAAAATAAATTTTTATCGTCAAAACGCTTATGTTATTATTAAGATGAAAGACCAAAGTATATTTTAATTATTTTTTGATATTTTTTAACACGTTTGAAATTTTGGTTAAAGTTTTCTTTTTTTTTTTACGTCATCGCGGTGCTGTAAAAATAACATTGTTTTTTTTTGCGCTTTTTTCCCGTTGAAAACCCATTGATTTGGAAATTCTTGTAAGATTAAAGTAATTGTCCGATTTTAATGAAATTTTCAGGACTTATTCACAAGTGAATGAAATTATTTTTGAAATATTTCTTTTTAGTAAATTTTAGTAAAAAATATTTTTTTTTTTAATATGTTACACCCCACTTACTTATTTTCCCGAAATTTCGTTCAATCCTTTTTATTTCCTTACAATTTTTTTTGTTTAAAGTAAGAGTCATTGGAGATGGTAAATCACCTACTTTTTTTTTTCTAATTTGTTCCAACTCACGGAAAATGAGCTCTGAATAGAAAAATAATGAATCCAATAAAACTATGATATTACTTAATTAGAAAAGCTTTTAATTGCTTTTGTAAATAAGTAATATTAAGGTCATTATTGCCTGAAGAAATAAATTTTTTCTGATGAATAATTAAATTTTACAAGAATTTTTTATTTGTTTTACATTTTGATTATAATAATTTATAATAGTTTAAAAATCGTGCAAAACTCTGTATTAGCTTATTTCCTTGTGATAATTAGTAATTAAGTAGAAACAAAATTTACGAGTTCAAAATTGCAAAGTTTAATAAATTTAGTGATTCCACTTTTTTTTCAAATAATTTTTTATGTTGTATTTTTCTACTTAATACATTCCTTATTTCCATGTACGGTAGACTGAAATTGCCATTATTATAAAAAGAGTTTTGTCCCTTTATTCTAATAAATAGACATAACAGTAAAACTAAAAATAAAAGGGTTCACTCAGATTTCTAGTAATTTTCATTTATGGTCATCCGTAGTAGCTGTCATCACTTGTCAATCAACACATGGATCAAGTATCGGATCAAAATTACGGTACCAATCGTTAATAATTCGTTGTATATTTCTTTTTTATGCTATAATTAAGTAATATTTTTTTTAAATCAGATTAATTTAACATTAAATTTTCTAATTTTACTAAAATGACGTCTCAGAAATTTTTTTAAATATTTTTAAAATCGATAAATTTGTGTTTGTTTACAAATTTCTTAAAATTAAGAAAATGGCGGGTTTTTTGAAAATTTAAAATTAAATTTGACATTCCAATGTATATAGTTTCTATCTGAAATATACCAGAATTGTTTACTTAATGGAAATAATAAATTTAATGATTCAACTTTCAAGTAAAACTAAAATGAAATATTCAAGCATATTTTTTCATTTTAAAAAATGCATTTTAAACTTAGGTATCGATAATTTATGCCGAAAAAGTGGAGGTACCTACATGTGTGATATATTCTAATTATATATACATATACATATATATATATATATATATATATATATATATATATATATATATATATATATAGCAAGTTTTCATTAAAACATGTCTCATTGAATGATTTAGACAAGTTAACTTTCCAATGAACACGACAATTTTGTCTTAGAAAACAAAAATGCCCTGACGATGACATTCTGCTAATGACAAAAAGTACTCATAATAAATAGATATGTATCACATGGTAATTTTCTCTCTTCCTTTAATAATGATACCAAGACATTTGTCCATAAATATGAGAGGATCCTATTGAAAATAAGTAGGCAAACTTATCTAAATTTTTCAATGAGACACACACACACACACACACATATATATATATATATATATATATGTGTGTGTGTGTGCTCAACGGTTTAATCAATGTAAGGTGCAAAACAATTTACTGAAAAAATTTAGTAGTACATTTCTTTATTTTCTAGTGAGATGAGTTTGAGTTTTTCAATTTTGCACTTTAAAGAAAATTGGTCTCTTGTTTTTTATTTCTTACCTACTTAAAATGAGATAATTAATCTTGTAAATTCGTCAGTTTGATTTTTTATTATTTTATTATTCAAAATTGTATAACATAAGGGTTGTGCTAAATTAATTCCTTTTACTTTTTTAATTTCAAAGATTCCAAAACCAATAGTTTCGAAAACACAATCAGTATTTGGGCAGCTAAAGAATTCTTGTAGCCAATCATGTACTGGTGATATTATTGAGAAAATAATTATGATTTTTGGGAATATGTCCATAAATGTTGTTCTGATATTACTTTAATGTTGATTTTTTTGTTGATGAGGTATTTTCTCTTTTGTAGAAAATGCATTGTAAAGATTAAGACAGTAATCGCATATTGAGTAGAAGAAATGAGGTTTAGATACTTAAAAAAACAAAAAAAAACTTTTTTTTTTTAATTTTTTTTTTAATTAATATTTCAAACATTTTCTTTCTTTCAAAAGTCATACCCAGTTTTTTTTTGTATTTTTTTTTTTTTTTTGTTTCACCTGATTAATTGGTTGCTAGTTTAGATTTGGAAGGTGTTAACAGAGTTGGTCCAATGTCCCAGGTACATACTTGTATATTTTTTGTTCTGATGCATATCATGAGTTAGTGAGGTTTGTTATAAACTGTTTTTTTTTTTCCAAAACTATGATACTTATCAATAGTGTGGTTTCCTTTGTATCTTATATGCATATAAAGATAATTGTCATAACTGATGAGATGATTTACATATTGGTCAGCATTTTTGCCTCAAACCAGAACATCAGTGCACTTTGCCTAGGGTCAAAGTGTAGTATCTGTGAAAAGTGTTACATGCCCTCTCTCTCTCTCTCTCTCTCTCTATATATATATATATATATATATATATATATATATATATATACAATTAATTTTTTATTGTGATTTTCTTTTATTTGAACAAGAGCTTTCTTTTAATGATTTAACAAATGTAGAAATTGTGTAAATGGTTGTTTATCCTAAGTACTTTCAGTTAAGCTGCCATTTTCAAGGATTTTGTGTGTGCTACAGCAAATGTTGTGTAGGCTGCTGACATGTAAATATATTTTTAATTCTTAAGTAAGGCCTGTACAGTATAGTTGTTTGTAGTTGATATTTTCAAGGGTTGTTTTTTTTTAATGAAGGTTTCTATTATATGTAAATGTGTTTTTTTTGTTTTTTTTTTTTTACATTTTTACGTATGTATTATCTTTGTCTTCAACAAGTAGTTTACATATTGAAGTTGGTATGTTTTGCGTCTCAATATATTATGACACAATGGTGAGCAAAGGATTTGAGCCACCTAGCTAAATAAAATCAGTTAAATTTTTACTAAGAAGCTGACAATATATTTTCATAAGTAGTATCTGTGGTCATTCAAGTCTTGACTCTGCATTGACACAGTACATGGGGAGGATAAAGAACGGGATACATCGTGCTACTGTAAATTGGTAATGCAGAAGTTATGAGCCATGGAAAGAAAAATAAACATTAAATTTATTTATATATTTAAAGACTTTAAATGTAGTAACTTATATTTAATATGACTCCTATCAGTATAAACTAAAGTTTCATTGACAGCAATTCTAAAGTTCTTATAAGTTCTTTGTTACATGCATGCGTTTTCAGTTCTTTCTATTTGGGTTTGATTATTTTAAAGTCAGAGTTTTGAGCAGGCTAATCTTGTAATATTACAATGTCATTATTGAGAAATATTTATTGCATAACATGTATGACAGTGTTCTTTGTCATACTTCACCTTCTGTGATATCTGGTAATCAAAGTGTAATACCTGTTCTCCACATATTAAATGGCAATATTAACTGTTTCCTTTATAAGGAAACATATTTGGCATTCATTAACTGAGCAGCTAGTGCTACTCAAGTTATGCTTTTCTTCACTCTCTGGCCAATTGAACAATTCAATGACCAAGTAGCTAATGCTATTGTCGGTTGAAATTTACAAAATCTTTCCTTTAAAACAATTTTTCAGAAAAATAGGTTTCTCAAGTCTAATAACTGTTTCTTCTTTTCAATACTGATGGTGGAGTGGCTTCCTTCCTAACCTTTTCATTTGAATTTCTGTCTGAATTACTGGTATGAGGAGTTATCGTATTTCCATTCTGATTATTGTCCTCATCTTTGTTGTTATCACGATGCCTTGCCTGTTGCACCTTCCAGCCTTTGTTGGTGCATACCAATCTGGGTAATCTGCATTTCAGAATTCTCTGTAGGTTACCTGGATTGATATACACCTGATGAAGGCTGGAGAGCACAACAGCCAAAATGTGATAATAATAATGATGAAGGCAATAGTTTGAATGTAAACTTTTGTTTGATGTTGTTTGGGGGTGTCAACATCTTGACTGTTATTTTCTCTTTAAGTTACAAGTGACATCCATTTTAGTTTTTATTGCTGATAGAAGTTCTCAAATGATGTGGTTTCTGTTAATTGGTACAGTTCTCTGTAGTGCATGTCTACATGGTTCAGAGAAGGATAGCCTTTGTGAGGACCTACCAGCTTCATTTCCTCAAAGCCACCATCAACTTTAGAACGTGATCATATAAAACTGTCTTATTTTATATTTTTAAATGAATTTGGCACTATGGATGGAATCTATATGAAAGTCTTGATTTGGCGAGGCTGACCACAGATACTACTGTTGAAAGTATATTATTTAATACTTACAATATTTTTTATTAAAATTTAAATTGATTTTTTTAAAAACTAGGAGGTTCATTTCTTTTGTTTATTACAGTATCAATGTAAACTGTTTTATATATGTTGATCTGTACATATCTCTAACCAATTCATATTTATATTCAGGATACCTGTTATAAACAAATAATAACCTTTCTTAGAGGCCATTGCTAGCAAGTTCAATACACATTCCATATTATTATAGCTTTTCTTTCAAAGAAGACTAAGCTCTTAGTAAATATCTATGCATTCATGTACTATTCATCTAAACAGACAACAAAAGGATTTCCTGATTGTAAATATCAGATTAATGTTTTTAATGTTTAGTTTGTTGGGAAGTAAACCCTTTTAAATTGAAATAAAGGAAATGTTGAATAAGTTTCCCTGCAGTGTTAGACAAAGAATGAAAACTGATTATTTTGCAGAATAATGCTGGTGAATTTTGTGGAGAGTAAAAGAAGCAAGAGGTGGAATTAATTTCTTAGGGTTGTGAAGAATTGATAAATTTTGTGGCATTGTTAAAATCAATTATGTTTAGGTTTGTATACAGATTGAAAATCAAATGAAGATTGAGAAAAGAGAAAGAAACGCTGTAAATCATGTTTGTAAACAAAAGTGATTAATGCTAAAGAAAGTGGAACAAAAATATATTTTATTCAGAGAATGAAATAAAATATTAAAAAAAAAATAGATAAATACAGAAAAAGAAAATAGAAACAGAAATAAAAGGGAAGTAAATACAGCAAAACAAAATAAGACACTTTTGGGAATTCTGGATTTTTATTTTTTGTTTTTTTTTTTAAATTATGATGGAGATAAAAATAAATTAATAAAAAAAAAAGTTTCTCTCTCTCTCTCTCTCTCTCTCTCTCTCTCTTTTTTTTTTTACTAAGTAGGCAGAGATTGCTTTTGATGTCTTATTATTAAAAACAAAAATAATTATAATAATAAATTTGAGATAAAAGAATTTTTTTTTCCGCTCCACATAATATATTATGAAATAATAGTTTGTATTTTTGCCAAAAATAAAATATTATGGTGAAGGAGCTAAAAAAGAATAATTTTCTAATTTGTGTATTTTGCAGGATTTATTTATTGTCAAAGGAAACTGGAATAATCTTTGATGTTATATATGTAACTAATTTGTTTCTCTGTGTTATCTATTTAGATGCAGATAATGCTTTAAGCTGTTTATTTACAAATATATTGATTCATAATGTACAGAATTTAAATCCTATATACATGTATCTGCCCATATACACTCTGTGTAATTATTTTATTTATATATACCTTGCTCTCCATCTGAATTTCTGGGATTAGGCATTATCATTATTTACACTATTTACATTCCGACTATTTTCCTCATCTTTGTTTTCATTATCATAACATTTCAGCTGTCGTGCCCATACAGACTTCATTGGGTGTATATTGATCTGGGTAACCTACAGAGAATTCTGAAGTGGATAACTTTATTTAATAAAATAAGAACTAGATTTGATAACCCTAGACATGGGCAGTGGCACAAGAACAGTCTAACCCCATAGATTAAAGAAAGTGTTCAGAATTACATGTAGGTTACCCAGATTCATATAAACCTGATGAAGGCTGGGGGATACAGCAGTCGAAGTGTTGTGATAGCAGAAACAAATATGAAAGCAATAGCCTGAATGTAAATAGTGTAAATAATCTCTCTCTTTTTCTCTCTATCCATTTATATATTTATCATATATTTTCTAATTCAGATTTTTTTCTTAGTGTCCTTTCATAAAGTGGGGATTATTATGTAAAAGATAAATATTTTTAAGAATCGTAAACAATTGCTAAGTCAAAGTAAAATAGTTACTAGGAACATTTTTGATTGAAAAATACACATCTTGGAATCAGAAAGTGATTTTATTAAATTTCAACAAACCTGAATTAATGATAGGAAATGTTTGTATTAGGTTGGTGCAAAAATAATGTCGTTTTCTCACATAGTAACATATGTGAGAAAACGACATTATTTTTGCACCAACCTTATATATATATATATATATATATATATAAATAAATCAATATTATGTATTGGCCAATATTTTTCCAGCCACTAAGGGTTGACTTAAAGAAACAGTGTTACATCCTTCCACTTTGACAATAAAAAAAACAAAACAGGAAAACCCTCGTTCCTTTAATATTTGGAGTAAAAAAAAAAAAAAGCAAAAAAGAATATACTGGTGGAAACAATTTCAGACTGGGGCAGAGAGCCCAAGAGATAAATAGAGATTTATTAAGCTTTGTCAAGTATAACGCTGGTTCTTATTAAAGGACATACTGGGTAGGATGATTTTTTTGAGAGGAAAATGATTGGCCTAACTTTGAATATCAGCATTTGAAATCTTGTATTTTGTCATGTCTCACAATTATATCATTGAAACAAATGCATATATATTTCTTATTACTTCAAATGTTATATTTAGTTTGAATATGTTTAAACAGATGTCTCTCTTTTTGGAAATGTGTAAATTTACATCTACCACCTTTTGGATTCCAGTCATGGTAAAGAAAATGTGCCTTCTGATAGGAGAGACCATGGCTAAGTTTTCAAATTGCTCACAAAGTTCAGTTAAACTATTTAATAAATGCACATCTGTGCTAACATTATTTTCATATATGAAACAATTATTACGTTTTACTTCAAACATAGTGGATACATCTATTTGAGTAGATATCCCAGTTTGTTTAAACAGTTTAAATTTACATCAACTGAATTCTAGATTCAAGAATCTTAAAGAAAATGTCTTTTGGCAGGATGTAAACTTGTCTTCCTTGTAGGGAAAAACCACTGTTAAGCTTGGCATGCTTTCAGACTGCACAACCATAGAAGTCTAATAGTCAATCAATCAAAGTCCAATTACCCTATTATATATATATATATATATATATATATATATATATATATATATATATACACACACACACACACACATACATCTCCAGCACATGAAGTGGGTTATGCATGATGGACATCTACAGAAGGTGCCACTCAAAATTATAAGTCAGAGGCAGTTTATTACAGTTTCATAATTGTATTCTGTGTATCTCATTTCATATGTGCCACAGAGGAAGTTCATGAAATAAAATGTGTGGGGGTCACTTTCTGGTAAGTTGAGCTTCCCCTTAAACAAATTCATGGCATTGGGACTTTCTTTTGCTCTGATTTTCTTTCACCTCCAACCAACTATTGCAAATGGCAATTAGGAATGGATGATGGAAGCAGGTTTTGGTAAGACTGTAAGCTTCTAGTCCTGAACCTGCATGCTGGTGGTGAATTTATTTATCAACAACACCATTATCATAGAGGAAGCGATCAGCAAAGAAAAAATTAAATTCTTGGATATGAGATAAAGCTGACATATATATATATATATATATATATATATATATATATATATATATATATATATAAAGAAATATAGTTTCAAGGTGTGCTATATTCATGGGATAAAGTGCTCAATAGCAGAAATAGTGTATGTAAATATAAAAGTGAACATTGAAGTCAACACTCAGAGGTGACAGGTTGTTTCATGCTAGATGCAATCGTTAGGCCACCTCTGAGTGTTGACTTCAATGTTCACTTATATATATATATATATATAATATGAGACTTTTACCCTTCCATTACCGAGAATCTGCTAATGTCGGCTATCAATCTGACAATATGTTACTTCTTTATTAGCAACTGCGAAATTAATATCATAAAGCAGACACAAAAATCTATACTTTTACATAATGGTTATTTGTGGACCAAAAAGAGTAACTCGGAATTTAATATAACTTTGGAAATGTATGATTCAGTGGAGGTATGCAATTTAGATGGAATTCTATTATTATGGCAACTTAGATTTATTTTCAACATCAAGGATACTGGATTCTATTGAGATAATGGTGCAATTCTCCTCTATAAAACTAGTTCATGAAAGATAGACCAATTGAGAACTGGAAACTTTTTTAAGATCACAAACTATATATTGCCACCACCACGAATGCAAAAGTGATCAACTTTCTCAATGTAACCTTAGACCTGAATAGTGGTTTTTATAAACCATACACAAAGGATCTATATAACAATAAATACCTAAGTAAACAATGAAACCACCACTATAAAATTTTAGATAATTTATGTAAATCTGACCAAATTAGATTATCCATAAACTCTAGCAATAAGGAAATATTTGACAAGTCTCAAGGTAGACATATACAAACTTTAGAACTAAGACATCATAAAGTAAATTTAGAGTATTTAGAAATAAACAAAAGGGTAGAAATAAGCAGAAACACTGTAAATGCAACATTACATGGTTTAATCCATCTCTTAACCGTAATGTCAAAACTAATATTGGATGAATTTTTAAAGATTTAATCCATAAACACTTTAACCATTCATCAACACTAAAAAAGATTTTTTTTTAATAAAAACAATGTTAAGATTAGCTGTAGCTGTGTTAATAACATAGACACATCCATCTCCCATCATAACAACATTATATTAAACAAACATATTTCCAAAAAAGACAATGTAAATTCTTCTAAAAATGAATGCAACTGCCATAAAAATACAATCGGTCTCTTAAATGGTCAATGTATGATTGATAATATTATGTACCAAGCGAATATACATTTTGGTAATGATGTTAAATTTTATATTGGTTCCATGGAAAATCTTGGGAAATTTTGTTTTTACCATCATAGAATGACCTTAAATAATTTAAAATGCAAAAACAGCACAGCTCTCTCCAAATATTTCTGGCAATTAAAGAATGATGGCATCTCACCAGCAATCAATTGGGAAATTATATCTAGGGCTATGGCGTATAATTGTAAAGGAAATAAATGCTATTTATGTCTTGTTGAAAAGCTGGTTATCTTAAAACACTTAAATTAACCCTAACTTTTTAAACAAGAGAATTGAATTGAGTTATAATATGTCTTGATTAAGCTACTCTACGTGATGTCATCAATTCTTTCTCCTCTATTGACTCTAACGGACTTCTCTGACTCACTTTGAGTTTTTATTTAAGGCGTCTTGCCTAGTTCATTTGTGTTACTGGGGGTGTCTTATTTAGTCCACAACAATATTCTAGCTTCAGTTTTGTATCCGAAGCATAAACAACACTAATTTTTAAGGTATGTGTAGAATAAGCAATAATTCTTGGACCTTTACCAAGTTTTGAAAATATTTTTTTTTAACTGAAATGCTGCAGCTTAATTATATTGAAAGGTTCTGAAAGCAACAATCAGATAAGAATGTTTTTATTATTTGTACTTTACAAAAATAGAAAGTAATTTTCTTCCCTGTGATTTCTATTTAAAATACATAAGGTATACAAGAAATTCTATGAATTTGGTGGAAACAAGATGATGAATCTTTAAAAATGTTCAAAATTAAAAGTTGTATTTTAAGAAAAAGAAAAAAAAAGAAGAAATCTCATTAAATATTTAAAACCTGAAAAATAGATAATAAAATGTATAAACTTTCCATCTTTGGATTCATTTAGTGAAACTATTAAAGTTAATAATTTTTCCCAAAAGAACAAATTCTGGTACTAATTAAACAAATGAGTTCATCACCTTTTAATTTTGTCAACTCTTTATTCTCAGTACATTTTTTTCATGTATAGAAAGTGCTGAGTAAATAAGATTCAAAGGCTTAGTCATATCACTTTGAAACACCAGTTCTTATATAATCACTAAAGTTAAGCAACATTGAGACTGGTCAGTACTTAGATGGTTGACATTTTAGGAATACCAGTGTCTGTAAGTGTGGCTGTATGGTGTAATGGATAGCAGCTTGGAATTGGAAATTGGAGAGCTGAGTTCAAATTCAAATTGGGTTTGTCATATTCACTTGCATGTAAATGCCCTTGGGAAAGGTATAAATTCACCTAATCTCATAGCTATGGTTTAATTAGTATCAGTAAATCATTATTATCTAAAAATAAAATTCTTACAATCTAGAAGTATTTTTTGACTTGAAATAACCAGCAAAAGGTTGATAAGCTGTCAAAAACAAATCAATAAATGAAGAAGTTATGTCAATTCCATAGAATTGGAATTGATACTTTTGTTTTATTCTTATGTAACATTTGATGTGCATGCTGGGTTGCCAAATTGGACCACAAATAGCAAATTATGTTACAGTTGAAAGCTAAATTTTGAATTGATTTTCTTAGTAGCCTTATCTTTAAAAGTAGTTTAAAAAGTTGCAGGAAGTAAAATTCAGAATTAAGTTGCACTGAACTTTCAAAAGTAGCCCAGTCTGGCAATCCTGTGTGCATATATATTAAAAATTATCAGGAAATTTCAATGCATTTAAAATTCTGATGAAAAAGGAAACAAGAAGAATGAAAATTTAAATAGAAAATACTTAATTCTGATTGTAAAGAAAGAGAAAGACCATTTTCAGGGGAAGTAAATTGAGCAAACACAAAACCCCATTATTTCTCAGACAATTTAAGTTCACTTTTATAGACTTCTCAGCAAATGTTGATATTTCTCATTAGTTTAGGATATGAATAAGCGCTAGTTAGAGAGAAAAGGAAAAAATATCTCATATATACCTATCTACCTACCAACTATGCTGAATGTGTGAAATGCCAATTGTTAGAGCTAGAGGATAAGGAGTGGATTATATAACTTAAATTTTTCAAATTTTTTTTTTTTTTTTACAGAATGATCTGAACACACACACACATACATACATACATACATACATACGCATATATATATATATATATATATATATATATTTGAACTGTAGCATAGGAATCAACTTTGTCTTGAATATGAAAAACTATGATTCTGTGTATACACACATGGACTTTTTATATTAATGTATATTAGTATGTCTGTTAATGTATTTTTGTATATGTATGCAGACACACACACACATATATATATATATATATATATATATATATATATATATATAGTCTCCAAATGAGAGAAAGAACAGATGGAGTAAAATTACACTATTTGTAGCATTTTACTTTTTAAAAAAGGGCTCAATTCAAAGGAGAGCAATATATTATTATTTTATTATAAGTGGTTATAATAAAAACATGTTGAAATCGCTACACACAAGCTTTCATGTTTCAATACTTTGATCGTACTTCTTCAGGCAATGCTAAGTAACTGGTGATTAAATGATTTTTAAGGAAATTTAAAAAAGTGTTACCTCTTTTCAGAAAGTTAAAGGGTTGGGAAACAAAGTCAGAATTAAAAATAGACTTTTTGGTATATCTTGATTAAGCAATTAAATGTTAGATCTATGCTAAATAGAAAAGTAAGCTCTGGGGGTGGGTGAGTTATTTTTTTTTCATATCATGATAAACTGGAATATAGACTGGCCACATCATTGACGATTATGGAAAATATGTATTTGTGGCAGTTATTACAGGTGATAGAATAAACTCCTCCTTCAAATTTTAGTGTATTATTATTATTTGCTTTTGTAAATTTTAAGTCTTGTTGTTTTAGAAGTAGTTGAAAAAAAAATTTATGTTAAGCTTAGATAAATTATTTTCAATTGTAGTTCTGAGAGAATTGGTAGGTAGAATAAATTGAATATTGAATAAATCTTACCCTATAAATATAGTAAATTTTAAGCACTATATATATATATATATATATAGAGAGAGAGAGAGAGACTAACAGTGGGTGATTAAATGACAAAATACAAAAACTTCTTAATGACATGTTTCAGTCTGAGAAGAAGCAAAAAGCATTAGTCTAAATTTCTTCTCCATATGAAATGTGTCACAAAGAACTCATATATATATATATATATATATATATATACACACACAAACACACACACACATATATAATATATATATATATATCGAAAGTATTTTATAGTTACCATAGCAGCATTGTATCTTTTCATCTGTACTTACCTGTCTCCTTGTATTTCTAGTATTGATTTTCTGTATTTATATCTTTTGCCCACTTCTTCTCCATATGTTGCCCTCTCTTAGCCGACTACTTTAAAGAACTTGTCTTTGAAGATTGTAACTTTCGGATGCCAGTTCACATCTTCTCTCCTGTCTACTACATCTTTTTGTGGAGGAGTTGGCTGCATCAGTGACATTTTTTTTTTTACTTTCTCTGGCTTGATGTACCGGAAGAGTTTTTGACACTTTCTTAATATATTGCAGAATAAAGCACAAATTAAGTGTTCAGAAACTAAAAGTTAAATCTTTTCTCCTCCATTTTAAATTATTCTCTTTTCATTTCAGTCATTATTATTTACATGAACTTAGACTTTTCACCACCCCTATGTAATTGTATTCTTTTTTTTTTTTTAACACTCCTTCATTTTTGACTTTTCTTTCTCCAAGCTCCTCCCACCAACTTGTGTTTTCCACTCCTCATCTTCCCATTATGTTTTATACCCAACCTCTGCTTTGTTTTCCAATTCTCCACACCCAAATTGATTTTCCATTCCATCTCCATCACCTATTTTCTTTTTCACTCAAGTGCACATATTGTCTACTCATCCACCCTCATATTTTTTATACCTTCTGACCCCATATTGATTCCCCACACCTTTTGCCCCCATATTGATTCCCCACACCTTTTGCCCCCATATTGATTCCCCACACCTTTTGCCCCCATATTGATTCCCCACACCTTTTGCCCCCATATTGATTCCCCACACCTTTTGCCCCCATATTGATTCCCCACACCTTTTGCCCCCCATATTGATTCCCCACACCTTTTGCCCCCATATTGATTCCCCACACCTTTTGCCCCCATATTGATCTGTCACACATTCTGAACCAATACCTAATTTTCCCACGCTTTCTCTACCAATACCAGATTTCCCACTCTTTCTGAACTCATAACTGAATTCCCATACCTTCTGACACTATATTGATTCCCATTTTGTATTTAATTCCTACTTATCTCCTCCAGTTTGTTTTGTCTCCTTGCATTTTACCACACTAATTTGTTTTCTCTCCTTTTTAATCCTTTCTTTCATTCTAATTAGTCATTTGATCATCACCAGGACAATTTATATCTGGTGATAGTAAAACTCATTTTAAAGTGGGTAATAAAGACACAAGTCAAATTTTTCATATTATTATCAAACAATCAGTAGTTTTAATTTTAATTTAAGACTTTAAATGAGCAATGCTAGTGGTTATGTTATTATTAAGAAGGAAATTAGTTATCAATCTTGTCTTCTACATTTTTCATTCCACCTCATATCAATTTTATTATTTTTGTTTTATCTCCTCTTTTTATCAAATATCATTTTTTTTAATCATTTCAACTCAAGCAAGGCAATAAATTCCCTAAGATGCAAGAGATTATTAAATGTTAGAGAATATGATGAGAAAAATTATTAAGGAGAGAGAACAATAAAAGAACAGAACTTAAGAAAACAAAAGATAATTATTAACATGACATTTAAATTTTTGAAGATCAAAATTGACTGGAAAGGAAGAAGCCAGAAGAGTTCCACAATCAAGAAGTGCGATAGAAGAAACTGTTAGCATAGAACTTATGGTTACATCTAGAAATTTCAACTGTAAAATGAGGAGACCTTGCTGCTGATCTAGTACTATGCTCAAATTCATAAAGTCTCAATATGATAGAGGAAAGTTAATCAGAAAAATTACCATGAAAGTATTTATAGTATGCTACATTATGGCAGTGGAAAGTGACTGAAGTTGAGATGCCAAATCAGGACCAATAACTTCCTTGGATTTTATCAAGAATTTCTAAATATATAGTAGGAGCATGAGATCATATGTAGCAGCAATATTCAAAGCAAGTTCTGATGTTAGACTTCAATATTTTCAGATATCTTACTTATTATAAAACGCAGATTGTGTGTGTCTGTACGTTTATATATTGGATCGGATTTCTTCACCGGACTATGTAAAATTACCTTGCGATGGTTCTGACAGTGCCAAAAATTGCAAAAACACAATTGTTTTTGCACGAAATCAATTTGAAAACACGATAAAACACAATTCTGTCACCAGAATGAAAGGGGGATAACTCATATCGAGTTATACTTATTATAAAATGCAGGTTGTTTGTTTGTGTGTGTTCGTTTATATATGGGATTGGATTTCCTACATTTTTCAACTGATTTCAACAAAACTTCACTTTCTTTTTTTTTTGCAGGTAGTGTTTCTTATTGTCTTGCACACTTTTTTCTTTTATTCTTACATTCAGAATGCTTTAAAAATTCCATTTGCAAGACAATTGTTTATAATAAAATTCTATTCAATCGGTAGACTCATAACGATTGAAAACAATGTTTTTGTTTGAGTTTGGGTTTGACCAATTCGTTAAAAAAAAAAAAAAAAAACCTAATTAAGACATGCCTGTCTGTCGACCATAAACAAATAATCTTTGTCAATTTTATTTTTCAGTCTTTATGATGGTCGATACTTGATCTATCTCTTACTGTTACATCCCCGGGCAACGCCGGGCTCTACTGCTAGTTAGTTATAAATTTAGATTAGTGACACTTTTTTTTTTTGTTTTATTTTATTACTGCTTTTCTATTATTCCTTCTGCTCAAATTAGTATCAAACACTTTATAATTCAATTGCATTTAATCCAAGTCTATTGAAAGATGAGAGGAGATATGGAAGAAACAGTTAGTTTAATATTTGATTATATTCTATTTTTTTGTCTATAGTTCTGAGATGAAGTATTTTAACTATTTACACTATTTACATTGTCCAGACAGTTGTCCTTATCTTTATTGTTATATTCATGATATTTTAGCCATTGTACATTCTGGCCTTCTTCACGTGATCTCCGTTGGAATTTTGAACTGAAAACTTTATTTTCATCTAGAACAATTTACCCTGGTGAATGAAATAAAGGGTGTGGTTTGAAATTCCAGTGTATATCACCTGAAGAAGTCCAGAATGTACAATGGCCAAAACATTGTGAGTCTGACAATAAAGATGGGGACAATATTCCGAATAATGTAAATAGTGTAAATCTATTTCTTTTATAATAGTTTCTTTTTCATTTAGCTATTTGTTATCAATTTCTCTGATGGCTTCATTTTTTTTTTAACTCATAGCATTTTCTGTTTTCTTTTTATCTCTTTTTAAAGAATTTACAGGTCAGTTTATCAAAGAAAAAAAAAATAGGGAAAATTTCCTTAAACCATATTTTGATATTACTTTTTGAAAAATGCTTATATGCATTGAAATTTGTGTTCTAGGCATGTTGAGATTTTGGATTTCTTTTCAAAACATTGTGAACAAATTATAATTTGTTTTAAAGTAAGCCTTTTTATTCAGATCACACAGTTGGCACAAACAAAATTTATAGTTGTGATATTTTGGCAAGAATGCTTTAAATTCTGGTCATTTGTAGTCAACAATGTGCTTTAACCCCCAAAAGGTGATGGTTATATGCACTGAATGAGAGTAGAACTTGTAATCAAGTCATATGATCTATTTACACATATGATTTTGTAGCTTTAACATGAAAACATAATCCCACAGATGAAGAAGAGACTTGTAGCAACAGAAATGTGGTTCTACAGAAGGATGTCGATAATACCATGGACTGACCATCTGAGCAATGTCAAAATGAAAACAAAGAAAAAACACTTATAAAATCAGGAAGAGATAGTTGAAATTTCCAGGGCATGAGGAAAGATGGCTTGGCAAATTTGATAGTCACGGGATGTATTGAAGGTAAGAAGGACAGAGGAAAACTATGCATAACCTACCTAGCAAGCTTTAGAAATCCTTCTCTTAAAACAAATTTTTTAGGAAAATAGGTTTCCCAAATCCACTGTTATTGAGGGAGCTTTCATAACTTTTTATGTAAAATAGTGTGTAACATCAACATCTTTGTTATGTCATTATTTTCTCTTTTAGTTACATGTAATATCCATTTTAGTTGTTGCAGCTGTTGAAAGTCCTCAAGTGATGTGGTTTCTCTTATTTGAGACAGTCTGTTGTTTGTGATCTTGTAGCTCCAGTCCACAAAGTTCAAAGAAGGATGGTCTTCACTAAGTGCTACATAACTCATTCACTCAAAATCACAACTTCATCCTTTGTTGTAGTTCAACATTTGACTTTTTACTGTCTTTCTTTTTCCTCACTCTACACATCCTGGATAAGATGATAAACTACATCCGCTTCTTGGGTAATATGATAAACTACGTCCAACAGCAAGGTCTCTAATCAGGAGGCTTTAAGGATTATGGAACCATCTCTTAATTGCTGGTGTTCTTGGGTCCACCCTGACCTGGTGTGACAGCACCTGTTAGGGTCAGAGCTATGGGCAAATAGTTAACCCCCAAACTGGGGTCAAAACACTATGAAAGTGTAAAAATAGCTTTTAATACCAGAAATACTTTGTAAAAAAAAAAAAAAAAAACTATTACCAGCAATATATTATTACTAGTGATATAATGGAATATGTGTACCCCTGTGTCCCCCCTCACTGGAATATGATTGACTGGTGTCCGTCATAAATACCGACGGATGTGTAGGTACAACATAGTCAAGAGCCTTAGTCTGAGAGCTAAGCCTATAACGTTGCCCACTGGACTATGCCATGGATCTACACTTCTTACCTGTGGCTATGACACATACCAGTTGATTACTGCTACGGTATTCTACTTGGTTATAGTAGCCAAAACCACTTAGCTACTTCCTTCAAATATATCCCTTTCCGGGACATATCAGCTAGCAATACATTTTTGAAAAAAAAAAAAAAATTACCAGAAATAGATTTTTGAAGGAAAAACTATTACCAGGAATAAAAATTGTTGGCATTAAATAACCTATTGTGGTTGATATGCCGTAAAACAAATCAAACCAATCAAGCCTCACTCTACAATCCATTCATATGCATTCATATGGTTACTCACTGTTTCCTTTTTCTCTTCCTATCTTCAGTATATCCTGTGAGTGTTAAGTTTTCTAAGTTCTCTTTCAACATTAGGTGTTCTAGAAATTTCAATTTTATATATATTGCATCCTTTTAGTTGCTGTTTTATTCCTTGTTACTCACCTGGTATTCTCAGCATTCTTCTTTAAGACTACATTTCTGCTGCTTTGAGATACTTGAAGACATTGCTGAAAATTGTTTTCTTGTTTTGAACATATTTCATAAAATGTAGGCATAAGGAAGAACTCATGCTGGGAAGTATGGACACTGGTAGGATTTAGTAAATGATACTATTCTCTTATGTCGGATAGTGATGTTTCTACTCTATTTGATGTATACTGTTGCATGGATACTTACGTGAAATTACATAAAGAAATGTGACCTTTCACTGTTTTGGACTTAGCTACCCAAATCACTGCTGCAAAATGAAAAGAACTTTCCTGGAAATCTGATAGTCTTGATCAGAATTGTCTGTGGAATTGAGAGTTTCTACACTTTAATGTCAATTTACTTGTCTGTCTTTGGTAAAAGCTGAAGAAATGACATTAGGTTTGAGATAATTGGCCCATAGGTTGAGAGAGCAGACATTTATAATTGTGTGATGAACTTTGGTGTCTATCTTTATAATGAGAGATTTCATGCATTTAATTTCATGACAGTCCTTTGTGCCATTAGGAAGACTTTACTCTTGTTTATTCAAATGTCTCTTCTTCAAAACGTGTTTATTAAATGACTTTTATATATTCGAAAGATGAGCTATAAAGTATTATTTGTACTTTGTAGTTTATTCAGATTACTATTCCAAGTAGTAGTAATAGTAGTAGTAGTAATAATAATAATAAGAATTATAATAATGATAAATACTAGTTTTAACCATCAAAAGATGTCATGGTTTTCCTATTTTACTATTCTGATGAATTTTAATTCTTAAGTTAATTATTGAGTTCTACAACAATAAAATATCCACAGAAATTCTCTATCGCATCATTAAATATTTGAGCTTAACAACTTTAACAAAATATTCCAATAGCAATCATATGTATGAATGCTGGTTGATATTTCAAGAAATGGGTACAAATGAAAAGATTTGAAATTGGCAAATTTGCCTTTTCATTGAAACAGTTGTTAAACACTTCTATCTTCCTTTCTTTCATTTTCTCACTGAAACCAAGTAGTGCCTTTTCCTCTTTTTCCATGCCATCAAAATGAAATAGTCCATTATTTAGGAGGTATTGGCAGGGTGTAATGATCGTGTGAACTATTGAAGGGAGGAACAAGCCCATTTATTATAATATGGTGTTATTTTTTTTTAATTAAGACTTGCCTTCAGGTACAGTTAAAACTAGGATGCTGAGAGAAATTCTTGTCTCATAAAATCATAAATCTTGTGAGTATTTAGTTTTTCTTCTGTGTGTCATGACCCTTCAGATGGTGGTTCTCCACAATTTCCTCTCTTTTGTAGCTCTTAGCAATGTTTGTCTTTTTGCTATCTCTTCCAATCCCTGTTCTGCTGACTATTTACACAAGCTGATTAGGTAGTGCTGCTTTTCTCTGTCCCTCTTGTCTTCAATACATCCTGTGAGTGTCAAATTTTCTAAGCCCACTTACTTCATTATGTGTCCTACTTTCAGTTATCTTATTCTGATTCTAAGAAGTGTTTTTTTGGTTTCTATTTTCCTTAAAACTTCGTCATTGCTCACATGTTCTGTCCATAGATTTCTCAGTATCCTTTAAAACCATATTTCTGTTGCTTCATATCTCTTCTTCATATATGAAGATTGTACAGCATTCACTGCCACACAGTAGAACTGATATTACATAACAGTTCAATACTCTTTATTTTTGTTTTGAATTAAATTTTTCTGTTTCTTAATACTTTGTTTAACTTTTGAAAATCATCTTTTGTCATTCCAATGCACCTACAGATTTTGGTGTATTATCTGTCTTCTGTTAAAACACTTCCTAGATATTAAAATTTTTGTACTCATTTGGTTTTGTGTGTCTAATTTATAGTCCACATTTTGGGCTGTTGGTTTTGGTGACAACTGCATATTCTGTCTTATGTCTGATGTTAGGCCTATTTTCTTGCTTTCTTTTACTACCTTCTATAGTAATGCCTGTAGTTTTACTTTCTATATCTGCTATCCACACTGCATCATCAGCATATCTAATATTGTTAAGATATCTGCCTGATAATTAAAAGAAAAACAGAATCAATCATTTATTTTATTTAAACAGTTGCCATCCTCTGAGGAGTGAGCTATTTGCTTGTAACATTGTTTACTGTTTGTTTTCTCTGGTGTCGAAATGTCTATGAATATTATGAAAATAATGAAGCAGATGTATAATTTTTTTTTAATTTTTTTTTTTTGGGGTGGGTGGGTGGTGGTGCTAAATTAACAGAAGTATGGCTCGAAAATATTGAAAAAGATGTATTTGCATAATTGTAATGAAGAACACCTATTTTTCTTCAGTCAGAAAAATACAAATAAACAAAGTTATCAACTACATTGAGCTTTCGAGTTAAACTGAAGAATATTAAATACAGTGAAATGTAGGAACAATAAAACCATTCTTCTCATTAATCTAAAAAGCTGGCACTATTTATAAAACTGTTACATTAATGAAGAATTCTTTGAAGAATATCTAAAATAGTTTTTGAATAAAGATATTGTTCTTGTTCCATTCACATTTTTTTCTTTACCTGAACATGCATTTTTAGTAAATCCTATTTTAGTGATTAGATGCTGTTTTTTTTTTTTTTTTTTGTCCAACTCTTCATGTCAGTTCATAGCATAAAGTATTTATAGTATTTTCATTTAATTTTATTTTCCTTTGTCTTCTATGACTTAACAGTACTCTTCAAATAAACTCTGTACTTCCATCATAAAGAATGATTCCAGTTTTGATCCAATGATTCTTTAAATGAATCTTTTCATTTTTTTTTTTTTTTTTTTAACTTGTTGGAACACAAGACACATGTTGTGTGAAGTGAAACAATTGGTAAGTTTAAAAAATATGCCATGTATGTAAAAACTTCCCATCCCATCTCTTGATTGTTTTACTGTGTTGTATTTAAAACAAGGATCAGCACTGTGATGCAATCAAATGAACAATTATGGTCTGGAGAATATGTTGTGCGGAAGAAATTCCCATCCCATCTCATGATTGTTTACTATTCTGTATTTACAATATGATGATCAGCATTGTTATGCAATCAAATGAACAATTGACTTTCTGGCTCAGTAAAAACTCATATGAATAGTTATCTTACTTACCTAGTAAAAATGTATTTTCTCTTTGTTTCTAGTCGTTAACTTTCTGAAGATTTAGTGAAGTAACAGTTTATCCAAATTCCTGTATTCCATAAATTATTTTTTTTTAATCTCATCAAATACAGAGAAGAAATTTAACCAAGAACTTCTGTTCCAATTTCAATGTTGAAGGTGGCTTTTCATTTAATTTTGAATTCTTTTGTTTCGAGAATTCTTTTAATAAATTAATTTTTAATTGCCAGTGATTGTTTGAAAATAACGTTTTTCTGAGTTGGGTAAGGAAGTCTTTAAATACAGTCTGCTTCCATCAGTTCCTATGGAACCCATTTTACTTTTTGATACTTCCTTAAATGAAATTTGACGCACTGATTGTATTAATGAGCTGAGTAAACTTCATAGGTATTTGTCAGAGTTCTTTAACATAGTGTCAAAAATGGCACTGAGAATTTTACAGTGTCTCCAACAACTAAGTATTGGAAATATATAGCAGACATTTAGTACATTATATATTAAGTTACATGCACAAATATTGTAATTGTTTACTTTGTAGCTCCTGAAAAATAATAAAAATAGTTTAGAAAAATTGCAAGGTGGCTCTTTGGATTAATCTGAATGCATATTAGAAATGTTTTTGAATCCAGTGTCAAAGTCTAAATATGGATGGCAGTGTATATTAGTGGATTTTTTTTCAATTCTTAGTATGTTAAGTTTCTATTTCATTTTTTTAACATCTTTGTTGGCATTAAATCTTTTCATGACAGTTGAGCTGTAATGACCTATATATACTACTTGATATAATATAATTTTGATTGAATTTTTTAAATTCTTTGTATATCGGTTAAGTTTCTTTTTTTCTTTGCATTTTTGGGTGATTTTATCTGTCTTACCTGAACTTTTATTTATATATCATTTGATATCATGATATAATTTTGATTGAATTATTTTTAATAAATTTTTATATGTTAGTTAAATTTCTATTTTTTTCTCTTAGCATTTTTGAGTGATAATATTTATTGCACATTTTTGTACAAATGTGGCACAAGGCCAAAAAGGGGAATAGGGAAAGGATGGTCATCTTCTGTCTTACTGTTTAACTTAGCTAGCCACAAACACTGACCCAAACATACAACAATATTCATTCTGCCAAAATAACAAATTCTTACTTACTATTCTTACCTCATCCACCATAATGCCTCAGAAACTCTGAATTCCTGTGTATAGCATTTTTGGGTAATTCTATTTGTCTTATTCTACCTTCTATATATAAACCCCTTGATATCCTAATATAATTTCGATTGAAATTTTCACAACAGAGTTGAGCTTAAAATATGCAGGGTAGTATTTTTCTTAAATTTGAAAAAAAAAAAAATTTGTTAGAAAAATTTTAACAAATTTTTTACCTGTTTGAAATTCCTCAATTTTTTGTTTAATTATATGTGCTACATGATATTCTATTAATCTGCTTACAGTTCTTATAATTTCTTTTTTTTTTTTTAATATCAAATTTCAGTTAGATTCATAATCTTCTATCTTAATTCTGAGGTAAATTTGAATTTGAGTAAAAGCAGATTAATAAACTATAACAATACATTTCTTATGCAAATTATGAAAAAAATAATCTTAAATACCAAATTCTTGTATCAATTTACAAAAGAATTTTCATTTTTTGAAAACTTATATCAGAGAAAATGGTTGTTTGCCACTCTTGAAATCCAAGAAAGAATATATATGTCTGTCTGCATTTAAGATGCTACTGAAATTTAAATTTTTTAGTAATTATTGGATTTTTAAACCAACATTATTTCTTATTACTATAAACATATTTAGTGGGTATATTTGTTTGAGTAGACATCTGTTTTTTTTTTTTTTTTTAATTGTCAAATTAATATCTATTGGCTTAGACATCAAGAGGTCCTTACTAAAGAAATGTGCTCCCTGATAGGAATCGAATGTGCATTTCTTAAATTGATATGTATCTGAATTTCTGGGATGAGATGTTATCATTATTTATATGTGGATTATTGTCCTCATCTTTGTTGTTATCACAATGTCTTGCTCTTCATCAGGTGTATGTTGATCTGGGTTGTCTGTAGGGAATTTCAAACTGAACCCTTCATTTAATCTATGAGTGGGTGGTGTAGATGGTTCTTGTTCTACTGTCTGTGTCTATATATACGTTGTCTAATTTTTATTTAATTCTGCTCAGTTATTGCTCATCTCGTTTACACATGGCCCAACTTAAGAATTGAACTCACAATTACTATGTAACCAAATTCATAAACCAATATTTGGAGTCTTCAACCTATACTGCCTGCCGATGAGTGCTGCTCCTGCTTGTCATGCTTGACTTCACTCACTGAAGCTTCTCTTTTGTTAAAGCTGCTGCTGCTGTTAAATAGGGTAATTGAGCCTTCTTTTGTTATGATGACTCTTTCTAGCCTAATTAGTAAGGCACAGTTGAATTAAAATTCTTTCCCTGGTGAAAAAAGATTATGGTATTATGTACTGTGTCCCTTCAGGATATAGGCAGTCATGGCTCTCCACATCATCCTGTCCCTTGTAGCTCTTAATGTTTTGTCTTTCTGTTATTTCTCCCAAACCTTGTTCTGTCATCCATTAGCTTAAGTTTATCAAGTACATTATGTGCTGCTTTCCTCTGTCCCTCTTACCATCAATCTCTTCTGAGAGTATCAAGTTTTCCAAGCCTTCCTTCCTCAAAATGTTCCTCAGAAATTTCACCTGCCTCTTCCTGATATTAAGTATAAGTTTTCACCAAAACCTTGTTGTTGCGCACATGTTTGGTCCATGGTATCTTCAGCATCTTTCTGTAGAACCATGTTTCTGTTGTTTTAAATCTTTTCATATTTGAGGAGACTGTCCAACATTTGCTGCCATACAGGAGGACAGATATTTAGTAACAGTCCAGTACTCTTTTCTTTGTTTTTAATGAAATTTTTCTATCTCTTAATACTCTGCTTAGCTATAGCATTCCTTAAGATTATATTTCATATATATATATATATATATATATATATATATATATATATAAGAATCTTTAAATCTTACCCCAGCAAGTTTTTAATTTATATATATATGGAAATTAACCAGTTTCCATGGTATCTGTTGACAGTAATTTGCATTTTATTATTTAAATTGTGATTTTTTTAAAAATATTTTAATATACTTACGTTACATTAAAAAAAAGACCCAGACATATTTGTTCTTACTGCTTTGTTTGGCATTATTTAATGTTTGTGTGTGGTGTGACTTTTTAATTTAATTTTCTCCTGGGGGGAAAAAAAAATTCTTTCTATTCCCTGCCACCTTTTTTTTTGTTTTGCCAACACTAACTTTTACTAACAGTATTTTGTGGTTACACAATACTAGTTTTCTTCTGTCATAATTGCTCATAGTTAAGTTAGCCAATATGCAATATATATTTTGTTGGAAAATGTCGACATTTTTGCTTTTGTAAAAAATCTTATCAAAGCAGACAGATAATTGAAGTTTTTTTTTTTTTTTTGTTTTTTTTTTTATAAATATTTTGAAGAATTGATAACACTGGTTTACAAAAAAAAAGTCAACTTTTTGTCTGTTACCCAAACAAAAGATGCTGTATTAAACTAAACCAAGTACAGAATTGTCTAAGCACATGAGGTTTTTGTGATATTTTTTTTAATCAATTCACCCCAAGCAAGGTGATAATTCCATTAAGATGCAAGGAGCTACTGAGAGAGAAAGAGAAATGAAAAGACTTTAGAAGGAACTGGAAACCCAATTCTAAACAGGAAACAAGGAATAAGCCTCTATTCTTGCTCAAATGACCAGGGAGGAGTATGAACTGGACAGTAGTCAAACCTATCTATTCCTATTAACCATTATGACTGTATATACAGTAAAATTTTGATTTTAAGAACTAACTCAGAGGAGAGTGTGTAAAATAAATATGATAAATCCTTCATTTCATGAAGCAGAAGCAGCTGACTACAAAACAGCACACAAATGACCAATGCACTTAGCATATTTTTCTGTGTATAATACAAGATATTTTGACCAAATGATTAAAGGCTAAAACAGGAGTCGTATCATACATAAGTAATTTTTACTCAGCTTAAAAAAATTCTTATTTGAAAGCCGCAAGATTGCATATACTCACAGCACAATCAATAATAAAACCCAAAGTAGGCAGGTGTTAATAACAATTGTTTCCAAAAGGTATTTGATATGCTGGCAATATTTGTTCTTTGGGAATAAAAGAAATTGAACGTCTTTGTCACAAAGGTAGGAAATTCACCAAAATTGATGAAAAAACATTAATAAATGGAATACACAAGATTTGTCATCTTTTGATAACATTAATGTTAGAACAAAGCACTTGATATGTACTTAGTAACTTAACATCAACCTTTATCTAACTTTTCTAGTAAAGAACAAAAATCAGTTTATCATGTGATTCACAAATCAGTTTATCATGTGATTCACAAATGATTCCTTAAATCCAGAGATGTTAAATTTTTGTTTATTGTAGCATATTTATGTTTAAGACAAATAGTGTATCAGACATTCTTGATCAAGGAATTTACATGAGAATAGGAATGATGCAGAAATAAGGATGCTGGAAAAATTTTTGGCTTCTTCTACTGCTCCAGAAAGTATGATGCCTACCATTTTACAAGAGACCAAATATGTAGTATTGCTATCATGTCTGGACTGAAGCTACTCACTTTGCAGTTTTGATAGTTAAAAATCATTTATGCAGGGTAGGGATGATTTATTTTCCACCTTACATCTCCTTTCCTGTAGCTGCAACATTGCAAGCTTACCACTACTCTATAATTATATCCATGGTAAATGCTAAGATGATTTTTTAATTCCACCAGTTTAGACCTTTATAGCTAGGATACTGCATGCTTCTTCCACAGAATTGAATCATCATTTCTTCTGGATTCCAATTGTAAGGAGGAAGTTCCACTCAGACAACTTTTTTCCAATAACTGTTATTTCATGGGAAATGCGGATGGTCTTTTTTTAAATTTTATATATATATATATATATATATATATATATATATATATATATATTTTCATGGTGGCTGTAGACTTACAAAGCAAGTATGACCATCACTGGTACATCCAGCCCTTCACTTAAACTCTCTCCTACAACACTGCATTCATTGATTGTGTGAACAACAGTGGCTCATAAATCCAGCCATTGATTTGCATTTCTTGTCACATATGCGGCGTATCAAATCATGTCCGGATGGTGGAAGGAGACTTTGATCATCATCACTTGCAATGTGCCCTTTCATATGTCTTGTCTGGAACAACCTAGATTCGTGCACCTTAATGCAGCTTGGGCATTTAAAGCATGCTATTACGAAATCATCATATACAATAGACTGTTGGTGCTGGTATGACAGCTGGTGACTGAGCAGACCCACCCTGGACAAACATATCCAATTGCATTGGGCTCATATATAGACCATAAACCAGAATTCAAAACTAAGCCATCTACTAGGCTTATAAACCCTACTAGGCCAGAAATCGGTAGAATTAGTAAGACCATCTTGGAAAGAAGCAACCACTCCATAAAAAACACCCTTGGACTACTACAGTGGGTTAATACAGCTGATGTTATCAACTGGTTTAATAACATCCGGTATAAGGGCAACTGTACTTTCATACAGTTCGATATTATCGATTATTATCCCTCTATATTGAAGGATCTTTTCACTTTGGCCTTGGATTTCGCTCGGGAATACTCTAATATTTTTGAGAGTGAGGTGGACATCATCATGAAATGCTGAAATTCTGTTCTAATCTACAAGGATGAACAGTGGACCAATAAGTCTTGCAACAACAATTTTGACATTTCGATGGGTTCTCTGGATTCTGCTGAAGCTTCTGACCTGGTTGGATTATTTCTTTTGTATAATTTAAGTGCCTTTGATTGTCTAGATTCTGATAGTGTAGGATTGTATAGAGATGATGGTTTATTAGTTGTTAAAAACTCCACTAAAATTAAGGTAGACCGTATTAGGAAAATGATCCATAGGGTATTTAAGGATTTAGGTCTTAGGACAATAGTCACTACTAATGTTAAACAAGTGGATTTTCTAGACGTCACCCTAGACCTTGCTAGCAGCTCTTTCCAA
>OZ010591.1:69485568-69585568 GCA_963932145.1 Acanthosepion lycidas
GAGGAAAGCATGCTAAGAAGGTCTCCACTCAAAGATGCAGGTACACATTATTAAGCAGTTGTCTAATTTGTTGGCACTTCTAATGATCTAAGGCTATATCTGTAGCAGATTGTAGAAAATCTGCATGAGAAGGAAGGAAAAAAAAAAGGTCAGAGACAAATTCTCAAGAAACATCAGCCAACACCCTGAGTCTCTTTCATCTTTGCAGTAATTCTTCACTACACTGATCATACTAAAAGGGATAAACTATATTTTTTTTAATCTTGATCAAGTCTTTGTTTTTAAGAGCTCTTTTAGATTCTTGCTTTTCTGCAAAAATTTAAATTCTTTCTCTTCACTAAAGTCTTATCAATCCTGAAATTTTAGATTTACAATTTTCATTCCTGCAATTGTTTTCAGCGAATCTTTTTCCATCTGATTTTTTTTTTTTTTTTTGCAACAAATTTCTTTATATGTTAACAAGTTTTTATAACTTGGAAATAAATTTGGAATTAATTGCAAAAGTACTCATGAGATAAAAGTAATTGTTTGTATGGAAAGTAAGAACTTATATTAGATTGTCTTTAAATTAAGTGGCAGCAGAAGAATTATCAATGATCTTGTAAAAGGTAAGGTTAAATATTAATGCAATATTTAAATGCTGCAATCAATTTTGAGTTCTTCTGTAGTTTATTGTTGACTACTGCATCTATTCCTCCCTACCTATTGTGATAAAGTCCTAATCAAGAGCCCTTTGCAGGAGTTAGCTTAAATGCCACACAATAGGGTTGCTTTTAAGCTAGTATACAATAATTTGAAAGGAATTCAAGAATATACAACATGACAATTTCCATCAGAAAATAGAATGTATTTATTACTGAGAAAAAATCATCAAAAAGAATGCAAGTGTCATTTGAGTACAACTTCGTGAAACTCTGATTTTTTTTTCTTTTTCCTCTGGTGTAAAATAAGTGTTACTGCTGTCCCTAACTTCCTTAATTGCCTTTTTGTTTCTTGTGGTTCCAGACATTGGCTGTTGATAGTACAAAGCAATTAATCATAATTAATAATGATGAAGCCTTCACAGAAAATATATCTATATCCTGGATTGCTGCCAGATATTTTTCCATTTTAGGGGGCTCTTCATATCCCAGCACTTAAATCTCTTCCAATTTGTGGTTACTTCTCCAGATTTCATCATCATTTGAATTAAAGGAGTAAATGATTTTATAAGCATATGAATTACATGTGTTTTTTGTTTTTGTGTAAATTGTTATTCATAATTTCTATATTTTTTCTCTTTGGTATCTCTCTCTATGCACAATTTAATGAAAATCTATGACAAAGTGGAAAAAAAATTAAAAATATTAGCATCCCCTCTCCTTCATGTGAATGTGTAATTACATCAGCATAAACATTTTACTCTGAAGTCCTAAAGAACAAAGCATATTACCTGAAAAAATGTTTCCATTCAGTCATAGATTTTCATTTAATATTTATAAGTATGAGGTTTTTATGTACAGTAAGTTAAATTATAATCTCTGTTTAATAAATAACCTTGTATGAAGAATTTCCCTTTCTGTATGGCATAATCATAAAATCTTTTATATTGGAGATATACAGTTAATCATTATAACACAAATCAATAATACCTACCAAAGTATATAAAAATTGCTAGAATTTAACGTATTTTTGAGACTAGCAGAATTTTTTCCAAGAAAATTCTTAATTAGTAACTAGAGCAACAATAGTCAATTAATTAATAATAATTAATAAATGATTAGTGTTCATTTCTTAGAATTTAAATATGATATCTAGTAATAATTCATTAGATTTGTCAGACCCTCTGACTCTGATGGGTGGCATTACATGATATTCTTTCAGTCACTCAAGAGATGAGCCACTTTATTTATTTATTGATTTGTATGTATTTATTATAAAGATGTTACATACAGAGAAACAAGTACTCATGATAAAGATGCATTTTTGTTTTGATGCAAATGCATCTCAACAGGTGAGGAACAAAGATAAACGATTCTATTTAAAAAATGCTACTTATGAAAAATCACTTTCTTTTTTTCATTATTCAAATTTGTTTAAAAAGACATAAGGAGAAACACCATAAAAGGAAAAGAAATATATAAAGGGTTTCCATAAAAGGAAAAGAAGAAGAAGAAGAAAACAGGTAAAAGCAAAGAGAAGAGGATAAGAAGACAATAAAAGGGAAAGAAGAAAGAGAAATATAAGAGTTAAGAAAAATTAAAAGAAAATATTAGGTTGGTGCAAAAATAATGACGTAATAATGTTGTTTTTTGACCTTGAAAAATACGTCAAAAAACGACATTATTACATCATTATTTTTGCACCAACCTAATACGTTATAACTCCAAAGAAAAAGAAGAAAAAAAAGAATAGAAGAGAATATAATAAAAAAAATGTAGAGGAGAAAGATCTACATGAATACAGAAAAAAAGGAAAAAGAAAGCTCTACTCTTGGTATTGAGCCCTCTTAAATTAATGATATGAATGTTTGAATTCATACTCTTTTTATTCTTGTTACATTTTGAATATATATAGATATAGCTATTAGGTTGGTGCAAAAATAATGTCATTTTCTCACATATATTACTATGTGAGAAAATGACATTATTTTTGCACCAACCTAATATATTGATATATTGATTAATGATTAAAAGGCACTTTTTTATCATTTTAAGTGTAGGGAGAAGTAATTTTATCTTTGTTTCTGTTAAGTGTGTTTTTAGCAAATTTACAAAAATAAAATTACGTCTTCCTACATATATGATCATAAAAATGTGCTATTTAATCACTAATCAATATTCTTTTTTCACCTTATACATAGACACACACACACACATATATATATATATATATATATATATATATATATATATATATATATATATATGTGCGTGTATGTATGTGATTCCATACTTGTATATTTCCTCTCTTACTCTATCAGTACAAAATTTGGATCATACATCAATTGGTTATTTTTTCCTTTCTGCTTATCAACATTTGCTCTGTGCATTTGTGCATATTATATGATTTCATTATAGCTTTCTACTTCTGTTGTTTCATTATCCTTACAATACTTTATGCAGCTTTTTCTTATCAAATTTCTACATGTTCATGTGCATATGTACAATGCTATATAAAGTTCTTAATGTATTAGGTTGAGTCATAAATAATTTCAGTTTTGGTTTATCAATCTTATTCTTCCAAAAGATAAAGTACAATTATATTTTATTCAATTATATATTTGGCATTATTTGCAATGACTTGTTGCCACTTACCAAGCAACTTGTCGATACCTTTTGAGTAAAATTCCATAGCTTTTGATGCAAAAAAATTTTCAATGAACACTTGAATCTGGTTTTCATAAAACATTTTTTCTATATTGAAAAAGGGTAATAATCAGTTGGTGCAATGTCAGGTAGATATGACAGGTGGGGTAGAAAAGACCAAATGAGTTCCAAACTTTTGTTTTACTGTTTTATTCTTTCTATATGTGCCTTTGTATCATGAAATAGAAGAACATTTATTCTATTGATGAGTGCAGGGCACTTTTCAGCCAAACTTTTATGGATGCATTGCAGCTGTTAGACATATGAATGAGCAATGTTTCATTGTGTTTTAAGAATTAAGAATTAATAATACCATGATGGTTCTCCTGCCACTTTACTTTTATTCCATGGAGCTCATCTTCTGGGGTCAGTCAGTCCACTGCCTTTTGTGAAAAACATTATCATATGTCAGTGTACTGAAAATTCATTTTTAAATGCCACATATGATATGCAGTTAGAATGATATATCCGTTATTGCAATTGGGTCCCCACAACGGAAATTACTTATGACTCAGCCTAATAGTTTCTATATATGAATATTCAGACAAACATATGCACATCAATGTAGATGATTTGTCTCTGTCATGCAAGTTCTTAATAGACAACCAAAGTAAAGTTGTGTTTTTTTCTGTATTGGTTTAAAAGGGAGTGATGAATTTCTTTTATATATAATTTCTAATGTTCAAAATAAGCAAAAAGGTGAGAGTAGAACCACTATAACTTCAACCACTCCCTTCACTGTATGTACATCTCCTTCTCTCTCTCTCTCTCACACACACACACACACACACACACACACACACACACACATATATATATATATATATATATATATATATATATATATATATATATTAGTGGTAAATATACACATACATATGCAATCATATATCTAAATTATATAAATATACATACATACATACATACATATATATTTGTATAAAAAAAAATTCCGAGAGGATAGAATCCAGGTAGAATTCGATGTTCAGGACAGAGTAAGGATATAATAAAAAGGCTGAAACACTAATATTCCATGGTCATAATTTATTCCATTGGAATCGTAAATACGATCCAATTCATCAGACCTATTTATGATTCCAATGGAATGAATTATGACCATGAAATATTAGTGTTTAAGCCTTTTTATTATTACATATATATGTGTGTGGATAAATCAAATAACTAGATATTAGCAATTGTATATATGTACATTTAGTGTTCATACACAGGTAATTGAATAAAGTTTTACTCAATTTAATATAAAGATGTAAACAAAACAGTGCTCAGTGTGGTTAGACAGATCTCTGATGAATTGATAAAACAGCAAAACTTTAAGTTGCACTTCGAACGTAGGTATATATATATATATGCACACTTGGATATAAAAGACATTCAGTTAATTCTTATGTAATTTCTGTCCAGAAAAGAAAAAAATATTATAAGAACACAAGAAAAATTAAATATACAAATTATGAAAATTAACCACAATACCGTGTCAGTTGTTTTTAACAAGACTTGTATAAAGGAGAGATTGCTGCCCAAATACACAATATAGTAAATATCCATGTATGCTCCTTTATATTATATAAAAAGTGATAACAAAGAAATTCTAAGTTTTCTATATATATATATATATATAAAATGATTGTGGCTGAAAATTTTGTGATTGCCAAAAACTATACAGAATAAATAAAATATAGAAAGAATATTTTGGTAACACTATATATATATATATATATATATATAAAGGGAGAGATTAAAGTTGTTAGGAGATAAAAGTGTATATTTTAAAGAGACAAAGAAAAGCTGCAAAGGTTTTGGTTATAATGTGGATTTTTGATTTATTTATTTAATTTAAAAAAAAATATATATATGCTTTATTTTCCATATTTTTTGCTGCATGTGTTTCAGGATTTGTGACCATCATCAGGTGAAGAATGGTTATTCCCACATATTATTTAAAGGAATTTCTTTCCTTTATGTTTCCCTATGTTTAACCATTGTATTTTGTTTGTGGTAGTAATCCAAATTCTTCTTGGATTGGTGGAGAAAATGCTCCTCTGCTTAAAGGGTAATAAAACAATTATGATTGGTCAGAGGAAGGAGGTCTTTGTTCTTATTTTTTAATGACCCCCTGTATCTTTTTAAACATATCTCTATGTATGGAAAATAAAGTATAATATATATATTTTCAAAAATTAAATAAATAAAAATCCGCATTATAACCAAAAACATTTTCACTTTCTCTTTAAAATATATATATATATATATATATATATATATATAAAAGCTAGCTTGATGATCCCTTATTTTCAGAGTCAATCTTGAGTTGCCTTGGTTTTATTTTTATTTTTTTTTTTACTCTTCATTTATCTGATGTCTTATAGGCTGTGTGTGTGTGTGTATACACACACACACTGTTTCTCTGAATACCTAACATCCACTATTGAATTTAAAAGCAGAAAAAAGAAAGCAGAAACTGATTATTTGTAGATATAAACAGTTGCATAAGCCACTCTTTTGCCTAAAATAAACAAAAATGCTTCTCACAAAATAATGTGATCTACATTTTGTAGGTAATTACTTAAACAGAGTTATGTTATAAACTTGCTTTAAGCAATATTTAAAAAATATAACTTTAAAGAATATTTTTTTGATTCCTCATTTTAATGTGGCACATCAGAAGAATCTGTTTAGATTTATTAGTTATTAGGTTAAAATGATTAACATTTATATAAAATATATATCTTGTCTGTGATTGGAATTTCTTGAACAATGAGTGAATAATTGTACAAAGATATCTATAATGTTTAGCTGAAAAAAGTAAAAGATTGCAATATGTTATTTTTTGCATTTCTAAATTGTTTATTTCTAGTGTTTGGTTTATTTTACATACTAAGATTTATTTAATTTTTATCACAATACAAGAAATAATAACTTTTTTCTTAATAAAATACCAAAAAACAATGTTGTGACAGATAAGAAAAGTAATAAATAAAGCTGTACTTTTTTTTGATGTAACTTTTCCAGAATGAGAACAGAAGTGCCCCAGGTTCTTTGGCTGCTAGCCGTGAAAATCTTGTTGATGGTCGCTCAAGGACTCCAGTTGATTATAGCAAGAGAAATTCTGCTGATTACAGCAGAGAAGATAACAGTCATATAGGTAAGTCAATTATGTTTATTTTGCTTGCTGGATTGTAATTCTTGTTTCTTTTCACAATCAGGAATCACATTTGGATATCTTGGAAATATTTTACACCAAATAATAAACAGGAATTTTGCATGTTTTTTTTCTAAGGCAGAATTTAAAATTCATAAAAATAAAATAAACGATATACAGGGTGGCCCCACCAAAATTGACATCATTTAAAATGTGAATATCTTAGTAACTACACATCCCAGGCAAACAAAATTAAATAGACTCCATGTTGAACAATAAAAGATTTATTTATCAAAATTTGAACAAGATATTCAAAGGGATGTAGATTTTATAACCTATTTCACAAATGTTCAATATGCTTACCACCTGTGACACAACTCACATCAAGTTGGTAGTTCAGCTCCTGCCAAACATGCTGTAGCATGACTTGATTAACATTCTCCACTGCCAAAGTGTCACATGAGGAATCTGGGCTTCCATAGATGTTCTATGGCTTCACACAAATGTTTCTGGAACCTGATTGATGATATCTTTTATACTGGTGATTGTCCAGAAGACTTTATCCTGAACAGACAACATTCCTCTTTGAATATTTTGAGCTATGTCCAAATTTGCTGTGGTCACTTTTCTTGAAAATGCATGCTGCATACACTTGTTTGATTGTGTTTGGGCATATTCTAACATGGAAAATACATTTTCATTTTTAGTGAACATCATTCTTTGCCCTGGAAAAAAGAAAAAAAAATAAGCATTCAACTTAGTTTTTATGCACTTTGTTAAAATTTGAGATTATTTGAATGAAAATTAGTTATGTTATTAGACTACAAAGTGATGTCAATTTTTTGGGAACACCTTGTATATTGATTATGCTAGAATATTTCACTCAAGAAGATTGACCTGTCGTCTCCCTGAGCAAAGTGAGCAAATGTAACCATATAATGCAAGTCTATGGCACCCTTTCAAACGTCCATCATATTTTGGTTGACAGTAATGTCACTCTGTCTTTGATAAATGATGAAAAATCTTGCAGACTTTTTTTACATTAAAAGAAAGCAACCTCAATCAGTAAAATTTGTTTCAGTTAATGCCTCTAAACTGTAAAATCACTTTTGCCAAGTGATGCTAAATTCTATTTTGTACTCAAAGCACATGAATCTACAATAATTTCAAATGATAAATTCTTAACAATGCAAGTGCTGCATAGTAGGCATAATTTATTCTTTAAAAATAAAGAGATTAATAATAATAATATACAGATATATATATATATAATCATTTCTATATAAATTCCATTTTTTTTTAAATTTTAAAACTTATGCAGACAGATTATCAATGTGCAAAATTAAAAAAAAATAATACCTACATTATTTACTAAGTAATAAAAATATCTCATCTTCATTAGTCAAACAACAAAGAAATTTAGCTAAGTCATTGTTCATTTCATTGTTTTCATAGTAATGGTTTTCCAGTTTATATCATAAGTATTATTCTTTTTTTCCAGTTTATCAATTTAAATATTATTTTTGTCTTCATATTTTTATACCTACATTTTATTTAGGTTTTAATTTTGATTTTTGTTCTTACGAATTAATTCGGATAAAATTCGGTAAATATTTATTCAGCAAATATTTGAGAACAATTCATTAAATGTGAAAAAGAAGGTTAAGGCAATTTGCTTTCATTTCGTGGCTGAGTGGATGGATGGATGGATGGATGGATGGATGCAGAAGGAGAACTAAGTGTAGATTCCATTTGATGAAATTTAATTTATAAAATCTAACTTCTTCTCCTGCATGCCATATCCCTTCAGGACATTAGTGATCATGGCTCTCCACAATTTCCTGTCCTTTGAAGATTTTGTCTTTTTGTTCTCTCCCCTAAACCCTCTTCTGCTAACTTAAATAGACTCCATGTTGTTTCAGTTAATGCCTCCATTAATACCTACCATCTGCATATCTTATGTGGTTAAGATTGTGGCTAAGTTCGTTAGGTAGGTTATGTGCTGTATTCCTCTGTCCTACTTGCCTTCAGTATGACCTGTGAATGTCATATTTTCTAAGCCTTCTTTCCTCATTATGTGCCCTGGAAATTTCAACTATCTCTTTCTGATCTTATGTATAAGTGTCCTTTTTGCTTTCATTTTCTCTAAAACTTTGTCCTTGCTCACATGTTCAGTTCATAATATTCTCAGTATCTTTCTGTAGAACCACATTCCTGTTTCTTGAAATCTTTTCTTCAGCTATGAAGAGATTGTTCAGCATTCACTGCTATATAAGAGGATCAGTTAACAGTTCAGTACTCTTTTCTGTTTTTAATGAAATTTTCCTGTTTCATAATACTTTGCTTAGCTTTTGGAAAATATCTTTCGCGATCCCAATGCATTTTCGGATTCCCATATCATACTTTCTGTCCTCTGTTAAAACTTTTCCTAGATAAATTTTTTTACTTTTTAATTTTTTTTTTTTTATCTCTTAATTTGTAATTTGTAGGTTGGTCTGTTTCTTTGGATGACAACCATTCTATCATTTATAATTGATTTTTAGTCCTTCTTCTTGCTTTCTTTCATTATCTTCTGTAGGAAATCCTGCAGTTTACTTTCTCTGTCTGTTATCAACACTGTGTCATCTGCATATCTTATGTTGTTAAGATTGTGGCTACCAATAATGACTCTTGGTAGAACTTCTCCCTCAGAATCAGCTCACAATAGGTTGAATAACTCTGGTGAGAAGACACATTTTTGTCTTATGGTCTTTGGTGAATCACTTGGGGAAAATCAAATTTGTGGTCCCAGTCCTGACACTTAAACTGTTTCAAACTATTCTTTCATCATCAGATGTTACAATTTGAAGGTACAATACAAATCTGTTTGATTTCTCATCTTAAACCTGGCTCCTCATATTTGAGCATGTCCAATTTTGAATTATCCTTCTCTAATGCTAGTTGCCTACCACTACAACTACAGAGTTCAATTTGCCCTAATATTTAACTCCTAGTTGAAAGGAGAATAGATGGATTCATATCTTTTCAAAGGTTATCCTTGCGAAAGTGAATATAACAATCTCGACTGGAATTCAGACTCTGCATGCTGGTTTCTCATTCTGAGTTTTTAACCATTGCATCTCCTGTACATCCTCAACTCAGTACAAAATGTTTATTTTATTCTTCCATTAAGTAAAGATCTATCTATTACATTATAATTTCCCTGCTTATACTTTTCTAAGACAATTAATTTTAAACATGGAATTTCTTTTATGTTGTGAGTTGTTAAATTATATCAAATTATTATTGTCTATATGTCTGTCTGATACCTGCACCTCAATTTGAAAGAAGACTTAAATACAACAATATTTTAAATTTTATTCTCCATAAACTATATATGAACTGTGTCAATATCCTCAGAAATCTGTCGTCATCATCATCAGAGCTATTTCAACTTCAAGGGCACATTGTAAATATTCTTGTTTATACATCCGTTTGATAGTTTATCAAGGCCTCAACGAAGAGTTAACTGCAACAATATTTATTCTGCTTCATGGTTTCTTCATCTTACCACATATTTATTTGAAACAGTATTTTCTCTGTGGAACTTTAGAATGACCTTTCAAAAGACATCTATATATGACATGAATAACTATATCATGGCTGAAATTCCCCAATCTAGATTCTTCCGGAAAGATATTATTAGGTTGGTGCAAAAATAATGACGTAATAATGTTGTTTTTTGATGTATTTTTTAACGTCAAAAACGATATTATTACGTCATTATTTTTGCGCCAACCTAATAATATTATAATTTCCCTGTTTATACTTTTCTCATGTCATTAATTATGAACATAGCATTTCTTTTATATTCTTGTAAGTTGTTAAATATACATTATATGAAGTTGTATACATCAGTCTGATACTTATCAATGCCCCAACCTAATAGGAAGGCACAACTGCAACAAATGAAAGAAACCAACACTATGCCAATATTTTCAGTCATGTTGATTAAATTTGGTGATTCTATGGGAACCAATGTTGCAACATGGTATGGCCATAAGCCCCATAACCTATAAATATAGCATGCCTTAAAACTATATTTTTATTATATAAATTATAATTTTCTTTTTATACTTTTCTCATTAATTTTGGACACTTCTTTTATGTTGTTGTAAGTTTCAAACATACATTATAGGAAGTTGTTCTTGTGTATACATCTGCCTGACACTTATCAATGCCTTGACATTATTAGGAAGACATAACTGCAATAGTATTTAAACTTTTATTTTCCATAAAACTAACACTGTACCAAACTCAGAAATGTAAGTGATCATCATCACAGCTGTTTCAACTAGAAGGCACATCAGGTAAATCAGTGTGGTTTCTCATCTTCAGCTTGGCGACTCATTTCCAAGCATGCTCCCTTTCTCAGGACCATTTTTATTTCTTTAATACCCACAGAGCCAATTTGTGGTTTGCACTGTAACTATACTGAGCACACCTTAGTTACATTTCTAGTCTATGCCCCATCAGGGTCATATACCAAGCAGCCAGAACAACTATTGGTTGAAATTTATATACTCTTTCTCTTAAAGTAATTCTTCAGAAAAATAGTTTTTTCAATTCCTGTAGCTGTTATAGAGCTTTCCACTATTTCTTTTCTAATCTTCTATTTGAAGTTGTGTGGAATGTCAACATCTTGATTGATTACGACTTTCTCATTGAGTTACATGTGATATCAATTTAAGTTGTTGCTGCTGTTGGAAATCCTTGAGAATTGTAGTTTCTCTTATTCAATACAGTTTTTGTCTTCCCTGCTATTTAACCCATAGCTTGGGGGATGAGATTGATTCATGCCTTTCCCAATGGCATTTGTTCAAAAGTTACTGTAACTACCTCAACCAGAATTCAAACTTGAATTGTCAGTTTATCACTTCAAGCTTCTAATCATTATACCAGCTGCACATTCAAACTATTCTGTACTGAACTAAAAAGAATAGTCGGTTTTCATTAGATGATGTTACCAAGTATACACAAGTTCATTGCTGGAAAGTCAGTATTTGGAGATTGAAAGATTGCTGGGTTCTGTGATATTTTATATGTTTTGTCTTCTGTTTTGTGTTCTTTTGCTGAAAGCAATAGCTGAAGTTAGCAATGTCATCTGGATGCTATTTCTAAATCTTTCATTAACAAAGGTTATTTCTTATTCAAGGAATTAAGTTCCATTTTTGTAGTGTGTTTACCAAAGATTCCAATGATCTTGATTTGTTGTTGTAAAATTGCTTTTATAAGGAGAATTTGTTTCCCCCATTTACTTCTCACAAGTCTTGATAAAAGTAACTACCTCAGCTCATATCACATGTTTATGATATAGTACTGAAAAGTTCTCAGTCCAACCCTCTTCCTAAAATCTGAAAAAAAATATCAGAAGAATTATTTTTGAATAGATTTTAATTTTTTTTTTTTTTTTTTTTTTTTTTTTTTTTTTATTGATTAAGTTAAACAAAGAAATTAAGAATTCTATCTGGTTACATTTATGAATTATAGAATGTAGAATTTAAGATAGATTTTTAGTTTTTCGTTTAGCCTCAGGAGTCAATTTGGCAGATAATTGGTACTGGTAAAGTCTAGGGTGAAAAAAATCTCAGTCCAAAGTTGGGGACACTTGTTAGCTAATAAATCAAGAAAAATTCACAATTTAGAATATTGAAAAAAAAAAATAAAAAGCTTTGAATAGAATATCTTTAAAATCTATCATTGTTTTTGGTATTTAAAAACTAAGTTGATGTGGGTTGTGTTTTGAAACTTTATAAAAAAAATATTGCTAATTGGTCATTACAAGTGTATGCACAAATAATAATATATATATATATATATATATATATATATATATAATTTCAAACAATGGGAATTAAGATTACATTAGGTTAATGATCATTTTCACCTTGTGATTTGAAAAAAATTTACAAGGATTTTTAAAACCAGTCAATAGACGATGAATTATTGGAAAAAAAGGGGTGAAAATATGCTCGTTAACATAATGTAATCCTAATTCCTATTGTTTAAAATATGTTGCTGTGTTTAATTAAAACATTGAGTTCTGTGTATGAATCAGTTTTAATCTTTAATATTTTATATTGTAATATTAGGATTCACTTGGATTATATATCAATGGATTATTACCTATATATATATATATATATATATATATATATATATATATATATATATATATATATATAATATGACCTGACAATTGCATTCGAGCATGAAATACTGGTGCTGCTTGGTAATGACTTTAGTATTTACTTTTATGTTTAAATATACTATATTTCTGAAATGTACAATTTTACCCATAAATATAGTATGTCTTTCTTATATCTCTGTGCAATAACAGTTGAAAACTTCTACATCAGAATAAAATAGGAAATGTTTATAAATTTTGAATGTTTCACTTTTGTTAAAATTTCATCAGAGAATGAGATAAGGGAAAAATCTTTTTTGTTAATTTTATTTTTGTTCTGTTCAAACTTCACATGGATTTGACTTGTGAAGCAGTTTTAATGCACATAATTTATATGTGTAAGTATAACATATTTCTAATTTGTCTATGTGAGATTCAGATGATAATGTATATATGTACATGCATATATATGTGTATATATATATATATATATATATATATGTGTGTGTGTGTGTGTTTAGTTGGCATTATATATGTTTGGAGGATGTCCACATGTTGATTTGGAGACACTTATATGTTAACACCAGTAGTAGTAGTTAAATATATAGCATTCTTTAATATATATTAATATATATCCTTTCATATATATATATATATATATATATAAATTTAGAGAGATACACCCTTCTAAATAGATTTGTATTAAAAAAAACAACCTGACTTAAAAAGGTGATTCTGTTCTTTCACAACTGGTTTGCCTAAATGTCTTGTATGTAACCAATGTTTTATTCAATTGGAATATGTTGCATAATGACTAAAAATACTTCTAATAAAACAAACTAAATTGTAAATTTAGTTAAGCAGAAATTGTATGAGGTGGTACTGAAAACCTCTCAGCTCAGCAAAAATTTACTCTGTGTGTGTCTGCCTGTTGTAACTTTTGGTGGCATGTCTGTGAAAGGGAAACTCAAGAGTGGGTCAATAAGACTGGATGAGGATATGTAGTTATTAACAGAATTTTAGTTGAATATAAAATGAATATTTAATATATATATATATATATATATACATATATATATATATATATATATATATATATATATATATATATCTAAAGTTAGAATAAAATATAAATCACAGTCTGGCAGGATGATAAATAATAAATAGGAAATGTTTATCAATATGAAGTTTGAATAAAAGTGAAATATCTGAGATTGATAAATGTTTCCTATTTGTTCTGTATCCTTATATATATATATATATATATATATATATATATATATATATATATATATATAAAACTAATAAAAATAAACATAAATAAGTATAATAAGCAACCTAAGCAAATCCCCCGCCAATTTTTTTACCACGTTTATAAAACACAGAAACCTGAAAAAAATAAATATATAAAATAAAAAATGGAAATAAAAAACAAGTAAAATAAATTAAATAAATAAGCCACTCCCACCAAAATAACTGCCAGAATGGATTACCCACAATGCACCACTGACCCATATATATATATATATATATATATATATATATATATATATATATATAGTTGAGGAAAAATCTAACACTCGTGGCCTGACAATTGTGTCTAGCATGAAACAGCTTGTCACCTGAGTGTTGACTTCAATGTTCACTTATAGTGATGGAAAAAGAAAGAAGTTGTATGTAACATCTTGTGCTGGATTTGCTCATCATTGAATATCGCATGAAAATCAGCAGTCTAATGATGAGTATGTGATTAATCTTCCTGACAGACCTGCACTTATTTCATGTTTGTGAATAAATGTGCAGATCTGATGCCAGGTTGAAGCGATACAGGTTAGTGCATAAAGGGAATGTCTTTTTCAAGACTCTACAAAATCATACAGTGGCTTAGTTTCATGTTGAAGAGATTGCCTTCTTCCGTAGAGAAGTATCAGTTCTTATATGCAGTAGTGAAATTGTTATAATTTGAATATATGTGCAAAACAAACAAATATTTTGACTAGAGATTCCTGACTGTGAAATATGTGTAAACTGTATCTGTGTGTGTGTATGTATATATATATATATATATATATATATATATATATATATGGTGTGGCAAAAATCGTTCCCCATAGGGGTAAATGGGTAGATTGGAGAGGTCTTGTTGAGTGGTCACCAAGGTCATGAAACTTGGGTTTTGTTGTTCTAGAAGATTCACAATTAAGTTCTCAATAGAGGCAAAGCATTAGTGCTTACTATCATAAATCGCCCTGGGATTATTTGATCCTAGTCAAATAAGTCAAGGCTTTTAGCAATAAAGTGTGCCTCTAACTCCAAGTTGGACAAAAAGGGCTATCCCCTACGCAATTTACCACATCCCTCACAAAATGTAATATCTGTATCATGCACGAGTATTTTTCATACTCAACAAAAGCCTTCAAACATTAACCGAGAACTATCACCAATCGTGGCTAAATTCTTTAACTGTTACCAGAAGGAGAAATGCTTCCCAAATCAGTGGAGGTACCAGATGTATACCTTGTTTTCAAGAATGAAGTTGACTGTTCAGCTTTAGTGTCATCAACAAACTCTGAGTCCCTGATCAACAAGAACAACCCCCTGAGAGACAAACAATATGAATTTCATCATTCTAGGTCCACTGCTAATGTCCTAACTATCATTAAACCTAAAGTCAGTGAAGCACTAGACAGTAAATTCATCATAAGAATAATTGCCCTTGATATATCAAAGGCTATTGACAAGGTATTGACATAGGGAGTTGTTACACAAACTTTCCAGTTTTGGAATCTCATGAAATGTTTTCTTAATTATCAAAAGTCATTCCTAACAGGTACATCCATGAAAGTTGCTGTCAATGGTCAGTCTTCTGAAGCCCATGTGATCAATGCAGGCACTATTTAAGACTCCTTTCTCACACCCACCCTCTTCTGCTTTATATTAATGATCTGCCTAAGAACACACATGTGATCTAGTAAATATTTATGCAGATAATACAACAGTGTATAGTTGCACCTTCAAAAATCTATATGATCAGAGACTGGTATTAGTCATCCAAGTAAATCAAGCCTAAAGTAGTTTGTTAGAAAATAGATAACTAATGTTCTTAAAATTGTTGTAAGAGTTGTAAAGTCTAGCAATAAAATATACAGTAGCAAATTTGTGATAATATTTTAATTTGGCCACAAAATGGTATAGAAGCAGTATAAATAATAAAATTGTGAATTTGTAATCTGTATATTGCATTGAATGAGCATTGTATATAAAGACATACCACTTTTTCCTTAAAGAATGATTAAAAATATTTAGAGCTTATATATAGTAGGCTAATGTTTATCCTGATATAATAGACTTCTAGTATTGTATCTAACTTAACTCCATCATACTGTGATAAAAAAAAAAAAACTAAATCAATGACTGAATAGTGAATTTGATCCTCACTGGGTCTCCATACTTTTGGCTTTGTTCCATGTTTAAGCTATGCTCAAAAAATCATTTTTGGACATTTCGATGTGGTGGAAGCTTGTCTTGTTTGATCAATTATGAATGAATACTGAGTTTAATCTTCATTGAGTGCTTCATACTTTCAGCCTTGTGCTACATCTAAGCTACTCTTAGGAAATCACCATACTGTTATTGCATAATAACTACTGCTTGTTTGTAAAATCCAACAATTAAGGGACTTTCTTGGCATAAGTTTGATATTTAATAATTTATTAGAAGATATTAGCCAATCCATTGTACAACCTTCTTTAGCTGAATGCATCATGTACAGTGTTGTTCTTGTATTAGGTTGGTGCAAAAATAATATCGTTTTTTGACATTAAAAAATACGTCAAAAAACGATATTATTTTTGCACCAACCTAATATTTACCTCAGATATAAACTCTCTGATAAAAAGTGCTACTTGTGATGAATTCATTTGTGTTTCATTTCTTGATCTTTATGATTTATGTCAAAGTATTTATAACTCAAATATTCAATTAGAAGCTAAATATTTATACTATCTTCTTCTTGTTGAACTTACAGACATATCATGTTGAACAACTGGCTTTCATATGATCACTGAAGTTAAGCAACATTGAGCTCAGTCAGTACCTAGATGGGTGACCACTTGTGAATACCATGTACTGTAAGCTTGAGTGTAGTTGTAAAGGATAATGGTTTAGAATTGCAGATCAGGGAGCTGAGTTCCAATTCCAGTCGAGTTTGTTATATTCACTTATGTTCAAATACTCTTGGGGAAGGGTATCATTCCACCTCCTCTTCCACCTGCTACATGTTAATTAGTAGAACCTGTATCAGTAAATCATTATTATCTCCCCAAAATTCTTATGATGCAAAAATTTTTTTCTAGCTTTAAATAACCAGCAAAAAAACAAAACAAATCAATCAAACCTCTTACTGCTGAAATGGTTGAAGGAAAAAAAGTATTACCATTTTTATTCATATGAATTTATAAGAGAAACAAATTAGTATATATATATATATATATATAGATAGATAGATATAGATATAAAGTAATTATGATGGGAATTATGACTAATGTGTAACATTAGCTAGCCAAAAGTCTTTGTCACTTTCAACACTTCCCATTAAAAGCATTTCAAAATTGAAACTCAACAGATTATCCAATTAAAACTTTCTTAAAGGATGTGTGGGTAATGTAATGGTCAGTGGCCTGGAATGAGAAATCAGCAAGATTAGTTTGAATTCCAGCTGAGTTCATTAAATTTACTTGTGCAAAAATACCCTTGAGAAAGGTATGGGTTCATCTCATCTACCTCCAGCTATAGGTTAAATAGCTGACTGACCTCTCTAGCCATGGTTAGAAACCAGTCTAGGAGAAAGACAATTCTGAATTCAAAACCTATTCACCTGAATCTGTACAAAGATGGTTACACACAGGATGCAGATACTATGTGTGTAAAACATAATCCTGATAGATTTCAACAACTATGGATAATTACATGAGTGATTATCCAGAATTTAATTGAAACCAACTGACATTGGGCAAAAACTTTGGTTATGTTGACTTGTATTTTGTTCTTTCTTTCTCTTTTTTTTTTTTTTTTTTTTTTTTTTTTTTAATTTGGCATATTGAAGTATTTCACTTCTTACTGTTTTGTTTTAAATGATTTCCACTGTTATGTCATCATTTATAAATTCGTGTGGGGCTAAATTTTATGTTTGTATCCCCACCTTACATCAGCAGAACAAAATAGCACAGCTCATACCACAAATTTACTGTCAGTCTTTTATATATATATATATATATATATATATATATATATATATATTACAAAATGTTGTTTACAGCATAAGCAGGCTTAGGGCCAAATCATGTTGAAACACCAGTTCATGTATGATGAAGTTGGTCAGTAACTAGATGGGTGACAGCTTGGGGATTCTGGGTGCTCTAAACTTGAATGTGTGGATGGTGTAGTGGATAATGGCTCAGAATTGTTTATCTGAATGCTGAGTTCCAATTTTTGTTGGATTCGTTATATTCACATGTATAATTACCTTTGGCAAAGGTATGAATCTACCCCCTCTCCCCCTGGCTATGGCTAAATTATTAAGAACCTGCAAATGGTTGATAAGACTTAGAAAATGAATGAATCAATCAAATACTGATTAGTTATACAATCATGTCTTTTAGATTTATTTACATTCTCTGGAATATAAATGTATAGAAACTACATTGACTACAAAGAGAGTGATCAGTTTATACATTGATTGTAATATAGAATTGATCCTACATTTTATATCCGCATTATATTTTCTTGTTTATCAAATTCTGCTTAGGTATGAATTCACCTATTCTCTCCCAATTTGTAATTAGTATGACTTTTATCACTAATTAGTATGACTTGTATCACTAAACCATTATTATCTCAAAAAAATATTCTTACAATCTAAAAATATTTTCTGGCTTTAAATAACCTGCAAATAGTTAAGCTGTAAAAAAAAAAACAAATTGATCAATCAGATAACATAAATGGTAATATTTCATTTGCATAACAATCTTAATTGCATGCAAAAAGTAGTTCATCTGTTATTCATTTTTTATTCAAATTTTTAAAAATTGCCATACATAAGCAATATTTCTGTTCATAAATTTTGATTTTTAAATTCATTATATTGGTATGGAAAGAATTTATATCGGTTTTGTCAAAGAAACTGTAAAATAAAATGTAATTATGGCTTCTGGAAATAATACCTTTTTAATTATTTTTATTTTTCAATTAGCAGACATTAATAATTTGGAATGTATTAAAGTTTTTACAGAATTCTGTAATTTTAGGTGCAGCAACTTTAGTTAGCATCTTATATTGTAGTCTGCCATCTCACATTAATACAAATTACTCAAGTAGAGCTGAAAAAATTATGGAATTATTCAGATAAGTCAGAATAATCAATGTAATTAGATTTTCTATAGAGAATTATTTAAATAAGTGAAAATACGGTAAGTTTGCTGAATTAAGAAATGAGAAAATAATTCAAATTAGTAAAATAATATCATCTGCTGAATTATTTTGAATAATAAAAATGTTTGTAAGATGTCTTTTTTTTTTTTTCTTTCTTTTTTTTTTAACAATTGTTTACTCATTACAAGGCCTAAGTTCCACTTGACGTCTACTGAATGGTGATGCATGGGTGTATAGAGAGGGAATAAAGGATGTATGGGAGAGACAACAGCTGACTAGACATGAAGACATGGTGATTAGGGGAGTATCCCCTAGGGAGTTCTTTCCATATTGCTGCTGTCTGAGTGGAACTTGCTATCAATGGGATATGAAGGGAATCAGGATAAGTTCGTTCTGTGTATGTGACATGCTTGTTATCTCCTAACTGTAAAGGTCTGAACTGGCAGAACCAAGAAATGTAGTTCGTCTGTACCTTTGCCATGAAAATAATGGTAGAACAGCAAGAATCTAGCAACATTGCATCTGTCTCTTATTCTTTTTCTATATACTGTGTCCCTTTGGGATGTGGGCAATCATAGCTCTCCACAACTTCCTATTCTTTGTAGCTCTTAGCCATGTTCTGCCATTCATTCACACAAGCTTGTTAGGTAGGTTACTTGCTATTTCTTTCTAACTTTTTTTCCCTTCATATCCTGAGAGTGTCAAATTCTTCAAGCCTGCTTTCCTTATAATGCGTCCCAGAAATTTCAACTTTCCATGTCTGATTTGTTTTTCATCTTCATTAAAACTTTCTTGTTTCTTACATGAAATTCTCAGCACCCTTTTGTAGAACCCTATTTCTGTTGCCTCAAGTCTCCTCTTCATCTGTGAGGAAATAGCCCAGAATTCGCTGTTGTGCAAGAAGACCAACATTACATAACAGTTAATAACTCTCTTTTTTGTTTCTAACTAAATTTTTTTGTTTCTTCATTTTTTTTTTTTTTTTTTTTTTTTTTTAAGGTATGCTATTTCAAATTGTCTTTGTATTCTTGTTTCACATTTCATATTTTTGTGTCAAGGATATTCTCAGGCTTCTTATGTAGAACTATATTTCTTTTGCCTCCAGTTTCTTCTTCAATGTGAGGAGATTGTCCAATATTTACTGCTATAGAGAAGGATTGATATTATAAAGCAGTTTAGCACTCTCCTTTGTTTCTAATACAAATAGATTAATTTTTTGTTGGGTAGTGGAAAGAAAGCATAATATATACTTGTATACAGGATACTGTTAAAAATAGTTGTAGTTGAACTGTCATTATAATTCATATAGAAAGTGATGTATCACTTTAATTTCTATCATTCATGCCAAATTACCAGTGCAGCATTACTGAACACAAAAAGAAATTTGCCTCAAATAACTGAACTCCGGTGTTTTATATCTCAGTATATCATTTCTCTTCAGTTGCTTCTTGGCATGAACATTTACAATAAATCATTGAAAGCTATCAAATATTAATTTTATCAAACAGCACTTGGATTTTGCAAGTTATAGCTGCTTTGGTGCAAAAGCGATTTGATCTTAACAGCTGTTGGTATTATTGGCTTCCTTTGAATATTGATCACAGACCAGTGAAGTTTGCAAGTGACATGTACTGGTAGTATAATGACTGTCGATGCAGAAAGTTGAATTGGTGAACCGAGTTCAGATTTCTAACTAATCTGAAAGGCATGAATCTATCTCTTCATCTCTAATGTTAATATTATTTGTTTCCTCATAAGGAAACATTTGCCATTCATTGACAGCGCAGCTCATTGGACTGGAATCAAAGTGTAGTATCTCTTCTCATTTCAAATGGTAATGTTAATATTAGCTGTTTCCTTATAAGGAAACATTCGGCATTCTTTGATTGCACATCCATTGCTGCTCAAGTTATGTTTTGCTTCACTTCCTGGTCATCAGGCTATGATTAATGTGTAGTATCTGTACTCAAATTGTAATGATAATATTAGGCATTTCTTTATAAGGAAACATTTGACATTCATTGACTGAGCAGACAGTACTATTCTGGTTAGGTTTTGTGTCACTCTGTGGTCATTGAGCTGGAATCAATGTGTAGTATCTGTTCTCTGTATCTCAAATGGTAATAGCAATATTAGCCATTTCCTTATAAAGAAACATTTGGCATTTATTGATCGAACAGTGCAACTTCCAGTTGAAATTTATAAAATCTTTCTGTTAAGTCGGTTTCTCAAATATAGACAGAAGGCAATCATATGATAATAACAATAAAGATGAAGACATTAGTCCAAATGTAAGTAATGACAACTCCTCATGCCAAAAATTCAAACAGAATGTGATCGAGTGATGACAATGATAAAGATGAGGACATTAGTTCAAATGTAAGTAATGTAAATATTTGTTTTTCTTACTTGTTGCCTTGTGTTTGTTTTTAATTTTTAACATGGGTAAAACAAATTTAAAATTTACTTATTGCAAATTGTAATCTGGTGATTTTCATGAGTTCTTTCAATAGAGATTGACAAGAAAACTATCAAAAGTGATGAAACTAAGAGGAATTGAATCAAATGAATTGGATAATCCCTTATTTTTCACTTCTTGCCTTTTTTTCTAGATTTTCTTTCTATCTCCATTTTTATTCTGACTATTTATCACATGTTCTCTCTGGCTCTTTAAACCTTTTCTTCTCTGTTGCTAGATTTCCAACACCTCCATTTTATACCCTTTACTCTTTCAAACCTTATTTATTTCTTCTTCTGTTGACATGGATTACAATACATTGACTAACAGAAGAGGTAAAGCCTTCATGAAAGAAGGGCTCATCCACCAAGTAAATCTTTATAGATAAAAGTATAAATGACCAATAGCCATCTATAGGCTTGTCTATATATATGGCAAGCAGTCATCTATGGACACGACTATGTATATGGCCAGTAGTTAGGTATAGATTTCACTATTCTAATAATGAAGAAAAAAAAGACTGATTTCAACATTAAATAACTCAACAATGTTTGATTTGTCATAAAATCCAGCAACCTAACTTTTGATAAAATTATGTTTGCATCAACCAAATCTTCTTTTCCGTCCAGTAGACATTTTTATTTCTTTTACTTTAATTTTTTTCTCTCACTTTCACTTTTACTCTTTATTCTTTTTGATCTCTTTCTCTCACACTTTTTTTTCTTTTTTGATCTCTCTCTCTTTTTCGCTCACCCACTCCTTTTCTCTCGCTTTCTCTCTCACTCTCTTCACCCGCTCTCTCACACTCTTTTCCTTTTTTCTGCTGTCGCTAGTTTTCTTTCTCCCCATTCTCTGTCTCTTTTCTCCCACTCTATCTCTCACACTTTCTTTTTTCTATTCATCACATTCATTTGACTATTTCTTCAAATTTTGTTCTTTCTTTACTTGTATTTATCTGATTTTCTTTTTCTTTCTTTCTCTAAGTTTCTTAATCTTTCACTCTCACTGACACTATTTTAGTTTCTCTCAAATTCTAGCCTTTTCTCTTTCATTTTATCTCTTTTCACATCACCTTTATTTTAATCAGTTCCTGTTTATCTTTTAATTTTTTTCATTGCTCCTCTGTAGTTTCTGAATTAAAGAAAATGATTTTCAACTGTGTGTGTGTGTGCGCGCACACACACACACATATATATATATATATATATATATATATATAATTACACAACATCATCATAAAATATATTTGCTTGCTTAAAGTACACTTTTCTCTTGAAAGTAATTTTTCAGAACAAATAGAAATTTATTTGAATAAAGAAATAAATTCACAATTCCCAAATAATCAATTGCTTAAAGAAAATAATTTTGTTGTACAATTTGAAGAGATGGGGAAAATGCTGACACAAGTTCTAGACATTTGATAGATAGAGCCTCTGCCGACACTGTTTGGAAGCAAGTATAGATTTTTAGTCAAGATATCACAAATTATAAGGTGTAGGGGAGTAAAGTGATATCTTGGATCGAAATCAAAGGAATGGTCCTGGGAATGGATTGTTGATTTGAAAAACTACAGATTGGACAAAAACATGTGGGGAAGGGGTGTCTTTCACTGACCTACTGTTCTGTTAATTGAAGGCTTTGGAAATTCTTCATTTCTTGGGTAAATTTCCATTGAGAATTAAGATCTTGGCATAGGCTACTTTTTCAGATTTTCAGAAAAGTAACCTTGGAATCATTCATTCTTGAAATCTTTTTTCACTGTTGTCTTAAATAAAATAAAAAAATAGCAAAAAAACAAGTTTTTGCAAAAATAATTTAACTAATTATGTAGACCATGATGTCAGATGTTGTATGTAAGGGTTATTAAACAAATATCTTGACTTGCATTCACTCTGATAGTTATTTTTTTTTTCTTTTTTACAAATTGTTCACAAGAGGCACTCCAGATAGAGGATTACTGAATGAGGTTGTTCTATGAAAATAAAAGGAAGGAGTAAGAAGTGCAGATTATGAGAATATGTAGAAAAGAAAACATTTGATCCTAAACTTTAAGAGGTTAAGATTGTAATGATCAGGGAAGCACCTTCTCAGGAGTCTTTTCTACAAAGTAGCAGTTCTTGGCAAGAAACTGAATGAAAGTTCCTTCTTAAAAATGATATATGAATGGAATGATTTGTCCTGGTGTATGTGGTATAGTGGGTCTTAGCTGTGAAGGTCTGAACAGGTGGAGCTAATTATATTTTATGTGACTGATGCTAAAAGCATGTATAGAAATTCATTAGAAATTATTCAACTATAAAAATGCATTAGAATTATTTATTAAACAAATGTCTTCATTTTTCCTTCACCCTAATATTTATATATCCTTGTAGTATTTGTGAAAATTTCACAGTTTTCCTATTTATCATAATATCTAATGAATAAATAATCTTGCATGTTCCACATCTACAAAATACCTGTGGAAATTCTGCTATTGAATTGTTAAATATTTGAGCTTTCATGAAATATTGCAAGAAAAATTAAAACTATGAATGCATGTCATTAGTTAAAGAAGTAAGAAGGTACAAACAAGGATAAAAAATTTGACAAGTGTTCCATTTCACTGAAGGAGACGTTAAACACAAGTGTTAATACCTCCTCTATCTTTGTGTTCTTTCATTTTCTAACTGAAACTAAACAGCATCTCTGATATGTCTTTTCTGTCCTTTCCTTCTGATGAAAAGGAGATAGTCCCTTATTTATGAGATATTTGCAGGGCATTTTTTTTTTCTACCTGAAACCAAACAATATCTCTGATATGTTTTTTTCTGTCTTTCCTTTTTGATCAAAACAGAATATTTAATAATTTATGATCTATTGGCAGGATGTAGCATATGTGCTAACTAAGGATTGAAAAATTGATCGATTTGATTTTTTTATGATTTATCAACTTTTTCTTTCCTTTTTTTTTGGGGGGGGGTGTTAAGAATAATAGTAAGAATAATTTTTTTTATTTTTGTGAGAGAATATTGCATTAATAATTTCTTGAGAATAACAATGCTTTTTTTTTCAGATACAAATCTTATTATTTAACCCATAGTTAGGGAGAAGTGAGGGTATTTGCAAATAAGTAAATGTAATTCTCATTCTGATCTGCCATCGATTACATCATCTGTACATCTGTTAGGAACAAGCAGAATTAAAATATGGTAGTGATGCCACTGATGCCATAACCATGTATAGAAATTAAATGGAAATTATTCAGCTATAGAAATGCATTAGAATTATTTATTAAACAAATATGTTGATTTTCATTCACTCTAATATTTGCATATATAGTGATACTACTGATGCTAAAAGTGTGTATTTAACATTATCCAACCAGCCATTTACATCTTTGTAATTCATAGCAAACTCAACCATTTTGTAAGAAGTTATTAATTTATCTAGCAATTATAAACTGTGCTCTTTGAAGCCTTCTGGTAATGTCAAGGTTAGACACACATATCTGATCTTATTACTTAATGTGATTCTACAGAAAGATGCCGAGAATACTATTGACCAAGCATGTGAGCAACAATGAAGTTTTAAAGAAAATCGAAACAAAAAGGATGCATACTTAACATTACAAAGAGATAGTTGAAATTTCCAGGTCACATAATGAGGAAAGAGGGCTTGGAAAATTTGATACTTACAGGGCAGATGGAAGGCAAGAAGGACAAAGGAAAACAGCGCATAACCTACCTAGCAAGCTGGATGCTGAAACAAAGTTTAGGAGAGATAAGAAAAAGACAAAATTTATTAAAAGCCACATGGGACAGGAAATTGTGGAGAGCCATGATTACCAACATCCAGAAGGGACACAGCACATAGAAGTAAATTTTGATTATCCATGCACTAAAAAAAAAAAAAGTGTCCCCAGGGACTTTGTTTGGTCTTGACAGCCAAATACACTCTAACTTCAACAGAATGATATACATAAATAAAAGACATTGCTACTTGAAAAGTTGGTTAACTGTTTCATGTTAGATCGTTTTTCTTTTGAGAATTTGTCTTACATATTTAGGAATCTATGATTCATCCTTTCTGCTGCATCTGATTTGGTGCTTCTGCTATATATTTAGTAATTCTTGATAAAATCCAAAGAAAAATCTACAATGTTATTGGTCCTGACTTGACTTCTCGGATCCAGTCACTTTCCCACTGCCATAATGTAACTTAACTGTGCCTTTTCTATAAATACTTTCATGCTTATAGTTCTGATAAACTTTTCTTTATGGTATCTAAACATTACTAATTTAAGCGCAGTACTAGATTGGCAGCAAGGTCTCATCATTTTACAGTTGAAATGGCTACATGCAACTAAGTTATATGCTAAAAGTTTCTTCTATCACATTTCTGGCTTGTGGAACTCTCTTCTGGCTCCTTGCTTCCCAGTCAGTTTTGATCTTCAAAAATTTGAATTCAATGTCAATCATTATCATCTGGATTCTTAATTCTTATTCTTTTATTATTCTGTCTCTTGAATACATACAAGTGTAACAATTTTTTTACACAAACCTTCATAAAACACACTTCTCTCAAAAGAATGTGTACTAAAAATAAAGCTAGATGATTCAATGCTAAGATTTTTAAAATAGTAAAAATAAAATTTTTATACTATAGGAAGTTGTGTGTTTTTTGTTCTCATATTCTCTAACACTCAGTAACCCATTAGGTCTTAGTACCTTGCTTAGAGTGAAATGATTAAAAAAAAAAAAAAAAACTTGTGGAAAAATGGAATAGTCAGTGTTCAGAGGATAATGCCAGCATTGCTTATTCAAACAACTCTAAAAGCCATAAATTAAAAAGAATAGAGAAACCAGATTGTTGCAAAGTATTAAAGACAGTCAAAAGGTTAACCATGTTTTGGTTTGCACAAAGAAAGGCATTCCATTCTTTGTTTTCCAAGCAGACTTTGTTTTAAAGCCTCGTATTATATTCTATAATCAAGAAAGTTTTCACATACAGACTGATACTATTGTTTTTCTAAAAGAGAATGACTACAGTCTGGTAAATATAGAAAACAATTTTGTAAACTCTTATTTTGAGATGTTTTGTTGATCAGTGTCATCAGTAAAATGGATTTTATTTTGACCAATCTACATTGGTGGGAAACCATGATTCATATTAGTCATGAGGCCTTATGACCATATCATGATGAAACACTGATTCTCATATGATCACTGAAGTTAAGCAACATCAAACTTGGTCAGTACATGGGTGACCACTTGGAAATAATACCAGATGATGTAAGCATAGATGTGCAGGTGGTGTAGTGGATAACAATTGAAAATTGGAGAGTCATGTTCTAATTGCAGTCGGGTTCATTATATTTATTTATGCACCAATACCCTTGGGAAAGGTATAAATCCACCTATTCTACCCTAGGTATGATTCAGTAGGACTTGTATCAGTAAATCATTATGATCTCCCAAAATTTCTTACGAGCCAAAAATATTTTCTGGCTTTAAATAACTTACAAAAGGTAGATAAGCCATAAAAAAATAATTTTATTCATGTGAATGTTAGATTTTTTAGTTTTGTTATTAATTTAACAGTATTGTTTTTGAGATTAGATCTTACTAATATTAACTTGGTTTCTATTTTGATATTCATTTGTTTTAAGATTTTTCTCATTCCTCATTGTTTCATTCATAGTCCCCATTCTAGTATTAGTGTCTTCCTCTACTTTACATCTGAAGATGACTGTGACAACAAAAAGAATAAGATCAATAGAGCAAAGAATTCTTGGAACAAGGAAAAGTATTCTGAAAGAATCCATTTCCCCTCTTTCATTTCAGAAGAGAAAAAGAATGAAGGAATCTTAAAAACGGTGTCTTGAATATCATATTAACTGAATGGTGGACACTTGTTTTATGATTTTATTTGCTTGATAAAATTTTAATTATAGTTGGCAATGGGTTAGTTTAAAAAAACAAATCAAATTTTACAGTAATGTAATTTCACTTTAATAAATCTGTTTTTCGTAATCCACTTGGACATTTATAGCAGATCATTGTCTCAGTATGAAGTTCTTGAGCATGGGTTCCCTTGTGCATCAAGATATTGGCAATGCCATTTCAAGAGGCTTTTCCACACTTGAGATGCTGTCTCATTCATTTTATTACAATCCTTCCATCTGTTTTCCCAGTACTGGAAAGCAATCAGAACTTTTGCAGTCATAGACTTCTGCTGTTTTATTAAAGTATTGAGGTATATAGAATTTGCAGGTTCATTTTGACTGATTTTTTTTTTTTTTTTTTATTTATTGAAAAGGGAGGTACTTAGATTTGAAATTACAAAGGGACTAAATAATTATCTTAAAAAATGTTTGAAATTATAAATTTCATTATTATTAAAATGCATGAAATCTTAGGGATACTTTTACTCTGTAGACCTCTTAACACAACCCGAGAGGCCACTTTTCATTTTCATAAAATCTAATTAACACTTGCAGATATCATTTGTTTAAACTGATTGCAAAGAACTTGTATGTACATGATCTTAAACTTAATTATTCCATTTTTTTTATTTTAATGAACATCATTTTTATTATTGCATTCTCTTAAGCAGCAAGGATACCAGTTCAAATAAATCAGCCTTGTACAATGAAAAAAAAAAACTGCTTTTGATATGTGCATGTGTGCACACACTCACATAGGTATTTGTGGATACAAAAAGAGAGCTTTGTTTTGTTTTTAACACAGTTCTGTGCAATGTTCAAGCACTGCACAAAATGTTTTCTTTTAATATTTAGCAAATGGCAAATTAAATTTTTATATGGTTTTGAGTGAATGAAACCTGTATATCTAAGCAAGGACCAACCTTCTTCAAACCTTGTGAACTGGTACTACAGCATCACAAATCCAAGAACTGTACCAAATAGCAGGAACCACATCACTTGAAGACATGCAACAGCTAAAATGGATAGCACATGTAATTCAAAGAGAAAGTAATGACATAAGATACTATTTCAAACAAAAGGTTAAGAAGGAAACTACAACCAATACTGGAAAGAGCAATAACAGTGGATTTGAGAAACCTGTTTTATAAATTTTAACTGATGGCAGCACTGGCCATTTGGTCAGTGAATTTTGGCTTATAAGGAAATAGCTAATATTACAATTACCATTTCTGTATACTTCTATCAAGTAACTATAAGGAATTTCTGGTTTTGTTGTTTAACTGATGATTGTTAAAAAAACAACAAAAAAACAAACTGTTTGGATGATCAACATTTGATGAATGAAATACTAAAATGAATTATGGATTACATCATGCCTTGCCAAACACAGTGAAGTAGTTACTAATTACAAAAATATTTCCATTTGTCACCTGAGGAAATTCTCTTTAATTATTTCCAGATTATCATGTTCAAAGATTTTATTTTAAAGCTTTGATATTTTCCGTTTTTTTTGTATTTTTTTTATTTTGTGAAGATCATTTGGTTCATTGACTGCCTCTCTGATGGTTTCCCACAATATATTACAAGGTTCATATTTTTTAATGATTCATAATTATTGGAAGACGTGGGATTGGCTTTAACAGTGTATATATATGTGTGTGTGTGTGTGTATATGTATGTATGTATGTATGTATATATATATATATATATATATATAAAATATATATTCATATATGTAATATACATATATACATATATATATATGTATGTATGTATACATTAAGAAATGGACAAAGACCGACAATTTATTTATTAAAGACATTTTTATGTTTAACGTTCTTTTTATAGATACAAGTATTTAAGTAAATGCTCTGTTTATAATAAACAGTATTAAATAACATTTACCGGCCTGAATGTCTGAGAAATTTTCATAGAAAATATTCGTCCTTTGACAGGATTCGAACCTGCATCCTATACGGAACTGTCATTTACGCTGACGTGCCTTAACCGACTCGGCCACAAAGGAGCGTTTGGTAGGCAAGGTCGAATTTATTTATTTATTTGTTTACATTTGATACGCCATGAGCAATTATGAATGTATGAGATTCATGGAAGATTGAAGTTTATAAGCAGTAAATTCGACCTTGCCTACCGAACGCTCCTTTGTGGCCGAGTTGGTTAAGGCACGTCAGCGTAAATGATGGTTCCGTATAGGATGCAGGTTTGAATCCTGTCAAAGGACGAATATTTTCTATGAAAATTTCTCGGACATTCAGCCCGGTAAATGTTATTTAATACTGTTTATTATAAACAGAGCATTTACTTAAATACTTGTATCTATAAAAAGAACGTTAAACATAAAGATGTCTTTAATAAATATATATGTATGTATGTATATATGTGTATGTATATGTATGTATGCATGTGTATGTATATGTATGCATGTGTATGTATGTATGTGTATGTATATATATGTATGTATATGTATGTATATATATGTATGTATATGTATATATATATATATATATCTGTAACTTCATTGTATTTCTTTAAACCATTGCAATATTTTTTTTATTAGAGCTTGTCAAGGATGTCTATAAAGGTAACAGCTATTTTCTGCTACTTTCTTGGCAGTTCTGGCAAATTTTGCCCAACTACGCATTTACGTTTTTACTTTTTTACTTTTTTCTGTCAATCATCTTGATGTTTTTTTTATTCAGTGAACATTAACAGCTTTAGTTGGAATGGAATATACTTTCCCTGCACCCATATCCCTTATTTAAATGTTGGATATAACATTGGGGTCGTGGGCACCTCGAGGTGGTGTAATGGTTAGCAAGCTTGCATTGCTAGAACAATTTACAACTGAGTAGTGAGTTCAATCCTCACTGGGTGCCCCTTACTTTCAGCCTTCTGCCACATCCAAGCTATACTTGGAAAATCACTATAACATTGGGGTCATAACTATCTTCAGTTTTAGTTAGCAGCAGATTTAATTCCATGTATAGTGTTTTCTAGTTGCATGTTTCTTGTCATTGCTATCGGTCAATGGTTGTGTATTTTATTGACTGTTATGCTTGTCGTTTTGAATTGGTAGTTATTATTGAAAAAAATGTGCATTGTCATTCTTGGTAGCAGCAGCAGGAGTTCAAAATTATTTTCTATTGTTGCAGTGTCTGTCTCCGATGAACAGCTCTATTGTCTGGTTAATTCTTCATTACAAAGAGACTAGATGACTCTTGTCCCTCAACCCAGAAAATAATTGATAAATAAAGTTATGATAGATTATAACTACCATGTCAAGTCCAGATGTTTTCTTTTTTTTTTTTTTTGTTTTTTTTGTTTTATCATGATATAGCTTAAGGCTGTGGTTATATGACATCAATAATCTTGTACTCTGGCAAGACTTGTTACAATCTTGGAATCAACAGGGAAATAATATATCAATGTGTTTATCTGAAATTTGATCTATTTTTGGATACAAAAATAAAAAAAAAAGACCTTTATTTTCTTCAGAAAGTGCACTTCTGTTGCTGTTGGACAGATAAATAAAAGACATTTAGTCTAGATTTATATTTAGGTTGAATTTTTGATTCAGGTTAGCATTAAAAAATATCAGTAGGCATAAAATCATGATTATTATTTTTAGTTTAATTTTTGATTTAAAAATAGATGATTTATGATTGGCAGATATACATATTGGGTCTTCTCACGTTTTTAATACTTGCTCAGTTTTTTGGTTGTTTTTTATTTTTCAGTTTTCTTTTGTTTTTATGACTGGTGTATCTTAGAACCAACTTAATAGAATGACAGACAACAAACAGAGACAATATACATTTTTAATTTTTAATGCATCAGGATGCTTAACTGCATATTTGAATATCCTGCAGATGAGCAGCAGACTGCTAGTCAAAATATCTGAGGTTCCATTAATAATTTGAAAGAAAAAAAGAAGAAAATAGAGACCTATCAGTTATACCAAATATAGAAAAGAATTGTGCCAGTTGCAATTGTATTGTTTCTTCAGAATTTCTTCACAAGGATTTAATAATGTAATTATTTAAAATATATTAATACTTTTCATCACCAGTAACATGACTTGGTGTTTCATGCACAAAGCAGTTTTCAGGTGCTGAATTAAAACTGACTGTTAGATAATTTCTATTTTGTTAAATATATCTGATTGTCTCAATGATGAGGCAGTCTATATTTTATATGGGAATCATTGTTTTTTATAAAAATTTCTTTAAAACGAATGTAACCAAAGAAAAAAAAAAACTCCTCCACACACATTATTTACTTCAAGTTATAAAGAGAGGAATAAAATATAATTATTCTCTCTCTCTCTCTCTCTCTCTCTCTCTCTCTCTCTCTCTCTCTCTCTCTCAATAGGTATAATGCAGAGAATTCTTGCTGTGGTCACTGATACTTTCATATTCTTCGTCCGACATCGACTCACTGACTGACTCGCTCTTACTACTCCTACTTATTATAGGTGGGAGTGTCTATTAACTATAGAATAGGTGTGTTCCAGCATTCACTTGCATATAGAATAATTGATATTATATAGCAATTCAGCACTCTTAATTTCTAAAAAAAATGTTTTGGAAGGCATCTTTTGCTATCCCAATGCACCTTTGGATTTGGGGGCTTACAGACATATCATGTTGAAACACTGGTTCTTGTACAATCACCAAAGTTAAGCAATATCAAGCCTGGCCAGTACCTAAATGGGTGGATACTTAGGAATACCAGGTGCTGTAAGCTTTGATGTATGTTTGGTATAATAGATAATGGCTCAGAATTGGAAACTGAAGAACCAATTTTCCAATTCTAGTTGTTTTATTCACTTACATGTAAGTACCCTAGGGAAAGGTCCAAATCTCCTCTCCTGAGCTATGGGCCAATTAGCAGAACTTGTATCAGTAAAAATCATTATTACTATCAAAACATTTTTACAGTCTAAAAATATTTTCTGGTTTTAAATAGCCTGCAAAATTTGATTAAACCATAAAAAAAAAACAAATCGATCAATAAATTGGATTTTCATGTCACATTTTCTTCCATCTACTAAAACATTTCCCAGGTTGAAATTAAATGTATTTTTTACATATTTTTTAGTATACCATATGGAGAGAAATGTGACAGTTTGTTTACATTGCTCACTAAACATACCTGATTAAAATGGACTTTGTTAAATAATCCAACAGGCAAATTAGAAATTGAAGACCAAACCAGTACAAGAATTTAAATATGTGGGAAGTTTTTCATTTTAACAGAGGACGGAAAGTGTGACACTGAAATCCAAAAGTGCATTGCGTGGGCAAAAAATGCCTTCAAAAATTCATTTAAAAGACCAAAAATAAATTTCATATTACCTGTAAAAAAAATATTGCCAACAACATTAATAACACTAGAAAAAGATTCAGTTGTCTTAAAAAAATTACAGTATGATAATTACTCTTCTCAAGCTTATTGGCAATATGAAAGTGACAGTTGTGCATGTTGTTATTGGATCAATTGGTATGATCCTGAAGAGCCAAGAAAAAAGGCCTGTCCTGGGTATGACGATAAACTACATCCGCGTCCTGGGTAAGACAATAAACTACATCCAGCAGCAACGCCTCTGATCAGGAGGTTTTGAGGAGCATGGAACCACCTCTTAATTGCTGGTGTTCCCAGGTCCACTCTGACCTGGGGTGGTAGCACCTGTTAGGGTCCCAGCTATGGGCAAATATTTAACCCCGAAACTGAGGTAAAAACACTATGAAAGTGCAAAAATAGGTTTTAATGCCAGAAAGACTTTGTAAAAAAAAAAAAAAAATTACCAGTAATAAATTTTTGAAGGAAAAATATTACCAGAAATAGATTTTTGACAAAACAAAATATTAGCAGCAATAAAAAATATTTGGCATTAAATAACTCATTGAGGTTGATATGTCGTAAACCAAACCAAGAAAAAAGGCTGCAAAATAGGAAATCATGGGAAGAGATGTGACTATCCAAATGACAGTGCTACTGAAAACAGTAGGAGTTTGCATGAGTGTTAAAGAGACTTACTGTCATTTAATCTCCATTGTAAAGCATCAGTTACTATTTGTGTGAATAGTGAATGAGTGAAATAATAATGATGATGGAACTGAAGACATTGTGAAATGTGAAGGTCAGTGTCATATAAAAATGGCTGACTGGAAAACATCACAAAGATATTGAAGATTGGAGGTTAGAGTAAGTGTTGTGGCTATTTCTGCAGGAGTTGGCAAGAATACTTACTTGATATTTGGGAGTACTTGCTGTCACTTTACCCCCAGTCATAACCATCTCACCACAGATGTAAATATGCAAATATTTAATAATAATCTTTTCCATTGAGTTATTTGCAGGTATTATCTTTTAAAGCCAAATGGTGTTAATTTTATCCATTTATATTTTGGGAATTGGTCTCCATCTCACCTCAAGACAAAGAAATTTTCAAATAGAAAATAAATAAAAAATAAACTTTATAAATGTAAGTTAGTAAAGTACAAAAAAAAAAATTCTCTTTATTTTTTAATAATTTAAAAAAAAAAAAAAAAAAAATTAATGTATGCATATATATACAAGGGTTGTTTGAAATTTAAGGTACAGATAGGTATTAATGGACCAGAATTAGAACATTGTGAAAGACAACAAGTGGGTATGCAATATTTCTTGTAACAGCCAGAACAGCCTCAATATTGAACGCATACATGTGCCACATCACAACAATGAGGACTGCAGCCATAAAACAGTGGGAAAACATAGAGGTGCTAGTTGTAATAAGATTTTTGCATGCCAAAGGCAAAAATCCAACTTTGGGTCCCAAAGCAATTGACTGAAGAACACAAATTCCAATGTAATGGCATTTCTTTTCAAATTTGCAATGGTGTAGGGAAACTGATGGGAACTTTCTGGAACGCTTGATCACAGGTGTTGAGACTTTGCGGTTATACCATGTTACTTCAAAAACAAAATTGATTCCACAATGTGAAATCATCTATAATTACTACCTCCACTCCCTGCAAAAAAAAAAAAAAAAATGAAAATTCTATGTTTAGCAGTCAGTGAACAAATTGATGATAACGGTATTCTGGGATGCTAAAGAATAGGTTTTATACTCATTTCTTCATTCATTCAGTAAGATAATGTGAAATTGTAAAGAAAGCTGTATGATAAGGTGGTTAGAAATTTACTATCATTGGAATGGTAAACAGAATTCTTGACCCTGAGGTTACTATGGAAAGACTTAAATGGGGCACTGCTTGTGAATACTGGTTAAGGTAAGCAACCTCCTACAATCCATAATATGTTTTGGCTTTAAATAACCTGCAAAGGGTTGATAAAACAAAGAAACCAATCAATCAATCAATGCTGTGGGATGACAAATAGTCTATAGTGTTTCAGCTGTTAGTTGAAATGGGCATTTGCATAAAGGCATCATGGTAACACTGTCCTTTTACATGATCAATCTGGCAAAAGCCTGGTTCCTGTGATATGGTTAAGATGTTTTACTCCATCTAGAGGAGCCAAGTTCTGATTAGTGCACCAGTCTTCATGGTGACTGTGAAAACTAGTAGTACTGGTAACATACACAGTGTGTTTTATTTATGTAGTATACTGGAGGAATTCGTTCATGACCCCCCTCCCACACACATTTTTTATGGTAAAGAAAATATTTATATGAATATCAGTTTGATTAATTACCATTTAACCAAATTGATGTTTAATTTGGATTTGTAAATATTTGTGCTTAAATTTTTGGTGATCTCAACAAACTGTTTTGAAGTGCAGTACTAGATTGGCAGTTAGATCTCATCATTTTACTGGCGAAATTGCTAAATGTTACCATAAGTTCTATTCTAATAGTTTCTTCTCTGGCACTTCTTGCTTCTGGAACTCTCTTCCTGTCTTGCTTTCCTGCCAAATACAATCTACAAAAATTGAAATGCAACATCAAGTGTTATCTTATATGATATAATGGAACAATCTCTCGCCTCCATGAGTGACTACACTATAGGTAGTAACTACCTTTGAGTATCTGTAAGTCAATGGACTACAGAGACTAGCTAGGATCTGTTCCAGCTAGCCAGTCGAACTTTCTGCCTTCGGGCAGAGAGGAACCCGGGCGAGGTTCTGCCAAAGGGCAAAGTCTCGTCTGGGGAGGTAGACTGCCCCATAACCCATTTTTGTGGGTTCAAAAAAGGGAATATTTTTGGCTGAGCCTACGGGCTCGGAGAACCCATGTTAAACCAGCCTTGTGCCACATGCAACCCTCGTGGGGTGGGGTAGCTAAATATACTAGCTAGGATCTGTTGAGTACGACTCAGGCTTACGCGAGAACTACCAACCTTCCAATAGTAGCACTCACTACTGGATTGACTTGTAATGACCTTGTGCATAACTGTTACCTTCATTCTTATTGCACTGGTTTTTACAATAAACCTTTACTTATTTTATCCACCATATTTTTTAAGTATATATTCCTATTAGTACAAAATATAACATTATGTCTCCTTGAATGCTATTCATTTTATTGTCCTTTTTCTTCAGTAACATTTTTTCACTTTCAGTAACCTCTTGTATCTTAGTGGATTTATTGCCTTGCTTGAGGTTAAATGATTATATACACACACTAGTGTGCACTAACAAAACAAAGCACTCAGAGACTTATATTTAGTTTTATTGCTTTGTGTGAAACTCAGTAGGAGTTTTGATCTTGGTTCTTGAGTTTTGATCGCTTTGTTAGTCTTATTGGTCAGTCTTAGTTTAATTTTTAGAGACATTGAGCACTTAAGGTTTTTCCATAGGTAGGTTTCTGTTTTTTTTTTTTCTTGGTATTTCTTCTTCATTTTCTTTTGTCTTTTCATGTTTTTCCCATTGGCAGTTTTAATAATGGTCAGGTCATTCACTTACACAAGAAAAAAAAAAGAAAAAAAAAACATAACACTAGAAAGAAAATACAAAATGAAAGAAGACACCTACTGACACAAATACCTAAAGTGCTAAATGCCTCTAGAAATCAGAGTAAGACATTCAATAATATTAGGTTGGTGCAAAAATAATGTCGTTTTCTCACATAGTAACATATGTGAGAAAATGACATTATTTTTGCACCAACCTAATAAGTTCTTGTCAACTGATAATCACATAGTGTGAAATTCAGAGTTACAATGTAGATAAGTCTCTGATTGCTGTTTGGTTTGTTAATTATACAATCCAACCTGTTTAATCTGTCATTCTGTGGTCTGGTAACATCTGTGATCCGGTACATGTTGTTTATAACTTTCTGCAGCAGCTGTGTGTTTTGGTGATATAGTCTTACTCCTTTTTATATATATATATATATATATATATATATATATATATATATATAATATATAAAATTTCATATGTACTCATTCAGGATAGTAAGTATATATTATTTTTTGATTTTAGGCTTTTTTTAGCCTTGAAACAGTAAAAAAAAAAATTTCATTTCGTATTTTAATCTTTGTTCAACCTTTTATAACACTGCAATATATCTGTGGAATGAGCTTCTTTTTTTGTTTATTTAGGGATGATTTGTCATCCAGCATTTTTGTGCCTGGTCCCAAGGTTACCTGATTAAAGAGGTCAGACTAATGCACACAAACAAGTTGTATCAAAAATCAATGAAAGTTCTAAGCACTTTCTGATTAACTTTCTTCTCCCTTCTGATTATGTTTGAGGCTGTATAAATATTGTCTGAGTTCTAAGTGCTTTTGGCTTTCATAAGCCATTTTCAAAGAAAGATTATATTTGTTTTGCTAAAAATATGTTTACAGTTTTTAAACTTATTTATGTGTTATGTTACACATTAGTATCAATATTAAACTGTCATGTGGTGTGTCTTATTTTTATGTATTAATTTTAAAATTTATTATCATATTTTAAATGGTTTATGAAAGTTGAAAGTGCATATATAGGGCAATATTTGTACAGCTTTAATCCTGATGTCAATCACCTGGACAGAAGCAAGTAAAAAATGTATTTAATGAGAAATTGTCATTTTTTTTTTTTTTTTTTTTGTCTTTTTTAATACAACTTGTATGATAGGAAAACTTCTGCCTGAATCTGAATTTTTACATACATATATATCGGGGCACTTTGATGTGATGTAATGGTTTGTGTTGTAACCTAGGGAAGTTTACTGAATAGAATAGTTAAACAAAAGTTGGTAATGAATAATAATACTTAAGACAAGAACAACACATATAAGATTTACTAGTGGTGTTTAGAATAAGTAGTCAACTGCTAGAAGTGAGTTGAGTGAATTCCACAATGAAACTCCAACTGCAGACCAACTTACAGTATTTACTACTGTTATGTGAATGGGGACATACCCATTATCGTCCGTATACAATCAATCCTGACCAGGCATCTCATCTTCAGTCACTTTCTCACTGATGTGACATGACTTCCCTCTGTTTTGTTCTACAAATATTTTCATGGCAATTGCTCTGATTAACTTTTTTTTCCCTAGTGCCCAGACTTGTTGAATTTAAGCACGCTACTAGATTGGCAATTAGGTATCACAATTTTACTATTGAACTAGCTAGATACAAACACCACTTCCACTGTAAGTGATATTTTTCTCACACTTTCAATTTCTTGCTTCCCTGATAACTACAGTCTTCAAAATCATGAATGCAACTTCAATCACCATCTTTTATTTTCTTGAAAGTTGTTTCTATTTTTGTCTTTTCCTCAATCCTCACCATTTTCTCTTATCATTCTCATTCACTCCTGTTAGCTCCCTGCGTTCTAGTGTCATTGTTGCTTTGCTTGGGGTGAAACAATTAAAAAAATATATATGAGAGATGCAGGTTTAAACTCTGCTGAAAGGTATATTTTCTTTATTAAAGGTTTTTGAATGCCCAAGCTAGTAGACATTAATTACACTATTTAAAAAAAAAATGTATGTCTACTCAAACATGTATATCCACTTAATATACTATTGTAGTAATAAGATATATATTTAAGCAGTTAATGAACTTTTTTTTCAATTTGATATTATTTCTTATTACCATAGGGGTTATATTTAGTGGGTACAAATGTTTTGATAGATATTCCTGTTTATTTACAGTGAAATTTACATCTACTGGTCTAGACCATTAAAAATTGTACCTCTTGGTAGGAATTGAACTTGCATTTCCTTTTTTTTCTAGGTTAAAAGGCATGATTTTCACTGCTTGTAAATGAACGGGGAGGTCTACTCAAACATGTATACTCAATAAAATATTGTTTAAAGTAATAAGAAGTGTGTGTGTGTGTGTGTGTGTCTGTCTGATAAAAATATTCTTTACTTTTTAACTTGTTCTAAAAATATGGGTTGTTCATTTTCAAGGTTTGGAATCTGTTTTTTTTTCTCTGTTTTTTCTGATGTGTTTTCAAAAGAAACTGCTTATTATCATGAGTACATCTAGGTACTTTTAAAATCTGCAATAGAGTATTGGCTTCAGTTTCTCTCTTAGCATACAAATTCATTGTATCTGTATTCCATTTCATAAGTCTGATTTGTTATGGAGAATGAGAAGGACACCCAATTTCAATTCTATTGGAGACTTGCATATTTATAATCATATTGCCAAGTGAATAATTTCATTTCAATCTGTATGTTTTAACTGAATAATGATCTATGGTCAGCTATATATATATATATATGTGTGTGTGTGTGTTTGTAGTATTTTGATTTAAATAGTCAATAGCACTGGTAAATTTTGAGATAATTCTTTTTTGCTCTTTGAAAATTCCATTTTAAATTCTGGTCAAATAATGTGGTTTATATGATACAAGTATATTGCACTTTGATTTGCTTATGTATTTATATTTATAATAAATTATTTTTAAGTTGATGATATCAATAAATATTGAAATGTTTGCAAAATGAACTATACTTTCCTTATTTTTATTTGTAGCCTTTGTATCTTTTGCTCTTTGCATTTGTATGTATAATGTGTATAAATATTTATTTGCCTGTGTGTGCATGTACATATATATATATATATATATATACACAGATAGGATTAATACAAATATAAAATCTGTCACTTTGCTGATTTATGTTATATTCAGCACCTCTACTCCAGAGTTTTGTGCAATTGTTTGGTCCACTCACCAGGAGTTATCAGCAATTTTCTCATTTTCATTATTTTTATGTCATTAAAAAAAAAAAAAAAAAATATGTGCTTTTTTTATTTGTGTTAGATTGATTTTTCTTTGTGTGCATGTATGCTTATATATATATATATATATATATATATATATATATATATATATATATATATATATAGTGTCTATTTAGACAGCATCTTTTCATTCATACACGTTTCATTAAATAATATAGACATAAGTATTGTCTATTTATTTTATGTAAATTTTTTTCGTAACATCTGATAAGTTTTATTAAACATTATCATTGAATGAAGAAAGAAATTCACAATAGTGATCCATATTTTTTTTTTTTTTTTAAATACAATCTCAGCGTTCGCCTTACTTAAGCCATTATCAAAATGTCAATTACAACATATTAAACAATATACGGACAAGACAGTGATGATAGTCTGTCAATGTTTACATAGATGATTTCTAAGCAACAATAAACATGCACATATAAGACACTAGAAGTGAAAATCGTGCTGCATCTCATGACGTCACACATGACCACACGAGAGTGAATTGGGGAAGTATGAAATATGGAAAGCCGTTGGTATAAACCAATGGCTTCTGTTACCAATTATTTACATAAAATAAATAGACAACACTTGTCTATATTATTTAATGAAATATATATACACACATTTTAGAGGAAAAAAGTATGACTAAGTGGAAAAAGTTTTTGTGTGACATGTTTTGTCATACTTCTTTCCCTTAAAATTGTTCCTAATATATAAATTGTTTATATATTGTTTTCCTATGCACACACATAGCGTATATTTTGACAGCATGTTTTCATTAAGACATGTCTCATTGAATGATTTAGACAAGTTTTGTCTACTTATTTCAATAGGATCCTCTCATATTCATGGACTCTATTGTAATTTTTTTTTTTTTTTTTTAAACATATGGACATTCCAAACCTAGTTACTGACGTTTATGCCATGAAATTTTAAATTGTTCAGTAGCATTTTTCACATTACAGTTGAAAAAGAAATGGTTTTCAGATGAACACAACAATTTTTTTTTTAGAAAAGGAACAAACCCTGATGATGATATTCTGCTAATGTCAGAAGTACTAGGAATAAATGAATATGTATCAACACAGTAATTTTCTCTCTTCCTTCAATAAGGATACTAAGAAGCTTGTCTGTGAATATGATAGGATCCTAATGAAAATAAGTGGACAAAACTTGTTTAAATTATTCAATGAGACAGACATATACTAGGAAAGTTGGTTCACTGTGTCATGCTAGACAATTTTTCTTGTCAGAATCCATTTTGCACATTTATAAATCTACCATTTATCTGTGCATTGAATATTGCTGCCATATCTTGTCTTGTGCTCCTACTATATATCTTGAGATTCTTGATAGAATCTAAAGTAATGTAATTGATCCTGCCCGGGTCCCCACCTTCATTCACTTTCCTATTGCCATGATGTCTTTTCTGCAAATTTCTGGCAACTTTTTTGATGAGCATTCTTCCTTGGAGCCTTGACTTCATCAATTTAATCCTACTACTAGATTGACAACTACATCTCATTATTTTATTGTTGAACTAGCTAGATACAACTATAAATTCTATTCTAATAGTTTCTTTTCTTGCACTTCTTGCCTGTTGAACTCTCTTTTAGTTTCTTGCTTTCTTGCCACTTACAATCTTTAAAAATTTAAATACAACATTAATCATAGTTATCTGTCTACCTGAATTCTGTCCTTTCTCCTTACTAAAGTCTTATCTTTCACTCCCTTGCATCTTAGTGGCATTATACCCTTGCTTGAAGTGAAATGATTAAAATAAATATACAGTAATTTAACATCCATCTAATATAATGTTTATAAAGAATAATATATGTATCTGATGGATCAATAAATCTATAACCTGACAGTCATTAGTAGAATTTTTGTTACATTTTAACTGTATAATGTTCAGTCTATGTTTAATGAAGTGCATTGACAAAAAAGGAGGTTGTTTAAAAATGTGTCATGTCTCTTTTTGTCTTTACACTATGAACCTCCAAATGTTCCTTGTTATCTATGTACATGTATGTGTGTATGTAATATATATATATATATATATATTACACACACACAGACATTATATATATATATATATACACACACACACACACACACACAAGTTATTTGCTAATTTTAGTTTTTTCTGCCACAAAGCCAATCATGATATCCAGTGGCATTGTAGGGACAGTACAAACAAATCGAACTGCAAAATAAGTTTGCTAATCATCTTTGTGTGTGTGTGTGTGTGTGTGTATATATATATATATATATATATATAGAGAGAGAGAGAGAGAGAGTTTGTCACTCAACTTTGTCTTCATCCCTTATCTCATGCCACACCTATCCTTACCCACTTAGGTCAGACTTTTTGTGTGTGGAGAGTGGGGCAAACAGGAATAAGCACAAAAAATAAATATACATAATTACTACTTGAAACAAGAAAAGACTTACATGATTATTGTATAGCTGAAAAAGCTTCTTTTAACAGATCGTCAAAAGAAATAGTTGACACAGCATTTTCTTTTTGAACGCTTGTGACCCGAAGTCATTCTCGTAGACTTAAATGTCATGTCTGCATACATATAGATGTACTATTGTCTCTTCTATGTACATACATGTTGGAAATATTGATCCTATACTTATACATCTATTAGGTTGAGTTATAAGTAATTTCTCTTTTGGGGAACTGATTGTAATAATGAATGAATCATCCTAATTAATAATCTTATGTGACCATTAAGAATAAATTTGGCATACACTAATATACAAGAATGTTCACTTCAAAAGGATTGTCAAGGATAAATCTTTAAAACCAGCCCCCAAAACTGAGCTCCTTGCAAGAAAGAGAATATTGTGCATGTGAGGGGGTATCATTGGAGTATTTCTTTTTCTTTGTACTATGTTCCTTCAGAATGTTGGTGACAATGCCCCTCCGCACTTTCCTATCCTTTGTAGCTCTTAATAAATTTAGCTCTTTTTCCTCTCTCCTGTAAAAATAGTCCACTATCCATTTACTTAAATAGGTTATTAGTTGTTTTTCGCTTTACCTCTTGCCTTCAATTTGCCCTGTGAGTGTCAAACTTTCCAAGCCCTCTTTCCTCATTATGTGACCTATAAATTTCAACTGTTTCTGATATTAAGTATAAGTGTCCTTTTTGTTTCCTTTTCCTCTAAAACTTTGTCATTGCTCACATATTTGGTCCATGGTATTCTCAGTATCCTTCTGTAGAACCACATTTCTGTAGCTTCAGCTCTCTTCATCTGTGAGGAGATAGTCCAGCATTCACAGCCATATAGAAGAACTGATATTGTGTAAAAATTCAGCAATCTTCTTTGTTTCTAATGAAGAGAGTTCTTAAAAAGTCATTGCAAATAATAGTGAATATATAATTGAATAAAGTATAATTGTATTTCTCGAAGAATAAAGTTGTTAAACAATATATGATATTATTTATGACTCAACACAATAATTACAAGTTTTGAAAGCAAATCTCACAAATGGATAAAAATGAAATGCTTTCATGGAAATAGGAGCAAAAAAAACACCTTAAGTATTAGCAGTCTAATTCATTTTTAACTTTTGTATAAAAAGTCACCAAAGGTTTGGATGTATAAATACTCAAAAATTATTTTCAATCATAACTTGATAACTATTAACAATGCTTTAGAATGCAGTCAGTTGACCAGAATAATCCAGGATATGTTTAGAATGTTGGTAGAATAAAAATAATCTTTGTGGATCTTATACTCTGGATATTGGCCAGTATTCAGCCTATCATCAAAACTGTCGACAGAATAAATGTAAGTGAAAATATTTTGTTGAAGAAGATGCATAAAATTTACCAGTAAAATTAAGAAGTGATTTGATATTAAATAAAAATTATTTTATTTAATATCAAATTGTTTTTGATTTTTTTTTTTTTTATCACATTGGTCATCTTGAATTCAGCAAGTCAGGAAAAGTGCTGTATACTTTTGAACGTTTACTTTTAAAGTAAATACTTTATAGGTGGGTGCTAGAAAATGTTTCCTTGTGAAAGTGAGTGATGATGCAAAAAAGGTTAGGGAAACTCTGATCTTGATGCACTGGAAAATGCCCCCCCCCCAAAAAAAAGTTTCAAATTAAATTTAAAGTTAAACATCTTTATATACAATGTAAAATTTTAATTAGCATTTATTGTAATTTGTCTCCATTCTTCATATACAAGACTTCATTGATAAAAGCATTATTAATCTGGAGAAGACTTTTGAATGACGAAATGTGTAACATTGGAGTTTTTCCATTTTATCATTCAATTACCCATAGGTATGAGTTGAAAATATTATTAGTAGTTATTGTGGACTGGGTGTCAGGAAAATGGAACCAGTCTTGGAACAAATAATGTTAACTTGTCATACTTGACAGTATTGGAATGAAGGAAAAAGGGGGTAATAAATCTCTGTGAATGGTTTTTGTAGTGCCAATCTTCATGGTACTTTTGGGAGGCTTTCTGGGAACAATATTACCTGTATTGGAATTGTTTATGTGCTCTCTCAGTGGTATCTTGAAGCAATTGAGGCTTACTTGTAACTTTCATTGCAAAAAGCAGTGGAAAGCTAGTCAGGTAATATGGGTCACTATTAAATAAGAGATTAATCATCTGCTTAGAATGAACTGTGATTTGGATATTTATCATATAGAAAATTGGCACCAAGTTAAAATAAGTGTTTCTCTATATATTTTTGTTTTTGTCAGCATCCCCCTACCTATGTATCTATTCACATTTATCTGTATATATTTCCTTCTTTTTTGCATTTTGTCTCTTTCAAACCTGTTTTGAATTAATCTATCTCTTTGAATCTTTGATCTATCTCTTTGAGCCTTTGAATCTGTGTGTGCATGCTTTTAATTCATTCTTTATCCTCATTTTCTTAATCTCTTTCTTTCTGTGCTATAGCATTTTTATTGTTTTTCAAGTATTGCATCTTCACATGTCACTTTTTTTGTTGTACTGTATTTTTGTTTTCTTTACTTATAAAATCTTTGTTCTTGGTATGTTTAGCTAGTGTCATGATCAGAGGTTTGGAATGAGAAATTGGTCTGAATTTCAATTCTGGTTGAGATCACCACATTCAGTTTCACATAAATATCATTGGCAATGTTATGAATCCATCTCTTTTCTCTCCAGTGAGAGGGTTAAATAGTGGGACAGAATATACTCTTTGTTGACTTCAAGCCTGATAGGAGAACTCTGAATTCAAAATTGTATATGACCATAGTGAGGCACGTACTTCAAATGTATCTAAGATTCACTCTGCATAGTTGCAGTATAAATGAAATATTGACTATGTGGGTGCTGAATGAATGCAAATTGGCCTGAGCAGATGGGCATGCATGGAAATGAGCAGTCATTCTGAAGATGAGAAATCACATTGATTTGCAGTATGCCTTCAAATTGGAACAGTCCCGATGATCATGTTCTTCAATTTGGTAACATTTTATTGATGGTGGCTTGTTTATTTTTTTTTTAAGCTTTTTATATATATATATATATATATATATATATATAGGGCCATCCTTTTATAGGATTTATATGATTTAATATTAAGTAGGCAATCTAGGCTTCAAGCACTTTACTGAGTAGGTAGGTTTGTCGTTAGCCCTTTTTCTTTTTTTTCAGTATTGTTGTTATTTGAATAAGAGTTTTAGGTCTTGCCAAGTTCTTTGTTTCTTAATATATATATATATATATATATATATATATATATATATATATATATATATATATATATATATATATATTTATTATTTTTACTGCTGTTCACTCAATTCAAGGCTGAAGAGCCACTCAAAGTATAGGGTTAATGGATAAGGTTTTTGAAAGTAGATAACACTTGCCCAGAGACTTAAAGGAGTTAAGATTGTGTTGATTGGGGAAGCATCCTCTTGGGAGTCTATTATCTGTTCTTGGGGAAAAATCTATCCAAATGGAACTTTCTTCTTGCCAATGGAATATGAAAGTAATTTCTATTATACTGTTACTAAAGTTTCACTGATTATGCATTTCCTAAGGCTGTAACTAGATTGAGATATTAGGTTGGTGCAAAAATAATGACGTAATAATGTCGTTTTTTGACGTTATTACGTCATTATTTTTGCACCAACCTAATATATATATATATATAGATTCCATCAGTAACATAGCAACAGTGCTGCTTGTCATAGATATTTTGGAGTAGATTGATAAATCTTTGTTAAAGTCTGGTTTATGATGGTATTATTCTTGGAAATAAGTTGCGGAACATTTTTTTAATAAGTTATTTAGTCATATTATTGACATTATGAGCACTTATCACTAATGGACACATTTTTCTAGGAAAGTGAAACCTTCTTGCTCTTTGAATGTTTGTGTTCCATTATGGATTAGTAATCATGCTGAAAATAAATCACACAAACTGTGCTGGAGATCCAAACCTAAAACTAATCCAATGATTAACAGTATAATCCAGTTAGATCAAGCGATACCTATAACTTCCTATTCCATTTTCTCTAAAGTTAACTGAATAAATATATTTGTTCTTAGCAAAACTGTGTTCTCTTGTCTACACAAAGACTATTCTGAAACTGCTAAAAGCAGTAGAGGAGATCATAAGCTTAGATTAGTTTGGAAACATTATTGAAAAGTGCTAAGGTCTCAACATATTTGAAGAGTTTCTCTTTGAAGAATTCTCGATAAGGAAAGACAGAAACCAGCTGTTGACTGGGTGTGGGACATATGTGATTTATAGCTTAAACTTAATAGAATTAGATAATCAGCATATCTTATTTTTCTGTTTTCAAAGACAGTGATAAAATGGTTTAAAATGAATTTTCTTTTTCTCAAAAAAAAAAAAACCCAAAAAAACATCATACTGAACAGCATCTAAGATTTATTGCTTTTGTTTGAATTTTCAATAAAACCAAAAAGTGTGCTTCATAGTACAATCCTACAGATTAGGACCCTTTATAATACTGGCCAAACATGGATGAACATACGTGCAATAAAACATAGTGTCAAAAAGATGTTTTCTCCCATGGCACCACTTTTTTTTTAACTATCTTCCCTAGACATAGGATTAAAGTCAATTTATACATTGTTTTTTGTTCTTGAGAATTTACAACAAAAATATTAAACTATGTATTTATTTACTAGATTGTCTATTTACAAAAATAATTTTATATTTACAACATTCTAAAAGCTAATACATTTAGAACTAATGCAATGCAGTATTCATCATTTACCATTTTATAAAGAAATAAATGTGAAAACAATTTTTATTCATATATTTATAAATATTTAACTAAATAATTAAAATATGTGAACCAACTATAAAGAAATTCTTAATATTTACCATTTTATAAAGTTTGAACCAATTGACAATTAGCTAATGTTTGAAAACCATTCTAATTAATATAATAAACCAGTCAGTTATGTGCCATGCATGATACACACTTAGGCAATCATGTATCTTTTGATACATGACTGATGAGGCAGATTTTTTTTACCACAGTAGGTTGCCATTTCTATCTGCAGTAGACCAGTTGCTATCCAAGGCTATAGAATCTGGTCTGACTGCTATTTACCCATAGCTGGCGATAGAATAGGATTCATACCTTTCCCAAGGTTATTAGCATGTAAATGAAACTAGTGGATTCGACTGGAATTCGAATTCAGCTCTCTGATTCCTCAATCCAAGCGGCTATCTATTACTCCACTGTGCCTCCCCATATAATAGATAAATAGTGTAAATAGACAATTTAATAAATAAAGTACTTATTATTTTTGTTGCCTATTTTCAAGAACAAAGAAAATGTATAAATTCACTTTCATATGTTTAGGTTTTATTACAATTCTTGTCATCATTTTTTTTTTTTTCTAAATTTAATAAACATTGCTGAAGAGTGATGTTAGTTAAAAAGGTGGTGTCATAAGAAAAAACTGTCCTTTTGGTGCCCCATGTTATTGCAGGCATGAAGGCCTATGTTTGCCCAACAATGTATCCTGAGCATTGGCTACTTTGAAGAAGCTAGCATAATCCTCAACTGGTCAGTTTGTCCTGCGGGAATTTGGAAAGAGCCTTACTTATTCAAATTCTGTTTTCTTTCTCCATGTATTATTTCTGATATGACAAGAATTAAGAAAGAAATAAACAACAAGCAAATGTGAAAAAGAAAACAAAGAACCTGGTAAAGAAAAAGAGGAAAAAAAAAAAAAAAAAAACTTTCAGAAAAGAGGAAAAACAAATGTGAAAGAAAAAAAACATTTCCCATGAACCTGTTATGAAAAAAAAGAAATAGTGAAAGAAAGAACTAAGCAAATACCCTTAGTAAAAAAAAGAAAGAAAGAAAGGGAAACAAGCTGTTTAGATGAGTAAAGGGGAATAAAACATAGAAAAAGATAAAGAAAGCAATACCTATGTCAACTGACTCTGGAAAATAGTTCAAGTCAAGCCTTCTGTCTATATCTACTCTTTAGGCAGACTTGTTCTTAAATTTCTAGTAGTAAGCACATCATCTGCTTTTTTCCCTTGCCTTGAAACATTCACTACATACAGACATATGTAGCTATGTTTTTGGGTTTGTTTTTTTTTATTAAGGCAGGGCTCAGATTAATCTTGCACAAAGCAAGGTGGTCTTGTTTGACAGAGGATTTGTCATAATGATTTGAAGCAAGGTTTTTACAAGGCCAGATGGTCATCCTGACTCCCATCTCAGAGACTCACAATAGTCCAAGTACACAAAGTGTTTTTATTGAGACACCACCTCTAGGAAGGTTACCATTCAAGGCTTGGGACCCCAATCCTTATATATATATATATATATATATATATATATATATATATATGGACTGGTGCTACAAAAAGAAAACTACAACTTATATCAATTTGGCATTTAATTTCCTTTGAAGTAGTTCTCTTTTGAAGCTACGAAGCTACACACTTTATTCAGCATTGTTTCCATTGATGGAAGCATTCCTGGAACTCCTTTTTTGGGGGGACAGTGAGCAGCTACCTCTTCACGTTCTCTTGGATGTCCTTAATATCTTGAAATCTTGTTCCTTTCAAGTGGGATTTGATTTTTGAAGAAAAAGTCACAAGTGGCAAGATCTGTGGAATATGGTGGTTGTTGAAGCTGGGGAATATTGTCCTTAGCCCAAATCTGCTGCACAAGTCATGGTCACTGATTGAACCTCTGTGGTGAGGTGAGATGACTGCACTCTTAACACTTTCCTTCCAAGTACTGCTACAAACAACAGAAGTGAACAAAAATGTTATAACTTAGTGTGCATACATGTTGGAGTATATATATATATATATATATATATATATATATATATATATATGTGTGTGTGTGTGTTGGCCAGAAGTTCCTGTAGAAACTCATTTACCTTTTTACAGGTTTTGTTTTTTTTTCCTGAGGGTTGACATGCCATCCTCCTTACCACCAAAAAGGCTAGTGGGAGAACTGGTTTAGATGCTGTGTTGAAATGTGTCACAAAAAAATATAAAAAGATTTTGTCTTTCTCCTACTGTTGTAGCGACAGGAACAGTCTCCACTTCTGAGACAAACTGCTTCTCATTCCAGCCATTTACATAGAGCTTGATAACTCACCTATGCAAAATACCAACAAGCCAGCTACCAATCACAGTTTCTGCACCTGCCCACCTCCACTTGCTTTGCGGGGTGTCAAGTTGACCAACCAACTCATTACAGATGTCAATGACCCAATCCATGTGATAGATTGTACTGGATTACATGCTATCTATAACAGGCTAGAGTCGGACTTGGCACACTGCTTGAAGTTGAAATTATAAGTGTCTGTCATTATTTATTCTTTTGTCTATAGAATTTTAAATGTTCAGTCCTGTTTTGTTCAATGTATTTGGTAATGATAAACACAACTTTTGACCATCCTATAACAATGGACATCAGACGCATTTTGAAAGATCATCATAGATTCAAAGATAAACACATTGACAGATCAATCAATGAAAAAGGAGTATTCAGCAATTCTCTTGCAGTGGTCAAACCTAATTCTGCATTAGTAATTATTAAACGATTTACAACAAAGAGTGGTGACCATTACACATGACAGTTGAAAGCAAGTCATTGATCAATGGTCAAGAAAAATCAACAAGTTTATTAATGATAAAAGAAGAAAAATCAATATCTTTTAACATCACAGAAGAAGCATAATGTGTAATGTTAGAACAGTTTTTTAATTGTTTTACCCCCATCCAAGATGATAGTGCCACTAATATACAAAGGGTTACTGATAGTAAAAGAAAACAAGAAAGGAGTGATGAGAAAGGTAAAAAAAAAAAAAAAAAAAAAAGAACAGGATTCAGGAAGACAGAAGATGGCAATTGATGTTGCACTTAAATTTTTGAAGATCATAGATAACAGGAATGCAAGCCAGTAGAGAGTTCCATAAGACAAGAAATGAAAAAAAAAAGATTATTAGAATAGAATTTACAGTTGCATCTAGCTATTTGAAGAATAAAAAGGAAGCCACATTATTGAAATCTGAAAGTAACTGAAGCTGAGATGCCAGGCCATGACTGATAACATTACAGACAATTTTTTAACTTTTTCAAGAATCTCAAAATATATGGCCGGAGCACCAGACCTTATGTGGTAGCAATATTAAATGTATCATTGAATGGTAGATTTATAGACATGCAAGAAAAAAATGTCTGGCATGACATTGTGAACCAACTTTCCTAACAGCAGACCTAGAAATTCATTCAATATAATCATTCGACTTCATGTCAATTGGAAACGTGAGACCGAGAAGGCGTAATGAGTTGCTCTCCAGGAGGTTGGCATCCATTTTATTGTTGCTACTGAACACAAATGTTTTTAATGTATAAGTAATAATTTATCATTAGCGATGGGATTTTTATCTCTTCCTCCTACTCCCCATATATATCTTGAAAGAATATGCTACAGATTTTAATACTTAAGGCACTTTTGAATTTTATAAAAGAAGATAATTAAATTTTAAGTTAAAAATACTCATGTAAAGAATTTCTGACCTTTGTCGACACACACACATATATGAGAGGATACTGATAAGTTCTTGATCCAACTCACTTCTCAAAATATGACCAAATAATCGAACATGATTTTTTTTTTTTTTTTTTTTTTTTTTTTTTAATTGTTTCTTGGTTTTACTGATTACACACACTCAAGCAAAAATTAATAATGATCCTGAAAGCCATTTTTGGAGAGTGATTTAATACAAGGACACACACACACACACATACATACAAATGTATTATCTGCGCACACACAGAGAAATTAATATTTTTTTTTTTTTTTTTTTTTTTTTTTTTTCCCAAAGAATGCCGGAAAATGATCAAAAGTAGACATAAAGCCAGGAAGTGTTTTTTTTTTTTTTTTTTTTTTTTTCCTTCTTCTGTTGATTTAAAAAAAAAAAAAATAAAAAAAAAAGATGATGGACTTTAGAAGCAAATTTCTAGGAGAGACTTAAGGAAAGAAAAAAAGAAAAGTAATTTACCTTCTATCCCTCTCACAAAAAAAAAAAAAAATCTTCATTTTGAAAAGTGAAAGTAGTGACCTAGAAAAAATGGACACTGTAATGAATCTTTGCTAATTTACTTAATGTTATGTACGTGTTATGCAATACAGGCACATATACATATATAGGTGTACTCCACATACATAGTGTTAGTGTATTGATTTCTTTGCTAACTCAATAAATGATGTGTAAGGCTATAGTGATTTGCACAGAAATAGTCACTGGGGCTTCTACTCCACTGGTCACAACATGGAAACATACTAGAGTTAGTCAACAGTTGCAATTCACTGGAAAACGTCCCATTTTGACAATGTCTGTCTGTCGTAAGGCTAGCTTTGCCAAGTTCCAGTCTGCTAGCCATACTAACAATATATCTGTGAGATTTCAAAGTTATTCTTGTTGTCGTGGTTACTGACTTGCCCTGTCCCACCCCTTACCTGATTCTTGCAATATAAGCCACTTAGCTTTCTTCTTTGGTACTGCAAATATTTTAGGTATCTTTAAAGGCTCTTTTTTTTTTTTTATTAAGTCAGGATAGATTTCATTTTTGCTTATTGATTTTCTGGAATATTTTTTCTTGTAGGCAAATGAAAAATATATGATCGTTGTATGATAGTGTTTGTGAAGAAAATATTTCAAAATCTGTATAAATTAAGATTTGGTAAAAATGAACAAATTAGACAAATTCAAATTATAGTGGACACATTATTAGAATATATTGTATTAATTAATCAGTTTCAGACAAAATAAAAACAAATTTTTTTATTGAAAATTATTGATAAGATACAATACCCCTACTGAATGAATACCAATTTAAAATAAAATTTAATTAACTTATAATTTAGAAGAAAAATAACATTTGCACAGCATTTAAAACAGATATTGAATTATTAATCTAAAAAGTTTCAGCTTTTAGCATATGGTCTTTTAGATATTAAAAATGTTATACTCTTCAAGTAACGCACTTTAGAATAGAGCCAAGCATTTTTCTGTTAAATATTCATGCATAGTCTTTTGTTTACTACTATGTCCATGTGTCATGTATGAATAAAAGACAATGTATCAAGTAGCCAGTCCAAGTAAGTCTGAGTGAAAGTCTAAGCTGAAGTAGTCAGAGGAGTCATTAAGAAATCTTCTGTCTAGTCTATTTCCTGTTGTACAAAAACTGTCTTCAAAGAAGAAACTTGACTTTAAAAAAATTGTGTAAAATCACCTGTCAAAAATGTTGTATTTACACTTTATCTGTTTTCTTTTTCTCTTTTCCTTTTATTTGTGAATGAGTTGAATATATATATATATATATATATATATATATATATATATATACACACACACACACACACAAAGGCCACATTTTTACCTCCTCAACCACAGTTACTTTGTATGATGTTTCTTTTTGTTTTATAGATTTATGTATTTTATTTTTCTCTTTTGTTTATATATTTTATTTTATTTTCTGAAAATTTATTTTTTAACTTGTCATGTATACATAATCTACAAAAATGGTCAGTATAAGTCTTTACTTAAGTCAAGTAAATAGAACATTTTTTATTCAAAAAAAGAGAACTTTATGTATTCCAAAGACAAAAAATACTTGCTTGTTAGTATTTTGTGTGATTTCTTTTATCTTGAATAATGGCTTTAATCTACTGTGGAAGATATACGTACAAATCCTTTATTAATATTGTGTCTATATGATTCCATTTTCTCTGGCTGTGTTCCCGTAATTCTTCAAAATCTAGATATTGAGTTGCACATGCTTTATGACATAGGGCTCAATCATGCTGAAAAATTTTGTTGCCATTCTAATTAGGATTCAAGTGTTCCTTCAGCAATTTAGTATATTTAATACTGTTCAAGTTCTGGTCCAATTTTATCAACTTTCTAGAACCATCATTTTTTTTTATTTTTTTATTTATCCTCAAAGCATTTGACCTCCAAACTACTTCTTTTGTAATATAAAAGTGGGAGTCATTTCTTTTTCCTGTTGGTCTTCTAACAAATTTTCTCTTATTAGAATGTAATTCAATTTTTGTTTTTTTTTAAGAATGCATTTAGCGGTGCCTACTGACACCAAACTGGATAAGTTACATACATCATCAATTGCCTTGCAGTTGTTTTAATAAAAATAAGAAAGAATAAGAAATTCTGAAAAGCCAAGTTTACATTTAACACTAAAATCTGAACCAATATACCTCATGTTTAACTCACCTTTCACAATGGTATTTGCACATAAGTGAATGCAATGAACTTGATGGAATTTGAATTCACCTTTCTAATTTCTCAGTCTGAACCATAATCCATTACTCCACTGTGCCTCCAACCATTATAGAAATATAAACTAAAGATTTAGCCAAATCGCTGGTTATATCCCCATCCTTTATGTAAATTTGAGTTTCAGTTCAATACTTTCACATTCACACAGATACCCTGGGGAAAGGTATGAGTTCATCCATCTCTTCAAACCTCCTCCTTAGCTATGGGTTAATTAATACAGATGATTGTGCTCTCTAACCATGTTTGGCAACCAGACTAGAAGAAGGACAACACTCAATTCAAAACTGTATGTAGCCTTGGTGAAGCAAATATTATACAGCCATAGAAATATAATGGAATTTGCAATTGACTGCAGTGTGGAATTGTGAACTCTCTGAATTTGACTGAGGTCAATGAGGTTGGTAGGTAGATAGGTTGTCTATCTAAATTAGTTTTGTTGCCAATAATTTAACATACTTTCTTGTAATTTTATCCAAATGTGCTGAACCATCAGTTGCTGTAGTATTGGTGTCATATTAGGTTGGTGCAAAAATAATGATGTAATAATGTTGTTTTTTGACGTTATTACATCATTATTTTTGCACCAACCTAATATCTGCACTAGATTTTGAAAAATTGTTTGTTTTCTACAGTGCAGTTTCAGTAATGTTTTTAAAGGTCAGTGAGACAACATCTACAGGGTGTTTCAAAAAATGTACTCACACTTTGAATGATGAGAAAACCTTTATGAACATAGAGTGAAATGGAATAGCTTTGAATACAGAAGAAAAATGTAATTGAAGAATCATGTTCGCAAATGTTCAAATTGATGACCATTATTGTCCAGACAACGCTTATAACGCACACCAAGGGATTTGCAAATGACATGAAAGAGGTCATTAGGAATATCGCGACATTGTCTTTCAATTTCCAATTTCAATGCATCAATTGTTCTTGGTTTGGTGCGATAAATATTGTCTTTGAGATGAGATCTCCCCACAAAAAGAAGTCCATGGGCGTGAGGTCTGGGGAACGTGCAGGGTATTCAATGGTACCCCTTCATCCAATCCATGTGTCTGGAAAAGCTGCATCGAGATGAGCTTGTACATCGCGATGGTAGTGGGGAGGTGCTCCAGCTTGCTGAAAGTAAATCTTGCCGTCATCACCAAACATCTCTGAAAATTGTAGACTGACAAAGTCCTGAAGCAAGTTGAGGTAACTCTCCCCAGTGACAGTTCTGTTAAAAAAAAAATGGTCCTATGATGCCCAACGCGGATATCCGACACCACACTGTTACTCCTGGTAAGTTTACATGGTGTTCAAGTGTTACATGAGGATTTATAGGACCCCAGTATGTGCAATTATGGCAATTAATAGAGCCATTTAATTTAAAGGTTGCCTCATCGCTCCACACAATTTTGTGTGGAAACCCTGCATCTTCTGCACATTTTGCCAGGTACCATTCACAGAATTGAACTCTCCAGTCAGGATCCTCTTCATTGAGAGCATGGATTAGTGTTGGAATATAGCATTTCCAGTGCAGATGCTTCATGATGTGATAGACGCTATCTTTTGAGATGTGGGTTTCCCGACCAGTTTGTCGAAGTGATTTCTGTGGTGATCAAAGGAGTGTTTCCTGTACCTGCTCTTCTTTTCCAGGGCTTGTGGATGTCTGTGGTCATCCAGAATGTTTCTTGTTGATGTTCTGGACAGTTCCATCTGCTTCAAATTTGTCTCTGATGTGAGCAATGGTCCGGCACGTTGGTGGCGGTTTTGCAAATTCCCTTCTGAATCGTCTTTGCACTTCAATGGCGTTTTCGGTCTTCCAGTAACATTCCAGGACGAACTTCCTCTCTTCCAAACTAAGTTGTTTTCCTGCCATGCTGTGATTAATTAATTACACCTGCATAAAAAGCAAAAAAAGCATGTTAAAGTGTGAGTACATTTTTTTGAGACACCCTGTATTTCATTATTATGCAAATTGACTGCACTCTCTCAGTCACAGGCCTACAATATACTGACTATATTTTCTGTAGAGGAGTACTACCCTTGCAAAAAAAAGAAAAGAAAGGGAGTACCTATCAAGTTAATGTGTACAAATTCAAATATAAACAACTAATATTTACCTATTCAGAAATCATGTAAATTTTATAGACTCAAATATCATAGGAACAAATAGGAAAGGAAACATAAATCTAACATTTTGCTTTTATTAAAGCTTCATCAGAGAATGGAGGAGAAAAAGAAAAATTCTGCTATTTTTAATTTTTGTGTTATTTGCTTCTCATTGATTAAGCAGAATGTGCATTTGTCTTGTCAAGCAGAATTTGTGCATATAATTCATGTATGTTTGTATATCATAATTCTAATTTATGTGTAATTTGGATAATAATGTGTGTGTGTGTATATATATATATATATATATATATATATATATATATATATATTTGTGTATATGTGTGTATCTCTTAGGGGTTTTAAAGAAGATTCTTCTATTTTTAATATTTGTGTTTGTTTTGAATTGATATATCTGTCTTGTTAAGCAACGTTTAGGCATATAATTCATGTATGCTTGTGTATCATAATTCTAATGTACTCGGAATTCAGACAATAATGTATATATATATTTGTGTCTGTATCGATTAAGGATTTTTAAAGAAAATTCTGCTATTTTCAATATTTGTGTTTGTTTTGCATTGGTTAAGCAGAGCTCACATGCATCTGTCTTGTCACGCAGTGTTTGTGTGCATAATTCATGTGTATGTGTATCATAATTCTAGTTTCTTTATGCAGGATTCAGATGATAACTTATATTCGTTTGTGTGTGTGTGCATCTAGTAGATATTTTTATCCATGTTTGCTGGTTGTCTGCATGTCGACTTGAGGATGTTTTGTGTGAGGGTGAAGAAATGTAAGTTATACTTGTGTTTAGCAGGTAGACATATTCTAGATATAAACTCAAATTTTCAAATATATAAACAACCAATCTTTACCTATTCCCCAAAACAAGTAAATGTTTTAAACTTAAATATAAGAAAGCAATATTTACCTATCTCTAAACCAAGTAAATGCATTTGATTCAAATATAATGATAAAAAAAGACTGATTTCACAGTATTTAATAACCCAATAAGGGTTGATATTTTGTAAAATCATCAACCTAATTTAGACAATTATTTACACTACTTACATGTGGACTGTTGTCCTGATCTTAGTTGTTATTATCATTATTATGTTGATAGCAACAAAAAAGATGGTGACGATAGTCTGCATATAAATAGTGTAAATAAATCATAATTTTTCGTTCCAGAAATTAACTTCAATTTGACTTTTAAAAAGAATTTTTTTTCCAGATATATATTGTGGTAATAAAATAACTATATCACATCTCCATCTCCCTGCTCACTTGTAACCATACATTACAATAAAATTAACGTTTTTTTTTTTTAACATTAAAGCTAAATTGAGTCAAATAAAGCTTACAGTTGTCACTATATTACATACTGTGTCCGTGTTTTTTTGCATTTACTAAAATGAATATTATTACAAAATGTCTGTGTATATATTTGCATTAACTTGTACAGTTCATTTTCAGGATTTTAAACAAAATGACAGTGTCTTTTTCTGAAAATTTGAGCATTTCTTTATATTTTCGTATTATATGACAAAGACTGAATGTTTTTTTATCATTTTTTAACTGAATGTTTAAAATAAAGCAACTCTTGCTATATGTCTTGCATGTTTTCATTGTTGAAATGGCAAAACTAACTCTTAGAACAAAATACCAAAGTATTACTGTCAAATTCTTTGTGTGACAGCCCATTGGTTAAAGCACTCAAATGCAAGCTATAAGGTGTCTATATTTTATGCCATGATCTGAGTAATTGATTTTTAAAGATCAATTTCCAATAATTGATAACCTTAATTTGCTTCCTAAGTTATTTATTAATATAACATAGCAAAGGCTTTATTTAGTCTGTCTGATAAATGTTGATTACAGATTAGCTGAATACCCATCCTATGAACAGAGAAAATTTTTCTTAATTGTTATTATCACAATGTTTTAGCCGTTATAATAACAACAAAGATGAGGACGGTTTTCCAAATGTAAATAATATAAATAATGATGACTAGTCATCCCAAAAATTCAGACAGAAGATGATCAGGTGATAATAACAAATAACAATTTTATCCAAATGTAAATGTCATAAATTAGTTAAATATCATGTGAGTTAGTGTTCTCCCCTCCTTGCTATAAATAGTCACTTGGTCAGTGATTCTAGCAGTTTTGTACTTGATAAGTAGTGAGATTTGGATTCACTTTCAGTCTCTCTTCATTTACCTCGACTTATCACAGTAAATAATGCAAATAATGATAATTTCGCATCCTCAATATTCAGACAGAAGGCAATCAGTTGATAATAATAAAGATGGGAACATTAATCCAAATGTAAATAATGGCAACTCCTCATTTCAGAAACTCAGACAGAAAAAAAGAAAGTTTTTCTCAATAAAAATTAATTTTGTCAATCTGTTAATGCACTTGTAAAATCTTTACTATCAGCATAAATATATGTTCATTATTTCATAATGTTTTAATAGCTACTAGGATACTAATTGTTTCAAATGTACATATTCAAATAATATATAGCTTTTTATTGACTGCTTTAACCATTTAAAAAAAAAAAAAGGTTTGTTTGAAAAAGGATTCCACTAGTATGTTAATAAAAACTGGCTGAAACTCTGCAGTTACTTTGCAGATATAAAATATCTAATTAAATTTATATGTCTAAAATTGTTAAACATTTTTCTCTTAAAAATTCTTGCTTATATTTGCTGATGTATAAGTTTCAGGAAGGACAGCTGAAATGTCATTTTTTTTTCCCTGCATGTAAATCCATCTACTCAAATCTACTCTCTCTTTTACTTAATGCTGCATCCATCTACAGTGCTCGGTCATCGTAGGTCTGGTTCGTATGGCAACCCTATACCTTCTGTAAATGTCAATCCTCCCTTTGTAAACCTGACTCCAAATAGACACTCATTTACAGGTGAGATCATGGAGGAGTGCTGAATGTTTTACTTCTCTGCTGCTTTTTCTGTTTCTCTCTCCATTAGCAGGTGGTGGGATTTAGGCCATTCTTTTGTGTATTGTCATTTTTTTTTTTTTAAAGATATCCAAATTGGAATGAAGACTATTCTCACTGCAATTGTTGTCATCTTCTGCTATTTCTGTTTGACTGAAGGTCAAGGTGTATAAAGGATCAGTAGCTGAGTCACATATTAGAAAGCGTGTCTTACAATTCAAGTAGCCAGAAAGCTTTTTTGTAGTAACAATTGGATATATCCAAATATGTTCATGAGAAATGAATGCTGTTCATTCTGAGAACAGTTCATTGCAACTTTCTCCATATTATAAAAATTTGCTGACTAAATAGTCACACATTTTTTTATCATTTCAAGAGTTATTCAAAAAATTGAACTCTTTCTGTGTGTTGCATAAGAAAATGTTACCACAACATTTTGGCTCATCTATTGTACAGTTTTCTTCAGGTTTAAAATCTTTATTAAAGAAAAGTCTCTTTATTGTAGAACCAGATGGTAAATCCCCATTCTTTGTAAAATGGTAGCAATTAGGATGGACAGGTAGCATAATGGCTATCAGCATTAAAATTAAAACCTGCAAATTGAGTTTAAATTTTGTTTAGGTCTGTTGTATTCATTTTCTCACTAATTCTCTTGAGAAAGGCATAAATCCATCTTTTCTGTCTTGATGGGTTAAATAACAGGATATACTGAGCTGTCTAGCATTGGGTGGCAACTGATATTGGAGAAGGAAAATTCTAAATTCAAAACTCTGGAGAAGACAATAAGAAAATCACTCCATTACATTTCTCATCAAATCATAGTAATTTACAGGTTATAAAGAAAAGGAAACTGTGGAGAGCCATGGTTGCCTGTCTCCTGAAGGTACTGAAATTATATATGTGGTTTGGTTCATTCACAGAATATTAGTCACACAGCTAATACCATTAAGTCACTCATGTAACACAATTTTAAAAAATTTTTATAACCTATTACTTTGAGATCATCATGGAATAATGGCTAGTACTTTTGGATTGAGGAATCAGAGAGCCAAGTTTGAATTCCAGTCAATTCATTACGTTCACTTACATGCTAATACCATTGAGAAAGATATGAATCCATCTCTTCTCCCCCCCAGTTATGGATATATAGCAGGGCAGACTAGGTTCTATAGCTTTGGTTGGTGACTAATCTAAAAGGAAATCTCTGAATTCAAACCAGCCTGGAGAAGGTTGGGCTCTGTCAGGCTATCTTGGCCATGAAAAAACCGTTGCTGCAATGGCTGCAGCATATTTGGTGCCCTTATGAACCTAATGGATTACAGGACTTGTCATCGTGACTTGTTTTTCTTGTGAGGTCATACGGTGATACATAAGATTTTTAGAAATTTATCATCTGTATGTTCAAAAATATTCTGAATTATAAGTTACTCCCAGTTTTGCTTGGCAGGTGTTACATTTTGCCTGATAGTGACCTGGAATCTTTTCAAGTGAGTGATTTTCATGTTTGATTTCTTTCTGGATTTTTTTTTTTTTTTTGTTCACCATAATCCAATACAAGGTCTAAGGGCCACACAAGGTACTCAGTGGGATTATGGTAAGGGAGAGGACAAAGGAAGCCATAAGTGCATATTATGAAGATATGTAGAATAAATAACAGTTGGTTTGAAGAGGTTAAGTTTGTAGTGTTTAACGAAAGATCCTCTCAGGAGTTTGTTCACAGAATAACAGTTCTGGGGAAGAAGCTGTCTGTGTGGAACTTACTCCTTATGAAAAGAATATGAAGGGAATGGAGATGGTTTGCCACCATGAACATAGGATACTGGGTCCTAGATGTGAAGGTCTGAACTGGTGGGACTAAGTAATGTGAATCATCAGAACATGAAATATATCATGAAGAATTAATACACATCAGTTTATCCATGTCATTCCAGATATAAATTTAAAAAAGATTAAAAATAAATTCTTTGAGAGGTTTGTCTTTGTACTTCTCAAACTACTGAGAGAAATATACTCCTTGTGTATTATTTATGTTCACTGATTAATATATACGAGTCATAGTTTATTATTTCTCAGTTTGAAGTTGTAAGAGATGTATCTTTCCGTTTTTTTTAACTTAGGAATGACATGTAGAAAGGGTAAAAACTATTTTTTCCTTGAAACGATAATAGCATTATTAATAAAACACATACACAAAAGAATGGTCTAATGAAGGAAAAACATCTGCTTTTTTTTTTGCTTTTGCTTCTATTGCACGAATTTTAATCTTTGGATTACACATTAATCTTATTTATTTTATTTAATTTCATGTGTATTTAATGTGTTTTCAATATTTTAAGATATTATTATTAACCTTTAGCACAGTATTAACAATGTCATTCATTGTCTGCCACTGTAGGGTATTCCAATGACTAAATAAGAGTGAATTTAAATTTGGTGGTTGTGTTGTCATGTTCTTTTCATGGTAACATCAATAAATACATGGTAAAAAAAAACCATGGTTGAAAAAAAAAAAAAGAAAGAAAGAAAAAAAAACTATTATTGTTGTAGGGCCTCCATAATCTATTCTTTCCATATTCTTTGTTTGTCATCCCATGTCTCACTATCTCTCCTTTCTGCCTCTCGTCTCTCTTCTTTGCTCCCTTCATTTCTCACCCACTCTTCTTTGCTCCCTTCATTTCTCACCCTCTCTTCTTTGCTCCCTTCATTTCTCACCCTCTCTTCTTTGCTTCCTTCATTTCTCACCCTCTCTTCTTTGCTTCCTTCATTTCTCACCCTCTCTTCTTTGCTCCCTTCATTTCTCGCTCTCTCTCTTCTTTGCTCCCTTCATTTCTCGCTCTCTCTCTTCTTTGCTCCCTTCATTTCTCGCTCTCTCTCTTCTTTGCTCCCTTCATTTCTCGCTCTCTCTCTTCTTTGCTCCCCTCGTCTCGCTCTCTCTCTTCTTTGCTCCCCTCGTCTCGCTCTCTCTCTTCTTTGCTCCCCTCGTCTCGCTCTCTCTCTTCTTTGCTCCCCTCGTCTCGCTCTCTCTCTTCTTTGCTCCCCTCGTCTCGCTCTCTCTCTTCTTTGCTCCCCTCGTCTCGCTCTCTCTCTTCTTTGCTCCCCTCGTCTCGCTCTCTCTCTTCTTTGCTCCCCTCGTCTCGCTCTCTCTCTTCTTTGCTCCCCTCGTCTCGCTCTCTCTCTTCTTTGCTCCCCTCGTCTCGCTCTCTCTCTTCTTTGCTCCCCTCGTCTCGCTCTCTCTCTTCTTTGCTCCCCTCGTCTCGCTCTCTCTCTTCTTTGCTCCCCTCGTCTCGCTCTCTCTCTTCTTTGCTCCCCTCGTCTCGCTCTCTCTCTTCTTTGCTCCCCTCGTCTCGCTCTCTCTCTTCTTTGCTCCCCTCGTCTCGCTCTCTCTCTTCTTTGCTCCCCTCGTTTCTTGCTTCTTTGTTCCACTTGTCTGTCTCTCTCTTTGCTTCCCTCATCTCTCCCTCTCTTCTTTGCTCCACTTATCTTTCCCTCCCTCTCTCTCTTTCTGTGCTATACTTGCTTGTCTCTGCTCTTGTTGTCTCTCTCTCCCTCTCTCTTTCCAAGTCTTGTCTCAGTCTCTCTCTCTACTTTCTAAGTCTCATCTCTATCCCCTTTCTTTCAATCCAACATCTCTTCTTTTCATCATAAAATCTCTCTTGCTCTATTCTCCTCCCTATTCTCCCTCTTTGTAATGAATAATACAGAATGCTAAAGGTTATTATTTCTTTTGTGGTTCATGACATTGCTCTTATTAACTTCAGGTAAAATATTGAAATCTTAGCATGCTTGCATGTATACTGAATTTTCTTATCCAATATCAGTTGTGAATCAGGGTTCAAATCCAGACAAAGCAAAAGATTTTTCTCAGATCCACGTACCTTTAACAAGATTCCATTGACAATTATTATTTTGTTTCTTATAGAGTTTGTAAGGTTGTTTGATTTTAAAATGTTGGTGGAGAACATTGTATTTCATTCTGTCTAGTGTCTGTTCTCCTGTCTTGCCTCACACTCACATCTCTTTTCCTTTCTCATCTCTGCCTCTTTCTTTCTCATCTAAACCTCTTTTCACTCACTTTCTATCCTTTTCATTTACCGTCTTTTTCACTCTCTCTCGTCTCCACCAATTTTCACTCTATTTCTCTCTTTTCATGCTCCCTCTCTTGTCTTCACCTCTCTTATCTCCACCTCTTTTCACGCTCCCTCTCTCGTCTCCACCTCTTTTCGAGCTCCCTCTCTCGTCTCCACCTCTTTTCGCGCTCCCTCTCTCGTCTCCACCTCTTTTTGCGCTCCCTCTCTTGTCTCCACCTCTTTTTGCGCTCCCTCTCTTGTCTCCACCTCTTTTCGCGCTCCCTCTCTCGTCTCCACCTCTTTTCGCGCTCCCTCTCTCGTCTCCACCTCTTTTCGCGCTCCCTCTCTCGTCTCCACCTCTTTTCGCGCTCCCTCTCTCGTCTCCACCTCTTTTCGCGCTCCCTCTCTCGTCTCCACCTCTTTTCGCGCTCCCTCTCTCGTCTCCACCTCTTTTCGCGCTCCCTCTCTCGTCTCCACCTCTTTTCGTCTCCACCTCTTTTCGCGCTCCCTCTCTCGTCTCCACCACTTATTACTCTTCCTCATCTTTGCCTCTTTTCACTCTCTCTTATCTATGTTTCTCTTCACTCTCTCTCTCGTCTATGCCTCTCTTCACTCTCTCGTCTATGCCTCTCTTCACTCTCTCTTCTATGCCTCTCTTCACTCTCTCTTCTATGCCTCTCTTCACTCTCTCGTCTATGCCTCTCTTCACTCTCTCGTCTATGCCTCTCTTCACTCTCTCTCTCGTCTATGCCTCTCTTCACTCTCTCTCTCGTCTATGCCTCTCTTCACTCTCTCTCTCGTCTATGCCTCTCTTCACTCTCTCTCTCGTCTATGCCTCTCTTCACTCTCTCTCTCGTCTATGCCTCTCTTCACTCTCTCTCTCGTCTATGCCTCTCTTCACTCTCTCTCTCGTCTATGCCTCTCTTCACTCTCTCGTTTCCACCTCTTTTCTCATGCTCCCTCTCATGTCTCCGCTTCTTTTCATGCTCCTCTCTCTCTTTCGTTTCCATCTCTTTTCACTCTCTCTCTTATCTCTTTCTTATCTCTACCTCTTTTCATGCTCTGTCTCTCTTGTCTTTGCCTCTTTTCACTCTTTCTTGTCTCCACCTCTAGTCTTTCTGTCTCTCTTCTCTCAGTCATTCTTTTCTCCACCTTTCTCTCTTCTCTTTATCTTTCTCCTCTACTCATATTCTCTTTACCTCTTTTTCCTTCTTCCCACTTTTTGTTCCAATTTTATGATCTTCAATTTTTCTTTGTCACATTTTGTTGTTTTCTTTTGTATTTTTTTTTACTTGATATTTAATTTTTTCTCTTTTCATCTTATTTTTTCTTTCTTTTACTTAATGTTATTCAATATTAGATTAGTGTCTTATTGAGTAAATTGCATTTGAGTGGGAATGCCAATATGGTATATGCACAAGCCAATTTGCATGAAATTTAGATTAAACAGAAGAAAAATTTTTGTAATCAAGTTTGTCATTTATCTGCAAAATACCATTTTTGCTGTTGAGAAATTATTCTTTTTGAAGTCACATTAAAAATGCAAGTATTTCTGACAAAAACAAACCACTGAAGGTGACTTTTTGTAATAAGAGCAGAAAACAGCCTTAGTCCTTTTATAGAAATTGATTAAAAAATAACATAAAGGGGAAAACACATTTTTTTTAATGAGGCTTAATAGCAGCTTGAATTTCAGTTGCCTCTAGACTGTTTTAAAGATTGCTTTGTGGTAAAATTGAGCAAATAGTTCTTAGTAAGTATTTTTAATGTTTATTTTTAGTATTATTGAAAAAGAAATCCAATGCTGTTACATCTTTAAAATTATATCTTGAACAAATGAGTTGAATTTAAAAAATATATATTGACATTTTTTCATTACATGAAACATTTTTTGCTTGAATTTTGAAATGATTACCATGACATATATGAAAAAATATGTAAGCAGTTGCAAATAAATAAATTAAAATAAAGGAAATACATAACAGTTAAATTTAACCTGACTTGAAAATTGCTACTCAATCCTTTGTTACATAATCTGCTATGTTAGCAAAAAAGGAAATCAGTGTTGCTTGTAGTTTCTGCTTGATTCCATATGGGCAAAAGTGATCAACATGGCTGATAACCATGTACTAGTCTGCTTCATATGCAAATCACTTTGCCTAAAAACGCACTAACATTGAGTGAGTAAATATTACATTTTTTACTTAGGTGCCATGTGACTACAATAGTCAGTGGCACAAAAGAGTGAGGATTGGAAACTATTGAAGAAGCCACAAATTGTAAGAGTTGACTTCACTGAAGATTTTCAGAAAGAATGCAGGTTTTGATGTTTATAATATATATATATATATATATATATATATATATATATATATTGTGTGTATTTAGGCAGCATTTTTTTCATTCATACATGTTTCATTAAATAATATAGACAAGTGTTATCTATTTATTTTATGTAAATTCTTTTCATAATGTCTGTCATTAAACAAAGAAAGAAAATCACAATAGTGATCCATTTTTTTTTTAATCCAATCTAAGCTTTCAGCTTACATAAGCCATTATCAAAGATGTCAATTACTGTATAATATATTAAGCAATATACGGACAAGACAGTGATGATAGTCTGTTATTGTTTACATGGATGATTTCCAAGCAACGATAGACATCTGCATAGAAGACGCTAGAAGCAAAAATCGCACCGCAGCTCATGACGTCACACATGACCCTGCGAGAGTGAATTCGAGAAGTATTAAGTATGGAAAGCCGTTGGTATAAACCAATGGCTTCTGTTACCCATTATAGACATTTAAGGATATTTGTAGAGATTCCATAGTTAATTTCGTTTAGGTTAGGTTTCAGCTATTTGATGTATATAGCTTAGATTGGATTAGAAAAAAAAATATGGATCAATATTGTGATTTTCTTTCTTCATTTAATGATAATGTTATTAAGCTTATTAGTTACGCTAAAGCTAATAAAATTTATAAATAACTTCAGTTTAGAATTCATGAAGTCAAGTATATACAGGCAAGTTCATAATTTTCTTCAGCTCATCTTTCTACTTATTTTTTCGTATTATTTTAAACTATTAGGTTGGTGCAAAAATAATGATGTAATAATGTCGTTTTTTGACATTAAAAAATACGTCAAAAAACAACATAATTACGTCATTAATTTGCACCAACCTCTAATACATTGCAAATAAGATTTTTTTTTTCAACAATCAGTTGCATGTGCTAATTTTTTTCCCTGCGTATGAACACAGCAGTCAGTCAACAAAGATTTTTTTTTTTCTTTAGGGGTTTTGTTTTTTGTTTCTTTTTTTCCATTATGGCTTTTACTATAAGAAAATTGTTAACCAATCCTACGTCATTTAAGTAAAGAATGTTGCATCTCAGATAACAAGATTTAATCAATCATAAATTTAATTTGCTTTCTATAAAAACGAATGTTGTAATAAGTTTCAAATTGAAAAGAATTTTTTCAAAGGGTATTCTAATCTGTGTTCTACCATGAATTTGACCCTTAACAGAATTGTAGATTTTCACTAGCTTTTTTTTTTTTTTTTTATTATTATCATTATCATTTCATCCCAAGCAAAGCAATAAAACCACTAAGACAGAGGGGATTACTGATTGTTAGAGAATATGAGAAAAAATACTTTTAAAGGGAGGGAACAATCAAAGAACAAGAATTAAAAAGACAGTAGATAACAACTGATATTGTATTTAAATTTTTGAAGATTAAAATTGATTGGGAATCAAGAAGCTGAAAGAGAATTCCACAAGTGAGAAGTGCAGTTGAAGAAATTGTTAGCATAGAACTTACGGTTACATTTAGCTATTTCAACTGTAAAATTCTGAGACTCTGTCACCAATCTAGTACTGCACTTAAAATCATAAAAGTCATGGTACTACAGAGGAAAGTTAATCAAAATAATTACCTGGAAAGTATTTATAGAAAAGGCACAAGGAAATTATATTATGGTACTGGGGAAGTAATTGAAGCCCAGAAGCTAGGTCAAAAATAATAACATTGCAGATTCTTTTTTGGATTTACTTGAAATATTAATCATTGAGAGTAAATATTCTAATCCCATTGGAGATGAGTATTGTTCCTTTATTTATAAAACATGGACAATAAAATTATAATTATAAATTAATAATATATAAAATATAGTCAATATCACTAGTAGAGAATTAAAATAAAGGATGATTTCTATGTGTTGTAACCTAGGGAAGGTTACTGAATAGAATAATCACATGAAGGTTGGTAATGAATGATAATACTTAGGACAATAACAACACATGTAAGATTTGCCAGTGGTGTATAGAAGAAGTAGTCGACTGCTAGAAGTGATTCAAGTGAATTCCACAATGAATCTCCAACTGCAGACCAACATACAGTATTTACTACTGTATTTATGTGAATGGGAACATACCCATTATCATCCGTAGGTATGCTACAACACTATTCTTAACACTTTTTCATACTTGTTTCATGTTTTTCCTCAATTAAAGAATGTGTGGTTGGTGCAATGGATAGTGATTTGGAATGAGAAATCAGAAGGCTAAGTTTGAATTCCAGCTGGGTGCATTACATTCACTTACATACTCTTGGGAAAGGTATGAATTCCTCTCCACCCCCAAGTAAAGACTGGTATCTGGAGAAATCAAAATCATTGTTACTCTCAAGAAAACTGTTATTATTCATTTGTAGAAAAAGAATTATTCTTAATATCCAAAATATATTCTGGTTTTAAATAACTGGCAAAAAGTTAATAAGCTGAAAAATCAAATCAGACAATCAACAAAATCCTCAATAAAGATTAAATGCTAGATTATTTAAAATGGCTCTTCAGTTTTCATAACTAATATATATATATATATATATATATTATGTACATGTATAATGTGTGTGTGTGTGTGCATGGCTGATTTGATGGACACATGGCCAAGTGGTTAGAACGTTTGCTTTCTAACCATGAGACCCAGGTTTGAATCTCACCAGGGTTGATTTGTCAGGAAGGAGACTTCCTGATGTTAACGGACTGGATCGGGGTCGATCCTAGTGTGCAGCACCTTTTGGCAAGTGCCTGAAAACAATACGACAGCTTGACCCAAGCCTTCTGAGTAAAAATGGGTAGACTGAATTCTTGGGGGCTGTTAATACCTGTGCTAGCACAAACCAAGGGCTTGAGCATGCTGGCTGTGTTCCAATTGTTGATCACATTAGATAACACGCTCTCTCCCAGAAACTGTAACTAAGGTCTGCTCAGCATAGTTGCAGTATAAACCATGGGTGGACTCTGTGGGTGTTGAGTAAACACAATGTGCCTGAGTGAGCGTCTGCAATAGGGATTGGCTAGTCGCCCTAGTAGACGGGTATTGTCGAATATGAATGGCCAGCTTATTTATTGGGTGTAACAACAAAATTGTCCAAATCATGTAACAGAATTGGATTATTGTCCATCCTACAAAAGGTTTAATATCTAAAAACCACTGAACTAATTGGGTTTCTTCTTACCGAATTTTTAGATAAGATGTTTAGCCATTTTGAGACCATTTGTCATAAGAATTACAAAAAAACGTTTGCGTTATTCAGCTAGAAAGAGAACAGGTTAAAATCATTTTGTGTCAGCCCAACTATGTCTTCCCAACTCAGGAATGGTGAGAAGAAAAAAATCATTCAGGCCTTCAGTAATGGTGCCAATATTCATACACTGGCTTCCATCTTCAAAGTTCCTTCAAGAACCATCAAGAGAATATATTTCCATATGCTCTATATTTTAATAAAGGGCTCAATATCAGAGATAGTGTATGGAAATATAAATGTGGACATTGATGATTGTACTTAAGCATGAAACAGACTATCGCCGCTAGGTGTTGACCTCAATGTCCATGTTTACATTTATTTTCACTCTGCCTGATAATGAGCATTTTAACTCATAAATAAAGCATACCTTAAAATTATACTTTTATCATATATAATGTCTTTTTGATGTATGGTGGTACTGCAACCCAGTTCTAAGAACTGAACAGTTAGTACTATCCACACAGGATTTGTTTATAGTGGTGAACGCTGATGCAAAACCAATCTCACTTTTTAGAAAAGCTGAATACAGAGAACTGGTGCATATAGTTTGCCTCTAAGTCCCCCAAATGACCCTCTTCAGGTTTTGAATTCAAGTTTGTCATTCTTCTATTTTGGTTGCCATGAAAAACTATAGGACCCCAGCCTGTCCTATTATTTACCCACAGCTGGCAGGTGAAGAGATGGATTTATACCTTTTTTCCAGATTGATTGCACATTTAGGTGCTCATGAAACTGATAGTCACATACCCAACCATTAACGCTATTTTAAAATTTTATATATATATATATATATATATATATATATATATATATATATATATATATATAAACAGATTATTATTGCCACACTAGGATAAGATGATCTTTAACAAGGGGGTCATATTTTATTCATAAAAAGGATTCAAAAGTATCACAGTGATTAAAATTTTAGGTACCTTTCGTTTGACATATCTTTAGAAAAAATAATATTGTTGGCAAGTAAAACTAAGTGGTTACAAAAAAAAAAAAAGTTATTTTCAACAACTGCTGGTAAAATATATTATGGTGTTATGCAATAAAAGTTTAAACAAACTGACCTTATCAGTTGAATCTACTAAAACTGATGTTTCCATTTTTCAAATAAATATAACTTTTATATTTCTAAAATATCTGTATTAAAAGAAAACAAAAATAGAAAAGATAATGATTCTGCTATTTATGGGAAATAACAATTAAAGGGAAATAAAAAGCAATCAGTTGGTAGATTCCACTGATGAAAAATTGCAATCAACAATCTTTTCATATTTTTCATAATCATTTTATCTTATTTCAGGTGTTGAAATGAGTAGCAGTCATGGTTCAAGCACCTCATCTACTCCACGTTCCACCAGCCCCATCAGGGCCCTAAAGCAGGTCAAATCTTATCCAGAATCAAAAGGCCAGGGAATCATTTGTGATACTCCAAAGAGGTCAGTTTCTCATCCAGCCCAGAGTGATTCACAGACCATGTGGAATATAACCAGCCACATTCCTGAACAGAAAAACCCACCAAGGAGCCAATTTGATGCTCGTAAGTTTTCAGACTGGCGTACAGTCACTCTTCGATTCTTTTTTCTTCTTCATCTTTGCTTATCAGTGCTAACTTAATTTCTTATCACTTTGTGTCTGGTGGTGTAATGGTTAGTGGTCTGAAAAAATGAAATCTGAGAAGTGAGTTCAAATGTCAGTTGAAGTTTTTTATTTTCATTTTGTGTTAATGTTCTTGAGAAAAACATGAATCTGTAAACCTACAATGGTTCCCTCTCAGTCTTTAACTGATTGGGTCAAATCACTCTATGTTGTGCAGAATCAGGCCTTGAAGGATGTTGGTTGGTGCAACAATATCAACAAGCAAGTAAACCCAGTTGAAATCGAGGTATGCACAAACAAGATAACCTGATCGTCCACCTGATAACAGGAAGTTATATGAATACACCCACACTATGACCTAACAGGAAGAGCAAATGGTCAAAGAAAAATCTGAAATCATATAGCCTAGATTTGGTCAATGTTAATTTGATGGAGTCTTGAAGTGAATAAACAATTATTCTAAATATTAACAATTTTGTTCCATATTCTTATCAGATGTTACTATCAAAATTATAGCTCTTTCATTGTCAGCTGATTATGCTGCTTTATTTGCAAATAACTATCACCTCAAATCAGCACTACAAAACATTTTCCATCTCCCTCTCACATTTTTGACATTGGAGATCTGACTAACAAAAAATCTCTCTCTCTCTCTCTTTCTCTATATATATATATATATATATATATATATATATATATATACACACAGTGTTTCTTCAGGGTGTGTATGGCCATGGCTCTCCTCAACTTTCTGTACTTTGCTGCTCTTAGTAATGTTTGTCTTTTTGTCATCTCTCCTAATCCCTGTTCCACCAACCAATTACAGTCATTAGGCAGGTTATTTACTGCTTTCCCCTGTTTCTTTTGCCTTTAATATGTCCTGTGAGTATCAAATTTTCCAAACCCTTTCCTCATTATGTCACCTAGAAATTTCAATTGCCTCTTACTGATTCTAGATCGAAGTGTCCTTTTTGTTTCAAATTTCCCCCAAACTTTCTCATTACTCACATGTTCAGTCCATGGGATTCTTGGCATCATTTTAGCTAATATGTCTGTTGCTTAAAGTTCCTTATTCATCTGTGAGAAGATTATCCAGCAATCATTGCCATATAGGAAGACCCATATTTCAGTTGGTATCTCCAATTTGTAGTTTGCATGTTGGGCTATCTCTTTAGCTGACAACCATACATTTTTTCTTCATTCAATTGACAGTGAGTCATTTCATTTTCCTTTACTAGATTCTATAGAAATTCCTGTCGTTTCCTTTCTTCATCTGCATATCTTATGTTAAGATTGTTGCTGCCAATAATGAATGCTGTTAAAACTTCTAATTCTCTCAGGGTGGCTTAATGTTGAAAAAGTCCAGTAACAAGAAACATCCTTGTTTTATGCCCCCTTTCAGTTTTTGCGTATTTATTAAATTCATTTTGTTTCCAAATGCAGGAAGTTTGCTTCCGTTTTAAGTTTCTGGATTATTCTAATATCTTTCCAATAAATCTAGCTTACTTAGCAGTTCAAGCAGTTGTTTATGTCCTATTTTATCAGACACTTTTGCATAATTCTATAAAACACAGATATAAAGGGTGTTCTAATAACTTGGACCGATTTTAAAATGTGAATTAATTTTAAGTGTCTAATGATTTTTTTTTTTTCTTTTTCTTTCAGATTTAACAACTTAAGTCTTTGGTAATTTCAACCATGGAAAGATTAACAATCAAACATGTTAAAGTTTCAAGAGTGCAATTGTAAAAATTCTTTGTAAATTCAAACAAACTGGGTTGGTGGCAGATTTGAAAACACCATTGTGTGCTTGTTTATGCTGTTCAGATGAAAACATCGCTTCAATGCATATGAATGTGACTGAAAATCTAGACACTTGTATTTGTCATTGTGCACAGGAATTGAACCTCTCCACAACAGCGCTACAATTTTGCCAATTGCATTCTTGGTTGATTATGTTGACCAAAAAATCGCAAAGTGCACGAATTGCATTTCTGTTTGAACATCTATTTACATAATAGGCTTTGATAACTTTAACATGTTATTTGATTGTTAATCTTTCAATGGTTGAAATTGCCAAAGACTTAAGTTGTTAAATCTATAAGAAAAAAAAAATCATTAGACGCTTAAACTTCATTCACATTTAAAATCAGTCCAAGTTATTGGAACACCCTTTACATCCATCTGCATTTGTATTACTCTTTCTGATATCATTCTGAACATAAATATTGCATTCTTTATTCTTATGTCTTTAATGAAACTACTCTGTTCTTGTCCTATTTCTGATGTAATTCTGCTATGTGCTCTCTTGATTAGATAAATGAATTTTTAATAAATATATTAACTATTCGTAGGCTTCCGCCAGTCAGGGTTGATCATGGGTAGCATCCTAATTGTCTGCTTGGCTGGAGAATTGACGTATGTGACTGTAGAGGCCGATGCAGGAGTGACAATCTCTGTTGTAGAGGTTGCATGTGTGTTCTGATAAAAAATTTTTCTGGTCTGTTGGAGCTGTCATTTTGCTTTTTGCGGGCCCGCCTTTCTGTATTTCACTATTAGAGTTTGAAAAACTTATGAATCTTTACCTCCAGTTATGGATTAAATTGTACGGCTGATTGTAGCTGTTTTACCTTTGGTAGTATATTGTCAAGAAGAATAAGTATGAATTCAAACACTCACAGCCTTGTGGCTATCTTCAGAAATGATAAAGCTTAGGATAAACCCTACACGAATCTGGATTGGAACCCAGAAGTGGAGTGGATGGTCTATTGCTTCACCATCATGGCAACTGCTGTAGTTGCACCATTACCAAACTGTAATGGTTTATTTATATTTTTTTTTTTTTTTTTACTTTATTAGCAATGTTGAAAGGAAGTTCTTGACATATGAGGAGCCCAAAATCTCCATTGCTCCTGCCCACACCTGTAACTCTCTGCACTACACCATTGTCTTCCAAGTTGGATGGATGCCAATAAGAACAATAATTGTTCAGTAAACTTTGTGTTGATAATGTTTTACATTTTTATTTATATTTTCAGTCATTTAATGTTTCTGAAAAGTTTTACATTTTTAGATGCCATGTTCCTTGATGATAAAGGTGATCGTGAGTCTCTGCATAGCGTCTCATTATCTGTGAATTGTGATGCTTTATTGGGAAAGATAGAGATATCCTGTTGACTTCTCCATGAATTCACAGTAGTCCTTCTTCTAGACAGATGACCACTCAGAGAGGCCAGTCTACCCTGCTATTTAACCTAGTGCTGGAAAGATTCCTACCTTTTTTCAAGGACATTAGCATAGAAGTGAATGCAACAGATTAAGCTAAAATTTGAACTGGGTTCACTTATTTAATTTTCCATGCCAACAGCCATTACACTATATCTTCTTATATCCCAGTAGGATGTGAGCAGTCATGGTTCTCTACAATGTCCTGTTCCTTGTAACTCTAAGCAATTCTTGTCCTTCTACCATTTCCCAATCCCTGCTTTGCAATCCATTTGTATAAACTCACCAGGCAAGCAACTGACTGTTTCACTCTGCCCATTTAGCCTTCACTATATCCTGTGAGTGTCAGATTCTCCAAGCCTTCCTTTGTCATTATGTGTCCAAGGAATTTTAATTTTCTTTTTTACTGTAAATACAGCTGTTCATTTTTTGTTCCTGTTTTCCTTAAAACTTCCTAATTATTCACATGTCCTCTCCATATTATTCTCAGCATTCTTCTGTATAACTTCATCTCTCTCTCATCTATTGCCCCAAATCTCATCTTCATCTGTGAGGAAATTATCCAGCATTCACTGCCATATAGGAGGACTATTTGCAAATGTTGTGCATGCTTCCTAATTTTGTTTAGTCACAAGCAATGCCATGTTGACCTAGCTTATTTAATCACATACAATGTCATGTTGACCTAGTTTGTAGTATATTTTGAATATTCCTTGCACTATTATTTCTCTTGGTGAATCTAAAATGACTTTTCTTTTTTTTTTCTATATTATAGTGGAGCGATTTCACCCCACATATTTGCAATTAGAACACCAGCACCAGGTCTGTATTAGGGCTGATGTTTTTGGTTTTTTCATTTCTTATTTATTTTTTGCTTCACAGATAAAAAAAATATAGTTAAAATTTTAATTTAAATCCCCAAATGGAACAACAAATTTGCATTACAATTTACATGTTCAAAGTATAATGGTTAGGTTTTTGTTTGATTTTTGGAGAAATTTAAATTAACATTCTAATTATTGAAGTTTTGCATTAAAGAAACATTAATTAAGCTTTGAAATTTTTTTTTTCAAACTATGATCTTTCGTATATGCACTGATAATCATCCAGAATGAAGATTATCCAGCATTGCCTGGATAGAAATGGATTTTGTGGGAATCAATATGTTTAATATTCAAGGTATTTATTGTATTCTGTTAGTATGAAACCAAGTTCATTGACTATACTGTAAGGAAGGAGGAAGGAACTGTGAAGCAATTAGAAAATCAGCTAATTAATCACAAATGACTAATGATTAGGCTGCTCTTATTATACCAGGTGCCAATTTAATGTTATAGATAATTATAAATTCAGCAAAAAAACATAGGGTCAGAGTGTAGTATCTGTTTAATACCTGGCCTTTCAAAGCTTACATTAATTATTTTTTCTGGTTGTGAGACCTATTTATAATATAAAGTTGAAAGGAATTGGTGGGGGTGGGTGGGAATAAGAGTGAGATGGAGGACAAAAGAATATGTGAAAGATATATATATATATATATATATATATATATATAAAAATATGTAAAGATGTGGTTGGTAATCTGTATGGATAATTCCAAGGAGGATATAATAGAGAGAACTTGATGTAAAAATGGAGAAAATATTAATTATATTAAGAAACAGACAACTTAAAGGGTTCATGGTGATTATAATTTATTTCCTTAGAATCTAAATTTGATTCTAATTCCTCAGATCAACACTTTCATACAATATGAAAATGTTGATCTGAGGAATTACAATTGAATTCTGATTCTAAAAAAATAAATTATATTCACCATGAACCCTTAAATTTGTCTGTTTCTTAATATAATTTATATATATATATATAATCTGCTATATAATTTCTGCAGGTGCATTGCCACTCAGCCTAATGTTGAAGTGATGGCCTTCTGTAAATAAGTGACATTTTATATATATATATATATATATATATATATATATATATATATATATACACACACAGACACACACAGTCTGCCCCCATACACACTTTAGGAAAAGAAAAACTTGTATAGATATAGTATTACTAAATTTATTCAGACGTCAGAAGTAATACAAATTACCTTTGGACAATGGCAAGAGATGCTCACAATGGTGGCCTTTAGCTTCCAAACAGACATTGTTACACATGCATTTTCAGTTTCTTGTCTAAGTGCTACCAACATAGTCTGTTTTCTGTGACACAACATCTTTTAGGACATGTTGATGCTACAGCCATGAGAGTAATGCCATCTGTTGAGGAAATACTACAGTAAAGAGTGTTATTGCAATTTTATAAAACAATGAAAGACAAGTTTTTCCTTTCTTGAAGTGTGTATACATTTTCTTGGTGGACTCTGTATGTATGTATGTAATATATATATATATATATATATATATATATATATATATATATATATATATATATGTTCAATGAAGAAGAAATGAGTTGAAACTATCACTAAAAGATTGGTTTGTTGGCAGAACATTTGTGTGCATATATGTGTGTGTGTGTATATATATATTTATTTTGTGTGCATATATATATATATATATATATATATATATATATATATATATATATATAATATAAATAAAATAAGTGTTTCATATTACTATAAACTTTATTCTTAGTGGGTATACGCATTTGAGCTGCTGTCTTTTTTTATTATTATGTCATTATTATTATTATTTTTAGAATGCTGGATAAAAAATCCTAACAATATAAAATAATGCTACCTCTTGATATATGGAAAATTATCACATTTAACATGTATCATGGTGAAAAGAATTTCTGGCAGTAAATTGCTCAATAGCTAACTAGAGCAAAAATTATTAAATCAGAAATAATTAATTACAACACTTATTGTAGGTCAACTCTGAGTTTCGTAATTTCTCATTCATCAGGATTTTCTTATTAGAAGTTGTGGTAAGTGGGAAAATTCCAAAAGTCATAGTTAACCTCCAATGAACATTGATCTTTATTATTTATATATATATAAAAGGTAGGATGTGTGCGCGTGTGTAACCAATGCACGGTCGCAATTTTTGACGGATTTGCACCAAAATTTACATGCGCATGCTCCAAGTTAGCGGGAAGGCCAAGACTGACTTTGTATTTCCCAACTCCCATCGATAGTGAAAATAATTGATTTTTTTCATGCTTCTACACCAGTTTTCATGTAGTTTGCGGTCATTTTCTACTGGCCAAAGTGAGAGCCTATAGCTGGCTGCCACGAATAGGCAAGAAGATTCTATTGGCCAGTGTGAGAGCCAACAGCTGACTGACATGAATGTTAACTAGCATGCTAGCATGCAAAAAAAATCGATAGCTGCATTCGTCACAAGTGGGAAAAATTTAAATCTGCATGGCACTTTACTCCAATTAGCTCATTCGCTTACTTAAACTCAACATTGATTCTGATTCCGCAGAACTGGGTTGGGTGTGAAAAAGTATTTGTTGTTAACATTCTTTTTTCATTCGGTTTTTCCAGTTACGAGTTCTTTTTTTAAAGCTGATCGTTTTGTGTTCATTTTGTTTAGTTCTTTTTTCGTAAGAGATTTAATGTTTAGTATAGAGCTTAGAAAAAATTCACAGTGTGAGATCGGCAAGAAGTAAGGCATGTAGCAACATCAGCATGGCAAAGGGCACTCCTTTAAAGGCAAGGAAGGGCAAAAATATTTTAAGTCAAGAGATAGTGATTGCTGTATGAGTCTTATGATTTTCGAATCAAGCATGGGCAATGCTTCTAGTATATATATATATATATATATATATATATATATATATATATATATATGAATGAGAGAGTGGAGGATGTAGGTAAAATGATATAAGGAGATAGGCTTGCTGGCTGGATGTCAAGAGCTGAAAAATTGAAAGGCATATAGATAGATAAATATTACAATATCTTAAAATTGAATACTCGATAATGCTATATTGAAAACTGTCTATATGGTTGTGTTTTTATCATTTACAGCCCCTCCATCCTTGTCCAACTAATAAAGAATCCATGGAAATCTTTTACCAACACACTGAAGTAAGTAAATTTCAGTAGAAATTTTTACCTTTTGCTTCATTATAATTGTAATTTCTTCATAATTTTCATAAAAGGAATGTTGGTTATTGGTTGAGGAAAACCTTTGGCCTCACTTCTGCTGCATCAGAGAGTGAGTGAAAATTGGAATGGGTGATAGCATAAACAGGAAATGTATCTAATGGCTAAAATAAACAGGGTGCAGAGGTGTCCTGAGACTTGATTGAACAGGGTGCACAGGTGAACTGAGCAGAAGAAAATACGTGCTTGCATGGGCACATGCTGGAATAGGTGTGGCCACAAGAAGTTGTGTAGGCCACATACCAAAAGAAGACATAGCCCCTGAAGTAGTGTGAGTATCCAATATCATAAAACTGGTCCAATTCTTGGCCTAGAGATAGGTTGGCTAGAGTTTCACCGAAGATTTGTCACCATCAATTCCTGTGTGTGCAATCCTAAGCTCCGTGATTCTTCCTCTACCCAATCAACACAACTTGAACAATAAAGATATTTATATATATATATATATATATATATATATATATTTTTATATATAAGTGTTCATTGTCTTATATGTGTCTTCCAGCAATATACAACATGAACACTAATCCAAAAATACTTTAAATTGTGAAAATTAGTTGCTATCAAGTCTAATGCTCTTGTCATATTAGTGTACATCTGCATAAATACTGTCCTTGAATATTGGATCAAGTAACTGAAAACCACCTTTGTACCTCTTCAATTGCAGTGTCATAGAATCAAATATCATTTGAGAGACCCAGTCCTGACTTGGCCCCTTCAGATGATGGATGCTGTAAAATATCCCAACTGCTGAAGCCACTATTTTCTCAGCTTTTCTGTATGTACAATGTCATTGTCATGCAGAAGGATTGTGCCCTTATGCAAATGTAATAGTCTCTTCTGATCAGCAGTGTCCCTCTGTCTGTCCACTATGTTACAGTATTTCATTGTATTAATTGTCTGAACATACAATATAAGGTACACAAGCAACACAACTTTTGCATCCTAGAAGACAGATACTATCAACTTCTTTGCTGACTACTGACCACTTAATTTTTCTTTTGGTGGTGGTCAATGATGTTGGATGTTTCCACATCATGGAATCAACTTTTGTCTCCAGAATCATATTATGCATCCAGGTTTGATCACCTATAACCATGTTCTCCCATAAGTTCCACATCAGTTTCTCAATATCCTATTCAAAACCTGAAAATGAGAAATGCCCACCTGCTACAACTTGTGTTCTTCAGTAAATTGTTTTAAGACTTAAAGTTGAATTTGGCATGCAAAAATCATATTTTACAGCTCATGCCTTATCCTCCATTTTATGATGGCAATCATTTTTGTTGTGATGTCACCTATTGCTAGATTAGAAGGAAACAATTGACAGTCATTGATGAAACAGTATGTGCTGATAATAATTGAGATTAGCCATTTCCATGCAAGGAAACTTTCAGTAGTGGTACATTTGGTTGAAATTTTTAAAAACTTTCTCTTAAATTATTTTTTCAGGGAAGTAGGTTTTTCAACTTCACTAATTCTGTCTAGTATTGATGAGGATTTTCTTTTCTAATCCTTTATTTGAAGAAGTGTGTAAATGCATCATCTTGATTATGTCACTATTTTCTTTTCAAGTACTGTTAAAGCTGTTCTGTCTATTACAAGAAGTATTGCATAACTTATCTCTTACTTTGTGCTTACAGCTTTCATAATCTTTTGATTCCTGCCAGTTGATGCCTATGCATACCTTACATTTTGAATGTCTTTCATATATGCAGCCTTCTGTTTGTGTTGTTGAAAAAAAAAATGCAATTTCTAGACAGCTAGGAATATCTTTGTATTTTTTTTTTAATCAATTTTCTTTTTTGTTTGTAAATTTTTCATTTCCTACAGAAATGTTTGACCTTTATAAGCAGACTGATCTGACTTTTTACAAGTTTTGAATTCCTCACCTTTAGAAATATTGATACAGTTTATCAGTTTGCAGAAAAAAAGAATAGTCATGATTCTGGCATTTATTTAGTATTTTAAAAGAATACCTTGACAATTTAAGTAAAAAGATATTCCATTCCTTTTACTAATTCCATCACAGAATTAGTTTTAGATATTGAGGAAAATTCTGAAGATTTTTTCATGTTTGATTTTACATTGCTTCTTTATTTTAGCAAATTAAAAAGTAATGTAAATCTGTTGTAATAATCAGTTTCTTTATTAATTAACATCATAACCATTCCGGCTGATGCAATTATTGATGCATGGAATGACACTTTTGATGTAGTATCTGTGCAATTTATCAAAGATCAAAATGTTGGTCCATATTCCTCTGCTTAGTATTAGAATATATTAGGTTGGTGCAAAAATAATGACGTAATAATGTCGTTTTTTGACGTATTTTTTAATGTCAAAAACTGACATTATTACGTCATTATTTTTGCACCAACCTAATAGTATCTATTATCTACATGAGAAAGATGTCACTTCCTGGCATCAGAGTGTAGTATCTGTGCAGTATATGAAAAATATAACACAAACACACATATATATATATATGTGTGTGTGTGTGTGTGTGTGTGTATTTAGTCAGCAAATTCTCTTTTAGGTATGTCTGATTGAATAAATTACAGACATTATGTCTGCTAATTTTTAACAAAATCTATTCATATTCATGAATATCCTTTAACATCAATACACAAAAGGTTATTCATGAGTATGAACTGATTTTGAAAAATTAGCAGACATAATGTCTGTAATTTATTCAATCACACATGCACACACACACATTTATATATATATATATATACATATATATATATATGAGAGAGAGAGAGAGAGCAATGGTTAAACAGTTGTTGGTCAGAGTTAAATTAGACCAGTAAACATTTGCATTAAAAAGAGCTTGATACAAAGTAAAAAACAAAATTGAGCATGCAGAGCTTTGAAATGTTAAAAAAAATAGGAAGATCAACCACCAGGTTTCTTCAGGCGGTAGAGTCCATTTGACTTGCTAACACTTTATTTGTTTATGCATTGCACAACAGAAAGATTAATATAAATTATAAAATTTTTCACTTAGCTTTAGTACTTCAAATCTGAAGTAGACGAACCCTTTTTGCAATTTACATAAATCCAAAATTTTAAAAAATTAATCAGTTTGTCTGACGATCGCAAAAGCGTGAAACCCAGGGTCACAAACTCACATCAATCCAACCAAATATGTTAGCTCTATCTCTGATATTGAGCACTTTCTAACAAGTACTGCGTATATAATATATAAATAATATATATATATATATATATATATATATATATATACACACACACACACACTTTTCACACACACACACATATATATATATATATAAAATGACATTTTATGTATATAGATAATGTACAGATATTTTACTTTATTGATCAACTTACTCCTTGTCCAGATGATTCTTTTTCTTTTACTAATTTATACAATACTTCTTCATTCCTAACTTTTATATACTTAGAATCATGTTTCTAAGAAAATATTTTGATTTACGCAAACACATACACAAGTGTATGTAATTTTCATATAATTATATATATATTTCTCATCTTTTTCAGTTGGCTAAGAAGTACCTGGCTGTTAAACGAGAATTGGATTTCCTGACCCATAAGAAGTAAATATCACTTTTTCTTATCCCTATTTATTTTTTACTGTGATGACTACTTGTGATTTTTTTTTTTCCGTCTACTTGTTACTCTCCCATCTTTCTTTGATTTTTCCTTTTATATTTTCTATTCATAGTTTCTCTTAAACTTTTAGTCTTGTTCGGCAACACCTGGCTCTCTTAACAAGACCTGTTATGCCTACAATTCTGGCTCCTTTCCAGTTTTCCTTTTCCCTGACAAATTTCTAGGAGACAATTTCCTGTGAAATTCTACTAGAAAGAAAATAAAAGGTTGTGTACAACACATAAACTTTTAGTTTTTTTCTCTTTCTCTCTCTCTCCCTATATATATATATATATATATATATATATATATATATAGACTTGCTAAAAGAAAGTCTATATATATATATATATATATATATATATATATATAGACTTGCTAAAAGAAAGTCATTTGATGTTTTTGACAAACATGTACTGTAAAAAAAATTGTTCTTGACAAATTTATATTAATTTTAGTCTGAATATTGTTAGGGTATTTTAATCACTGTTTGCTGCTTTTCTTTAGTTAACAAACAGGAAAAAATTGTTTAAAACAAAGAAGAGTTCTGAAATGCAATGTAATATTGCTCTTTCCACATGGCAATGAATGCTGGACAATTTCTCCACAGATGAAAAGGAATGGGAGAGAACAGATATGGTGATACAGAAGGATGTCCGGAATACCGTGGATAGAGCATGTGAGCAATAAGGAAGATTTAAGAAAAATGGAAACAAAAGAAAACTCATATTTACTATCAGAAAAAAAACAATTGAAATTTCAAGGACATATAATGAGGAAAGATGGCTTGGAGAATTTGGCACTCACAGAACATATTGAAGACAGCTGAATGCAGAGGGAAATGTTGTGTAGCCTACCTAATGAGCTTGTGCAATTGGATGACTCAACATCAGTAAGGATACTAAGGTTGGCAAACATTGCTTAGATGTACAAAGGAAATTGTGGAGAGCCATGACTGCCTAGACCCTGAAGCAACACATTCCATAAAAGAACCACCACCTTTAGAACAATGTTTTGCTTATGTATCTTCTGTTGTAGCTCAGATGTTTTCAAATTTTCTTTTTAGGGTTCATGCATATTTTGCTGACTCTACATGTTATCTCCGTTTTTTTTTTTTTTGCCTCTTTGTGATCATGATGCTGTCTACCTTTGACCTCCTGGAGATTTGTATGCTTTGCCAGGTTCATTAGTTTCTGGTTTATGATATCCATGTGCTGTAAATGCTGGCATGCAGTTGGTTTGAGTCATCCAAAACCTGTAGAAGTCAATTGAAAATAACCTGTAAAGATCAAGTTGAGATGAAAATATTAGTGGTCAACCCTACATAAGCTGCAAGGATCAATTAAAGATGCAAATTGTTAGCCCTACATAAACTGTAATGGTCAAGTTGAATTGAAAATGGTCAATATATTTTTGTAACTAACCTAATACAATACTTTTTTTTTTTTTTTTTTTTTTTTTTTCACACTTCCAATTATTGTAGAAGACTCTTTTCATCTACAAAAAAACAATTTTTGCCAAACATGATAAAATGTTAAACTATTAAATGCATGTGGTGAAATGCTTACAACTGGTGAATGATCAACACCAGGTTTTTGAGCTAATTTCAATATTGATTGAGTAGGGGTCATCATCTAAATGAGGTTTGCGAGATATTATTTATAAATTCTTGTGCCCTATTGTTGCATGCTGTTTGCCCCTCAAGTCAAGATCAACTTTCTTGAACTTTGAAAAACCATTAATGACACATACTGCTTCCAACCAAACAGTCTTTGTAGGATTCATCAATCATCATCATGGCTTCTGCTGCTGTCTTTCTCAACTTGAAGAGGAACAAACATGTAGTTTTAATATGTATATGTTGTCTATTGACATTTTTATCTCAATACATGATAAATGAACACTGATTGGTATATATTTTACATTGGTTTTCAACTTTGAATTTAATCTCTCATTTTTTTTTTTTTTTTTTTTTTTTAAAAGAGTTCTGGAAAATTTTGCACAAAACTAATATTAACCAGAAATCAAGGACTTATAAAAATCTTTTTGGCTCAGAATTCAAAATATTTTATTATTGCAAATAACAAGGCAATGCTAAGGAAAATGGTTAACGAGCAGATTCTTTCATAGTGAAATCATTAAATATGATTTGTATTATGATAAATATACAAAATTCAGTAGTCACTATTGCCTACTAGAAAGTAAATCTGTGATTTGTAAAGCTCTATGGTGTGGTAAGAGGACAAGGCAATATTAGAATTAAGTAATTTTTTTTTTTCTACAAAATCTTTATAAAATTTAAATGACTTAACCCTAGAACACTAACCATCAATTAAAGTTACACCACTACTAACCATGAGTATACCATACCTGATTTTGAAAATATCAAAAAAAAATAATAAATATAAATCTTTATTTGAAATATTTTACATGCAGGCACTTCAAACTTTGTACTTTGAGTTAACATTAATAGGAACTGAAAAACATATTTAGGTAAGAAAATCAGGTACTGAAAATTGTAATTAAAAATAGGAAAATTTGCGCTAGATACTATGTACCTATGGTTAGTGTTCTGGGGTTAAGAAACATGTTCTGATATTTCATGCTTTGCAAATGTCTTACAAATGTTTAGTGAGAAGCACCAAGTTTTTGAATCAATTCTAATATTGGCTGAGTAGTCATTTGAATGCAGTTGCAAGTCATCACTTCTAAATTCTGGTGTTCTATTTTTTTTTTTTTTTTTGTCCCTCAAAGTCTTCTGTGTTCATGCTGTCCACTGCCATTTTTTTCAATGCAAGATAAGTGAACATTGAATGGCACACATTTGACACTAGTTTTCAACTTTGAATTTAAACTTGTTTCTTTTTAAAATAAACAATTCTGGAAATCAATGCCTTATCGAGATCTTTTTGACTCAAAATTCAAAATATTTTACTATTTCAGATAACAGAGTAATACTAAGAAAAATGCTTAAGTAACAGATTGTTCAATAGTGGAATTATTAAATATTATGTACGATATCAAGATAAATATAAGTCATAACAAAATTCAGTAGTCACTATTGCCTACTAGAAAATAAATCTGGGATTTGTAAAACTTCAGGGTGTGGTAAGAGGACAAATCAATATTAGGATTAAGTAATATGTTTTTTTCTACAAAATCTTTGATAAAATCTAAGTCACTTAAGGAACATGTACACTTTACAAAGAATAAAATTAACAAAAGAGTTATATATAAACACAGTTTTATTTTAATTTGTTATCCAAAGTTAAAATCTGAATGTTTGCTAAATTATTCACATTATTTACATATGTACTATTGTCTCCATCTTTGTTGTTGTTATCACAATGTTTCAACCATTGTGCCCTCTGGCCTTCCTCAGGTGTATTCCAATCTGAGTAACCTACACTGAATTCTGAAATGGACACTATTTAATCTACAAAGTAGACTGTTCTCATTCCACTGCCTTTGTGTAGAGATATCTCATCTAATTCTTATTTTAGTATTGCTTAGTTATTGCTCACCCTTTTATCTGCTTACATGCACATACATCGATTGTTTTTTATCAACATGGACTGGTGTCTTTTTTCAAGATATCTGGCAGTTATAATTAGTGCAGAGGAAAGTGGATTCATGCCTTTATCAATAGCATTAATACAGTGTGCACTTAGTTCTGTTGTCTGTGTTATTATAGAATTAGTAGTTATGTTTTTTTTTATGTTTCATTTTCCTTCAGGATTCAACCGATCATGGCTTTTCACAACTTCTTGTCTTTAGTTGCTCCAAGTAACTCTTAGCTCTTTATCCTAGTTTGAAAACAACAAAATTAACAAAAGTATGTATTATTTTAAAAGAATGTTTTATACATGAGTATATAGTTTTATGCTTTCTAATAGCCACCATTGTCTATTAGAAAGCTTAGGTTTCCAAAATATGTTGTATCCACCCAGTGAGGGCAGTGTAGAACTCCAAGAGATGAAGAAGAAAAGAGAGAAGTAAAGAAGCATTAGAATTAAGTAAATCTTTTTTTTCACTATATTTTTCTGATAAAATTTAAGGAACATATATATTTTACAAAGAATAAAATTAACACGAGATATATACATGAGCAGATGATTTTATTTTAACTTGTTATCCAAAGTTAAAAAAACTGAATGTTTGTATTTTGTTGACCTTATCTTGATAGGATGTACTGCATGTTAACCAGATGAATCTGCAGACGTTTACACTCTAGATTTCTAGGTGTAGCAATATAGCCAAAGATGTTCATCTTGTGACATATTATCTAATGATATATAAGAAAAGCTGAAATGCATATACAGTACAGTTCAAAAGTTAGAAGTTACCCCCAAAATTAGCATGAGATGAATTTGACAAAAGAGTGAAAAAAAAAAAAAATGAAAAAGAGCTCTTAGATTCATCTAAAAAAGAATGGGACCAATTATCAAACTTATACTTTTAGGAAGCTTTGCAACAAATGCCAAAAAATTGTGCTGCAGTAATTAAGGATAAAGGAGTATATTTTGACGAGAGCAAAATTTAATCATAAAATGCTTCTTTTTTTTTTTTTGCCATAATAAAATTTCTAATAAAAAGTCTTGTCTCACTTTTTTTAATCTCGTACAATAATTTTCTCTTATTTAAAGTACAAAACTTTTTTTTGGGGGGCCAATTTAAAAAGTTACCTGTGGTATCCTCAAACTTTTGAACTGTAGTGTATGTTTGTTTACAGTGTTACATCAGTTGCTGTTTTGAATTTGTAATATACTGAATACCAAGAAAAAGTGTCTAATTGTGGGAGGAGGTACTAGGAATATAACCTGGAAGCCAAAGTTGGTGGCAGCTTGAAAATGTTTCGGTACCACTGGTGTAAATCGCTACAATGTTTATGTCTCGGAAAATGGAATAAATAAACCAAATTCAAATTCTATTTATAACTACATTTTTTACTTATACCCTTGAGAAAAACAGGTATTGAAATCTCTTTACACTCTGTCCCATCCCTAGTCATCTTGAATATGGTTTTGTCATTATTGAGCAATTAGGATTGATAGACAAGAGTATCAATAAATAATTTGGCAATCTGTTTTCTCAATTATGTTCAGGTGATAGCATTATTAGCTTTATCAAGTGCAAGCCACAATTACATATTGTTTTTTGGTCATATTTTTACCTTTGATATTCTAATTGTTTAACATGTTTCTTTAATCATTTCATTCCAAGCAAGGCCATAAAGCCACTAAGATGCAAGAGGTTACTGAAAATGTAAGGACCTGAGAAAATGTTATGGAACAGAAAGGACAATAAAAGAACAGGATTCAAGGAGAAAGAAGATGACAATTGTCATTGCATTTAAATTTTTGAAGATCATAGTTGACAGGAAAGGAAGAAGCCAGAAAGTGTTAGAAGATACTGTTAACATAGATCTTATATTTACATTTAGTAATTTCAACAGTAAAATGAGACCTAACTGCCAATCTAGTACTATGCTTAAATTTGTGAAGTCAAGGTGCGGAAAAGGAAAGTTCATTAGAACAAATGAAAATAGTTATAAAAAAAGGCATAGGAAACTGTTATGGTGGTGTGAAAATGATTGCATGTGAGATGTCAGGTGAAGACTGATAACATTGCAGATTCATATTTTAATGCCCGTAGAATTTAGAATAAACAAGACAAAGTTTCTCTATGCTGTTTAAAAATCTGGCTTAAATAGTGGAATTTATAATGTTTTGGACAAGACTTTTAGAATTGGAATCTAGCATTTGGGAATTGGCTTCCTTTCATAGTTTAGTAGAATTTGATTTGTTTGGATAGTGAAAGAATCACAGCTCTTTGGATTTTGAAGGGAATGGATGGAATTAGGGGAATGGATTTGCGGCAGTTGATTTCACATAATGCTTATCAGCATTACAAGTCTCTGATCGTATCAGTTGCATGAACAGAGAAATGAGATGGAAAGAAATGTTGCAGTGGAGATTTTTCGACTTCCCAATTGATTCTAAATGTGATAAATCTTCTGATATTGGAACTAACACAAAATCAATTGTTTTTATGATCATACAAAAGTCTCGCTCTCCATTCTGTACATTGGTTATTATGTTTGACTGGATAAAAGCCAGCTTTGCATTTGATTATGGCAGGATAGAAAAAAAAAAATCTCTCTCTAAGATGTAGCTGGATGACAGAACGTCAGGATTGTAGTCTTTAAAAAAAAAACCCAAATGCCTATTTATTATGAAATTCCTAATAATTATTTTCTCAAATCCTCCGTTAGATGTTTGTGAGTTCAATCCCTGGGCTGGGTAGTGCAAAGTTAGACTCAGTGAAAAGATAGATTTGCCTATCATCCAGTTAACACATTTCCCCGGTCTTTTTAACAAGAGTAGAAGTTTATCTCTTGTTTTCTGTTTAGGATTCAGTTTCTGGTTTCCTCTAAAGTCTTTTCATTCTCTTCTACTACCAGTTGTCCTTCACATCTTAGTGGCATTATCACCTTGCTTGGAGTGAATTGATTAAAAACAAAACAGAACAAGAGCAATAACTGAGCAGTTGTAAATAAGAACAAGACTAGATATTCCTAGACATGGTCAATGGAATAAGAACAATCTACCCAATAGATTAAATAAAGAGTTCAATTTGAAATTCCTTGAAGATTACTTGAATTGACAAGTACTTACTCAAAACCATCGAGCACAATGGCTGAAATGTTGTGATAATAAAAACAAAGATGAGGACAATAGTCAATAATATAAATAATAACATCTACTTTTATAAATTCCATATCCCCTCAGGATCATGGCTTTCTATTGATTCCTTTTCTTTATTATTTGCGTATTGCCATGTCTTCTTGGAAAAGATATTGGAGTGGTTTCCTGTTGCCTCCTCCATAGTTTTGAATTCCATTTTCCTTCTATTAAAGTAGTTGCAAACCAAGGCTAGAAATCCCAGTCTACCCTACTATTCATTGCATTTCCAGTGGTAGGGTGAAGAGATAGGCTGGAATTTGAAGTCATCTTGCCAATTCTACTTTCCAGACAATTATCTGTTGCACTGCCAGCATATCTCTAGTTCATGAATAAAATTTATATCCTATGGCATGAGATTTAAATTAACATTGTATAATGCTTGTTTGAATATAATAAATAGTGGGGAAGCTCTAAGCAATCTGAGTAATAATATATGAATTTCTGGTAAGGAAATTATTTTTTTTTTAAATTAAAAAAGACAAGATTTCTTCAATACAAAACATGAGTCTCTCTCTCTCTCTCTCTCTCTCTCTCTCAGAAAAAAAATAGCTATTATTACCTTCCCAGATAAAAATATATACAAAATAATATAAAAAAAACAAGAGGAATAAATTAACCCAAATAACTAATAAACAAATTAACAAACAACTTCCGTTAGAATAGTCAAAATAGAATAAATAAAATACATAAACAAGTAAATAATAATTAACAAACCAACCCCACCAGAATAGACTATAACAACCAATCCAAAATTGGACATAAAAATAGCTATAACTGCTATATATCAGGAAAAAAAAATCACTACTTTATTCAAAAATCAAACACCAAATAGAATAAATAAAAATATACAAAAAAAGAATAAAATAAAAAATAAGTAAATAAATAAAAAACTAATAAAAATTAATCCAAATAAATAAATAAAGGAACAAATTAACAAATCTCCCCCGCTAAAATAACCGTTAGAACTAATAAAAATGAGCATAAATAAGCAAAAACAAGTAGCTACATGAGTAGACTCCATAAGCAAATTGATGCCTACCTATATATATATATATATATATATATATATATATATATATATATATAGTGTCCTCTCCTGTCATATTTGATGTATGAGGGTCAAGCAGCTCAGTTTCTTGGAACTGACAGCCCAGACACTGGCATATATGATTTGACTATAGTGGGGAAGGCTTTGTGCAGAACCAATCACACTTTTTGAAGGGCTGCATACAGAGACCTGGTGCACTTCATGCCACAAGGTCCCCAAACGACCCTCTGCAGGTTTTGAATTCAGAGTTGTCTTTCTCCTAGACCAGTTGCCATCCAAAGATATAGAACCCAGTCTGTCCTGGTATTTACCCATAGCTGGAGGGAGAAGAGGTTCATAGCTTTTCCAAGGGTATTAGTAAGTGAATGTAATGGATTCGACTGGAATTCAAACTTGGCTCTCCGATTCCTCAATCCAATCCAATATCCACTACTTCACTATGCCTCCCTCCCTATATATATATATATATATATATATATATATATATATATATATATATATATATTGTTCTATCATTTTATGGTAATATCCTTTATTCTTTTATTGTAATACAAAGGGAAAGAAGTGTTATGCTGAAATAAGCAACATTCAAAACATTCGATAATGGAAAAGAAGCAGAAACCTCAGAAATTGGTATCATCAACAATACTTACCCTAACCACTCATACAAAGCCACTAAACAGCCTCTTCATTGCTCATTCATCATTCTGGGGTCTGTTTTTAGAATGGATGGCCTTCTGGTTCCATGTTGGCATCATTATTTGCTATATCACTGGACATGTCTGGGGTGGGGTATAAGATTGCTGGGTGGGGGTATGATGAAGTCTGTGGTAGGATAGAGGGTGTTGTGTGATCTGCTCTTTCTGAACAATTCCGAACCATTGTTATTGGCAGGCAGTTGGCAGAATCCAACCAATAAGGTCACAGCCTTACTTCTTGTTGAACTCTAATGAATTTCTAGATGACTTTGTAAAACAAACTAGCTTATTTATGTCGCTGTAAAAATAGGAAATTCCACAGTGTCCATCTCCAATTTAGGGATGCAGTACCAGTTAATTTAAATAATAATAATACAGTTAAAAAATATGTGGAAATGATGAGAATTTAGGATATTTTTCAGATCAGCAGAACTTCTGCCTAAAAGTGTTCAGCAGGCACCTAGTACTATAATATTAAATAATTCAACAAAAGTTTGATAAACATTTATCAAACTTCTAGTCCTGATGTGTGTTTTGATGCGAAACTGGAGTCAGTCAATCAGATATGTCAACAGAATCTTTGTTTCTGTCTGAATTTGTAGGATGAAGAGTTATCTTTATTTACCCTATATATATATATATTTGGACTATTGCCATCTTTGTTGTTGTTATCACAGCATTTCAGCCTTTGTACCCTATGGTATTCATCAGGTGTATATCGATCCGGGTAATCTACAGGGAATTCTGAACTGAACCCTTTATTTAATCTATGGGGGTTGAATGTTCTCATTCCACTTCTCTTATCTAGGGATATCATCAAGTACTTATTTTTTAGTACTGTTCATTTATTGCTTGCCCATTTTAATTGAGTCCAAGTAAATGCTGCCTGGCCCAGGGATTGAACTCACAATCACTATGTCACCAAATTCATAAACCAACACTTTAATACACCAGGCTTTTGTCCTGTAGGACTTAAAGGATTTAACTCAGAATTCCCTGTAGGTTACCCTCAGTATACACCTGATGATGGCCAAGGGGCACAGGAACCAAAATGTTGTGGTAACAGCAAGAAAGATGAGAACAGTAGTGCAAATAAAGGGTGTTTCATTAATAAGGATCAAAGTCAGCAGTAAATAAATCACTGTTATTGGTGAAAATTTATTTATTTCTCTATTGGATCATGTTTTTAGGTCATGGAAATTATGTGTGAAAAATAATATCGCCCAAATGTGTGCCAAATCTGAAAGAAAAAGAAAAAAAATCATTAGACGCTTAAACTTAATTCACATTAAAATCAGTCCAAGTTATTGGAACACCCTTTATAAATAATGTAAATAAGAATTTTTGCTGAATTATACTTTTATAATATAGTTTGTAATTTTAAATTGTGGCTTACTGTATATGTCAGTATATAAGGTGATCTTTTAACCATAAAAAATCCTAGCTATTAAAAAAAAAAAAAAAAGGGAGGGAAGCCATCTTATACACCAGGTATAAAATGTGAACCTTAAATCCTGTGGTTTATTATAAGTTGTTATTATGCGAGATTTTTGACTGTAGGCTAAATCATGCCTTGGTAGTTATCAGCACAAATATTTTCTACTAAAACAACATAATTCACATTGTTATAATAAAAGTGTAGTGTAATAAAAGTACTCTTACTTATATAATCTGTGGTAGTTAACTGATAATATCTTCCCAGAGTTTCTTTCAATAGAATTTGAGTGAAAAATCTATATACTTACTGAATTCATTTAATAAATTCAGTACAGTACATTTTAAAATATGATTTGGTGGGTACGTTTTGTACGGCGAATATAGCCTGAAACTTACATTATAACCTGTAAATTTGGCGGTTGTCTTATGTGGCCAGTCACCTTGTATGCCAGCATATTCGGTACTCAATTTCAAATTTGTTCTATATAAGAAATAAAGCATTAACATTAACTTATTTCTCTTCTATGAATGTGAATATTTTAACTCATTTTTATTTTATAAATGCCCCTCTAGTGAAATACTAACTTTGACTAAATTCTGATCAAGGGATTCTTGTTGAAAATTTGGTTTGCTGTGATTTTTTTTTTTGATTTTTTATTATTATTGAATAATGGAGATATTTTCCATTTCTGTAAAATTAGGAATAGAATGAAATAAGAGTATAAAGAAACTTTTGCTACAGGTGCTTACCTTTCATGTATGGAAGCTAGCATTATTAATGGATCTATAGGTCATTAGGAAACTGCATTAACTCCTAGACAAAAGACTATCCTTCAGTTGTCAGAAGAACAAATATATGATCATCAGTAAGAGATGTGATCTACGAATTGAAGATGTCAAAATTAAGCAAGTACAGAAATTTTAATTGTCTGGGAAATGTTTTAACAGATGATGGAAAATTTGAAAACCTTAAGTGTATTTGAATAGCAAAAATTGCTTTCCAAAAGCTAAACAAAGTATTATGAAACAGGAAAAGCATATTGAATTGCTATACAATATCAATTCTTCTATACAGCAGTGAATACTGGACAATTTCCTCACAAAGACTTAAGGTAACAGATGTGTTCTATAGGAAGATATGGACAGAATATGTAAGAAAGAAGGAAGTTTTTAGAAAATGGGAACAAAAAGGACACTTAGAAAGAGAATCTTGGGAATATTGGTGACGCATGATAAGGAAAGAGAGCATGGAGAATTTGACACTCACAGGATATATTAAAGACGAGGGACAGGGAAAAATATCAAGTACCTTACCTAACCCGGTTGTGTAAATGGATGGCAGAACAGGGTGGAATAGTAAAAAGACACATTGCTAAGAGCTATAAAGGATAGGCGAGCCATGATTGCCCATGTCCTGAAGAGATACAGTATATAGAAGCAGTATATATTATTCTGTATATGTAATCATACAGTGACCTATATAATGAGCTTGAGTAAATAGCAGAACAGGCACTAGGAGAGTCTGTAGACACAAATATTACTTAAGGCTACAATGGATAGGAAGTTTTGAAGAGCCATGATCCCCCACACCCTGAAGGGACATGGCAAATAAAAGAATATTTACCTCTATAGGTATATATGAAAATATTTATTAGATGCTACTGAGGTGAAAATGGTGCATTCATAAAAAAATAGAGAATTTTTATTATTATTATTATTAATATTATTATTGATTAGCATTCATTAGATCAGAGATTCTCAACCAAGGACGAATTTCAGGGGTTTTGTGTTTTGGGGAAATCTTTTATTTTTTCTTGTTTTTATTTACAGAAATTTCTTTATTGAATTGCAATAGCCTAGCATTTTGTTGTACTTTTTGTTTATTGAAGTATGTTTATTTATTTGCTATCTAGTCATGAATTAGAACAAATTATTGTACATGTATTCATGTTTAAAAATCCACCAATATTTTCTGTTGCTATTAAATTTGTAAAATGCCTCTATAAAAATAATCCATGTAAACATATATGTACTAATATGAAAAAGACTGAAGATTTTCAATAACATATGCATATAATTTAGAATGCACTTTTTGAGCTAAACAATCTTGGAATTGAAGAGAATAATATTCTAATATATGTGATGGCAGGGAGTGCATTAGACAAAATGGTTGGGAACCACTGTATTAGATATTCCTCTGTTCATGAAATTAGTCATAATACTGATATTTTTTTTTATTTTAGAAGTGGGGGTCCTGTTCAAAAGATAAATATAGTGCCAAATTGATCCTTGATTCTTTTTAAAGAGTTATTGTTATATTGGTTTTATTTAAAAATGTAAAATTTGAAGCTGATGTAAAAGTTAGGAGAAAGTTTTAATCGACAAAAATTAGTCCCAAAGAAAAAATTCCTTATTTTTAAAGAATGGACCATTTTCCATAATTAGTACCATTTATTAATATAGAAGTATCTATAGAAATATCTGAGCATGTGGCCGAGTAGTTATAATGTTTGCTTTTTGACTCGGTTTGAATCTCACCATAGTCGATTTATCAGGAAGGAGACTTCCTGTTATCAGACTGGATCGAGGTCAATCCCAGCATGCAACACCTTTGGAAAGTGCCTGAAAACCATACCACGGGTTGACCCAAGCCTTGTGAGTGAAACTGGGTAACAGAACTCTTGTGTACCATCAATAGCTGTGCTAGCACAAAGCCACACATCATTGTAGCTGAGGGCTTGAGTGTAATGGCCTTGTTCAAATTGTTGATCACACTAGATAACATGCTCTCTCCCAGTAACTGTAACTAAGGTCTGCTCAGCATAATTGCAGTATAAATCACAACTGGGCTCTGTGGATGTTGGGCAAACACAAATGTGCCTGAGCGAGCGTCTGCAATAGGGATTGGCTAGCCGACCTAGAAGATGGGTACCCTTAAATATAAGTGGCCAGCTATTCTTGTTATCTATACAGAGAAATATAGCTGTCAACATGCTAGTTTGGCATGCTTGTCAGATCACATTTCTGTTGCTTGAAGTCACTTCACCTGTGAACAGATTGACCAGCATTCACTAACATATAGGAGGATGCAATATTACATATCCGTCAACTACTCTCTTTCTAACAAGATTTTCCTGTTTCTTCTCATGTAATAGAAAAGCTTAAAATCTTTCTCAAAAATTTACCTCAAAGAAAAGTTTGGAGTCAAAGAAATATCTGCTTTCTTCCTAAATAGTTGATCTTGTATTTATAAAAATTCACTTTTCCCAATGACTGCAGGAAATGTTTTTGGACAAAAATAATCAATACTATTGAACTCTTGACCCCCAAGTTTTTAGTATTTATTCAGATTTCATTTTATAAACCTTTTGGTTCCTTGTTTGTATGCATATATTTGTGAAGAATAAAACAAAGAGAAAGAAAAATTAGAAAAATGATAACCCCTTGCCGCAACTACAAAACTGTCCCCCCGCCACCTCTATTTGTTCAGCCATTAGCCAGTGCTTTTGGACCCTGTCCAAAATCAGTACCTGTATGCTTCTCCTCTTCTTTTTCACTCCTGTTATTCTGCTCTCAACCCAACCGCCAGATCCTCATATAGATTTTGTTTTGTTTAATACTTATCCCTTGCTTTGTCAGTCCTTCATAAAAAGAAGAAACATTTCATTCTTTGATTGCAGGCATAAAATAACAAAGATATACAATGAATTGCTCTTTTGTTTTTTATTTTGTTTCTTGTTTCCCTTAATATTTTTTCTTTTTTGAATTTATTATTTTCACTTTCCACTGTTTTTATATCTCATGCCTCCTCTCTTTCATTCTCTATCTCACTCTCAATCTATGTGTTTGTCAAACCGCTTCTTTGTCTGTATGGTTTATACTCTCTCTCTCTCTCACTCACACACACACTTACTGTCAGTCTAGCCTGTTTTATCTTCTGTCTACTCTTCTCTATCTGTTATCTACTCTTCTCTATCTGTTATCTACTCTTCTCTATCTGTTATCTACTCTTCTCTATCTGTTATCTACTCTCTTTCTCTTTCCATCCTCTTCCCTATCTCTCTCTCTTTCCATCCCCTTCCCCATCTCTCTCTCTTTCCATCCCCTTCCCCATCTCTCTCTCTTTCCATCCCCTTCCCCATCTCTCTCTCTTTCCATCCCCTTCCCCATCTCTCTCTCTTTCCATCCCCTTCCCCATCTCTCTCTCTTTCCATCCCCTTCCCCATCTCTCTCTCTTTCCATCCCCTTCCCCATCTCTCTCTCTTTCCATCCCCTTCCCTATCTCTCTCTCTCTCTTTCCATCCCCTTCCCTATCTCTCTCTCTCTCTCTCCATTCTCTTCCCTATCTCTCTCTCTCTTTCCATCCTCTTCCCCATCTCTCTCTCTTTCCATCCTCTTCCCCATCTCTCTCTCTTTCCATCCCCTTCCCCATCTCTCTCTCTTTCCATCCCCTTCCCTATCTCTCTCTCTTTCCATCCCCTTCCCTATCTCTCTCTCTTTCCATCCCCTTCCCTATCTCTCTCTCTTTCCATCCCCTTCCCTATCTCTCTCTCTTTCCATCCTCTTCCCTATCTCTCTCTCTTTCCATCCTCTTCCCTATCTCTCTCTTTCCATCCTCTTCCCTATCTCTCTCTCTTTCCATCCTCTTCCCTATCTCTCTCTCTTTCCATCCTCTTCCCTATCTCTCTCTCTTTCCATCCTCTTCCCTATCTCTCTCTCTTTCCATCCTCTTCCCTATCTCTCTCTCTTTCCATCCTCTTCCCTATCTCTCTCTCTTTCCATCCTCTTCCCTATCTCTCTCTCTTTCCATCCCCTTCCCTATCTCTCTCTCTTTCCATCCCCTTCCCTATCTCTCTCTCTTTCCATCCCCTTCCCTATCTCTCTCTCTTTCCATCCTCTTCTCTATCTCTCTCTCTTTCCATCCTCTTCTCTATCTCTCTCTCTTTCCATCCTCTTCCCTATCTCTCTCTCTTTCCATCCTCTTCCCTATCTCTCTCTCTCTCCATTCTCTTCCCTATCTCTCTCTCTCTCTCCATTCTCTTCCCTATCTCTCTCTCTCCATTCTCTTCCCTATCTCTCTCTCTCTCTCCATTCTCTTCCCTATCTCTCTCTCTCTCTCCATTCTCTTCCCTATCTCTCTCTCTCTCCATTCTCTTCCCTATCTCTCTCTCTCTCTCCATTCTCTTCCCTATCTCTCTCTCTCTCTCCATTCTCTTCCCTATCTCTCTCTCTCTCTCCATTCTCTTCCCTATCTCTCTCTCTCTCTCCATTCTCTTCCCTATCTCTCTCTCTCTCCATTCTCTTCCCTATCTCTCTCTCTCTCTCCATTCTCTTCCCTATCTCTCTCTCTCTCTCCCTCTCCATTCTCTTCCCTATCTCTCTCTCTCTCTCCATTCTCTTCCCTATCTCTCTCTCTCTCTCCATTCTCTTCCCTATCTCTCTCTCTCTCTCTCCATTCTCTTCCCTATCTCTCTCTCTCTCTCTCCATTCTCTTCCCTATCTCTCTCTCTCTCTCTCCATTCTCTTCCCTATCTCTCTCTCTCTCTCCATTCTCTTCCCTATCTCTCTCTCTCTCCATTCTCTTCCCTATCTCTCTCTCTCTCCATTCTCTTCCCTATCTCTCTTGCTTTTTCTCAGATGATGTATCTCTCTCTTGCTTTCTATTAGATGTTCTTTTCTCTCTCTCTCTTTTCTCTATCCCTCTTGTTTTGTCTTCCTTTCTCTCTCTTTTTCTCTGTCTTCTTTTCTCTCTCCCTCTCTCTCTCTCTCCAAGTTTCTCTATCCTCTTTTCACCTTGTCTATCTGGTTGTCCTCTTTTCTCTGTCTTTGTCTTCTTTTCTTTCCAGGTCTGTCTGACTATCCTTTATTCTCTCCATCTCTCTCCTCTTTGTATGTATGTCTGTCTGTGTGCCCTTTTCTGTTTGTTCAGCTCTTTCTCTTACCTCTCTATTTTTCTCTTTCTTCCACTTTCACTCACTTCTTCCTCCTCCTCCTGCCACACTCCAACATTAATTATAACTAACCTTTTTAAGTTTTGTATTTATAGAAATTTAAGTCAAATTTTTTGCCATGAGATGCTAGTGGATAATATTGCCAAAGTTCATGGTTGAGTAGATAATGGCAATCGAATTGTTATGGAAGCAATAGAAAATATCAACAAAGTCAGTCAGTGTTATGAACAATGACCTCGTGCCAATTAAGTTCATCTCAGCTTGTGAATTTTGTTGACTAAAAGTGACATGTGTCACTGGTTTATTACTACGATTTTAGTTGCTGTATATTCACAGGCAAATTTCTATTGGCATCATTTTGGTTTATTGCGGACATGATTGAATTTATGGATGTTTCTTTAAAATGCTTTTCATACAAACAAGCACTATATTCTTGCACTTAACAATATTGCATACAAGAGGGGAAAATACTTGCCAAGAAGCTTTAAGAATGATATGGTTATTAGATTGTTTCAGGTGGAAGCATTAAAAGCTGTGGGAAATGATAACCACAGCCATATCCTTTCAGGACATAGATGATCATGGCTTTCCACAATTTCCTGTTTTTCATAGCTTTTAATAAATTTTATCTTTTTGCTATTTCTCCTAAATCTTGTTCTGCTATCCATGTACTCAAGCTCACTAAGTAGGTTATGTGTTGATTTCTTCTGTTTGTCTTCCTTTCAATCTGTCCTCTGAGTATCAGTTTTTCCAAACCCTCTTTTCTCATTATGTGTGTTAGAAATTCAAACTGCCTCTTCCTGATGTTAAGTATGTTTCCTTTTTATTTCTATTTTCTCTAAAACCTTATCATTTCTATTTTCTCTAAAACCTTATCATTGCGCAAATGTTCAGTCCATGATATCCTCACTATCCTTCTGTAGAACCACATTTGTGTTGCTTCAAGTCTCTTCATCTTTGAGGAGATTGTCTAGCATTGACTGCCATATAAGAGGACTGATATCTTTGTTCTTCTTGCATAATAATTCTTTATAGGTGAAGTGCCTTTAGCAGAGCTAGAATATTTCTTTACTTGGTAATTATACACATGAACATTGGGCCTTCTACAAAACAACATGCTCAATGCATTAATCATTTATTGTAATAGATTTGACTATAATTTTCACAATGCAGTTCGGATAAAAAGGGAATTAAATCTGTTGAGGTGAAATTGTATTGATAGTGCACTAATTTCAGAATCTACAGTGAGATGATAGAACATATCTCCTTTCCTCAAAAAATTCCTACAATGTGGAATAATTATAAACAATAACAGTGAGAATAAAAACCTGGATGAGGTAGGCTAGTAAAAAAAACAACAAAAAAAAACAAACAATCTAGTAACGTCCTATCATTATTGAGTAGAGACTGAATGTTCTATTGAAATGAACAGGTATCTTCTCAAGCAGGGCCCTTGCTTTCAGCACCTATAGGGGCATAAATTCACGCTAGACCTCAAGAACTCATATATGTATGATTCAGCATACAGGAAAAAAAGATACTGGAAAAATGGTTAGTTCTCTATGCCACTCTAATAAGTGCTTGACTCTTGCTATCTGCTACCTTTTCAAGGGTAAAATCCAACCAAAAATGGAGTACAGCTGCCATATCTCAGCCAAAGCTGCTCAGTCTTCACTTTCCAGTCTTGATAGAATCCCAAATCATCTATGCTACCTTGCAGGTGATTAATTAATTTTCCACACAACAACCCCTTTCCCACAGAGAAAACATTGCCAGCCTCTTTGTTACTATATTGCTATTTCTATGGAAAATGTTCACATAAGCTACATTCTTTAGTTCGACCAACTCTAAAACTCCCAACTAAGACCTGCCAATCCATATCCACAGAAGTGAACCATACTCAATCCTTTTGTATTCCATTAATAATAAGTTCCACTTAAACAGCTTCTTCCCATGAACTGCTATTGTGTCTCAGGAGGTTGCTTTCCTGACAACTAAAACTCTTACCTGTTCAAGTCTAGTGTTAGCTATTATCTTTCAAACATATCTGCATAATCTGTCCTTCTGACCTCTTACTGCTCACCCAACAACGTCCTTTCTTCAGTGGCCCTCTACCTTGAGTGACTGTTGGGTCTTGTATAAAGTGAACAATGATAAGGAAAAGGAAGCTCATTATAATCTCTCGATAAACTGGACATCAATAGTCTAAATTTAGATCTTATACATTTCTATAACTTTTTAAAGCTACAACTGCAAACTGAACTCAACATTTGTTGTAGTTTTCTGCACCCCCCCAGGTATTTTATCTAAGATTGTTTGTTTGAAGAACCCCCTTTTAGGAATAGAATGTATCACATGTCAGTTTTCCATCTTGCTCGTTGGGAGTGTGAAATACGACTTTCAAAAGCTGATTAGAAACAAAGAAAATAGTTACGTAATATCAGTCCTCTTATATGACATTGAATGCCTGACAGAGTTGAAGAGACTTGAGTCAACAGAAATGCAGTTCTACAGAAGGATGTTGAGAATCCTATAGTCTGAACAAGTGAGCAACAATAAAGTTTTAGATCAGAAGGAAAACAAAAAGTACACTTATACTTAGCATCAGAAAGAGACAATTGAAATTTCTAGGGTACATAATGAGGAAAGAGGGCTTAGAAAATTTGATACTCACAGGACACATTAATGGTAAGCAGTACAGAGGAAATATGTGAATAACATATCTAATGAGCTTATGTAAATGGTTGACAGAACAGGAATTAGTAGAGACAGCAAAAAGACAAACTTTACTAAGAACTACAAAGGCCAAAAAGTTGTGGAGAGCCATGATTTCCCATGTCTTGATTATGGGATTGATGATGATGATGAGAATATACAGTATATTTGAGTTTTCTATTTTGTAAAAAAAATTTTAATCAACACGCCCCAAATAAGGTGATAATATCATTAAGATGCAAAGGGGCTATTGGAAATGAAAGAGAATAAAAAAATACTTTAGAAGGAACTAGAAACCCAATCCTAATCAGGAATCTAAGAATAAACCTCTACTCCTGTTCAACAGACCAGATCTATTTCTATTTAGGAAAAAAATAAGTAGTAAATAAAATTTCAGAGTTTAGGCAGAGATATTAGAAGAAGACTTTAGAAGGAACTGGAAACCAAATTCTAAACAGGCAAAGGGATAAACCTCTACTCCTGTTCATTTAACACTTATTCAATATATATATTCAATTTAAAT
>OZ010591.1:69593588-69596088 GCA_963932145.1 Acanthosepion lycidas
AATGAATGAAAATATGCAGCTTATATTAGTTTTAATCTTTTTATTTTCTTTCAAATAATTTTATTTTCCCAAGTACTTTCAATCTCTGAGACCATCTTCAGGGGGTTAAATTATCTGTGGATACAGTAGCTCTGTAAATTCAAGATATTTTTTCACTGTCTGTTTTACAGTGTTCCAAATTCAAATCGAAAAGTTTTTAGCTATACAAGGAGTGTAACTTCTGTAATTTTTATTTTAATATTTAAAAATGTAAAAGATTTTAGTTATAATATTTTAATTTAATATTTTATATAAAACTTTGCTGCTACAAACATTTAAGAACTTTGTTGCTATACTTGCCGTTGACTTTACATAAGCGAATTGCAGCCAAAAATAAATAAACAGAATTTTAAGTTTACATTTATTATTTTGATGAAGTACTAATATATTTTCAACTAATATTTGTCCAAAGGACATTTAAATTGATATGCAATGTTTGTCTTTTGTAAGATACTAGTTGACAGAGTTGATTCGAATTGAATAAATAATATCTATCTATCTATATATATATATATATATATATATATATATATATATATATAATATATATAATCTGTGGAGTTTAGCAGAAATTAAAATTGGCATGCCATGCTTATTTCTGGAGCCAAAAATACACCATAAAGGATCCTGCAGAGGTAATTGCTAGCAAGAGCATATAAAAAGAAGCACTAAGCCCCATTCTCTTTCTGGATATTGATAATAGAGTTTAGCTCTTTCCTTGTCAGTTTGTTACTGTAGATGGATGCATGTGGCAACATCTCCCAAAATGATGAACTCACAACCAGGACACATTGCATCGTCCTAAAATAGTCACACAATTGTACATTTCTTCCTTATTATTTATTTGTTACAAATTGTTTTCTGTGTATGATACACTAAATGGTTCTGTCTTATTTGGTTGTATCTAGTTTAACACAATTTACTTTTCTCTCTTTTCCTTTTCAAATGTGCTTTTTATTACCATGTTGCTTGAACATGTCTTTGTTTGAATGATGTTTAGGGATTTACCTTTAAAAGCTTTATCTAAGAAAATGATAATACCTGCTATATACTTACCTCTCTCACTCATATATATATATATATATATATATATATATATATATATATATATATATATATAAAATCAATGTCATTTATATCATATTTATATTATATATATTTATAAATATTTTACATATATTTTATAATTCTGTAAGCATTTCCTAGGTAAATATTGGCTGTTTGTTTATATATATATATATATATATATATATATAAACAGCCAATGAATTTGACTTTGTAGGTCTGATGAATTGGATCGCGATTACAATTTCAATGTAATAATTTATAACCATGGAATATTAGTGTTTGAGCCTTTTATATTATATTCTTGGTGTGTCTTGTACATAGACCTCTACCTGGATTATATCCTCTTGGAAATTTTATATATATATATATATATATATATATATATAATAGAGATTAAACAGAAAAACAACATGGGCATATAAATCACTGCATGGTCATTTTCCTGTTGAAATTGATCTTCAGTTGTTAAAATATTTTTTGAGATATTAAATTGACTGTCACCATGCAGTGTTGATTTCTATATCAACAAATGCTTTATCTCTGATATTGAGCACTTATGTTATTGTCCTGGAATCAAGTTAATGCTTACAGTACTACATATAAACAGCTAATGTTTACATATGAAATGCTTACAGAATTATAAAATATCATGTAAAATATTTATAAATATATCAAATATTATATGAATAATATTGATTTTATTTAGATATATATATATATATATATATATATATATATATATATATATATATATATATATATATATATATATATATATATAATATTGATTTTATTATATATATATATTAGGTTGGTGCAAAAATAATGACGTAATAATGTCGTTTTTTTGACGTATTTTTAACGTCAAAAAACAACATTGTTACATCATTATTTTTGCACTAACCTAATATATATATATATATATATATATATATATAATATTGATTTTATTATATATATATATATATATATATATAATATTGATTTTATTATATATATATATATATATATATAATATTGATTTTATTATATATATATATATATATATATATAATATTGATTTTATTATATATATATATATATATATATATAATATTGATTTTATTATATATATATATATATATATAATATTGATTTTATTATATATATATATATATATATATGGTGAGATGGATAAATTGTCGTGTAAATTATGCAAAAATGACTAAATATTAAGTATTGTCTATTGGCACTTGAGAAATGCATGCTGTTTAGTAAATAAAAATGGTGTGCCTATTTCAAATACAAAGTATCCACTATAATAGGTACTTCTAAAATGAGCATACATGATGAAAAAAATGACCCAAACTTAATAAAAATAAGATTTCTTGAATATTCTAGCCAGTAAACAAAA